>JARQOD010000008.1:141848413-141916088 GCA_033576555.1 Oophaga sylvatica | reverse complement strand
CTTCCCACTTGCCCTGTAGCGGTGGCAAGCGGGGTAATAAGGGGTTAATGTCACCGTTGATTGCACGGTGACAATAAGCCCGGTTAATAATGGAGAGGCGTCAATAAGACACCGATCCATTATTAATCCCAAAGTTATTAAATGTGTAAAAAAAAGACAAAGCAAGAAAAAAGTCTTTTAATGAAATAAAAGAGACAACACAGTTTTCATTTCTTTTATTATACACTCATTCCTGCGACGCCATCGATCTCCTGTAAAAAAAGAAAAAAAACAAACCAACAGTATACCACCTGTCCGACACAGTCCATAGTAACGACAGTCCCACGACGATCCAGCTCTGCTACATCGCAATGACAGGCAGAGCCTGTCATCGCAACGCAGCACAGCTGATTACCTGCTTCCCCGGCGGTGACGTCATCGGACTGACTGCTTTACGGCCGGGATTACCCAGCAGTCACTGCAGTTATCGCGAGAAACTGCATGTGACCGCTGGGGAGAAGAGGATGGCGGCCATGAAGCAGTCCGGGATGTGACCGCCGGAGATCTTCTGCCAGGTAAGTGCCGCTGACTCCTGACAGACCCGACCGACGGACACTGACAGTGACAGTGACAATCCCGATTCCGGTATCCGATAAGACGACAATATCGGAACTCGGAATCGGAATTCCGATACAGCCAATATCGGCCGATACCCGATATTTGCAGTATCGGAATGCTCAACACTAGTAATGAGGTTTTGCTGAAATTCTTTATTCTTCGTGAGTTTTGTGAATGATTTGACTCGTTTCTTTTCTAAATAACCGAGCTTTCGTGAAGACACGTGGCATCTGGAATTCAGCGTTCTGTTTCCATTTTAATGATCCGTTTTCCACCTGAATTAACATTACCTGGATTAAATAATTGTAACTAATCATCAATTATTTATCACAGCTCAGGGCCGGAAGAATAAATGTATTTCATACAATGACAATTATGCGAGTGGAATCATTTTGAGGACTGAGAATTACCGACATCAGGTCTATTGCCTGGTGCCCCACATTTCCAGTGATGGTTCCCCCTCCACCACTGCACCATGGTGTCCTAACACTGCCAACCAACGTCCTCGATAAAGAATATATTAATATTGGCGCTAATGTAATAAACTTTTAAGCCACGGTTTCTCTCCGCATGTGAACCCTGTCCTATTATGACATCATTGATAGTTTTAAATAGAGACCCCCCTACTAGAGAATAATGATATTCTGGCTCCGATGGACCTGGCCTTGTAATACTACTCTTCTCCAGCAGTGGCCACTGCAGGGAAAATGCTTGGCTCCGGTTTCGCAGCTGATTGCCCGAGGTTTCTGGCTCTTGACGCGCGTCGATGGTTTAATTGCTTTGTCGGCTATCATCCAACATGGGAACGTGTTCAGAAACAGCCTTGTGAAGCGATACAAATTTGTAGGAACTAATGATATCATAATAAATCGATTTAGGTTTCTTCTACTAAGAATATTATATAATTTGAACAAACAGGTATGGAAACTGCGGCGAAACATGAAGCTTAGAGGTCCCAATACAAAATCTGCAACAAGGCCCCCAAACGAACACAAATCTTTAATAATATTGGTTTACACATATAGGCCAAAGGGACCTTGTGAGCCCCTTGAGGTTCAAGTGCCAGGGGTTACTCCAGTCCACTGCACCCACCATAGTTACTCCCCATGCGGGGGAACAAACCTCAGAACCGTATCAAGAAAATTTTGAAAAAATTTGCATTGTGTTCTTCTGTCCAAAACAGGTAAAGTCATGCTAGTGTTAACCAGCACTAGAAGGGGGCTCCATTTTAAAGGGGTGTTTTTCAATTTCGAAAATTGGATAGGGGATAACGTTCCTTTTGTTCAGGGTCCAGCTGCTGGGGCACCCACCGATCCCAAGAAAGAGCACTCTGTGAATGGAGCAGTGATCGATCATGTTCCTTAATGGAACCACTGGAGAAAGCCAAGTGCAGCACTCAGCTGGTCTTTAAAGCCCCAGTTCTCAAGATCAATGGGGCCCCAGTGGTCAGACCCCCGGCAATCTCTGTAAATAGGGGATAACCTTCAAACTTGAGAATACCCCTTTAGTCTTTCTTTTGAGAATTCCGCCATTCTACAAGCGCTCCTGTCTCGGGAAACAACTTTCGAGGTCTTCCTTAGAATTTTGACAAATGGTGACTAAGTTCTCATGGCCTCAATGGTATAATAGGGGCAAAAAAGCAAGAAAAATCAATTAAAACTGAGAAATATATAAAAAATCTTCTCCGTGTGTCAATATAGTCACTGCCCTTCTGCCTCCCTGTCCTGTGTTTGGCTGTAAAACAAAATTGTCTGCAGCAGGAGCCTCTCCCCTTTCCTCTGTTTGTAATAGAACAAAACACTGATAAGCTACACCACTAATGAGGTATAGTTAAACCTTCATTTCTAGGCACAGTGTTCCTTTAGGATGTAGAGAAGTGTCAGGAAAGTCGTAGAATGACATGTCCTCCATAACAGTAGCTTCACAGTAGTCACCATTTCCACCAAGGTCTTATCTTACTCATTTTCCAGCAATTACTTGGCTTTGTCTTTGATCACAATGTATATGTTGTAGAGCCAGCACATGTAATAATGGCGCACATAGAAATCCTCATAACAAGTCATTCTAGTCACATGCCCGGCGTGAATGCCAAATCACTCAAAATATAGATTCTCCGAAGAGGAAATGACTCCGTTCTGTTCTTTCCCACTGGAACAAGTGGGATCTTTGTCTTCACAGCCCACATATTACTGGACTGGGAATTCCAAGCCTCTGACAACAAATGTAGGAACAGAAATAGAGAATAAACAACCGGATCCGGGCAATCGCAGCCCGTAATGGAGGTCAGGATGGCCGGGCATGGAATCCCATCATAGGTTTGTTGTTCGGGAGGAATGGAGAGATGAGCATGAGTTTCCGTAAACCAATACTCATGTCGGGATTTCATTAAAAATATTTCCCTACAGAAAGAAAGGAAAACCTATAGAGAGGTCAGTATTCCATCACACAGTGCTAGATTAATTTTTTCATCCCACCTCTTTAAAGGGAATCTGTCAGCAAGTTTTTTCTATTTAATCTGATACATGGGCAGAGAGCCTGATTCCAGGGATGTGTCACTTATTAGGCTGCGAGCTGTAGTTTCAATACAATTAGTGTTTTATCAGAAGGAGATTATCACTACAGGACTAGGTCTCATGTGCAAAACAGTCCAGCTAATCTGCGTAACTCCGCCTCAGCAAAGAGGGGAGTCCCACTATGGAAATGTTGTTTTAGGTATGCACAGCACTTGCAGTACCACCTGTATACAGACTGCTGTATATACAATGTATAGGTGATACTGGCTGCTAAATCTTTGCATAGTCACAGTATCACCTATATAATGTATATACAGCAGTCACAGTATCCCCTATATAATGTATATACAGCAGTCACAGTATCCCCTATATAATGTATATACAGCAGTCACAGTATCCCCTATATAATGTATATACAGCAGTCACAGTATCACCTATATAATGTATATACAGCAGTCACAGTATCACCTATATAATGTATATACAGCAGTCACAGTATCACCTATATAATGTATATACAGCAGTCACAGTATCCCCTATATAATGTAATATACAGCAGTCACAGTATCACCTATATAATGTATATACAGCAGTCACAGTATCACCTATATAATGTATATACAGCAGTCACAGTATCACCTATATAATGTATATACAGCAGTCACAGTATCCCCTATATAATGTATATACAGCAGTCACAGTATCACCTATATAATGTATATACAGCAGTCACAGTATCCCCTATATAATGTATATACAGCAGTCACAGTATCACCTATATAATGTATATACAGCAGTCACAGTATCACCTATATAATGTATATACAGCAGTCACAGTATCACCTATATAATGTATATACAGCAGTCACAGTATCACCTATATAATGTATATACAGCAGTCACAGTATCCCCTATATAATGTACATACAGCAGTCACAGTATCACCTATATAATGTATATACAGCAGTCACAGTATCACCTATATAATGTATATACAGCAGTCACAGTATCACCTATATAATGTATATACAGCAGTCACAGTATCACCTATATAATGTATATACAGCATTCACAGTATCACCTATATAATGTAATACAGCAGTCACAGTATCCCCTATATAATGTATATACAGCAGTCACAGTATCCCCTATATAATGTATATACAGCAGTCACAGTATCACCTATATAATGTATATACAGCAGTCACAGTATCCCCTATATAATGTACATACAGCAGTCACAGTATCACCTATATAATGTATATACAGCAGTCACAGTATCACCTATATAATGTATATACAGCAGTCACAGTATCACCTATATAATGTATATACAGCAGTCACAGTATCACCTATATAATGTATATACAGCATTCACAGTATCACCTATATAATGTATATACAGCAGTCCCAGTATCACCTATATAATGTATATACAGCAGTCACAGTATCCCCTATATAATGTATATACAGCAGTCACAGTATCCCCTATATAATGTATATACAGCAGTCACAGTATCCCCTATATAATGTATATACAGCAGTCCCAGTATCCCCTATATAATGTATATACAGCAGTCCCAGTATCACCTATATAATGTATATACAGCAGTCCCAGTATCACCTACAGGGGCGGAACTATCGTGGAAGCAGGGGAAGCAGCTGCCACAGGGCCCGGGCTAGAAGGGGGCCCGTCCCTGCTGCAGCTGCCATGAGCGTACCGTACTCTGAGAGAGTTGCCGGCTGCAGTGTAGCAGGGGCGCAGTCACACACGCTGTGACACCACTCACCGCCCCTCCCCCCGCACCTGTAGTCAGCAGCAGAGCATCGGATCCCTCCCCTCCAGCAGCGCCACAGCTCTCAGACTGTGGAGAGCCATGGGGGGGGCGGGGCTAAATGTCGGGGGTGGAGCCACAGACAAGCAGGGAGAAGGAGGCAAAAAGGAAAGAAAAACATGAGTGGGAGAGAGAAAAGGTGAAAGAAGACAGAAAACACAAGAGAGGCAAGACACAGGTGAGAAGATGATATAGATAGATATATATAGATATATATACTGTATATATATGCTATATATACTGTCAGTCACCAGCGAGTGCACGCTTCAGCTGCATGGAGGGAGATTCACCGCAGGAGCGCGGCCAGGTAAGGCCTCTTTCACACATCCGGCGGGCGCCTAAACGGCGCCCCCGGCATTTTACCGCAGCGCCGCATGTGAAAAGCTTTCACACTTCCGGCGCCCAAAATGCGGTTTTTTGCCGGATGGTTTCTGATGCTTGGAGAGATAAGAAACCATCCGGCAAAAAAAAAAAACGTTGCATGCAGCGTTTTGTCCGGCCGCCGCAATGTACATTTGCGCCGCATCCGGACAAAACCGCATGCAACGCATTGACATGCGGCGCCATGCGGCGCTAATGCATGTCAATGCGAAAAAAGCCGCATGCGCCGCATCAGATTTTCAGATGCGGCGCTGCGGGAAAATGCCGGGGGCGCCGCAAGGGGAAAAACGGATGTGTGAAACCAGCCTAAGAAGAACTTGTTTTTTTTGTTTTTTTTTATTGAGAGCGGCGATCCTGGGGCCCGGGGCAGACTGTGAGACATGGGGCAGAATGCTGAACACGGGGGGGCAGAATGCTGGACACGGGGGGCAGAATGCTGGACATGGGGGGCAGAATGCTGGACATGGGGGGGCAGAATGCTGGACATGGGGGGCAGAATGCTGGACACGGGGCAGAATGCTGGACATGGGGGGGCAGAATGCTGGACATGGGGGGCAGAATGCTGGACATGGGGGCAGAATGCTGGACACGGGGCAGACTGTGAGACATGGGGGCAGAATGCTGGACACGGGGCAGAATGCTGGACATGGGGGGGCAGAATGCTGGACACGGGGGGGCAGAATGCTGGACAGGGGGGCAGAATGCTGGACATGGGGGCGAATGCTGGACACGGGGCAGACTGTGAGACATGGGGCAGAATGCTGACACGGGGGGCAGAATGCTGGACATGGGGGGCAGAATGCTGGACATGGGGGGCAGAATGCTGGACACGGGGGGCAGAATGCTGGACATGGGGGCAGAATGCTGGACATGGGGGGGCAGAATGCTGGACATGGGGGGGCAGAATGCTGGACAGGGGGGCAGAATGCTGGACACGGGCAGAATGCGGACAGGGGGGGCAGAATGCTGGACACGGGGGCAGAATGCGGACAGGGGGGGCAGAATGCTGGACATGGGGGGCAGAATGCTGGACACGGGGCAGACTGTGGACATGGGGCAGAATGCTGGACACGGGGGGCAGAATGCTGGACACGGGGGGCAGAATGCTGGACACGGGGGGGCAGAATGCTGGAACGGGGGGCAGACTGTGAGACATGGGGCAGAATGCTGACACGGGGGGCAGAATGCTGGACACGGGGGGCAGAATGCTGGACATGGGGGGCAGAATGCTGGACAGGGGGGCAGAATGCTGGACACGGGGGGGGCAGAATGCTGGACACGGGGGCAACTGTGAGACATGGGGCAGAATGCTGAACACGGGGGGCAGAATGCTGGACATGGGGGGGCAGAATGCGGACATGGGGGCAGAATGCTGGACACGGGGGCAGAATGCTGGACATGGGGGGCATAATGCTGGACACGGGGCAGACTGTGAGACATGGGCAGAATGCTGGACACGGGGGGGCAGAATGCTGGGCATGGGGGGCAGAATGCTGGACACGGGGGGCAGAATGCTGGACAGGGGCATAATGCTGGACACGGGGCAGATGTGAGACATGGGCAGAATGCTGACACGGGGCAGAATGCTGGACATGGGGGGCAGAATGCTGACATGGGGCAGAATGCGGACATGGGGGGGCAGAATGCTGGACACGGGGCAGAATGCTGGACATGGGGGCAAATGCTGGACACGGGGGCAGACTGTGAGACATGGGGGCAGAATGCTGGACACGGGGGCAGAATGCTGGACATGGGGCAGAATGCTGGACACGGTGGGGCAGAATGCTGGACAGGGGACAGAAGCTGGACACGGGGGGGCAGAATGCTGGACATGGGGGGGCAGAATGCTGGACATGGGGCAGAATGCTGGACGTGGACAGAATGCTGGACACGGGGGCAGAATGCTGGACACGGGGGCAGACTGACTGGGGGGGCAGAATGCTGACAGTGGACAGAATGCTGGACACGGGGGCAGAATGTGACAGTGGACAGAATGCTGGACACGGGGGCAGAATGCTGGACATGGGGCAGAATGCTGGACATGGGGGCAGAATGCTGGACAGTGGGACAGAATGCTGGACACGGGGGGCAGAATGCTGGACACGGGGGCAGAATGCTGGACACGGGGGGCAGAATGCTGGACACGGGGGGCAGAATGCTGGACAGTGGGACAGAATGCTGGACACGGGGGGGCAGAATGCTGGACACGGGGGGGCAGAATGCTGGACACGGGGGCAGAATGCTGGACACGGGGGCAGAATGCTGGACATGGGAGAATGCTGGACACGGGGGGGCAGAATGCTGGACACGGGGGGTAGAATGCTGGACACGGGGGCAGAATGCTGGACACGGGGGGCAGAATGCGGACATAGGGGGGCAGAATGCTGGACACGGGGGGCAGAATGCTGACATTGGGACAGAATGCTGGACACGGGGGGCAGAATGCTGGACACGGGGGGCAGAATGCTGGACACGGGGGCAGAATGCTGGACACGGGGGGCAGAATGCTGGACATAGGGGGCAGAATGCTGGACACGGGGGGCAGAATGCTGGACATGGGACAGAATGCTGGACACGGGGGGCAGAATGCTGGACACGGGGGGCAGAATGCTGGACACGGGGCAGAATGCTGGACACGGGGGGCAGAATGCTGGACATTGGGGCAGAGTGCTGGACACGGGGGGGCAGAGTGCTGGACACGGGGGCAGAATGCTGGACACGGGGGGCATAAGCTGGACATTGGGACAGAGTGCTGGAACGGGGACAGAATGCGGACACGGGGGCAGAATGCTGGACACGGGGGGCAGAATGCTGGACATGGGGCAGAATGCTGGACACGGGGGGCAGAATGTGGACACGGGGGGCAGAATGCTGGACATTGGGGGGCAGAATGCTGGACACGGGGGGCAGAATGCTGGACATTGGGCAGAATGCTGGACATGGGGGGCAGAATGCTGGACAGGGGCAGATGCTGGACACGGGGGGCAGAATGCTGGACAGGGGGCAAATGCTGGACATTGGGACAGATGCTGGACACGGGGGGCAGAATGCTGGACACGGGGGGCAGAATGCTGGACATTGGGACAGAATGCTGGACACGGGGGGCAGAATGCTGGACACGGGGGCAGAATGCTGGACATGGGCAGAATGCTGGACACGGGGGCAGAATGCTGGACACGGGGGCAGAATGCTGGACATGGGAGAATGCTGGACACGGGGGCAGAATGCTGGACAGGGGGGGACAGACAGAATGCTGGACACGGGGGCAGAATGCTGGACACGGGACAGAATGCTGACACGGGGGCAGAATGCTGGACACGGGGCAGAATCTGACATTGGGACAAATGCTGGACACGGGGGCAGAATGCTGGCACAGGGGGGCAGAATGCTGGACATGGGGCAGAATGCTGGACATTGGGCAGAATGCTGGACACGGGGGCAGAATGCTGGACACGGGGGGCAGAATGCTGGACACGGGGGCAGAATGCTGGACAGGGGCAGATGCTGGACTGGGGCAGAATCTGGACACGGGGGCGAATGCTGGACACGGGGGGCAGAATGCTGGACACGGGGGCAGAATGCTGGACACGGGGGGCAGAATGCTGGACAGGGGGCAGATGCTGGACTGGCAGAATGCTGGACAGGGGGCAGAATGCTGGACACGGGGGCAGAATGCTGGACACGGGGGCAGAATGCTGGACACGGGGGCAGAATGCTGGACACGGGGGGCAGAATGCTGGACACGGGGGCAGAATGCTGGACACTGGGGGGCAGAATGCTGGACACGGGGGCAGAATGCTGGACACTGGGGCAGAATCTGGCCCACAGGGGCCAGAATGCTGGACACGGGCAGAATGCTGGACACGAGGCAGAATGCTGGACACGGGGGGCAGAATGCTGGAAAAGGGGGGCAGAATGCTGGACAAGGGGCAGAATGCTGGACATGGGGCAGAATGCTGGACACGGGGCAGAATGCTGGACACGGGGGGCAGAATCTGGACACGTGGGGCAGAATGCTGGACACGGAGCATCTGGAATGGGGGCAGAATGCTGGACCAGGGGGCAGAATGCTGGACACAGTGGCAGAATGCTGGACACGATGGCAGAATGCTGGACACGGGGGCAGAATGCTGGACAAGGGTCAGAATGCGGACAAAGGGGGCCAGAATGCTGGCCCAGGGCAGAATGCTGGACACGGGGGGCAGAATTCTGGACATGGGGGCAGAAGTGCTGATTGGGAAATGCTGACATGGGGGCAGAATGCTGGACACGGGGGGCAGAATGCTGGACACGGGGGGCAGAATGCTGGACACGGAGGGCAGAATGCTGGACACTGGGGGCAGAATGCTGGCCCCGGGGGCCAGAATGCTGGACACAGTGGCAGAATGCTGGACACGATGGCAGAATTCTGGACATGGGGGGCAGAATGCTGGACAAGGGTCAGAATGCGAGACACAGGGGGCAGAATGCTGAACATGGGGGCAGAATGCTGGACACGGGGCAGAATGCTGGACACGGGGCAGAATGCTGGACACGGGGCACAATGCGAGACACAGGGGGCAGAATGGAGATACTTGCATGACTGGAGACACGGGGCATGACTGGAGACACTGGGGGCATGACTGGAGACAGATGGGGCAGGATGGATATGATGGAGACAGATGGGGCAGGATGGGGGGATCATATGGGGCAGAAAAAGCGGAGTTGCGCCAATATGTGCACTGATGAGGATGAAATGATATGGATTGGCAAGGCTGCAGTGGTGGGCAGTGCAGGCTGTATGTCTCTGTGTGGGCAGTTTTATTGCTGGTATATTGTTTTTGTAGCGCTGTATATATATTGGTATTTTACTAATAGCAATTTGGAATCCCTAGGAAATAATGATATCAAGAAAGAGAAAAATTGCTTCACTTGTGACAAATATGGAACCGAACATTGACCATCTCATTAGCCAAAAGCAGGCCCATAGTTCCCACTGAAATACCAGTAAGTTTGTTGATTTTTAACTTTACTTGTTCTTTATTTTAAGTATTGTATTTGTTCCTGTTTTGTTTTTTTTTTTACTTCAAAATAAGAGTGTAGTATATGGTGTATACAGGGTCATACATATCGTGTGCGGTATATAGAGTGTAGTATATGGTGTATACAGGGTCATACACATTGTGTGCGGTATATAGAGTGTAGTATATGGTGTATTACAGTGTCAAACACATCGTGTGCGGTATATAGAGTGTAGTATATGGTGTATACAGGGTCATACACATCGTGTGCGGTATATAGAGTGTATATACACTGCTGTATTATACTTTTCATATACAGGTTATAATGCCTCTTATTCTTTGTATAGAGGTTAGTGTGCCATGTATAATATATGGTATATACAGATGTAGTGTCGCATACACTGCTGTATTATACAATATACAACAGTTCTAACGCTCCATAGAATCATAGAATCATAGAATGGTAGAGTTGGAAGGGACCTCCTGGGCCTTCTGGTCCAACCCCCTGCTCAAAGCAGGATTCTCTAAATCATCCCAGACAGATGTCTATCCAGCCTCTGTTTGAAGACTTCCATTGAAGGAGAACTCACCACCTCTTGTGGCAGCCTGTTCCACTCATTGATCACCCTAACTGTCAAAAAGTTTTTTCTAATATCTAATCTGTGTCTCCTCCCATTCAGTTTCATCCCATTGCTTCTAGTCTTTCCTTGTGCAAATGAGAATAAAGATGATCCTTCTACAATGTGACAGCCCTTGAGATATTTGTAGACAGCTATTAAGTCTCCTCTCAGTCTTCTTTTTTGCAAGCTAAAAAATTCCCAAATCCTGCAACCGTTCCTCATAGGACATGGTTTGCAGACCGGTCACCATTCTGGTGGCTCTTCTCTGAACTTGCTCCAGTTTGTTGATGTCTTTTTTAAAATTTGGTGCCCAAAACTGGACACAGTATTCCAGATGATGTCTTACCAAAGAGGAATAGAGGCAATAATGACCTCACGTGATCTAGACTGTATGCTTCTGTTGATACATCCTAAATTGCATTTGCCTTTTTTGCTGCTGCATCACACTGTTGACTCATGTTAAGTCTGTGATCAATTAGTATACCCAAGTCTTTTTCACATGTGCTGTTACTTAGCCCTATTCCTCCCATTTTGTATATGCTTTTTTCATTTTTATTGCCCAGATGTAGTACTTTGCATTTTTCCCTGTTAAAATCCATTCTGTTAGTTGCTGCCCACTGCTCCAGTTTATGTATATCTTTTTGAATCCTCTCTCTCTCTTCTCTAGTATTAGCTACCCCTCCTAGCTTTGTGTCATCAGCAAATTTGATGAGTTTACCCTCAATTCCTTCATCTAAATCATTGATAAAGATGTTGAACAATACAGGGCCCAAAACAGAGCCTTGTGGTACCCCACTTGAGACATTCTTCCAACTGGATGTGCAGCCATTTACAACCACTCTTTGGGTCCGATCACTAAGCCAGTTATGAATCCACCTAACAGTTGCCTTGTCCATTCCATACTTAGTCATTTTTTCAATAAGGATTGTGTGAGATACTTTGTCAAATGCTTTGCTGAAGTCAAGATATACTATATCTACAGCATTTCCCTGATCCACCCAGTCAGTGATTCTGTCATAGAAGGAAATTAAGTTAGTCTGACATGACTTATTAGTTACAAACCCATGCTGACTCTGTTTAATCACTTCATTCTTATCCAGGTACTTGCATACATGTTCTTTAATAATTTGTTCAAAGATCTTTCCTGGTATAGAAGTCAGACTCACCGGCCTGTAGTTCCCTGGGTCCACTTTCTTCCCCTTTTTGAAGATAGGAACAACATTTGCTCTTCTCCAGTCTTCTGGGACTTCTCCTGTTCTCCAAGAATTTTCAAAGATTATGGACAGTGGTTCAAGAATTTCTTCTGCTATCTCCTTCAGTACCCTGGGGTGTAATTCATCTGGACCTGGAGACTTGAATTCATTTATGTTAGCTAAGTGTTTCCTCACTGTCTTTCTGTTTATAGATATCCTGGATTCTTCTATTCCTTTAATAGGACAGTGAAGATCAGTTGATGTTACATTTCCTTTCTGAGAGAAAACGGATGCAAAATAGGAATTTAAAAGTTCAGCCTTCTCAACATCCTGACTTACCATTTCATCATTTTCATCCTGTAAAAATCCTATAATCTTACTTTTTTTTTACTTTTGACGTATCCCCAAAATCCTTTTTTGTTGCTTTTGACATCACTTGCAAGCCTTAATTCATTGTCAGCTTTAGATAATCTGATTTGTGCCCTGCAGGTTCTGCAGACGGCATTATATTCTTCTTTAGATATGCCTCCCTCTTTCCATTTGATAAACATTTCTTTCTTCCTTTTTAGCATGTGTTTAAGTTCTATGTTCATCCATCCTGGTTTCCTTAAATGCTTCCCATTCTTCCCTCTTTTCGGAATTGTTAACGATTGTGCTTTGAGAATCTCATTTTTCAAGATTTTCCATCCTTCCTGGACATTTTTGTCCTGAAGGATATCCAGCCATTGGATCCCTCCAATTCTCTTTCTGAGTTCCTTAAAATCTGCCTTTCTGAAATCTAACCTTGACGTCTGAGTCTTCACAGGTCTTCCTCCTCTTGTTATCCAAAATTCTAAAATAGCATGGTCACTACCTCCTAGAGTTCCAGCCACTCTTACCTCCTCCACCATTTCCTCCCTGTTTATGAGGATTAGATCCAAGGTAGCAGATCCCCTTGTTTTCTCCATTACCTTTTGGAAGATAAAGTTGTCAGCAAGGTTGGATAAGAATTTCCTTGACCTGTTAGTTTTGCCTGAGAGAGATTCCCAACAAATGTCTGGATAGTTGAAATCTCCCATGACCACTATGTCATATTTTTTGGAGAACTTGGCCATTTGATGCATAAAGAGTTCATCCATATCTTCAGCTTGCACAGGCGGCCTGTAGTAAATGCCTACAATGGTGTCCTTTCCATTGTTCTGTCCTTGTATTCTTACCCAAACAATTTCCACAGAACTCCCAGTCTCTGAAGCGTCAATCTCTGTGCAGATATACGCTTTTCTAACATATAATGCGACACCTCCTCCTCGTTTATCAAGTCTGTTTCTTGCAAATAAGTTGTATCCTTCTAGCCTTGTATTCCAATCATGTGTATCGTCCCACCAAGTCTCAGTGATTCCAATGACATCATACTTCTTCTCCTGCGTTAGTAGTTCCAGTTCTCCTTGTTTGTTGCCCATGCTTTGTGCATTCGTATAGAAACACTTTAGTTTGTGATTGGTTTCTCTTCCTTCAATATTTTTATTATGTAAATTTTTTTGTCTTTGTTCTTCCCCTTCACTTCTAATAGCAGAATTCTCAATAGTATTTGTCAAGTGTATGGCTTTTGCTGGCGTTTTGCTTCCCTTCCCACATTGTTCTAGTTTAAAGCTCTCCTGATGAGTGTAGCAAGGCGACTTCCAAATACATGTTTTCCAGTCTTCGTAAGGTGCACCCCATCTCTAGCAAGTAGTCCATCGTATACCTAATATGCAGGATAATGTAGAGTGTATATGATGTAACCTGTATAAAATGCGACATTGGCTTGCCCCCCCCCTACTTTTGATCCTGGGTACGCCCATGCAAGCTGCCGGTGGTGTGAGTCTGATATGGGGCCCTCCGCCACCTCCGGCGCCGCTATGAGAGGAGGTGGGACGGGCCCCGAGCAGTCCGGCACTTCCGCGTCATGTGACGTGGGGGCGTGCGCTGGCGTGGTGGACGTCGGAGCGTGGAGGACGGAGCGGCGCGCGGAGCAGAAGAGCTGGAGGATGCAGTCACCTGAGGATTGGCAGATTGGTAAGTATGCTTGCTGAGTCTGACTCTCTTTTACAGGGACGCGGCAGCCGCAGCTTCCCATCCCGGCACTTGAGGAGAGGGGGGAGAGCGGAGGGGGGAGGTGTGAGTGTATCAGGGGCCTCAGGCCCAGGACACAGCGAGCCACATTAGAGGCCCCAGGAAGCAGCAGGCCCCTAATGGGGCCCTAGGAAACAGCAGGCCCCATTAGGGGCCTAGGTCCAAAGGAAGCAGCAGGCCCCATTAGGGGCCTAGGTCCAAAGAAAACTGCAGGCCCCATCAGGGGCCTAGGCCCCAGGAAACTGCTGAATAAGGTAATTATGTTGCATTATTCTTGTGAAGAAGAAATTTGTAATCTAGCCCATAAATTGCTTTCAAAATGGATGATTTATTCAGTAGAACAAAAGTACGGTATACAGAACAATCTTAGATTATTCTGTATACCGGACTGTTGTTCTACTGAATAAATCATCTGTTTTCAAAGCAATTTGCAGGCTGGATTACAAGTTTCTTCACATATTTACTCTGTAGAAAGCCTACCTTCATCACTACCTCAGTTGCTTCCTGGGAGTTGGTTCTTTTCTGTTATTTCACTATCATTACTCCAAAAACCTCTAATTTTGGATAATAAAGGTATCTTTCTTAACACAACTTGGGTAGACCGGGATTGGCAACGCGTGTGCGGGGGGGGAGGGGGCCCCATTGTGAAGTTTGCTGTGGGGCCCTGCCGTTCCTAGTTACGCCCCTGATCACCTATATAATGTATATACAGCAGTCACAGTATCCCCTATATAATGTATATACAGCAGTCACAGTATCCCCTATATAATGTATATACAGCAGTCTATATACAGTATATAGGTCATACGGTGACTCTGCTGTATATACATTATATAGTTATATAGTTTACTATGCAGTCTATATACAGTATATATGCTGTATATACATTATATAGGTGATACTATGACTTATAAATACAATATATGGGTGATATTGCTGTATGTATGTTACATAGGTGATACTATACACGCCAGTCACAGTATCACCTATATACTGAATATACAGCAGAGTTGCCGATATTATGTATGCAACATAATATAGCATATAGTATAATGTTGTATTAATATGGTGTATAATGTAGAGTTGTGCGTATATATATATATACACATATACAGTACAGACCAAAAGTTTGGAACACACTCTCATTCAAAGATTTTTCTGTATTTTCATGACTATGAAAATTGTACATTCACACTGAAGGCAGCAAAACTATGAATTAACACATGTGGAATTATGCATTACACTTTACAAAAAAGTGTGAAACAACTGAAAATATGTCTTATATTCTAGGTTCTTCAAAGTAGCCACCTTTTGCTTTGATGACTGCTTTGCACGCAGAAAAGGTGAATGGATGGACTCTACATACCTGGTTCCCACCATGAAGCATGGAGGAGGAGGTGTGATGGTGTGGGGGTGCTTTGCTGGTGACACTGTTGGGGATTTATTCAAAATTGAAGGCATAGTGAACCAGCATGGCTACCACAGCATCTTGCAGCGGCATGCTATTCCATCCGGTTTGCGTTTAGTTGGACCATCATTTATTTTTCAACAGGACAATGACCCCAAACAAACCTCCAGGCTGTGTAAGGGCTATTTGACCAAGAAGGAGAGTGTTGGGGTGCTACGCCAGATGACCTGGCCTTCACAGTCACCAGACCTTTTTCAAAGTATTTTATTGTGTATTTCAAACAGTAAATGAGGCAAGACAGGCTTATATCTTGTAGAATATAACATTCCAACTTAACAGTAATAGGCAATGATCAATAGTATAATCATGAAAGTAATAGAATCTAGTCGTAGATTAAGTCATGTAGCACAATAATAGGGTTGATGATTAAAGTGCATCATAATGCAAATAAAGACCTTAGCGGTCAAACTTAACAGTAATAGGCAATAATCAATTTTAAAATCTGGTAGCTTAATAACAAAGTTGAGATGAGTAATACATCATACTGCAAACAAAGCAGTGTCAACTAACAGTAGTGGAAATCAAGTGTAGGTCAATCAAGTGAGATTAATTTGTGAGAGGGTATATAGGCGGGTCAAGTCAATATAGGAAGATTTAGGAAGTCAAGCCTTGCCAGGGTGTCCATTTTTTGCTGAAGGAAGCAAAGCCATTATTAGCCAATGCATGGCTTTTCTCATATGCCATGTGTAGGGATAATTTATCAACTATGTCAGATACTCTGGGGACTGCTTCCTCTTTCCAGAGGGAAGCTATATGATTTTTGGTTACTAGAAATAAGTGTATAATCAAAGGTCTATATGAATGAGGGATTACATCTAGATCAAGGGACAGAAGGGCTAATTGCGGGGTTAGATTTACTTTTTCTGAGGTAATCTTATCTACTAAATCAGAGATATTTGACCATAGAGGCCTAATCTTGGGACATTCCCAAAAAACATGTATGAGATTTCCTGAGAAACCACATTTCCTCCAACAGTCAGGAGACACTCCCGGGAAGACTTTTGCTAACTTAGCGGGGGTAAAGTACCAACGAGAAATTAGCTTGTAATACGACTCATGGAGTGAGGAGCATATGTTCGAAGAGTAAGTTGCTTTATATGCTTTCCTCCATTGATCGCATGAAACATTCACGTTCAAATCTTTCTGCCAGTTGGATTCAAAAAGGGCCTCCCTAGGGATTAGATCTTCGTTCATAAAATTGTATATGAATTTGGACTTCCAGTAGATGTTATTTTCTGGGTTGCAAATTAATAAACTTGTCATTTCTGTGACAAAAGACTTTTTTCTAACAAATTTGGAAATGTGTTTTTTAATGAAGCTCAGAATTTGGATATCTTCAGGAGGGATTTTATATACTGACACCATTGTTTCACGTTCGATGAATTTTTTGCCATCAAAGATATCTCGTACTGTCCTTAGATTTGCCAATATCCAGGATCTGGGGATTTCTTTATCCACTATCAAGCCAAAGAATTTTAATGAGATGCCTTTAATTTGGTCGTATCTTAGTCTCTTTCTGCTTTGAGTTTGACGCTTGGCCATATAGTTCCAAGCTGCCAATGTAGCAGAAATAGTCGGTAAGTTATGCGTGACAGGGGCGGATGACAGGACGTTACTCAAGATTAGTTTCGCTAGAGGAAAGTTCCCATTGTATTGTCTCTCAATTTCTGACCAAGCCGGTTCATTTTCCAGACTAAGCCAAGTGCGAGATTGTTTAACCAAGGAGGAATAGTAGTAGTTAGCCAAGTTTGAGAGTGCAAGGCCCCCATTTGTTTTGATTTTTGTAATATTAGTGAAAGAGACCCTTGCTCTCTTTCCATTCCATACAAAGGTATTAATAGTGCTTTGTAATTTTTTGATTAATTTCAATGGAATGAGAAGAGGCAACGCTCTGAATGTGTACAAGATTTTGGGAAGAGTGAATAGCTTAAACAGAGTAATTCTTCCAGTCCAGGAGATCTCTTGCTTCCCAAAGTTGCTAAGTTCAGACTGTACCTCCTTGGTTATTTTTTGCAAGTTGAGGTCAATCGTCTTGCGAAACACCCTGGTGATAAGGATGCCAAGATAAGTCAGGGACTCCCTTTCCCAATCAAAATTAGTGTTATTTTTGATACCACAGACATCATCCCGACTCAAGAAAAAGTCCAGAATTTTTGATTTTGATTCGTTGATTTTAAATAATGATGCCCTTGAAAAGTCCCCAAAATCCTGGAGGACATGCTTAATGGAGCATGCAGGATTTGTGAGGCTAAGGATAACATCGTCCGCGAATAAGCTAATTTTGTATTCTTTTGCCCCTATCCGGATTCCCCTAATCGACCCATTCTCTCTTATTTTTTCAGCTAGTGGTTCCATTACGATAGCGAATAGCAGAGGGGATAAAGGGCATCCCTGTCTTGTTCCATTCGTTATCGGGATGCTTTTAGATAAATGGCTGTTTACGTATACATTCGCTGAGGGATATGCGTAAAGGGCCATGATTGTTTTGATTATGTTAATATTAAATCCGAATTTTTTAAGGGCCGCTACTAGGAAATCCCAGTTCACTCTGTCAAAAGCCTTCTCGGCATCCAATGCTAGGAGAATTGAGGGGGTTCTTTTAGTTTTGACAGAGTGAATAAGATTGAAAATTTTCCTAGTACCGTCGCTGGTCTGACGACCCAGGATAAAGCCCATCTGGTCCTTGTGAATGATGCTGGGGAGAATATGTTTAATTCTGTCGGCCATGATTTTTGCGTATATTTTGACATCAGTATTGATTAATGAAATTGGTCTGTAGTTCTTAACAGATTCTAGGTCATTACTGTTTTTGGGGATTAGGATTATGGTGGCCTTCAACATCTCTGGTGGGAATTCGCCAATTGATGAGGCTTTATTGAACAGCGAGTCGAGATGGGGAACCAAGAGGGGGGCAAATGTTTTAAAATATTCACTTGTGAACCATCAGGTCCCGGTGATTTTTTGAGTTTTAATTTATTGATCGAATCAGAAATTTCTTGTTGTGTAAAAGGAGCATCAATGTCTGCCAATTGATCTGCTGAAAGTTTGGGTAGATTAATATCTGATAGGAATTTATGGATATGGAGTTTTTCTGGTTGGGATGCGTCTGGGTCATATTTCAGATTGTAAAGGGAAGAATAATAATCAGCGAAATGGTCTGCTATTTCATTGGGAAGGTCGGAGGTCATTCCGTTGTATTTTATTCTTTTAACCCTATTTCTCACTCTCGTGGCTTGAAATCTTTGGGCCATGAGCTTAGATGGTTTATTATATGAGGGATAGAAGTTCCCTCTCATCTTCTTGGCATATCTATCGTAGTCCTCAAATAGAGCTGCTCTTAGAGCAATTCTGAGGTTGATGATTTCAGAGTGAAGCTCTGATGAAGGAACTGCTAATTTTTGCTGAGTTTCTTCTTTGTATTTAAGGTCCATTTGCAAATTTTGGATCCTTTCTCTATCTTGCTTTTTCTTTTGGCTAAGTAAGCCTATCATCACACCCCTGACAACGCATTTGTGGGCATTCCACAAGGTGAACGGATTTATATCTTCCGACTTATTCTCTTTAAAGTAGTTTTTGATGGCTATCTCAATTTTTTCCTTGAAGGATGGATTATATAAGAGAGTGGAATTGCATTTCCAAAGGAAGTCTCTCTTAGGTGACGAACCAAGGTCTATTTCACAGATCACAGGAGAGTGATCCGAGAAGGACTTCGGTAGTATATCGATTTTCCCAAACCTGGATATCGAGAAATAATCAGCAAGGATTAGGTCGATTCTCGAGAAAGTTTTGTGTACTTCGGAATAGTGTGTATACTCCAGCGACGTGGTATTTATGCACCTAAAAACATCAAGGTATTCATGACTATGTAGCCATCCCTTGAGAACTGGATAAGATGATCTAGATCTTGCAGTAGAGTCTAGTTGGGCGTCAGGAACAATGTTGAAGTCACCTACTAAAACCACTATCCCCTTCTTTACCTCCTGTACTCTACTGTCAAGTTCATTAAAGAATTTGATCTGGGCGTTTTGAGGTGCATAAACGTTTACAATAGTGGTCAGTTGATTATTAATCATGGCTATCAGTATTAGATACTTTCCTTCTGGATCTGAATGGGTCTCTATGTATTGAAAATCTAGTGAATCTTTAATGAGGGTAATAACCCTCCCCTTCTTTTTGTCATTTAGGGCTTTGAAGATATGGGGATATTTTTTATTTTCAAATTTTGGGTGGACTAGTTTGGCAAGCTTGACTTCCTGTAAACACACAATCTCGGCCCCGCTTTTTTGACCTCTTTCCATGTTGAATGCCTCTTGACTGGGCTATTTAGACCTCTCACATTGAATGTTAGAATCTTAACCATTTTACTAATAGTAGAAAGATAAAAAATAGAACAAAGATCAACAATAGAACAATAGAACAAAGTTCAACAATAAACAATCTTGCGAAGAATCCTTGAGTTCAAGGATAATCTCCTTTAGTGGGAATGTCCGTGGATGGCATTAGAAGCCCCTGCAATGAAAACATAAATTCTGAAGGAAAAGGTACATATTTTATCACCCCGGGCTATCTCCATTTTTCTTCAGAGAGGATATGAATGACATCCCATCCTGCGGTGTGAGTAGAACAACAACTCCATTACCCCTGTCAACGAGTAATTTTGTTGGAAAACCCCATCGGTATTGTATACCTATTTTACGTAAATTTGAGGTAACTTCCCCGAAGCTTTTCCTTAATTGTATTGTGTCTTTCGACAGGTCAATGAAAACTTTGATGTGATCAAAGGGGGAGGGAAATTGTTTTTTATCCCTCATGTAGGCTAAGAGCCTTTCTTTAGTGGGGTAGAAGTGGAACCTAAGTATGATATCTCTTGGTACACCTTCTGGAATAGATCTGGGCTTGGGTAGTCTATGAATCCTATCGATCATAAGCTCGAGTTCCGGAGCGTCCGGGAAAATTTTTTTAAGAAGCCCCATGGTGTAACTTAGCAATTTTGCCTGACCCACCTTCTCAGAGATCCCCCTTAGCTTGATGTTATTCCGCCTACTGCGGTCCTCCATATCAGCAAGCTTGGTTCTTAGGTAATGAACCTCTTTCTGTGTGTCTGCTTGCTGTTTTTGAAGGGAGGAAGAGCTTTTTTCTAAATTTACAATTTTTTTGTCATGCTTATCAATGCGTGAGTCTATAACATCAAATTTGGCCTGTAGACGATTTGTACTCTCCTCTATCGTCAATCTGAGACTATTGTTAAGAGCTATCATCAAATCTTTAACATATGCTTGGGAGACACTCGTATCAGAAGCGTGAATTTCCTCAATAGGGCAAACCCTGGGGGCCCCTTCGGAGAATCTTGGTCTACTTTTATCTGGGCTCTGAATAGGAGTGGTATCGTGATACTCTTCCTCAGAGTCAGACCAGGCCTTAGTTAAGCTTCTCTTTTTTGTGACAGATGTATCCATATCTGTCTGATTGTCTATAATATCTTGGATTTCTTTTAGCATATTTGTATCGTCCTTTAGGCCAATCTTATAACCCTCCGCAGGTGAAGTATGAGGAGGGCTGATACATATGGCCTCGTCAAGAACAGTAACATCTTTCCAATTAGTATGTTTTTGTGATGATTTTTGTGACGATTTATCCCCCTGGGATTTTTTGTTGCTTTTGGTGCTCATTTTCAAGGAGGGGTATACAAACAACCAAGAAGATATAAGCAGGTACAATACAGAATAGTATACACGAAATAATATGCAAACTGTATGCCCTCTTTTTTTGAAAATCAGCTCACAAAATTTTGCTGAAATATGAGCGGCCAGGATGTTGAGCTCCCTGAGTGGTTTCAGCGAGTTCAGTTAGTGTATATGTAGAGTATATTACAAAATGTATGTATATGTATGTGTAAAGAAATTTGCTAATCTCTGTGTAAGTAAGTTATGTGGGGTGAGTCAGCAGGGGAGACAATCAGTAAGCTTCAACAAAGTATGAAATTGTTGAGTCTTCTTGAAAGGACCACCGGTCTCAAAGAATTTATCAATCAAGTAAATAAACTTCCTTCTGTCAGTGTTGTATACCTAGAAGATGAAAAATCTATTTTTGCCACAGAAAATTGAACTCGCTGAATGATTTTAGCGAGAGTAGTTAATTGATGTGTCTGTAGAGTGTTGTGCAGATGTATGTATATGTAGATTGAACTGTTAAACCCTGTATAAGCAAATTATGCAGAGTGAGTCAACAGAGAATTAATCAGTGAGCTTCAGCAACTAGTGAAGGTAAATGGGTTTCTTTGACAAATCCCCTAGAGATTTCTAATCAGAATAGACAGTCAGGCAATGTAACAAGATTTCTAGGCAGTCAAAAGCTGTTACTATGAAAGAGGTACAGAAGCTTATATGACACTTAAAATTGAGCAATCGAACATCAGGCAGACAGACAGTCCTCTGTCAGAATTGCGTAATCAGAGTATGGAAATATTAACAATTATAGCTTGTCGTTTCTTAAGTGACCGTTAATCTGTGTAGCCCTGGTACACAATACCAGGAGGATGAGTGGAGAGGTAACAGTTAAGGGCTCTTCATAACATCACGTACACTTCGGACACACCCAGCAGGGGTGTGGAAGGGAGTGATTCAGTCAGTCAGTTTCCTGTCCTTGGACAGAGTAGACGTGTCCAGTCTGAGCCTGTTTAGCAGTTCAGAAAGTGGAGGCTAGTACAGGTGGCCTAGTTCACCTCAGCCTAGTCAGAGCTGTGCCCCACTGGAAGACAGACTGAGATATCTATTAAGAGTCGAGCAAATCGAAGGGCAAAGTGGAAGGAATATTTAAAAAGTGCTTTTGGATTGGAGAAGTCCTGCACATTGCTACCGGTCACTGGGGACCGAAGGATCGCTATAGCTTCAGGCATAGTGGTAAGAAAACCAGAGGCTTACCGGACCTTAGGTCGTGGCAAGCAGCCCTGAAGAGTCAGTACGTAACTGGGGTCAGGGGGAGTGAGAACCTTGAGTCAGTGCACGACAGGAATTGGAACTCAGCTCTCTCAGAAGAAGGCTCCAACCACAAAACTGACCGGGCAGCACAGCTTTGGAATAGCTGGAATTATAGAGGGAACTACGCTTCAAGCTGGTTGTACTCATCATCATTGGACAGTAAAGGAGGCCCCTAACTTGCTTAGCCGTTGCCTCAAAGCTCATCCTCCATCAACCCCATCAGCCTCCCTGGGAACTGCCTTACCATCTTACAAGTAAAGGTATGGAAAGACGCTGACGGTGTGAGACTGAGTTATTTATTTGCATGCCTGCACAATCCCTATATAACTACCGACCTGAGGGAAGAGTCCCACCTGTAGGGGACCCGACATCTAGCTGCCTCACCATCCCCTCAGAGATCTACAGCAGCGCTGGTACAAATTACCAGAGACTACAGGTGGCGTCACGAACTGTATATATATCCCCTGTAAATATCCCCCCCAACATACGCCTGACCGCCAGGGCCACAGACCGAGTCACCGCTACCTGTGACATCCCCATAGACTTCCATGGGCTCGGCTCTGAGTACCCCATTGCCCTGGTAACCCACAATTGTGGTGCGTGGTCGAGACAAATCCTCTGCTCTAAGGGGTGTCCCCAAACTCAGAAGGGTCTCCTCAAACCGGGTGGGCTCCTTATTACAGGGCACAAGCTTCAATAAGGTTTGGGAAGCAAGGTCCCTGGCAGTGGATGCAGGGGGATCTCCGTCCCCGTAGGTTTGCACCGCCGGCTATCCCAGCTCAGCGCTTATATGTGCCAATGATTTTCCGGCTCTAAGGGGTATCCCTGAGCCTAGATTTATCCCTCAGAGCCAGGAAGGTACTTTGCGGTAGGGCACAAGCCCCCAAGAAGGCTCCTGGAGCAAGACTTCTGGCCGCAAGCGCAGGGGGAGCTGCCAATCAAGCTCCGTCCCCGCCGGCTCGCGCCTCTGATGATTTTAGCTTACCGCTTCCAGATGCCGGTAAGTCCGAGGCTCCAAGGGGTATCCCCAAGCCCAGAAGGGTCCCCCAAAGCCGGGTGGACTCTTTATTGCAGGGCACAGGCTTCAAAGATGCTCCGGGAGCGATGTCTCAGGCAGCGGGTGCAGGGGGATCTCCGTTCCCGTCGGCTCGCACCGCCGACCACTTCAGCTCAGCGCTTCTATGTGCCGGTGAGTTCTCGGCTCCAAGGGGTATCCCCGAGTCCAGATGGGTCTCCCAAAGCCGGGTGGGTTCTTTTCGGCAGGGCACAGGCCTTAAGAAGGGTCCGGGAGCTTGAGTGACGTCAGCAGCTCGCAGCTAATCTAGGCCGCGGCTTCCCGCTCTCCTGCAGGCCGCAGCTAGTCTTCACCCAATCTGGGCATAAAGGCCTATAAAAATAGGATTTTTATGATCCACAAGTGGTCAGGCGTCCTCCAGAAGTAATTATTCGGCCACAAATCTCCTCCAAGTGTCGCTTTTTAGTAGTTTAGAGCAGGGGCTTCAGGAGCCCAGCAGATGCACGTCTGCTCACATGCAGCAGCAAACCACGCCCCTACAGAGTCACCAGACCTGAACCCAGTCGAGATGGTTTGGGGTGAGCTGGACCGCTCACAGCTTCAATTTTGAATAAATCCCCAACAGTGTCACCAGCAAAGCACTCCCACACCATCACACCACCTCCTCCATGCTTCACGGTGGGAACCAGGCATGTAGAGTCCATCCGTTCACCTTTTCTGCGTGCAAAGCAGTAATCAAAGCAAAAGGTGGCTACTTTGAAGAACCTAGAATATAAGACATATTTTCAGTTGTTTCACACTTTTTTGTAAAGTGTAAGGTATAATTCCACATGTGTTAATTCATAGTTTTGATGCCTTCAGTGTGATTCTACAATTTTCATACTCATGAAAATACAGAAAAATCTTTGAATGAGAAGGTGTGTCCAAACTTTTGGTCTGTACTGTATGTATATATATATTATATTATATAACACTCTGATAAATTGTGAAAAAAGTTATTATATCTTTATTATCTCATGTTGCAAAGTTTCTGATCCATTACATAACCTTTGTCTGCTGTGGTGCTGAAATGTTACCACGTGGGCTAATAAAGAGTCCACCCCTCCCCTGCTCGCTCAGGGCCCCGACACTTGCGATACTTACCTCTTCCCACTGCGTCGTCATCTGACTGTGACATTTCAGGTGATAGGGTGCAGTGACATCATGTCTGTGCACCCTCTGCCTGAACAGTCACAATGCAGAGAGCCGGAAGACGTCGATGCTGAGCAGAGCAGCGGCCAGTGAAGAGAGGGGAGGATTTCAAGTTTTTTTTGTTTGCTTCTTTTAATGTTTTGAGCAACATATGGGGCCTATTATATATGGAGCCCATTATATATGGAGCATTATATGGGGTCTATTATATATGGAGCATTATATGGGGCCCATTCTGTTTGGAGGAATATACAGGACCCATCATATACTGGAGCATTATATGGGGCCCATCATATTCTGTATAGAGCATTATATGGGACCTATTCTGTATGGAGCATTATATGGGGTGCATTATACTGTATGGAGCAATATATGGGGCTCATTATTCTGTATGGAGCATTATATGGGGCTCATTATTCTGTATGCAGCAATATATGGGGCTCATTACTCTGTATTGAGTAATATATGGGGCATGTTATTCTGTATGGAGCGCTCTGTGGTGCCCATAATACTGTATGGAGGACTTTGTAGTGACCATAATACTGTATGAAGGACTATGTGGTGCCCTTAATACTGTATGGAGGACTATGTGGTGCCCTTAATACTGTATGGAGGACTATGTGGTGCCCTTAATACTGTATGGAGGACTATGTGGTGCCCTTAATACTGTATGGAGGACTATGTGGTGCCCTTCATACTGTATGGAGGACTATGTGGTGCCCATAATACTGTATGGAGGACTATGTGGTGCCCATAATACTGTATAGAGGACTATGTGCTGCCCATTTTACTGTATGGAGGACTATGTGGTGCCCTTAATACTGTATGGAGGACTATGTGGTGCCCTTAATACTGTATAGAGGACTATGTGGTGCCCTTAATACTGTATGGAGGACTATGTGGTGCCCTTAATACTGTATGGAGGACTATGTGGTGCCCTTAATACTGTATGGAGGACTATGTGGTGCCCTTTATACTGTATTGAGGACTATGTGGTGCCCTTAATACTGTATGGAGGACTATGTGGTGCCCTTTATACTGTATTGAGGACTATGTGGTGCCCTTAATACTGTATGGAGGACTATGTGGTGCCCTTTATACTGTATTGAGGACTATGTGGTGCCCTTTATACTGTATGGAGGACTATGTGTGCCCTTTATACTGTTGTCATGGGTGCATCGCCACGAGGATCGTCGCGATTGCACATTCTGACTTCTCGCAGCTGAGTTGCTGTTACTTTGTGTTTGGTGGTGAGGGAGTTAATTTTACCTAGCTCTTTGCTAAGACTAGGTCCAGCCTCACCCGGCTGCTTTTGATTATGTTCTAATTATTTTCCTTTATATAGCTGCCAGTCTGCTGGTTAGATGCCGGTGAAAGCATTCATACAGACTGCAGTTAGGATCGGTTCTGAGAAGACATAAGCTAAGAGTTTCTTTGTTGTTTCTCCACTCCTTGCTTATAGTTTATCTTCTAGACCTTTGGTGTTCCCTCTTGTGTTTTTATGTTGTATGAAAGACAGTATTTACTTTATCCCCTGTCTGTCTCGTTTGTCTATACTGTTTGTTTACCTTTACCTGTCCATTCCCTATGGTGGTAATCAGGGTCCTTCTAAGGACTAGATTACAGTGGTGAGGGATTTATAGGAGACAGGGTTTACGCTGGTGGCCTGGACCTCTGTACCATTAACAGTACCTCCAGGTAGAGGGACTAGTCAGGACCCCAGTTTAGGGTCAGCATAGACCCCGGTCCACCTCTAGCCAGAGACAGCGTGAAAAGGATTCAGTATTGACCCACAGGATATTATGTCAGGTAATACTATGCTATATATACATGTTAATGTTACCTATTTATATGTTATATAGAATGTTGTCCCACTTGATAGATTACTGACATTATATATTTATACATCTGCTAGACAGCGTGACATTTTCACCGGCCATACTAAAGATTCTCCCCAGCTACCATGGACCCAGTGGCCCAGATTGCCCTGCAGTTGCAGAAGTTGTCCTTGGAGCTTGCGGACATTAAGTCCAAGGTTTTGTTCCCCCCGGAGCAAACCAGGTCTGAACCTAAGGTTGCTCTCCCAGACAGGTTCACTGGTGGGCGAGACAAATTTTTTACCTTCTGGGAGGCATGTAAATTATACTTTCGGCTGCGGCCTCGGTCATCGGGGAGTGAAGAGCAGAGGGTGGGAATTGTCATCTCGCTCTTACAAGGGACCCTCAATCCTGGGCGTTCTCTCTTCCTCCGGGCTCCCCGGCCCTCCAGTCAGTAGATCGATTTTTTGCTGCTCTGGGGCTGGTGTATGATGACCCGGATCAGGTCTCCCTTGCTGAAACGAAGTTACGTAAGATACAGCAGGGAGATCGTCCGGCAGAGGAATTTTCTTCTGAGTTCCGTAGATGGGCCACAGATACTCAGTGGAATGACCCAGCTCTTAGGAGCCAGTTTTGTCAAGGGTTGTCTGACAAATTAAAAGATGTTTTGGCTCAGTATGATTCTCCTCCGTCACTGGAGGCTGCTATGGCCCTTGCTATTCGTATTGATAGACGGCTTCGGGGGAGGTGCGAGGTAACTCCGCCCCCTGTTATGACTCCACCCACTACTAAAGTCCCTTTTATTGAGGTTCCCCTGGCCTGTTCTGAGGAACCTATGCAGTTGGGAGGGACATCATTTTTTAGGAGGGAATCAGCGGTGCGCCGCAAGACAAGAAGGTGTTTCTTCTGCGGGAGAGAGGGACATTTTGTTGGGGGGTGTCCCTTCCGTGCCTCATTGAGCAAAGAAGTCACCGAAAAACTGTTAATCCCAGGTTGTGTAGTGGACGACAACCTGGAGTAGGTATTTCGTCCCCAGGTCCGTCTCAATTTCTCGTGCCTGCGGAGGTGATGGTTGGTGCGAGAGTTGAGAGGATTTCTGTTCTTCTTGATAGTGGGTCTGGGGCTAATATGGTGGACGCTCGGTTTGCCCAGGTGCAAGGTATGCAACTGAGTGTATTGGCCAAACCGATCCCTATACTTTCTATTGACGCCAGACCTCTCGGTCAAGGTAGCTTTGTACAAGCTGTTCATAACATAGACCTTCGAGTAGGGGCAATACATAAAGAACAGTTGTCTTGTTATGTGTTGGAGGGTCTTCCTACTCCTATTGTGTTGGGACTTCCCTGGTTGGCTAAACATAACCCAGTGATTGATTGGCAATCCAGAAAGATAAGCCAGTGGGGTGAATTTTGCAAGAATAACTGCATGAACACGGTCATCGGTGCGGTCGTGCCTAGGACTTTGCCTCCTTTTCTGGAGGACTTTGGGGAGATGTTCTCAGAAGAGGGGTGTCAAAAGTTACCTCCTCATCGCACGTATGACTGCTCAATAAAATTGCTTCCTGATGCCTTATCTCGTAGTTTCCCAGGGGCTGGAAAGACGGATGACCCGGTTCCTATCCTTCAGGAAGGAGTGCTGAATGGTCTGAGTGCTATAGGGAACTGTTTCAAGCGGAGGTCTGATAGGAGGAGAGTGTCTGGTCCGGACCTAGGTGTGAACGATCTGGTGTGGTTGTCTACCAAGAATATAAAACGCAAAGTTCCCTCCTGGAAACTGGGTCCCAGGTTCATCGGTCCATACAGGATCAGTTCTATAATTAATCCTGTGGCATTTCGTCTGGACCTCGCTCTTACGTTTAAAATCCATAATGTATTCCACAAATCGTTGCTTAAGAGGTACGTGGCGCCAGTTATACCGTCACTTCTACCTCCTCCTCCAGTGGTGGTCAATGGTAACTTAGAATTTCAAGTGTTGAAGATCATTGACTCACGTCTGAATCGTCGGTCCCTTCAGTACCTGGTTCATTGGAAGGGGTATGGTCCTGAGGAGAGGACGTGGGTCCCTGCGTCGGAGGTTAACGCAGATCGATTGGTTCGGACCTTCCACACAACTTACCCGGGCAGACCTGGCCCTGAGGGTCCGGAGGCCCCTCGTAGAAGGGGGGGTACTGTCATGGGTGCATCGCCACGAGGATTGCACATTCTGACTTCTCGCAGCTGAGTTGCTGTTACTTTGTGTTTGGTGGTGAGGGAGTTAATTTTACCTAGCTCTTTGCTAAGACTAGGTCCAGCCTCGCCCGGCTGCTTTTGATTATGTTCTAATTAGTTTCCTTTATATAGCTGCCAGTCTGCTGGTTAGATGCCGGTGAAAGCATTCATACAGACTGCAGTTAGGATCGGTTCTGAGAAGATATAAGCTAAGAGTTTCTTTGTTGTTTCTCCACTCCTTGCTTATAGTTTATCTTCTAGACCTTTGGTGTTCCCTCTGTGTTTTTATGTTGTATGAAAGACAGTATTTACTTTATCCCCTGTCTGTCTCGTTTGTCTATACTGTTTGTTTACCTTTACCTGTCCATTCCCTATGGTGGTAATCAGGGTCCTTCTAAGGACTAGATTACAGTGGTCAGGGATTTATAGGAGACAGGGTTTACGCTGGTGGCCTGGACCTCTGTACCATTAACAGTACCTCCAGGTAGAGGGACTAGTCAGGACCCCAGTTTAGGGTCAGCATAGACCCCGGTCCACCTGCAGCCAGAGACAGCGTGAAAAGGATTCAGAATTGACCCACAGGATATTATGTCAGGTAATACTATGCTATATATACATGTTAATGTTATCTATTTATATGTTATATAGAATGTTGTCCCACTTGCTAGATTACTGACATTATATATTTATACATCTGCTAGACAGCGTGACAACTGTATTGAGGACTATGTGGTGCCCTTAATACTGTATAGAGGACTATGTGGTGCCCTTAATACTGTATGGAGGACTATGTGGTGCCCTTAATACTGTATGGAGGACTATGTGGTGCCCTTTATACTGTATGGAGGACTATGTGGTGCCCTTAATACTGTATGGAGGACTATGTGGTGCCCTTAATACTGTATGGAGGACTATGTGGTGCCCTTAATACTGTATGGAGGACTATGTGGTGCCCTTAATACTGTATGGAGGACTATGTGGTGCCCTTAATACTGTATGGAGGACTATGTGGTGCCCTTAATACTGTATGGAGGACTATGTGGTGCCCTTAATACTGTATGGAGGACTTCTGACCTATTGTACAATGTACAATAGATATCACTCATGTAATGTGAGAAGTGAAATCTTTGACATTGTACTATCCCTGTATTTCTCTGCTGTATCTGTGCATCATGAATTATGGCATGTGGTAAAGGGGCCACTGAGACGCTTTCACCCGGAGCCCACAAAAACCTGAAGCCGACCCAGTATGCACTGCACCGTACCACTCCTTCTGTCCTGTTGTCGAAGAGGCGACATTGGACTTTGGGAGGGTCAATATTGGTTTAGTATTTTCAATATCACTATAGCCAAATAAAAATAAAATATTGGAAAAGCTGTTTAACCCCTTAACGACCAGGGGTATTTTTGGTTTTGCATTTTCATTTTTTGCTCCCCTTCTTCCCAGAGCCATAACTTTTTTATTTTTCCATCAATAGGGCCATGTGAGGGCTTGTTTTCTGTGGAATGAGTTGTCCTTTTGAACGACGTCATTGGTTTTACCATGTTACGTAACAGAAAACAAATAAAATTCCAAGTGCGGTGAAATTGCAAAAAAAGTGCAATCCCACACTTGTTTTTTGTTTGTTTTTTCACTAGGTTCACTAAATGCTATTGTGATTCTCCAGATCATTACGAGTTCATAGACACCAAATATGTCTAGGTTCTTTATTATATAAGTGGTGAAAAAAAATCCAAAATTTGTAAAAAAAAAAAGTTGCCATTTTCCGATAAACGTAGCGTCCCCATTTTTTGGAATCGGGGCCGGGTGAGGGCTTATTTTTTGCGTGCCAATCTGAAGTTTTTATTGATATGTTTTGGTGCAGATACGATCTTTAATAGCCCATTATTGCATTTTATTGCAATGTTGCAGTGACCAAAAAAACGTAATTCTGGCGTTTCTATTTTTTTTCTTGCTACACCGTTTACTAATTGGATTAATTCCTTTTATATATTGATAGATCGGGCGATTATGAATGTGACGATATCAAATATGTGCATGTTTGATTTTTTTTTTATTATTTTGAATGGGGTGAAAGGGGGGTGATTTGAACTTTTATTTTTTTTAATTTTTTTAATATTTTTAAAAACATTTTTTTCCTTTTTACTTTCTTCAATAGTCTCTATGGGAGACTTGAAGCTGCAGTTGTCTGATCGCCTCTGCTACATAGAGCAAAATTCACCGATCTGGGGTGGGGAGTGTTATTGTTTGTGGCCCGGTGGGGTTTGTGTGGCAGGGCTGCTTTTTTGTCCCAGTCCGGCCCTGTGTACTTCTCCAGATTGGAAAGTGATAAGCAGATGGAAGAGAAGGCTGGGCCCTTCTAACTTAGGTGACAAAAAACATCACCATAATGAGGTGCCCACTATGATATTTAGTCACTGCCATTCTATGGGCACCTTCTTCTTAAAATTGGGAGAGGTTGCAGTTCCATTTATGGCCACTACATGATGTATGGAGTCTACATAATAAGAACTCTCCAATCATACATTATGGGTAGTTATACATATATATGCCTTTGGGACCCAACAAGTACTGTAGTAACGACTCTACTAATCAAGTTTATAAGGAGAAAAACCGGAGTCAAAGCTACATAAAAAGTTAATAATTGTGTTAAGTGAACAAAACACATTTCAGAACAAACATTAAAAATTAAGCAAAGGGTTAGGGAGGACGGCAGTACAATGACAGAGATGAACCCAGAGTTAGAGATGACCGGTAGCACTACATGGCATTAATAGGCAAAGGGTGCTAGAAAAACATTCATGTAAATAAGTACAAAATGTGCTTCTCTTATATATAAAAATGGTAGTCAATATTCGGCAGAAGTCTATAGGAGAATAACACATATACAAAGTCAGAGATGCATACTGTATATATACATCTTGGGGTGGATTTCCAACAGGTCCTGCACAGTGGCCAGATTATAGCAGACCTCCACCTCCATATACAGCAGCAGGCATGGACATCAAGTGATAGGCATACTAGGACGTGCATAGATTTGCATCAACCGGACAAACTACAAGTAACATAATTAGAAAGATAGAATTTGATATATACCCATAGCTGCAGTAGGAAGAGTGCATCGGCCAGCTATCCCCAACGCACGTTTCGCAGTTGGTTGCTTCTTCCATGTAGTGCTACTGGTAATCTCTATCTCTGGGTTAATCTGTCATTGTACTTCCGTCCTCCCTAACCCTTTGCTTAATTTTTAATGTTTGTCATTGTACTGCCGCCATCCCTTACCTTTTACCTAATTTTTAATGTTTGTTGTGGAATGTGTTTATGGAATGTGTTTAGTTCACTTAATAAAATTATTAACTTTTTATGTACACTACCATGTAAAAGTTTAGGGTCACTTAGAAATTTCCTTATTTTTTAAAGAAAAGCACAGTTGTTTCCAATGAAGCTATCATTAAATGATTCAGAAATACACTCTATACATTGTTAATGTAGTACATGACTATTCTAGCTGCGCTTGTAATGCAATATCTTCATAGGTGTATAGAGGCCCATTTCCAACAACCATCGCTCCAGTGTTCTTATGGTACTTTGTGCTTGATAACTGTGTAAGAAGGCTAATGGATGGTTAGAATACCCTTGAAAACCCTTGTACAAGTATGTTAACACAGCTGAAAACAGTTTGGCTGATTAGAGAAGCTATAAACCTCACCTTCCTTTGAGCTAGTTGAGACTATGGAGCATTACATTTGTTGGTTCCATTAAACTCTCAAAATGGCCAGAAAAAAAGAACTTTCTTGTGAAACTCGACAGTCTATTCTTGTTCTTAGAAATGAAAGCTATTCCATGCAAGAAATTACCAAGAAACTGAAGATTTCCTACAACGGTGTGTACTACTCCCTTCAGAGGAGAGCACAAACAGGCTCTAACCAGAGTAGAAAGAGAAGTGGGAGGCCCCGCTGCACAACTGAGCAACAAGACAAGTACATTAAAGTCTGTAGTTTGAGAAATCGACGCCTCACAGGTCCTCAGCTGGCAGCATCATTAAATAGTACACACAAAGTGCCAGTGTCAACGTCTACAGTGAAGAGGCGACTCCGGGATGCTGGCCTTCAGGGCAGAGTGGCAAAGAAAAAGCCATATCTGAGACTGGCTAATAAAAGGAAAAGATTAATATGGGCAAAAGAACACAGACATTGGACACAGGAAGATTGGAAAAAGTGTTATGGACAGACGAATCCAAGTTTGAGGTGTTTGGATCACACAGAAGAACATTTGTGAGACGCAGAACAGCTGAAAAGATGCTGGAAGAGTGCCTGACGCCATCTGTCAAGCATGGTGGAGGTCATGTGATGGTCTGGGGTTGCTTTGGTGCTGGGAAAGTGGGAGATTTGTACAAGGTAAAAGGGATTTTGAATAAGGAAGGCTATCGCTCCATTTTGCAATGCCATGCCATACCCTGTGGACAGCGCTTGATTGGAGCAAATTTCATCCTACAACAGGACATACAAGCATGATGTATGGAGGTCGTGCCACTTCTGGAGTGATGCAGCCCGATCACTGAGGGAGCTGAGAGTTGGACTTCCACCAATAAGAAATTAAAGGGGCTGTCCAGAATTGATCTATGACCTATACAGCCATCAATATCAGATTGCTGGGGGTTCCAAACCCCCGGTGATCAGCGCCGGCTGTATATAGTATAAATCAGAACTAATCTCAGTAGAATTTAGTGGCTGTCCCTAGATACTGCAGATCAGCTCCTACTAAAGTGAGTAGTTGTAATACCATGCACGACCTGTAGACTAGAGTGGCGCTGTTTCTAGAAGTATAGCATGTTCTTTTTCTTCAATCCTGTATTTGTTTCAGTTGACGGAAGTCATTATTTTCTAGCTTTTATTAATATTACTTTTTTTCCATGGACTTAGAACATCAGATAATAAAATTGATCAATGTTCTGCTATAACATAAGCTTGACGCATGGCTATTGTAAAGCTGGCGGGACCTTGTCACAGCCGGCACTGAGGGGATGTGCTTCATGCCATCTCTTGGTTACATCAGTAGCACCTTCTGTTCTTTTCATATACAGACTTTGTAAAGAAGGGAAGACCTTGCATTGCTGTAGAAAAAAGCCACCACGTTAGAGAAAAACGTCGGCATGGCCTTGACTTCAAGCCTCCATTATTTATGACTAATTCTTCCCGAGAAAGAAGTGATTCATTGTGCATGGAGCATTGAGAAGTCACTGCATAGAAAGACAAGATGGATCGGGTGGGTCAACTATTGCAAATAGTACACAGGGGCGGACACATCATTGGTGCAACCGGTGCACCAAGGGGCCCGAGAGGTCAGGGGCCCACTACCACCTCCAAAGCAGGTGCAGTATGAGGAGTTATGGGACTGCAAAGGGCCCATATACTGGTCTTGCACAAGGGTCTTCGTGTATCTGTCCATAAATAGGTGGCAAGAAAAGATGAAAAGCCCACCCGGAATTGAGGAAAATGACCTCCCGATCTTAGGAAGATCCGACTTGGTCTACATTTATGAGACTGTTTTGCACATTTAGGTAAGTATTTGCGTTCCGTTGATTCACTGCTGGTACAGTAAAGACCCCTTCCCCTCGTCTTCAGGTGACCTCATTGTGAAATCATTGCTCACAGCACATTTTATGATACGAGTCAATCCCTGAATTCAGTTCACACTCCCATGGACTTTCTCTACTGTAGGTTCACATCTGTCCAGGAGCTTCTGGTAAACTGGCAGACACCCCTGACGGTCCCCATTATAGGTCACTGGGGTCCATCTGATGCCATGGAATCAGCCATTTAATGAACGCGTCCCAGCCATTCCAGAATCCTAACAGAATGACTGAAATCAGTGCGTTGGCGCGAACCTTGAATGGGCAGTGAAGTTTGACATGACTTCTCCAACCCCGCCCTGGTTATTATCCCTCAGGGGTCTCTCAGGAAGCCCCCTTACACATTGTCAGCCAGTTCAACCAAAACTGGCGTGGTTGACAGATATTTGTCACCTGCTCCTGCAATGTCTGCTTCTGCTAGCCTGTGGGCAGCGCCGGTGATGGAGGCGATGTCAGGATCAGAAGCTCCTGGTAGTGTGGCTGGGACCTGTCGTGCCACCCAGTCTGGCAGTATGGAGGAGGAATCAACTCCCTGTTATGACAAATGAGAGAGCGCCACACCCGAATGAACCTGCCAGCATGCTGCTGAGAGGTGCCAGCTATAGTTTACGTTTCTCTGGTGCACTCCTACGTCCCAGCTCTTACTCAGCCTCTTTACACCAATCATTGACCTTGCTCTGTGTTTCAAATTTTCTACTATATTCCGATTTTGTCCCATATTCTGACCTTTTGTTACTGACTAGCGTTCTGCCAACTCGCTGCACCGGCCAGCAGCCACTTTCCAGATGCAATCTATGGGACCCTGTTTAAGTCCAGACGCCTGTGCAGTGGTTATGGGCCCGGGTTCCTCTGGAATATACTAGACGGAGTGTCCAGCATCAGCTGTCCACGGACCATGCTTCCTCATTACAATATTAATCTAATGTACTGGAAGAATGCTCTCGAGGGTGGTCTGCTGGTGGAGGACCCACTGATACCTCTCCTGCTCTGACTGATCCTTATAGATGTCATACAAAGTCTCTTGACATCCAAGTCAGGGGTCTCACAATGGATCCCACCTCTATGTCGCTGAAGTTCAGCGTAAAAACCTTAAATTGCGGTTCCTCTAATTGGACCTTAAAGAAACGTCAATAATATCTCGAGAACTCACAGCACAAGTGACTGTTAACGGCATCAAATAACTGTACAAAGGCAAATTATTTTATGGTTGCTTTAAAGGGAATGTATCCTCAAACAATGACCTACTACTTAAATAGGTTTCTAAGCTAAATACATTTTTTTTGCCAATGTTTTTTTTTATTCATATCACATCACAGTCTTGAAAAATTTTGTTTAAAATCTTGCAATTTTCACACTGGCCACTGGGGCGATTTTAGACTCGTATTTCTGTTCGTTACGGAAGACTTTTCAGAAATCTCATTATCAGCACAGACAGGATTACAGTGAGAGGTAAAATCTCTATATACGGTAGATAACACTACTAGGATAACACTAGCAGGATCACTATTCACAATAGGTGATGTCACAGCTCACCTCCTCCTCCTTCTGTACCATGGCCTTTGAACACGATCATTAGAAATTAGAATTATAGATTTTTTTTGAATACGTATAATGATATAAAAAAATGACATAAAATCTGATTTAAACAGTGGATCATTTTCTGGACTTATTGTAGACCTCGTATTTGTGAAGCAATGGTGAGGCGGCCATTAATACCCATGCACCTGTGCGGTCGGCGGTCACACACTGAATAGACACAATATTTGCAATGTTTACAGTTCAGATGATGCATTTTAGAATAAATCCTTTTACTGATGTTTTCCCCTTCAAGGATTTTTATGCCGTGGATTGTGCCTTTCATAGAAAAGAAAAGAGAAGAGGGGGACAGGAGTGCGAAAATCCTCTACAGAGGCAGGAACATCAAAACGGTTCTTCGGTATGACAGATCTGATCCTCGGAGAGATGGCCTGAAAATCGCTTCACTTCTCGCCTGCTAGAAACCTTTTTCAAATTCATGACTAGCGGCTTCCTGGATATCACAGCTTGAAATGTGGCCCTTGTGCAATGCAGATTTAGGCTTTGTTCCCATTCACACCTGGATGTCTGTTCCTTAAAGGGGTCGAATAAAAAAAAAGGATCTGCTGGTGTCTGGAATTGTAGTTCTCACTTGAATATGACTTAGCTGCAGTACCAGATTCTGCCCATTGACAAGGGTGGCGCTATTTCTGAAAACAAGCAAGCCCTTTTTTATATAGTGAGGTCCAAAGTCTATAAGTCAAAATTCTTTGTGCCATCACACCCCTTTTATCAATATCACCCCAAACCACATATTATCCATGCCCATTAAATATCTTAAATGTCTTTAAGGGGGGTTTAGACAGCATTTGTCAGCTCTTCCAAGAGTTTGGATTATCCCCCCTTTTTCCAGGAGGTTTCATAGACATTTTCTAAACAGCACACCTGAAAACTTAAAGGGGATGTATAAAGATTAGAAAAATCTCAAATTCCTTAAACAGCGCCTCCCACGTCTATAGCCTATGTGTGGTATTGCAGCTCAGACTACTTTCAGAAAATTGAGTTGAGTGGTGACATCTTTCTTATACAACTCCTTTAAATATCTGTTTTATTGCATTTGTTTCATTTTGTTTATTTATTTGTTTTTATGTATCGTTTTATTTATTTATTTTTATTATTATTTATTTTTTTTAGCCTTTTCTAGTCTGTCAGGTTGTCCTTAGCAAATATAGATTGTGCCAAGGAGATTTGGCTTCTACCCACTAATTTTCTGCAGACCGGGGGAATGAACTATTTTTGGTGTTTCTTTTATACTTCCCAAGTGCGGCCATTGTATAGAACCTGTCTCATTCCTACTTGGCCCTGAGCCTCTACGACCAATCAATCCTGGTCTATTACAAAACAGCCACCAAATGTTCCCTTCCTCAAATACAAATAATCCATATAACTACTATCAAAAAGAAAATGCCTGCATTCAGAAGATTGAAGAGGAGATGGCATTGTGCTAGGTCTACAGAAGTTTCTCCTGCCTGCAGGGCAAAGATCCAGCTGCTGGGCTGTGCCGGTATTGAAACACCCCAGTAAGGGTTTCACACATCAGTTTTTTCTCGTACGAGTGCTATCAGTGTTTTTAACGCGCTCCTACTTATGTTAGTCTATGGGGTCGTTCACATGTCCAATTTATTCCTTAGACAAAGTGGTCTGTGCAAAATCGCAGCAGCATGTCAGAGAGTGAGGTCAAAATCGGAAGGCACGCCCTGTCAACAGAGCAGAGGGGATGAGAAGCCGCTGCTCTGCTAGCGTTATGCCAGTGGAAATGGCAGAATTGGCACAGAAGGCAGAAACTTTACCAGTGAGTCACAGAAGGCAGAAACTTTACCAGTGAGTCACAGAAGACAGACACTCTACCAGTGAGACACAGAAGTGAGAAACTCTACCAGTGAGCTGCAGAAGACAGAAACTCTAACACTGAATGGCAGAAGGCAGAGACTACCAGTGAGACACAGAAGACAGAAACTCTACCAGTGAGGCACAGAAGGCAGAAACTCTAACAGTGAGACACAGAAGTGAGAAACTCTACCAGTGAGCTGCAGAAGACAGAAACTCTAACACTGAATGGCAGAAGGCAGAGACTACCAGTGAGACACAGAAGACAGAAACTCTACCAGTGAGGCACAGAAGGCAGAAACTCTAACAGTGAGACACAGAAGGCAGAGACTCTACCAGTGAGACACAGAAGGCAGAAACTTTACCAGTGAGTCACAGAAGACAGACACTCTACCAGTGAGACACAGAAGTGAGAAACTCTACCAGTGAGCTGCAGAAGACAGAAACTCTAACACTGAATGGCAGAAGGCAGAGACTACCAGTGAGACACAGAAGACAGAAACTCTACCAGTGAGGCACAGAAGGCAGAAACTCTAACAGTGAGACACAGAAGGCAGAGACTCTACCAGTGAGACACAGAAGGCAGAAACTTTACTAGTGAGCCGCAGAAGACAGAAACTCTAGAAGTGAGACACAGAAGGCAGAAACTCTACCAGTGAGCTGCAGAAGACAGTAACTCTAACACTGAATGGCAGAAGGCAGAGACTCTACCAGTGAGGCACAGAAGGCAGAAATTCTAACAGTGAGATACAGGAGGCAGAGACTCTACAAGTGAGACATAGAAGACAGAAACTCTACCAGTGCGGCACAGAAGGCAGAAACTGTACCAATGAGACACAGAAGACAGAAACTCTACCAGTGAGTCGCAGAAGGCAGAAACTGTACCAGAGAGCCATAGAAGACAGAAACTCTAACAGTAAACCGCAGAAGGCAGAAACTCTACCAGTGAGGCACAGAAGGCAGAAACTCTACCAGTGAGACACAGAAGGCAGAAACTCTACCAGTGAGACACAGAAGGCAGAAACTCTACCAGTGAGACACAGAAGGCAGAAACTCTACCAGTGAGCCACAGAAGGCAGAAACTGTACCAGTGAGCCATAGAAGACAGAAACTCTAACACTGAATGGCAGAAGGCAGAGACTCTACCAGTGAGGCACAGAAGGCAGAAACACTACCAGTGAGCCACAGAAGGCAGAAAATCTACCAGTAATCCACAGAAGGCAGAAACTATACCAGTGAGCCACAGAAGGCAGAAACTCTACCAGCGAGCCACACAAGACAGAAACTGCACCAGTGAGCCACAGAAGGCATACATTCTACTAGTAAGCCACAGAAGGCAAAAACTCTACCAGTGAGTCACACAAGGCAGAAACTCTACCAGTGAGTCACACAAGGCAGAAACTCTACCAGCGAGCCACACAAGACAGAAACTGCACCAGTGAGCCACAGAAGGTATACATTCTACTAGTAAGCCACAGAAGGTAAAAACTCTACCAGTGAGTCACACAAGGCAGAAACTCTACCAGTGAGTCACACAAGGCAGAAACTCTACCAGCGAGCCACACAAGACAGAAACTGCACCAGTGAGCCACAGAAGGTATACATTCTACTAGTAAGCCACAGAAGGTAAAAACTCTACCAGTGAGTCACACAAGGCAGAAACTCTACCAGTGAGTCACACAAGGCAGAAACTCTACCAGTGAGCCAATGGCTGCACTGCTTTGTATGAGAGAATTTACTGTGGTGTGTGTTGTGCTTGCTGTATATGCATTTGAGTGTATTTTTTGTATGCTTTTTGTGGTATTTGGAATTGTTTTGTATCCCTGAAAAGTTTGTTTTTCCATGCAACCTTTTGACTTGACAACAGTGTCAATTTTGGAGCTGGTTCCACAAGAAATCTGACACAAAGAAATGAAAAAAATAACAAGTCACTTCTTTTTTTTCCTGATTTTTATAAATCTCATAAAAAATTTAAAAAAATCTTGCCATATGAACAGTGGAACGGATTTTGCATTGAAACAAACAGGAAGAGTATTCAAAATCCTCCTAAGAATAAATCTCTATGAGTATAGTGATCGTGCCCTACATCCAGCCTGCCGGACGGTGTTACTGATACTCCAGCAGAACATACAGTAATTCAGAATAATTGGTGCTGTTTACTTGTACTCATGGGGAGCGGAGACTGGAGGGTGCAGGTATTCACCATTATCAGCCAAAATGACGATGAATTGGGGATGCAGCCGAGCAGTGGTACGAGCTGAGATTAATTATGGAGCCAATTATGGATTAGGAGCCGGTCTGCATCTCCTTTATTAGGGCTATAAATAATCCGTCCACCGAGGTGAGAAATGTAGAACGTTCCAACCGCATGCATTCATTACGGGACAAGAAAGGAGCGAAAAGCAAACCGCAAACGCCCAGACAAATATTAAATCCGGCCCCAACCTTCCCTTAACAATCTGTCTTTGAATAGTAAATCCCGTCATTATCAGAAACAAACCATCCATATCTGCACAAGTATGTGCGCCCCCTTATGAATAGCCGGGGAGTCTTACAGAAATACATGCACTGGCACCCTCATACTTTGCACTTCATAATACGCTTCTGGATATGTCCAATTTGCCGCATATTAGATTATTCAACATGGGCCGGCGTCAGCACCAGGCAAATCTGAACAGAGGCCAAGATCTGCTGGGATTGAGGGACCCATGGCAAATATGTCATAGGTGTTGCAAACAGGATGGCGCAATATGAGACTGTTGCCCCAGTCTGAAAACCATTTTCTCATGTACCCCATAAGGAGTTAAAGTCATTTTTAGTTCATAAATCAATAGTATATGTGAAAATAAGCAACTTTATAATATATCTTATCAGCGAAATCCGCGTCTTCCTCTTCCTGGACTTAGCATTTCACTCTCAATTCATGGGAACAAATCTCTAAAATGTGTATTCAGTAAACACAGACATTCCCATTACTGAGAGCAGAAATGACAGTTGGTACTTTTAAAATTCTATGGAGGTGGGAGGAGCTAGAGGTAGACACAGACATTCGGCGGCAAGTTCTCCATAGAATTTTATAAGCACCAGCATCTGTCTGGGAAAATATATATTTACTAAACCCAGATTTTGATCTATGTATGTAGAAATATAAATGATTTATATTTAGAAATATGGAAAGATAAAGATGGAGAAGAATAGAAAGATTTTGTATTCACACCAGCGCGTTTCGACACTTTTCTCCAGGTAAAAAATCTTGAGAAAGGTTCAAGTCTGGTGACAAAATAGCACCTTTATCAAGGTAAGTGACTTTGAGAAAGGCGTCAGTCCATTGGTGAAATGGCACCTTTATCAGGGTAAAAGACTTTGAGAAATGCGTCAGTCCATCGGCTAAACGGAACCTTTATCAAGTTGAAAAACTTTGAGAAAGGCGTTCCGTCGGCGAAACTGCACCTTTATCAAGGTAAAAGACTTTGAGAAAGGCATCAGTCCATCAGTGAAATGGCACCTTTATCAAGGTGTAAAACTTTGAGAAAGGTTTCAGTCCATCAGCAAAACGGCACCTTTATCAAGGTAAAAGACTTTGAGAAATGCGTCAGTCCATCGGCTAAACGGCACCTTTATCAAGGTGAAAAACTTTGAGAAAGGTTTCAGTCCATCGGTGAAACGGCACCCTTATCAAGGTAAAAGACTTTGAGAAAGGCGTCAGTCCATCGGCGAAACAGCACCTTTATCAAGGTGAAAACTTTGAGAGATGCGTCAGTCTATCAGCAAAACGGAACCTTTATCAGGGTAAAAGACTGTGAGAAAGGCATCAGTCCATTGGCTAAATGGCACCATTATCAAGGTGAAAAACCTGTTCCTTGCCAGGTTTGGGACCCATAGCCATAACTTGGACCCACTGGTCTAGGACTTGTCTTCTCCACTTTGGTCTTGTTATCTGGTTAATTTTCTCTACCGTGATGGACTCACTGCTCATTGACCCATAAAACGTCCAGTACCATAAATCCCAGGAGTCCTAATTTTGCTGGGACAGTCCAAGGAACTGGAGTGCTAAAAAGGTAAAAAGCTAATGCCACCAAGACCCACCATGCACCTATGTGATCTAGCTTTACCAGGGCAGATTCTCAGGAAACATTCTTATTGATTGACTGAGATCAAAGATCTTGAAGACAATGAGAACTTGATCCAGAAATGATACTAGGAATCTGCCGACTCTTGTATTATCCCCGGAGAAATGAACTTCCATATATAAGGTCTCCATTTTAAGCCTCAGGGATGGAAAATCTATTTTGGAGTGGAATACTGGACATATCGATCGATAACAGACAAATAAACGTCTTTCCAGTTTCCTTATTACATTAACCATTGGTTATTGTAGCTAATTTATCTACGGCAGGAGCAAAGGTTATGGAAAGTCACCAGAATGACCCCAATTACAGTAGAAGAATGTTTTGGGCACCACAACTGTTCCTCTGCTTTCATCTGCCAAGAGCTTGAGCTCCTCGGTCACAGACAATGAAGCCACATTCACTGGAGCTACGAGGGAACGGAATGTGAGTGCGGAATTCATAGTGTTCCACCAAGTAACTCTCTGTTCTGCATCAGATGGCTGTGTCCATGCTTTCTCCGAGCTCCCCGGCCAGTCCACTAACTAATGAGGATCTCCGCTGGATCTAGCCGAAACCCTGACATTCTGCAAGTGAACAACATGGCTATTAGATGCTGCCAGAATCATGTCTCTAGTCCTAAAGGATCGATCGATGATGACCCAGGGAACTGTCTAATGAGTTCCGAGGTGAATTGTTACCTTTAATGACTTTTGTGAACCAATAAGATATACACGGAGCAGAATATTGAACATTTATCATTGCCATTTCCAACTTCACCCTTCGAATGGACATCCATTATTTTCAGACCAAAAATTCAACTTCCCAGTGTCATTTTTTTTCTTGCTTTGATTAATAGAGAAAACTCTGGGTGAAAGAACCTATCTATTCTCAAAAACTTGATCCATTAGGAAATTTGCTAATGTAATATTAGAAAAAAAGATGTGACCACCGTTACCTGTCTACAACTTTTCTATGGTGCAAGTTCAGTACATTAATGTCACATGACAGCAAATCTCTCGGCAGGCAGCGGCTCGTAAATCAAAACCACCGGGTGGTCATATATAGGCACACGTAGCATTAATATCTACACACAGAGTATCGAAAAATCATGATTTAAGGCCAATATGCAACAAGGCGTAGCCTGCTTTCAACCGCTGGGTGGTCAACATACTATTGAGTTGGGTAGTGGTGACCATAGCTGTTATCTAGTATTCGACTGAGGATTCTTGGTCCCACCAGATAAAAATTATGCTAAGGTCCAAGCCTCCATCAATGCAGAACATGTTCATACATACATGTCACCATACAAATGTAAGGAGATGGACATACTGCCCACGTTCCCCCTTGAAGACTTCAGTACTGTTATGATGAATAATGTGCTTTGTTATAGTGTGTAATGTGTATTGGAACATGTGCTAGTAGTGACAGTGTTATTTTACACCCAACAGTAGGGAGAGTTAGAGTTAATGTTTGGGATTAGCCCAGAGTGGGAGGGGTTAAGGTGAAGGGGCAGAGACAGCTTCCTGTCAGGAAGGCGATAGTGCCCAGTATGATCCAGAAGCAGACCTAAGGTCTGAAGAGTGAACAGAGCAGCGTGATATGGGGGTCCCTGATGTAAGTGAAGACCGAGACAGTGGATAGCGAGATGTGGAGTAGAGGAAGGACAGTGACCTAAGGACAGAGTCATGCAATGGAGATGGTTCCTAGGACAGGACGCCCCGAGTCTACAACTGAGAGAGGTAACGGGTCAGGAGGGAACAGAAAAAGTGAGACGAAGAGAGAGTGCCCCTGACAGGAGATACAAGGTGTCAGCAAGTAGAGAAGCTAAGTACCGGCCATAGTGGCAAGCTGACTCCACTAAGGGAAAAAAGATGTGGAACCGTGGGACGAAGTACAGGACTCTCCCTTACTGGGCTGTAGTGCTGTGCTGGGTGGTGGTGAGGACAGAGGAACCTGAGGCAGGAACAAGCAAACTAGAGAGAACGTGTGTGAAGATGCTCTGTGTTGTAAAGGAAACATTCATGAAGTGATGCCCCCGCTATCTATTGTACATAGCTCCCACCAAGCTGCTGCTAAGTAAAAGGCTGTCTATTTTCGAGTGGTGGTCTCCCTCACTGAACTGTCCAACATAAGATCCTGGTCATCCGAAGTCACCGGCATCACACGGCCTGAAAGGGCATAACACCCCCATAAACAAAGCCCGCACAACCGGCCAGGACCACATCTTCATGTGGCATGCTGGGGCGTAGGAAACGAGCACCTAGCCCACGGCTACCGCCCCCCAATATATTACACATACGAGACATCCTATAATATAATCGTCAGTTAAGACTTCCGGCCGCTGTCCCCAAATCCCAAAAGGCACCGCGGCAGTGTCACTTGCGCCTGCGCAAGTGACTTTCACGTCAACACTATTCCTGCGCATGCGCAGTAACAGCCACAACTGCACGCTCTACCCACTCTACCCGCGCATGCACGGTAACGACGCGGCTGTTAATTTCACCACACTCCCGATGCGATAGCATCGGGCCTATTTCTAGTTATATTATAACACCTGGTGGAAAGCGGTGGCTCCAAAGTCACCTCCAGACCCCTACTCCTAACATCCACCCAAAAGGTTCCCAAAAAACAAACGTGCTCCATCATGGATGGATGGTAATAACAGACTCGATCTCCAATGATGAGGTGAACCAAAAAGGACAACATTAGCACCGCTTCGTTTGACAGAGGTGAGCTCAATGTTTGGAGGTCCTAAAGAATGGGAAGAGCGAGGCACGCGGACCACATCTCCAATCCCGTCTGCATGGGTTGGGGCATCTGCGGGTCCCGGATGGGACGGCGTTCTTTCATTCTTGCTTCCATTTAGATGAAATTTGTTTACAAATAGAAATGCTTTTCTCTTTCGGTAATAGAACATTCTTCTCCTCCGAGTTCCGCGGGTTAAGTGCAGCTATCAAACTTCTTCATTGTTAAAATCAATGTCTGACATCAGCAAGAGATCTTTTATTCTACCGTTGGACCGGATCTAGATGAGTCATCACTTGTACCGCTCAAAACTCTTCACCAAAACTTTCTTTTCTGCAGGCTCGGCTAAAAGACTGAGATGAAATGTTTACCCAGCATTATAAATAATAGAAATGGATGAGACCTCAGATGAGAGCAGGAGACACAAGCCATGGTGCACTGTCGATGAAAGGCGGAATGTCGAGTCGGAGAGGATTCTGCATATTTTGTATTTATTTGCCGATTTTCCGAAAACAAAAACAAAATGTTCCAAAGACCAAATGTGGACACACGAGTGCTAGATCAGTCTTATCTTACTATGAACCTGATCCAGGGTTCTCCTGTGTATTTAAACCAGAATATAATGTCTACAAACAGCTATATTGTGATTTATTTTTCAGACTGATCTTTTATTGCATTACAAGAATAAGCTGTAATACCGGACACAACCTACTATCAAGAGTGGCGCTGTTTCTATATAAAAAAAAACCTTTTATCTACGCATCTGTAGGGTAACACATAAAATATATAGATTTTCTAATTCCCTGAGCTGAAATTAAAAAGGCATTGAGAGATCCATAAAATGAGGCAGCAAACTTCAGACGGAGATTTGTAACAAGGCCCGATGTGTCTGACGGCTTCGCGTGTTTGCTGCAGCATGTGCGTCTTGCGCTTTCTCCAAAATAATACAAATGATTTTCTTCCCTAGCACTGACAGGGAACACGCTGTGCTTGTCTGCGCAATTTATGGGCAGGTACTCCGCTCTTAGGATAATTCAGGCTGCGGTTTCTCCGGAGCCGGAGACGTTAAACTCTGCACAATGTTAGTGAGACATTTACAATTGTAACCTCATAACGAAGAATTATCTGCACAGCTTCTAATGAAACCTCCGACATTAAAGCTGCCAATAAAAGGCGCAAATCCAGAATTATGTGTTCATATTATCAAAGGAGCACTTCGGGCAAAATGTTTGAAGGATGGTATATGTGATGCTGGCCCTGAGGGCGGCCATGACGTACACCTAATACAAGGTGACTTTCTTTCTTTCTCTCTTTCGTTCTCTCTTTTTCTTTCCTTTCTTTCTGTCTGTGTTTTCCTTTACTTCTTTCATTCTTTCTTCTTTTTTCTTTCTCTTTCTCTCTCTTTTTTCTTTCTCCTTTTTTCTTTCCTCTTTTTCTTTCTTTCTCTTCTTTCTTTCTTTCTTTCTTCTTTTTCTTTCCTTCTCTCTGCCTTTCTCTCTTTCTTTCTCTCTTTCATTCTTTCTTTTTCTATTTCATTCTTTCTTTCTTTTTCTCTCTTCTTTTTTTCTGTCCTCCCTTTCTTTCTTTCTTTCTTTCTTTCTTTTCTTTCTTTCTTTCTTTCTTTCTCTTTCTTTCCTCTTTTTCATTTTTTTCTCTAATTTTTCCTCTCTTTCTTTTTTCATTCTTTTTTCCACTCTTTCTTTCCTTCATTCCTTTCTTAAACCACACTACCTCTGTACGAGAATTAGTAGAGTTGTACAATGAGCGTGTAATGATTGCTGGGGGTCTGACCACTGAGCCCCCTACCAATTATGAGAATGGGGTTGCAGCATCCCTGGTGTAAATGAAGCCTTCGCCCCCCGATGTGATCACTGCTCCATTCACTTGCACATGTGTATAGGTTTGGTAGTGAGCATGCACAGTCATCACCACTCCTATAGGCCGTCACTGGAGCGGTGGTCACACATGCGCACTTCTGCCACCTCCACAGGACTCCTGTATCTGCAATCAGTGGAGGTCCAGTGGTTGGACCCCGCAGACCATACACTTATGATCTGTCCTGTGGATTTGTGATAAATATTGGACGGATAACCCCTTTGAAGACGATCTGTCACTTGTCACAATTGTGTAAATTGGTGTAAATGCCGCTGTTCTCCTGAATCCGGTGATGTTTTTCTTGTGTTCCTGCTCCTCTCCGTTCCTGAGATACGACCCCCTCTCTACAATATATACTGTAAATCGAGTCCTTATTGCCAAGTGGGCGTGTCGCACAGTTAAGGCCATGCCCACTTGGCTAACACGACTATATTTATTTTCGATCGTCCATATCCCAGGAACAGAGCGACGCAGGAAGAAAAGAAAAACATCACCGGTAAATAAAATATACAAAGATCAATCCCGGCCAGATCAAATGGGAACAAGTGGAGCCAATAGTCAAGGGGCAGAGGAATATGGCCGCTATGAGAGACGTTCTCTGTGTGTTTCTGTTCGCATTTGCTACCTGTTGCATTATTTTTGTATCATTACTTGTATTTCATATACATTTATTTTATGGATTTATTTTCTATCATTTCTTGCTTTGTTGGGATTCATTTCCATTATTTTATATCATTGTTTATTACATTATATTATTTCGGGGAGGTATTTTTGACTTGTAATTTTCTTGAATGCCAAAAAAACCCCATAATAAAACATAAATCCAGATCCAAGATAAGCGATGCGATAACAACCATGTGAAACTAATTTCTAATGGTGTCTCAGCGCACGTTCAGACCTGGCACAAGCCGCAGTTTTCTGTGTACGTTGCACAGACACCGGCTGAGGTACGGCTTGGATGCAGTAGAGTCGTGTCCGGTGTACCGAGGCCGCGGGAATCAGCACGGTAATGAGGGAAATGACAATTCACTAATGTGATACCATAAGGCTATGTTTCCACGGTCAGTAAGCCATCAGTATTTGCTGCGGATTGGATGTTGCGTACTGCTCCGTGCTCTATACGCTAAGGGTAAGGCTGACATTGGCGCCCAGAAATCAGCGTACACCTGGTGGCAGCTGGAAAATAACACAAAAAATGAATTGGTGCCAAGCATAGTTCATACAAACCACGGCACCTCTGAATATGGTGGTCAGACCCCTCCACCTGCTCAGAGTCAAGCTTTCAAGATAATGATCACATGGCCAAAAAGTGCCAAACTTCATAGTTTATTGCAGTGCCAATAGTGCCAATGTTCTGCCAGTCTTACATCTCATAATGCTTCCAGTAGTGCTCGGTCCGGAGTTCACTGTGGTGCCAATAGTGTCAGCCTCATTATTCAGTGTGGTGCCAGCCTATACGGCCAACAGTGCTGAGCTCCGTACTGTAATGTAATGTCTATAGTGCCAACCTCATTTTTTACCCACGCTGCTGGCCCTTTACTACATTACACTGAGAATAGTGCCCATGCTCATTGTTCATTGTTGTGCCAATATATGTGCCAGTTACCCATCTGAGAGGAGAAATTTCCAAAGCGATGGGTGCCATCTATGGAGAGGTAGAAGCTTCACTTTGTGGATGGGCACCATCTATGGAGAGATACAAGCTTCACCTTGTGGATAGGCACCATCTATGGAGAGGAACATGCTTCACCTTATGAATGGGCGCCATCTATGGAGAGGTACAAGCTTCCCCTTGTGGATGGGTGCCATCTATGAAGAGGTACAAGCTTCACCTTGTGGATGGGCACCATCTATGGAGAGGAACTTGCTTCACCTTATGAATGGGTGCCATCTATGGAGAGGTACAAGCTTCACATTGTGGATGGCACCATTTATAGAAAGGTACAATCTTCACCTTGTGAATGGGTGCCATCTATGGAGAGGTACAAGCTTCACCTTGTGGATGGTGCACCATCTATGGAAAGTAGAAGCTTCACCTTGTGGATGGTGCACCATCTATGGAAAGGTACAAGCTTCACCTTGTGGATGGGCGCCATCTATGGGGAGGTACAAGCTTCACATTGTGGTTGGCATGATTTATAGAGTGGTACAAGCTTCACCTTGTGGATGGTGCACCATCTATACAGAGGTACAAGCTTCACATTGTGGATGGCACCATTTATAGAGAGGTACAATCTTCACCTTGTGGAAAGTGCACCATCTATGTAGAGGTACAAGCTTCACCTTGTGGATGGGCCCCATCTATGGAGAGCAACATGATTCTCCTTGTGGATGGGCACCATCTATGGAGAGATACAAGCTTCACCTTGTGGATGGGAACCATCTATGGAGAGCAACATGATTCTCCTTGTGGATGGGCATCATCTATGGAGAGATACATGCTTCACCTTGTGGATGGGCACCATCTATGGAGAGATACAAGCTTCACTTTGTGGATGGGCACCATCTATGGAGAGATACAAGCTTCACCTTGTGGATAGACACCATCTATGGAGAGCTACATGCTTCACTTTGTGGATGGGCACCATCTATGGAGAGGTACAAGCTTCACCTTGTGAATGGGCACATCTAGGGAAAGTTACAAGCTTCACCTTGTGGATGGGCACCATCTATGGAGAGGTACAAGTTTCACCTTGTGGATGGGCACCATCTATGGAGAGGTACAAGCATCACCTTGTGGATGGGCACCATCTATGGAGAGGTACAAGCTTCACCTTGTGGATGGGCACCATTTATGGAGAGGTAGAAGCTTCACCATGTGGATGGGCACCATCTATGGAGAGCTACAAGCTTCCCCTTGTGGATGGGCACCATCTATGGAGAGCTACAAGCTTCACCTTTTGGATAGGCACTGTCTATGGAGAGGTATAAGCTTCACCTTGTGGATGGTGCACCATATATAGAGAGGTACAAGCTTCACCTTTTGTATAGGCACCGTCTATGGAAAGGTATAAGCTTCACCTTGTGGATGGGCACCATCTGTGGAGAGCTACAAGTTTCACCTTGTGCATGGGCACCATCTATGGAGAGTTACAGACTTCACCTTGAGGATGGGCACCATCTATGGAGAGTTACAGGCTTCACATTGAGGATGGGCACCATCTATGGAGATGTAGAAGCTTCACCTTGTGGATGGGCACCATCAATGGAGAGCTACAAGCTTCAACTTGTGGATGGGCACCATCTATAGAGAGGTACAAGCTTCACCTTGTGGATGGTGCACCACCTATAGAGAGGTACAAGCTTCACCTTGTGGATGGTGCACCATCTATAGAGAGATACAAGCTTCACCTTGTGGATGGGCACCATCTATGGAGAGGTACAAGCTTCACATTGTGGATGGTGACCATTGCAGGCTTGGGTTGGACATTTGGATAGAGGGGGTATAAATCTGAAAGGGTAAAATGTAACTCAAATGCCATCATGATTGCCACTGTTTACTCTTGCTGGGACATAGTGATCACCAAGACTTGGCAATGAAGGCCTCAGTGGGCCACTGCCATATATTCTTTCTACAAGTAGTTACTTTTTCGATAATAGAATCAAAATTTCAGGAATTCATATGCGTATGGCTTAGGAAACTGCAACTCATAAGGTTTCTGGATGATTTGAAAAAGTTTCTCTATTGGGTTTCTGGATGCTAAAACCTCTAGGAATCTGCTGAGAAAAGCTGGCAGCATGTATTCAATTCCCCTGCAGTGCCCCCGCAGGTCAAATGCTGCATTACACAGAACAAATACAAATACAATGCTTGGAAATGCTAGGTCCTCCAAAGTGAGAGACACTTTTTGTACTTCTTTTTTTTTTTTTTGAAGAGGATCCCGAAGAACAGACCGGACAATCAGTTTCTGCCCAGACTGTTCATTGTCCCTTAAAGGGAATGTTACTCCCTTTAGAAGAAGAGAAGCATAGAGCAAAATAGGAATGAGTCCTTATCAGTAGCATAATGTGGAGATTTACAGGGGTCAGAAGACCACATTATCTGCTCTGTCCATGACTATTGAACGCCTGCTGGGCAGTTTTAATACCGCCCTAATGAATTATGCATATAGTATCTGGTTTTATTTTCTGCTGAACGAGTCATTGCCGATCACCAGGACAGGAAAAATAAGAAAAAAAGGTTCTCCCTGTTTTCTTCTAAGTATATACAGAAAGTGTATAAGTCAATTACTGATGAACACATGGACATTATAGGACCTGAAGATGTAGCAGAGTTCAGCGTGTTAATGCTCATGAACCGAACTTTTGTAAGTTGTGACAAATTGCAAACTTAGTTGGGAAACTTTTCTTTGCCGCATCTGTTTCTTACCAATATAGAAAATCTATATAAAAAGTCTGGAGCAACATATGGCGCCTGTGCTGCATCCAGACGCATGGAGAACAGAATGACTTAACTCCTTCCGTATACCATGCACGGGCGGACATATCATTGGTCCACTCACCCACACAGGGGTCTGAGAGTTAACGGGGCCACATCCACCTCCAAAGCAGGTGGAATTGTGCTTTATGATGAGGTATTGGGCCATATATTGTTCTTGCACAGGGGCCCCTTCTGTCTGTGCCGTCTATACGGTACATGGAGGGTATGTCGTCGGTAGATCATCGTTGCGCATTACTCTGTGGATATCTTCAAATAAGGGGGATGCAATTAGCGACATTGCATGCAAACCGGGGGGCCGACTCCACTCCATACATCACTGATTATTTATGGGGCTTCTCACGTCATTATTGATCCTCGCTGCTTTAAAAGAGAAAATGCAGCTGAGATTGGATTGAGGGCCACAAGCGCAGGTCCGGAATATCTTGACAAACATAATCAATGGCTGCTGTGAAGAAACAAGTTTACCGTTATTGGAAGGACGCTGGTGTTAATTATCTGAATTCTGTTATTAAAAATGGAGGCAGCCATGCTGAGCATTCAAAGAGGCGCCCTAGTGGTGAAAGTATGGCGTGATGGCATATGTCCGAAATTAGCAACAAGGCACCGAGGTATCGCGTCATCTGAATGTATTGTGAGGAGGTGAGGTTGTGGGTTGCAATAAACACCTAGGCAGGTGAACAATGCAGCTCGATTTATTTCTTCCGTCCACGGTTATACAGCAAATCCACATTGATGGTCAAAATACAATGTCCTCGGTCCACAAGTCCCCAATCTGAGATCGGTCGTTCCACTGGCCCCGTACCAGGCGATACCCACTGTCTCCCAACTTTTGGTTGGCCCACAGCTTCTGGTATCTCCAGCCGGTATAGTGTGCAGTCATAGCCGACGTTCCTCCAGACGATGGATATCACGACCGTAGCTCATGGATCTCCTCCAGCCAATCAATCTCCAAAACTCCACAGACCATCCAGCAATCCCAGCTCGGATCCTTTCCCTTCAAAGTCCCTCCAACAACTGCCTGATTCAACCTGTGTCTTTTTCTCCCTCCCCTTAAACATTGTTCTTTAGCTCACAGAATGAAGCAAATTCCATCACCTGAGACTACATGTGAGACCCCAGGGGTGACGGCTCCCCTGGGTCTACTACCTCCATCCACACAATGGGCCTAGGCTGGTAGAACAATGGATTGATAGGATGATGGCTTTACATTTACCTTTACATAGCAGTTTATTGTCTGGCCTTAGGTTTACAGAAGATCTACCCTGCTCATCCTCCTCTGCTTACTGTCACTGAATGGTAACATTGATTCCTGAGGATGAACTCACGAGCAAGAAAATCACTAATAAAACACAACAACATCGACGCAAAAGGTGCTCCGTGCTGGAAAAGTCTGCATCCCGTAGAGCAGTGGACTCCGCTCTACAATCATTGGTCCAATAGTCTTTAGTAAGTGGCCATATCCTCACATGTATCATCTGGAAGTAACCTAACGTTTAAAGCAGGTTTTAGAGCTGAAAACACAAGATCCACCAATCACAATAGATGATGTCACAGCTCACCTCCTCCCCCTGTACAATGACTGATAACACCTATATATACAGTAGATAACACAGCATCCTCCATTCACAATAGATGATGTCACAGCTCACCTCCTCCTCCTGTACAATGACTGATAACACCTCTATATACAGTAGATAACACAGGATCCATCATTCACAATAGGTGATGTCACAGCTCACCTCCTCCTGTACAATGACAGATAACACCTCTATATACAGTAGACAACACAGGAACCACCATTCACAATAGATGATGTCACAGCTCATCTCCTCCTCCTGTACAATGACTGATAACACCTTTATATACAGTAGATAATACAGGATCCACCATTCACAATAGGTGATGACACAGCTCACCTCCTCCTCCTGTACAATGACTGATAACACCTCTATATACAGTAGATAACACAGGATCCACCATTCACAATAGGTGATGTCACAGCTCACCTCCTCCTGTACAATGACTGATAACACCTCTATATACAGTAGATTACACAGGATCCACCATTCACAATAGGTGATGTCACAGCTCACCTCCTCCTCCTGTACAATGACTGATAACTCCTCTATATACAGTAGATTACACAGGATCCATCATTCACAATAGATGATGTCACAGCTCACCTCCTCCTCCTGTATAATGACTGATCACACCTCTATATACAGTAGATAACACGGGATCCACCATTCACAATAGGTGATGTCACAGCTCACCTCCTCCTGTACAATGACTGATCACACCTCTATATACAGTAGATAACACAGGATCCACCATACACAATAGGTGATGTCACAGCTCACCTCCTCCTCCTGTACAATGACTGATCACACCTCTATATACAGTAGATAACACGGGATCCACCATTCACAATAGATGATGTCACAGCTCACCTCCTCCTCCTGTACAATGACTTATAACACCTCTATATACAGTAGATAACACAGGAACCACCATTCACAATAGGTGATGTCACAGCTCACCTCCTCCTCCTGTACAATGACTGATAACACCTCTATATACAGTAGATAACACAGCATCCTCCACTCACAATAGGTGATGTCACAGCTCACCTCCTCCCCCTGTACAATGACTGATAACACCTCTATATACAGTAGATAACACAGGAACCACCATTCACAATAGGTGATGTCACAGCTCACCTCCTCCTCCTGTACAATGACTGATAACTCCTCTATATACAGTAGATAACACAGTATCCTCCATTCACTATAGGTGATGTCACAGCTCACCTCCTCTTCCCGTACAATGACTGATAACACCTCTATACACAGTAGATAATACAGGATCCACCATTCACAATAGGTGATGGCACAGCTCACCTCCTCCTGTACAATGACTGATAACACCTCTATATACAGTAGATAACACAGGATCCACCATTCACAATAGGTGATGTCACAGCTCACCTCCTCCTGTACAATGACTGATAACACCTCTATATACAGTAGATAACACAGGATCCACCATTCACAATAGGTGATATCACAGCTCACCTCCTCCTGTACAATGACTGATAACACCTCTATATATAGTAGATAACACAGGATCCACGATTCACAATAGGTGATGTCACAGCTCACCTCCTCCTCCTGTACAATGACTGATAACACCTCTATATACAGTAGATAACACAGCATCCTCCACTCACAATAGGTGATGTCACAGCTCACCTCCTCCCCCTGTACAATGACTGATAACACCTCTATATACAGTAGATAACACAGGAACCACCATTCATAATAGGTGATGTCACAGCTCACCTCCTCCTCCTGTACAATGACTGATAACTCCTCTATATACAGTAGATAACACAGCATCCTCCAGTCACTATAGGTGATGTCACAGCTCACCTCCTCTTCCTCATGTACAATGACTGATAACACCTCTATATACAGTAGATAACACAGGATCCACCATTCACTATAGGTGATGTCACAGTTCACCTCCTCCCCCTGAACAATGACTGATAACACCTCTATATACAGTAGATAACACAGGAACCACCATTCACAATAGGTGATGTCACAGCTCACCTCCTCCTCCTGTACAATGACTGATAACACCCCTATACACAGTAGAAAACACAGGATCCACCATTCACAGTAGGTGATATCACAGCTCACCTCCTCCTCCTGTACAATGACTGATAACACCCCTATACACAGTAGATAACACAGGATCCACCATTCACAATAGGTGATGTCACAGCTCACCTCCTCCTCCTGTACAATGACTGATAACACCCCTATACACAGTAGATAACACAGGATCCACCATTCACAATAGGTGATATCACAGCTCACCCCCTCCTCCCGTACAATGACTGATAACACCTCTATATACAGTAGATAATACAGGATCCACCATTCACAATAGGTGATGACACAGCTCACCTCCTCCTCCTCCTGTACAATGACTGATAACACCTCTATATACAGTAGATAATACAGGATCCACCATTCACAATAGGTGATGTCACAGCTCACCTCCTCCTCCTGTACAATGACAGATAACACCTATATATACAGTAGATAACACAGGAACCACCATTCACAATAGGTGATGTCACAGCTCACCTCCTCCTCCTGTACAATGACTGATAACACCTCTATATACAGTAGATAACAGCATCCTCCATTCACAATAGGTGTAAGGTTCTATGTATATATTCCTGAAACTCAGTTTGTTCGTCAGCCATTTTACTTTCTGTCTTGCTGCAGCTATCTTGCCCTCAGTCAAAATGGAGTTTCCAGCTTGCATGTTCCCGCCCTGATTCTCTCCTTTGCTTCTTAAGCAGCCACAGCTGAGCAATCAGTGCTTCAGAATCTAGCCTGCAGTGAACCTGTGACTTGACTCCTGTAAGCCTTGGACCTTGTACTCCAGCTATTCCTACTGAGGAACTCTGAAGCACTTGTGGACTCTGAACCCTGCTCTTTGAAAGACCCACGTTTGCATGGACTTACGGTAACAGAGAAGAAGATCCTGAATCTGTATTGGAGAGTGATTGCTGAGCTTGGATTACTCTGGCCTGCTGTGTCTCCTGTTTCTGTGTCTGCAAACTGTGTGACTATTTCTGCCAACTTGTATGAAGTAATACAGGACTTTTCTATATCAAACCTGTGTCTCATGTATGTTCATCGCACCCAAGCACAAGACGCTATATGAACTGTACTACATACATTACAAGATTCTGAAGCCAAAACGTTAGTGTCTGCTGGGTCTGGAAGGCTGTGTCTGCTGTACTGTGGATATCAGACGTCCGGTTGTACTTTCTGTGATGACAGTGGTTGTGACTTCTCACAACCATTCCAGGTGAGCAATTCCCTTAAGTTTTTTCTTTTTGCAGTGTTACCACAGGTAAACACTATTGTTTTTTTGTTTTTTTTTCCCTTTCTTTTCTCTTTTTTGTCTGCTGTAACTCTGGATATCAGATGTCTGGTTGAAACTTTCTGTGATGATAGTGGTTGTGACTTCTCACAACCATTCCAGGTGAGCAGTTCCCTTAATTTTTTTTTTCTCTCTGCAGTGTTGCCACAGGTGAACACTATTGTTTTTTTTTCTCTCCTCTTCTTCCAGTAATCCTGTCTTAAAAGATCTGGAAAATGGAGGCCCGCATAAAGGAACTTTGCGGAGTGACTGATAATATCCTTGCAGATTTGCAGAATATAAAGACCCGTTTTACAAATCTACAGGACCTCAATAATCACAATTTGCAAGTGGTTGGACAGACTACCCAGGATTTGCGAGCCAGGATTGAGGTTCTAGAGGGGCGAGTCCAGGCTCCTGCCGTAGCCCCGAGTGCTGGGATTCCCAAGTTGCCCCCTTTTCGTTTTGGCGGTGAACGTGAGAAATTCAGGGGATTTATTAATCAATGCAATCTTTTTTTTTCTGCACATGCTTCACAATTTCCCACTGAACGATCTAAGGTGCTTACTATAATTATGTTGCTTACCAACAAGGCTTTAATGTGGGCAAACCCTCTGATTGAGACTGAGGATGATTGTTTGAATCACCTTGATGATTTTATTTCAGCCATGGGGCAGGTGTTTGATGACCCCAATCGAGGTGCAACAGCTGAAGCAGCCATGTTAGCTTTGCGCCAAGGTAAGCACTCGGTAGCTGAATATGCCTTGGATTTCAGGAGATGGGCCCTTGATACCACCTGGGACAGTTCCGCCAAAAAATCTATTTTTCGAAAGGGGTTATCTCCACTGATTAAGGATGAACTTGCTCGTGCCGACCCTCCCACTGCGTTAGGTGACTTTATTAACTACTGCATCCGTATTGATACTCGTCTGACTGAACGCAGGCAAGAGAGATGGTTCGAAAGCAATCGTACTAACCTTTTCCTACCTTCCTCTCCAGCTAAGGAACCTTTGAGTAGGATTACACGGGAACCTGAACCTGAACCCATGCAGGTAGACTCTTTACAACGACGGGTTAGTGATGCACGCAAGGAACATCGTTTTAAGGAGAATCTATGTTTCTATTGTGGTAAGTCAGGGCACTTCATTATAAACTGCCCCAGCCGTTCTCGTAAGACTACTGCAGCACTCATTCATTGTGAGTGTTGCGAGAGGGGATCTGTCAGGTCCGAGCCTCAGGCTCCAGAGAGATCTGCAGCAACAGATCTTGATTTCTCGGACTTAAACTCCGTTACCTCTGAGGACGTTGACTGTGTAAACGCTGCCATTTTTCAAGTTTCCTCAGCGGTGTCCCAGCTGAGTTGTAAGAAAAACAATTCTCATTGCTTTCTTTCCATCAAACTCTGGGTTAACTCAGCTTGGGTGTCTAGCTCTGCTATGATCGACTCAGGGCAAGTGGAAATTTTATGGATGTCTCCTTTGCTCTGAAACAGGGAATACGTTCAGTGAAGAAGGCTACTCCAGTACAGATGGAAACTGTGGATGGCTCCCTGCTGACCTCTGGACCAGTGGATCAGGAAACAGAGCCTTTGAGGGTTCTTATGGGTAAAGATCATCAAGAGAAACTGTCCTTTATGCTTATCTCTTCTCCCCACTTTCCCATTATTCTAGGGCTACCATGGCTGCAGGCTCAGAATCCTACCATTAACTGGGAGACCAAGGAATTACACTTTCCAGAGAAACAGATGAGTCCAAAAGTTTCAGCTTGCTCTGTTCCTAAAGGAATCATGTCAGTCCCTGAACTACCAGCTGTATACCAGGACTATGTGGATTTATGTGACAAGAAGAACGCTGACCAGCTTCCTCCTCACCGTCCATATGATTGTCCAATTGAATTATTGCCTGGAGCAGAGATACCTTTTGGTAAGATCTACCCCCTGGCGGGGCCCGAGCTAAGAGCTTTAAAGGATTACATAGATGAAAATCTAGCCAAGGGCTTCATATGCCCCTCTTCATCTCCTGCAGGTGTACCCATCTTCTTTGTAAAGAAGAAAGATGGATCTCTGAGACCATGCGTAGACTATAGGGAACTCAATAAGGTTACTATTAGAAACCGTTATCCATTGCCTTTAATCCCTGAGTTATTGGAGAGAGTGCGACATGCCAAAATTTTTTCTAAACTAGATCTTCGTGGGGCCTATAACTTAGTCCGTATTAGACCTGGGGATGAATGGAAGACTGCATTCAGGTCACGCTATGGACACTTTGAATATCTAGTTATGCCTTTTGGTCTGAGTACCGCCCCAGCCACTTTCCAACACTTGGTGAATGACATCTTCAGGGATCTCCTAGATACATTCGTGGTAATTTATTTGGATGATATTCTAATTTTTTCTAACTCCACAGAGGAACATCATGGACATGTGAGAATGGTCTTGGAACGTCTAAGACAAAATCATCTTTACATCAAACTTGAAAAGTGTGAATTCCATAGGACCGAAATTCAATTTCTGGGGTATGTACTGTCTACACAAGGAATTAGTATGGATGGAAGCAAAACCCAAGCCATCAAGGATTGGCCAAGTCCTAGAAATGTGAACGAGGTACAGCGCTTCATCGGGTTTGCCAACTTCTATAGACGTTTCATTAGAAATTTCTCTGAGGTAGTGTCACCTATCACTCAACTTACCCGGAAAGAGTCTAGGTTTTCCTGGACTCCCCAAGCCCAGGAAGCATTTTCCCGTTTAAAAGATAAATTTACCATTGCACCTATCCTAGTACATCCCAACCCCGAGCTTGCCTTCATAATAGAGGTGGATGCTTCAGACTGTGCCGTTGGAGCTATACTCTCTCAGAGAACAGGTGAGAAGAATGTCTTGCATCCCTGTGCCTTCTTTTCCCAGCAGTTGTCTTCGGCTGAGAGGAACTACGATGTGGGCAATAGAGAGTTGTTGGCCATTATTGCCGCCTTCAAGAATGGAGACACCTTCTTCAGGGAGCTGCACAGCAAATAGTCGTCCTGACAGACCATCGTAACCTTGAGTTTATCAGGTCGGCTAAGTGCCTGACTCCTCGCCAGGCTCGCTGGAATCTTTTCTTAAACCAATTTAATTTTATCATCTCTTATAGACCAGGATCGCGCAATGGAAAGGCTGATGCACTCTCTAGGATTTACTCAGCAGAGACACGTCCAATTACTCCTCCTAAGACTATTCTTCCTGACTCTAGATTCCTAGGAGTAATTCATAATCAAGACCTACTTAAGGACATCAAGGAAGCATACCATGCGGATTCCTTTTTGGCACAACCCCCAAGGGACGTAAGTCTTGTCTTTAAGAATGGTGTGTGGATTCAGGGACAACGCCTGTATATTCCTGAAACAGTCAGATTGAGAGTATTGCAACTCATTCACGATTCCAAGATAGCTGGGCATAGAGGAATTCTAAAGACACAGGAATTTCTTTCTCGTTTCTTTTGGTGGCCCACTTGCAGGAAGGATGTTTTGAATTATGTCACTTCATGTGAGGTCTGTGCAAGATGCAAAACACCTCGCTCCTCACCAACTGGTCTGTTACAGCCTCTTCCCACCCCGTCCCGCCCGTGGGGATCCATTTCTATGGACTTCATTGTGGAGTTACCAACCTCTCAGGGGAAGAACACCATTCTAGTGGTGGTTGACCGTCTAACAAAGGCAGCTCATTTTATCCTTGTGTCGGCTTACCCACTGCAAAACAGACATCAGATTTGATGATTAAAGATGTGTTTCGCTTACATGGAGTACCGGATGAGGTTATTTCGGATCGAGGGGTGCAATTCACTTCTAGGTTTTGGCAAAATTTCTGTGCAGCATTGGACATTAAAGTAAACCTTTCTTCTGCTTTTCATCCCCAGACTAATGGACAGACCGAACGAACCAATCAAACCCTGGAGCAGTATCTCCGCTGCTTTATCTGCCACCTACAGGATGATTGGGTGGATCTACTTCCATTAGCTGAGTTCTCGCATAACAACTCTCAGAGTGCCTCCACTAAACAGTCTCCTTTTTACTCTAATCTAGGTTATCATCCTAACATTCTACCACGATTTCCCATAGAAACGCCTTTACCAGCAGTGGCTGAAAGAATCACGTCTTTACAGAAGAATATGGATCTTCTAAAGGAAAATCTGGAATCGGCTCAAGAAAGGTACAAGAAAGCAGCAGATAAATTTCGTAAACCTGCACCAGCTTTCAAGGTAGGAGACTTGGTCTGGCTGTCAACCAGAAATCTTAAGTTAAGGATTCCATCGTCTAAGTTGGGATATAAGTACATTGGACCCTATAAAATCAGTAAAATTATAAGTGCCGTTGCTTGTCGTCTTCAACTGCCCAGAACTATGAGAATCCACCCTGTCTTTCATGTATCCCTACTAAAGGCTGCGACACCCAATACGTTTCCTGGACGTTCCTCTCCTTGCCCTGACCCAGTGCTAGTCGATGGTCAGGAAGAATTTGTGGTGGAAAGGATTTTAGATTCCAGGTTGTATAGAAATCAGTTACAATATCTGATTAAATGGCAGGGCTACCCAGTGGAGGACAACTCATGGGAACCGGTCAATAACGTTAATGCTCCTCGCTTGCTCCGTCAGTTTCATCAGAGGTACCCACACAAGCCTGGTCTGAGGTCATCCGGAGGTTGTCCTTAAGGGGGAGTAATGTAAGGTTCTATGTATATATTCCTGAAACTCAGTTTGTTCGTCAGCCATTTTACTTTCTGTCTTGCTGCAGCTATCTTGCCCTCAGTCAAAATGGAGTTTCCAGCTTGCATGTTCCCGCCCTGATTCTCTCCTTTGCTTCTTAAGCAGCCACAGCTGAGCAATCAGTGCTTCAGAATCTAGCCTGCAGTGAACCTGTGACTTGACTCCTGTAAGCCTTGGACCTTGTACTCCAGCTATTCCTACTGAGGAACTCTGAAGCACTTGTGGACTCTGAACCCTGCTCTTTGAAAGACCCACGTTTGCATGGACTTACGGTAACAGAGAAGAAGATCCTGAATCTGTATTGGAGAGTGATTGCTGAGCTTGGATTACTCTGGCCTGCTGTGTCTCCTGTTTCTGTGTCTGCAAACTGTGTGACTATTTCTGCCAACTTCTATGAAGTAATACAGGACTTTTCTATATCAAACCTGTGTCTCATGTATGTTCATCGCACCCAAGCACAAGACGCTATATGAACTGTACTACATACATTACAATAGGTGATATCACAGCTCACCTCCTCCTCCTCCTGTACAATGACTGATAACACCTCTATATACAGTAGATAATACAGCATCCTCCACTCACAATAGGTGATGTCACAGCTCACCTCCTCCCCCTGTACAATGACTGATAACACCTCTATATACAGTAGATAACACAGGAACCACCATTCACAATAGGTGATGTCACAGCTCACCTCCTCCTCCTGTATAATGACTGATAACACCTCTATATACAGTAGATAACACAGGATTCACCATTTACAATATGTGATGTCACAGCTCACCTCCTCCTCCTGTACAATGACTGATAACACCTCTATATACAGTAGATAACACAGGAACCACCATTCACAATAGGTGATGTCACAGCTCACCTCCTCCTCCTGTACAATGACTGATAACACCTCTATATACAGTAGATAACACAGGATTCACCATTTACAATATGTGATGTCACAGCTCACCTCCTCCTCCTGTACAATGACTGATAACACCTCTATATACAGTAGATAACACAGGATCCACCATTCACAATATGTGATGTCACAGCTCACCTCCTCCTCCTGTACAATGACTGATAACACCTCTATATACAGTAGATAACTGTCACGCGGTCTTATGATATGTGTACGATGTCAGTAAACTATTCTTAAAAGAACAACACTCTATACAACATATAGATTAGCAACATCAGCATGTAAATATAGAATAGATTTACCTGACACGATATCCGTTGAACTCAGGGTTAATCTTGAGGACTTGATACACTGTCACAGGAAAGAGGAGGACCGGGGTCTAACCTGACCCTAAACTGGGGTCCTAACTAATCCCTCACCTTGGAGGTACTGATAATGGTTCAGAGGTCCAAGTCTCCAGCCTAACCCTGTCTCCTATCAGTCCCTGAACCCTGTAATCAGTCCTAAGAAGGATACTGATTACCACCAAAGGGATATGGGCTGATCTCTGCTAAATACACAGATTAGACATATAAGACAGACTGGAGAAAACACAGACTTGTATACACACTCAAACACAGAAGGAACATAAATGATCTGGGATATTAAACTCTAAGCAAGGTGAGCTTAAAACAACTAAGGAGCTCTTTAACTTAAGTCTATACAGATACAATCCTATCTGTGGTCTGCATGAAGAATTTCACTGGCAACTCCCAACACAGACAACCAGAGATTTAAAGGAAACCAATCAACAAATAATTAATTGCAGCCGGGAGAAACTGCACCCAGTCCCAGAACTGAGCACAGACAGAATTAACTCCCTAACTGCCAAACACAAAGAAACAGCAACTCAGCTGTGAGAAGTCAGAATGTGCAACCGCGACGATCTTCGTGGCGATGCACACATGACAGTACCCCCCCTTCTACGAGGGGCCTCCGGACCCTCAGGGCCAGGTTTGCCCGGGTGAGTTCTGTGGAAGGTCCGCACCAAACGATCTGCGTTAATGTCAGACGCAGGAACCCACGTCCTCTCCTCTGGACCATACCCCTTCCAATGCACCAAGTACTGAAGGGACCGGCGATTCAGACGTGAGTCAATGATCTTTGACACTTGAAACTCCAAGTTACCATTGACCACCACTGGAGGAGGAGGTAGAGGTGATGGTATGACTGGTGCCACGTACCTCTTAAGTAATGACTTGTGGAACACATTGTGGATTTTAAACGTAGGAGGGAGGTCCAGACGAAATGCCACAGGATTAATTATGGAACTGATCCTGTACGGCCCGATGAATCTGGGGCCCAGCTTCCAGGAGGGAACTTTAAGTTTTATATTCCTGGTAGACAACCATACCAGATCGTTCACATTAAGATCTGGACCAGAAACTCTCCTCCTATCAGCCATACGTTTATAACGGTTCCCCATAGCACTCAGATTATTCAATACACCTCTCCACACTGAAGCAAGTGACGACGAGAAACGCTCCTCCTCAGGAACCCCAGAAGGGCCCCCCCCATTGAATGTACAAAACTGGGGATGAAAACCATATGCCCCAAAAAACGGGGACTTACCAGTGGACTCGCTCCGCCTGTTGTTAAGAGCGAACTCTGCCAGAGGCAAGAAAGAAGACCAGTCCTCCTGGTTCTCTGAGACAAAACACCGAAGATAAAGGTACTGCCACACTAAACAATATCGCTAACGAGATCGCTAAAAAACGTCACTATTTAGCGATCCCGTTAGCGATATTGTTCAGTGCGGCAGCTTCCAGCGACGAGCTTCCTGCTGTGATCTCGCTCGTCGCTGACATCGTTCCGGACCCTATTTAAGTCTCTAGGCTTTGATTCAGACGCTCTGTCTGACCATTGGTCTGCAGATGAAAAGCCGAGGAAAATGACAATTGCATCCCCCGACGTAAACAAAATGCCCTCCAAAACTTGGACACAAACTGAGACCCCCTATCTGACACCACATCAGAAGGCAACCCATGAAGTCTCACAATCTCCCCAATGAACACCTGCGCCAGAGTTTTAGCATTAGGGAGGGCAGGAAGAGCAATGAAATGTGCCATCTTACTGAACCTGTCAACAACCACCAGTATGACAGTCTTCCCTGACGACTGAGGAAGGTCCGTGATGAAGTCCATAGACAAATGAGTCCATGGACGCTCCGGAAGTTTCAAGGGTAAGAGGGTCCCAGACGGACGGGTATGGGGTCTTAGAGCGAGCACAAACCCCACAGGACGCGACAAAAGTTAAAACATCTTTATTAACGTTAGGCCACCAAAACCGGCGAGAAAGGAGATCTAAAGTAGCCTTACTCCCTGGATGTCCTGCTAAAGCAGAATTATGATGTGCCTCAATAACCTTTTGTCTCAACTGATTTGGGACAAACAGTCTCCCTGGAGGTCCTGCAGGGGCGTCCCCCTGAGCCTCTAACACCTCCTCCTCAAGCTCAGAACATACAGCCGACACTACCACCCCCTCCTGAAGGATAGGAATCGGGTCATCCATTTTCCCGGCCCCTGGGAAACTGCGAGACAAGGCATCCGCCTTAACATTCTTAGATCCAGGGCGATAAGTGACAACAAAATTAAACCTGGTAAAAAACAACGACCATCGAGCTTGTCTGGAATTCAGACGCTTAGCAGATTCCAAATACAGCAGGTTCTTGTGATCAGTGAGAGGTTTGACAACAGATGAGAAATTACAAATAAATTTCCGGTAGTAGTTAGCAAACCCCAGAAAACGCTGCAGAGCCTTAAGATCCTCTGGCTGATCCCATTCAAGCACTGCTCTCACCTTTTCAGGGTCCATACGGAAACCGGAGGCTGACACCAAGAAACCCAAAAACTGAAGTTCCTGTACGGCGAATACACACTTTTCCAGTTTGGCGTATAGTTTATTGTCTCGCAAGATCTGCAACACCTGTCTCACATGCTCCTGGTGAGACACAAGATCTGGTGAGTAAATTAAAATGTCATCCAAATATACGACCACAAACAGCCCCACCAGATGACGAAAAATGTCATTAACAAAATGTTGGAATACTGCTGGTGCAGTAGTCAGACCAAAAGGCATCACAAGGTTCTCATAATGTCCCTCCGGCGTGTTAAACGCCGTTTTCCACTCATCCCCCTCTTTTATCCTAATCAGATTATACGCCCCCCTGAGATCCAATTTAGAGAACCATTTGGCGCCAACAATTTGATTGAAGAGATCAGGAATCAGAGGGAGTGGATACGGATCTCGAACAGTAATCCGATTAAGTTCGCGGAAATCCAAGCAAGGGCGTAGGCCTCCATCTTTTTTCTTCACAAAGAAGAACCCCGCGGCCACTGGGGAAGATGAAGGTCTAATATGCCCTTTGGCCAGACTTTCCGAAATATAATCTTTCATAGCCTGCCTCTCAGGACCAGAAAGGTTATATAACCTAGCTTTAGGTAACTTAGCATCAGGAAGTAAATTAATAGAGCAGTCATACACGCGATGAGGAGGCAACTCCTGACACCCCTCCTCAGAGAAAACATCCCCAAAGTCCTCCAAAAAAGGAGGCAAAGTACTAGGCACGACCGCACTGATGACTGTGTTCATGCAGTTACTTTTGCAAAACTCCCCCCATTGGCTTATATCTCTGGACTGCCAATTAATCACAGGGTTATGTTTAACCAACCAAGGAAGTCCCAACACAATAGGAGTAGGTAGACCCTCCAACACATAACAAGATAATAGTTCCCTATGTATTGCCCCTACCCGAAGGTCAATGTTATGAACCTCATGAACAAAGCTACCTTGGCCGAGAGGCCTGGCGTCAATGGAGAATATAGGGATCGGTTTGACCAATACACTCAGATGCATACCTTGAGCCTGAGCAAACTGAGCGTCAACCAGATTAGCCCCGGACCCACTATCAAGAAGAACAGAAAATCTCTCCACTCTCGTACCAACCACCACCTCCACTGGTACAAGGAACTGAGAAGAACTAGCGGACGAAATACATACTCCCAGGTTGTCGTCCACCACACAACCTGGGATTAACAGTTTTCCGGCGACTTTTTGCTCAACAAGGCACGGGATGGACATCCCCCAACAAAATGTCCCTCTTTCCCGCAGAAGAAACACCTTCTAGTCCTGCGGCGTACCGCCAATCCCCTCCTACGAAATGATGTCCCTCCCAACTGCATAGGCTCCTCCGAACAGACAAGGGGAACCTCAACATAAGGGACTTTAGTAGTAGGTGGAGAAACAACAGGGAGTGGAGTTACCTCGCACCTCTCCCGGAGCCGTCTATCAGTACGGATAGCTAGGGCCATAGCAGCCTCCAGAGAAGGAGGAGACTCATACTGAGCCAAAACGTCTTTTAATTTATCAGAAAGCCCATGACAAAACTGGCTCCTAAGAGCTGGGTCATTCCACTGAGTATCTGTGGCCCATCTACGGAACTCAGAAGCAAATTCCTCTGCCGGACGATCTCCCTGCTGTATCTTACGTAATTTTGTCTCAGCAAGAGAGACCCGATCTGGTCATCATATACCAAACCCAGGGCAGTAAAAAATCGATCTACTGACTGTAGAGCCGGGGATCCCGGAGGAAGGGAGAAGGCCCAGGATTGAGGGTCCCCTTGTAGGAGCGAGATAACAATTCCCACTCTCTGCTCTTCACTCCCTGATGATCGAGGCCGAAGCCGAAAATACAATTTACATGCTTCCCTGAAGGTAAAAAATTTGTCTCGCCCACCAGTGAACCTGTCCGGGAGAGCTACTTTAGGTTCAAATCTGGTTTGCTCCAAGGGAGACAAAACTTTGGACTTAATGTCCGTCAGCTCCATGGATAATCCCTGCAACTGCAGAGCCAGCTGGGCTACTGGATCCATGGCAACTGGGAATAATTTTATGGGCCAGTGAAAATGTCACGCGGTCTTATGATATGTGTACGATGTCAGTAAACTATTCTTAAAAGAACAACACTCTATACAACATATAGATTAGCAACATCAGCATGTAAATATAGAATAGATTTACCTGACACGATATCCGTTGAACTCAGGGTTAATCTTGAGGACTTGATACACTGTCACAGGAAAGAGGAGGACCGGGGGTCTAACCTGACCCTAAACTGGGGTCCTAACTAATCCCTCACCTTGGAGGTACTGACAATGGTTCAGAGGTCCAAGTCTCCAGCCTAAAGGGTATGCCACACTAAACAATATCGCTAACGGGATCGCTAAAAAACGTCACTATTTAGCGATCCCGTTAGCGATATTGTTCAGTGCGGCAGCTTAGCACGAGCTTCCCCCTGTACCCTTTGCGCTGGAAAAACTTCCCCCCTCTATTTCATCCCGGCGCTCCCCTGGGTAATATCTTATCGCTGTGTGGCACCTTTTTTTAGCGTTTTTGCGGTACTTTTGTACCGCTAAAGTCGTTAAGAAATCGCTAACGGCATACGTCGTTAAAATATATCCCAAATGCGGTAGCTTTAGCGATTAAAACAATCCCCCTACGATCTCTTAGTACAACGCTAACAGATCGTAGCGGATAGCTTAGTGTGGGTACCCTTTCCCGTCTCCCTTCAGTCCCTGAACCCCTGTAACATCCCAAGAAGGATCTGTTTCCACCAAAGGGGTATGGGTGTCTCTGCTAAATACACAGATTTGACAATAAAACAGACTGGAGAAAACAAGACTTGCATAAACTCAAACACGAAGGAACATAAATGATCTGGGAATTTAAAATCTAAGCAAGGTGACTTAAAACAACTAAGGACCTTTAACTTAAGTTATACAGATTTCAATCCTATTGTGGGCTGCATGAAGAATTTCCTGGCAACCCCAACCAGACAACCAGGATTTTAAAAAAAAACCCAAACAAAAAATAATTAATTTCAGCCGGGAGAAAAGCAAACCCGTCCCAGAACTAGACGACAGAATT
>JARQOD010000008.1:141810655-141848313 GCA_033576555.1 Oophaga sylvatica | reverse complement strand
CTCAAAAAAATAAAGGAAACACTTAAACAACACAATGTATCCCCAAGCCGATCACACTTCTTTGAAATAACCTGTCCAGTTCTGAAGCAACACCGATTGTGAATCAATTTTCCAGCTGTTGGGCAAATGGAACAGACAACAGGTAGAAATTATCGGCAATTAGCAAGACAACCCTATAAAGGAGTGGTTCTGCAGGGGGTGACCAAAGACCATTTCTCTGTTCTCATTCATTTTGGCTGTTGTTTTGGTCACTTTTGCATTTTGCCATTGCTCTCATCCTTAGAGGCACTGTACAGTAGCATGAGACGGTGTCTACAACCCACAAAAGTTGCTCAGGTAGCGCAGCTCATCCAGGATGGCACATCAATGCAAGCTGTGGCAAGAAGAGTAGCTGTGTCTGTCAGCACAGTGTCCTGACCATGGAGCAGAAACCAGGAGACAGTGTTATGTTTCGGTAGCTGAGGAGAAATAGCAAAAATAGCCGAAGTAGCAATACACCAGAGAGGCTGGAAACTACTGGGTTGCAGAACCCTAAACTAACCGCAACACTAGAAGTAGCCGTGGAGCGTACCTACGGTGATCCTAGATGCCTCGTCACAGCCGGAGAGATAGCTACACCTAAAGGCAGAAAGAGGAAAGCTATCTGCCCCTGCAACCCAAAAAACACTGACAAAAATACCAACACTTCTGATTAGCAAAAAACCTGAGATCACACGATCTCTGCCACCTAAATCAGATCTCTGGTGTAACACACAGCAATTCAGCAAATAAAAGATGACACAGGAACAGAGCAAAGGTGCAAACACAAACTGAGCACAAATGCAGAGCCAGGCCCCAAAAGGGGACCAGGCTGAAGTCCACTGCAAGGCAGCAAACCAGAAAGGAAAATCCAACCAGAGGAAAAAAAAACAACAAGTCACTTATCTGAATGAGAGCAGGAATGCAAGCTGAGCTCCAAGCAAGACCTGTTGTGAGTGGGCTTGGGATGAGTTCTGAGCAGAGGCTCCCTCTGGTGGTTACAAGCGGTGCTGGTCTGTCCAGTGAAGATTGTGAAGATTGTGAGGATTGGGAATCAGGTGTTACTGACTGGTCTTATATAAGGGAGTCACCTTCCCATCAGGGTTGCCGGTGATCAATTGTTCTGGTCTGAATCCTTGATTCCTGTTTCCTTTGTAGCCTGCTGTGTCGTGTCTGCATCTCCTGCTAACAGATAAGACATTTTCTTCTTTTTGTTTTTGTGTTTTATTTTTTCATTTTATCCTGCACTTCTGTGGGGGCCTTCAGGGTCCCCTCCGGGGGCTTTTGCCCTCTCAGTTTAGTTCAGCCACTGATGTTTGTACCTTTGCTTTTTCCAGTTTTTTCAGTGGCTGCTGTTTTGATTTTGTTACACTAGAGAACTAATTTAGGTGGTAGAGGTCGTGTGATCTCAGGTGATTTTGAAATTAGTAGAGTTGATGCTTTTCAGGGTTTTTTGGGATTGCAGTAAGTGCCCTTCCTATCCTTTTCTATTTAGTTAGTTTGGGCCCCAACGTTTGCTCATACTATTTTCTGTCTGTGTCTGTATTTCTTCTTGTCTAACCGCCATTACTTGTTTGGGGCTTTCTATTATCTTTGGGGTTCTGCTCCGGGGCAGATAGCTTTCCTATATCTATCTTTAGGTATAGTTAGTTTCTCAGGCTGTGACGAGGCGTCTAGGACCAACGTAGGAACGCTCCACGGCTGCCTCTAGTTGTGGTGGTTAGTCAGGGTACTGCAATCTCATAGATTCCAACTGCTCTGGTGTATTGCCTTCTCTGCCTGCACTCCTCAGCTACCGAAACATAACAGTATCACCGGCCCAAAATTTAAAATTGTATGGTACTCACAGAAGGGAAAAAATTTGTGAAAGAAAAAACGGTTGTCAGAGTTGTCAGAGATATTTTTCTGTTTGTTGCATTTTTTTTTTTTTTTTTTCCCTCTGTATCTCTGGGTGCTGGGGAGGATTTTTTTTCTCTCAATGGAGTTTGCACAGTTGTCTGGCCGTGTGGATCAGCTTGCCACTGAGGTTCAGAGTATTGCTGCATATCTTGCTAGGTTGCCTGTTGTGGAACCTAGGATTCCATGCCAGATTTGTTTTTAGGGGATCGAGCTAAGTTTCAGAATTTCAAAAATAATTGTAAATTGTTTTTTGCCTTAAAATCTAAGTCCTCAGGGAACGCAGCGCAGCAGGTTCAAATTGTCATCTCTCTCCTGCGCGGCGATCCTCAGGATTGGGCTTTTTCCCTGACACCTGGGGATCCTGTTTTGAGTGATGTTGATGCATTTTTTCAGGCTTTGGGGTTATTGTACGATGAGCCTAATGTCACTGATCAAGCTGAAAAAGCCTTGTTGGCATTAAATCAGGGGCTTGATGACGCTGAGTTATACTGTCAGAGATTCCGTAGGTGGGCAGTCCTGACCAAGTGGAATGACGACGCTTTGGCGGCCCTTTTTCGGAAGGGTCTGTCAGATAATGTAAAGGATGTTATGGTGGGATTCCCTGTCCCCTCTGGTCTCAATGATTCTATGTCATTAGCGATTCAAATTGACAGACGTTTGCGTGAGCGGAGAAGTATGCGTGGAATAGTGTTGCCTTGTGAACCTGCTTCTGAATCCATGCAGTGTGATAGAGTGGTGTCTGGGGCACAGCGTCATGAGTTTCGAAAGCGCAATGGGTTATGTTTCTACTGTGGTGATGCCTCTCATGCTATTTCAGTCTGCCCTAAGCGGGGAAGACGTTTTGCACGCTCAGTTGTCTTGGGTAGTGTTCAGACTAAGTTTTTATTAACTGTCACTCTGATATGCTCTCTGTCCTCATTTTCTGCTCAGGCTTTCGTTGATTCTGGAGCAGCTATTAACCTGATGGATTATGATTTTGCTAAATGTTGTGGGTTTCCCTTGATACCCCTACAGAAGTCTATTCCCCTACTGGGGATCGATTCTACCCCTTTGGCTGAGAATAAACCTCAGTTCTCTACTCAGGTGATAATGAGGGTTGAACCTGATCATCAAGAGTGCTGCAAATTTTTGGTTCTGTATAATCTGCATGATATTATCGTACTGGGTTTCCCTTGGTTACAGTCTCATAATCCTGTTTTGGATTGGAAATCTGTGTCTGTAACCAGTTGGGGCTGCCAATGTGTTAATACCAACACTCCTGTTTTTTCTGCCTCCCCCCAGGCTCAGGATGTTCCTGACATTTTGATTGATTTTTCTGATGTATTTAGCGAAAGTAAATCTGCATCCTTGCCTCCCCATAGGAGCTATGACTGCGCTATTGAATTAGTGCCGGGTAGTAAATTCCCTAAAGGTCGCCTTTTTAACTTGTCTGTACCTGAACATGACGCTATGCGATCTTATATCAAGGAGTCATTGGAGAAGGGTCATATCAGACCATCCTCTTCACCCTTAGGTGCCGGTTTTTTCTTTGTGGCCAAAAAGGATGGTTCATTAAGGCCGTGTATTGATTATCGTCTTTTGAACAATATTACTGTGAAATATCAATACCCGTTACCCTTGATTTCTGACCTGTTTTCCAGGGTGAAAAACGCTACTTGGTTTACCAAGCTTGACCTCAGGGGGGCATATAACCTTATTCGCATTAAGCACGGGGATGAATGGAAGACGGCATTCAATACCCCGGAGGGGCATTTTGAGTACCTTGTGATGCCCTTTGGGCTCACTAATGCTCCTTCTGTCTTCCAGTCCTTCATGAATGACATTTTCAGGGATTTTGTGGATAAATTTCTGATTGTTTATTTGGATGATATCTTGATTTTTTCTAATGACTGGGACTCTCATGTGAAACATGTTCGAACTGTATTCCAGATTTTGAGAGAGAATGCTCTGTATGTGAAGGGATCAAAGTGTCTTTTTGGCGTACAGAGGATCTAATTTCTGGGATTCATTTTGTCCCCATCTATTATTGAAATGGACTCGGTCAAGGTTCAGGCCATCTGTGATTGGGTCCAACCTACTTCATTAAAGGCTCTTCAAAGATTTTTGGGTTTTGCCAATTTTTTTCGTAAATTTATTGGTAATTTCTCGGTTATTGTTAAACCATTAACTGATTTGACCAAAAAGGGTTCTGATGTGGTGAATTGGCCTCCTGAGGCAGTCTCTGCATTTCAGGAACTTAAGCAGAGATTCACTTCTGCTCCTGTTCTACGGCAGCCTGATGTTTCTCTGCCATTTCAGGTGGAGGTTGATGCCTCTGAAATTGGGGCAGGTGCCGTTTTGTCCCAAAAAGATCCAGAGACCTCTAAAAGTAACCCTTGTGCCTTTTTCTCTCGAAAATTTTCTCCTACTGAACGTAATTATGACGTGGGTAATCGGGAGTTATTGGCCATGAAGTGGGCTTTTGAAGAGTGGAGACATTGGCTGGAGGGAGCCAAACATCAGGTGGTGGTCCTTACTGACCATAAGAATCTGGTTTATCTGGAATCTGCCAAGCGACTCAATCCTAGACAGGCCAGGTGGGCCTTGTTTTTCACACGTTTTAATTTTGTGGTTTCGTTTCTTCCTGGCACTAAGAATGTTAAGGCGGATGCCCTCTCGAGGAGCTTCCTTGCGGACTCTCCTGAGTTATCTGATCCTTCTGTTATTTTGAAAGAGGGTGTAGTTCTTTCCGCCATCTCACCTAATTTGAGACTTGCTCTGGAGGGGTGTCAGGAGGATAGGCCCGAGCGCTGCCCTGTTGGAAAATTGTTTGTCCCGGACCAGTGGAAAAAAAGTGTGATGTCTGAGATTCATTGTTCCGCGTTGGCTGGGCATCCCGGAATTTTTGGTACCAGAGACTTGGTTAGTCGGTCCTTTTGGTGGCCTACCTTGTCTCGTGATGTCAGGGAATTTGTGCAGTCCTGCGGGACTTGCTCTCGCTCCAAGCCTTGCTCTCGCTCTAGTGGTTTGTTGATGCCATTGCCTGTGCCCAAGAGACCATGGACCCATATCTCTATGGATTTCATTTCCGACCTTCCTGTTTCTCAGAGAATGACCGCCATCTGGGTGATTTGTGATAGGTTTTCTAAGATGATACATCTTGTGCCATTACCTAAGTTGCCTTCCTCCTCTGAATTGGTGCCGTTGTTCCTTCAGCACGTGGTTCGTTTACACGGCATTCCTGATAACATAGTGTCTGACAGAGGAGTCCAGTTTGTTTCCAGATTTTGGAGGACTTTTTGTTCTAAACTGGGTGTTCAACTGTCTTTCTCCTCGGCATTTCATCCTCAGACCAATGGTCAAACTGAGAGAACAAACCAGACATTGGAGACTTATCTAAGATGCTTTGTGTCTGCTGATCAGGATGACTGGGTCTCTTTTTTGCCTTTGGCTGAGTTTGCTCTTAATAATAGGGCTAGCTCTGCCACTTTGATGTCTCCGTTTTTCTGTAATTCTGGGTTTCACCCTCGATTTTCTTCAGGACAGACGGAGGCTTCTGTCTGTCCAGGTGTTGACTCTGTTGTGGAGCGTATGCAACTGTCACGCTGTATAGCAGATATATATATATGTGATGTCAGTAATCTATATCAAAAGGGCAACATACTATATAACATGCGCATAGATATATGATAACATAGAATTACCTGACAATGTCCAGTGGGTCCATACGGAATCCGTTATACACTGTCTCCGGCTAGAGGGTGACCGGGGTCTAAGCTGACCCTGAACTGGGGTCCTAACTAATCCCTCTACCTGGAGGTACTGTTAAAGGTACAGAGGTCCAGGCCACCAGCGTAAACCCTGTCTCCTATCAATCCCTGCCAACTGTATTCTAGTCCTAAGAAGGACCCTGAATACCACCAAAGGGAATGAACAGGTAACGGATAATGAACAGAAAGACAAACAAGAAAGAGAAGGAATAAAGTAAATAAAGTCTTACATACAACACTCACACACAGTAGGAACACCTAAGGTCTCAGAGATTAACTATAAGCTATAAGAGTAAAAACAACTAATGAACTCTTAGCTTAAATGTTCTCAGAACCGCTCCAGTCTGCTGAACTACATGAATGCTTTCACCGGCGTCTAACACCCAGACTGGCAGAAATATAAAGGAAACTAATTAGAACATAATCAAAAGCAGCCGGGCGAGGCTGCACCTAGCCTTAGCAAAGAGCTAGGAAAAATTAACTCTCACATTACCAAAAAACAAAGAAACAGAAGCTCAGCTGTGAGAAGTCAGAATGTGCAATCGCGACGATCTTCGTGGCGATGCACCCATGACAGTACCCCCCCTTCTACGAGGGGCCTCCGGACCCTCATGACCAGGTCTGTCCGGGTGAGTTGTGTGAAAGGTCCGTCCACGTTATCATTGACCACCACTGAAGGAGGAGGTAGAGGTGACGGTATGACTGGTGCCACATACTTTTTAAGTAATGACTTGTGAAACACATTATGAATTTTAAACGTAGGAGGGAGGTCCAGACGAAATGCCACAGGATTAATTATGGAACTGATCCTGTACGGCCCGATGAATCTGGGACCCAACCTCCAGGAGGGAATTTTAAGTTTAATATTCCTGGTAGACAACCACACCAGATCATTCACCTTCAGATCTCGACCAGAAACTCTCCCCCTATCAGCCATCCGTTTGTAACGGTTCTCCGTAACCTTCAGTCTTAACCGATCTGGAACTATCAGTCTCTCTGGAAGTCCCACAGGGGCGTCCCCCTGAGCCCCCAATACCTCCCCCTCAAGCTCAGAGCATACAGCTGACACCACAACTCCCTCCTGAGGAATAGGAACCGGATCATCCATCCTCCCGGTCCCTGGGAAAGTACGAGATAAGGCATCAGGAAGCAACTTTATTGAGCAGTCATATGCGCGATGAGGAGGTAACTCTTTACACCCCTCCTCTGAGAACATCTCCCCAAAGTCCTCCAGAAAAGGAGGCAAAGTCCTAGGTACAACCGCACCGATGACCGTGCTCATGCAGTTATTCTTGCAAAATTCACCCCACTGGCTAATCTTTCTGGATTGCCAATCAATCACTGGGTTATGTTTAGCCAACCAAGGAAGTCCCAACACAATAGGAGTAGGTAGACCCTCCAACACATAACAAGACAATTGCTCTTTATGTATTGCCCCTACTCGAAGATCTATGTTATGAACAGCTTGAACCAAGCTACCTTGACCAAGAGGTCTAGAATCAATAGAGAGTATAGGGACCGGTTTGGCCAATACACTCAGTTGCATACCATGCACCTGGGCAAACCGAGCGTCCACAAGATTAGCCCCGGACCCACTATCAAGAAAAACAGAAATCCTCTCAGTTCTAGTACCAATCACCACCTCCGCAGGCACGATAAACTGAGAGGGATTTGGGGACGAAATACAGACTCCCAGGTTAACTCCTTGGGTCAAAGAGGTCCGGGATGGACAACCCCAACAAAATGTCCCTCTCTCCCGCAAAAGAAACACCTTCTAGTCTTGCGGCGCACCGCCGATTCCCTCCTACAAAATGATGTCCCTCCCAACTGCATGGGTTCCTCAGAACAGACCAGGGGAACCTCAGTATAAGGGACTTTAGTAGTAGGTGGAGTCATCATGGGGGGCGGAGTTACCTCGCGTCTTCCCCGAAGTCGTCTATCAATGCGAATAGCGAGGGCCATAGCAGCCTCCAGTGATGGAGGAGAATCATACTGAGCCAACACATCTTTTAATTTGTCAGACAACCCTTGACAAAACTGGCTCCTAAGAGCTGGGTCATTCCACTGAGTATCTGTTGCCCATCTACGGAACTCAGAAGAATATTCCTCCGCTGGACGATTTCCTTGCCGTATTTTACGTAACTTTGTTTCAGCAAGGGAAACTCGATCCGGATCATCATATACCAGACCCAGGGCAGTAAAAAATCGATCCACTGACTGGAGATCTGGGGAACCTGGAGGAATAGAGAACGCCCAAGATTGAGGGTCCCCTTGTAAGAGCGAGATAACAATTCCCACCCTCTGCTCTTCACTCCCAGATGACCGAGGCCGCAGCCGAAAGTACAATTTACATGCCTCCCGGAAAGTAAAAAATTTGTCCCGCCCACCAGTGAACCTGTCCGGGAGAGCAACCTTAGGTTCAGATCTGGTTTGCTCTGGGAGGGACAAAACCTTGGACTTAATGTCTGCAAATTCCATGGACAACCCCTGCAACTGTCGGGCCAGCTGGGCTACTGGATCCATGACAGCTGGGGAGAATCTTTAGTTTGGGCCGGTGAAAATGTCACGCTGTATAGCAGATATATATATATGTGATGTCAGTAATCTATATCAAAAGGGCAACATACTATATAACATGCGCATAGATATATGATAACATAGAATTACCTGACAATGTCCAGTGGGTCCATACGGAATCCGTTATACACTGTCTCCGGCTAGAGGGTGACCGGGGTCTAAGCTGACCCTGAACTGGGGTCCTAACTAATCCCTCTACCTGGAGGTACTGTTAAAGGTACAGAGGTCCAGGCCACCAGCGTAAACCCTGTCTCCTATCAATCCCTGCCAACTGTATTCTAGTCCTAAGAAGGACCCTGAATACCACCAAAGGGAATGAACAGGTAACGGATAATGAACAGAAAGACAAACAAGAAAGAGAAGGAATAAAGTAAATAAAGTCTTACATACAACACTCACACACAGTAGGAACACCTAAGGTCTCAGAGATTAACTATAAGCTATAAGAGTAAAAACAACTAATGAACTCTTAGCTTAAATGTTCTCAGAACCGCTCCAGTCTGCTGAACTACATGAATGCTTTCACCGGCGTCTAACACCCAGACTGGCAGAAATATAAAGGAAACTAATTAGAACATAATCAAAAGCAGCCGGGCGAGGCTGCACCTAGCCTTAGCAAAGAGCTAGGAAAAATTAACTCTCACATTACCAAAAAACAAAGAAACAGAAGCTCAGCTGTGAGAAGTCAGAATGTGCAATCGCGACGATCTTCGTGGCGATGCACCCATGACAGCAACAGATTTGGGACCAGGTAGTGGAGAGGTTGTCCCTCTCTCAGGAGAGGGCCCAGCGGTTTGCTAACCGGCATAGGACTGATGGTCCTCGGTTTAAAGTAGGTGACTTGGTCTGGTTGTCCTCAAAAAATATTCCTATGAGAGTAGCATCTCCTAAATTTAAGCCTAGGTTCATTGGACCTTATAAGATCATAGAGATTCTTAATCCTGTTTCTTTTCGTTTGCTTCTTCCAGGGACATTTAAGATCCATAACGTGTTCCACAAGTCCTTATTGAAGAGGTTTGTTGAGCCAGTGGTTCCTGCTGCTGTGCCTCCTGACCCTGTTTTGGTTGAGGGCAATCTGGAGTATGTGGTTGAGAAAATATTAGATTCTCGTTTTTCTAGACGGAAACTCCAGTATTTGGTTAAGTGGAGAGGTTATGGTCAGGAAGACAATTCTTGGGTGTTTGCTTCGGACATCCATGCTAGGAGACTCATCCGTGCGTACCATAGAACTCATCCTGACCGACCTGGTTGCTCAAATGAGGGTTCGGTGACCCCTCCTCAAGGGGGGGGGTACTGTTGTGAGTGGGCTTGGGATGAGTTCTGAGCAGAGGCTCCCTCTGGTGGTTACAAGCGGTGCTGGTCTCTCCAGTGAAGATTGTGAAGATTGTGAGGATTGGGAATCAGGTGTTACTGACTGGTCTTATATAAGGGAGTCACCTTCCCATCAGGGTTGCCGGTGATCAATTGTTCTGGTCTGAATCCTTGATTCCTGTTTCCTTTGTAGCCTGCTATGTCGTGTCTGCATCTCCTGCTAACAGATAAGACATTTTCTTCTTTTGTTTTTGTGCTTTATTTTTGCATTTTGTCCTGCACTTCTGTGGGGGCCTTCAGGGTCCCTCCGGGGGCTTTTGCCCTCTCAGTTTAGTTCAGCCACTGATGTTTGTACCTTTGCTTTTTCCAGTTTTTTCAGTGGCTGCTGTTTTGATTTTGTTACACCAGAGAACTAATTTAGGTGGTAGAGGTCGTGTGATCTCAGGTGTTTTTGAAATTAGTAGAGTTGGTGCTTTTCAGTGTTTTCTGGGATTGCAGTAAGTACCCTTCCTATCCTTTTCTATTTAGTTAGTTTGGGCCCCAACGTTTGCTCATACTATTTTCTGTCTGTATTTCTTCTTGTCTAACCGCCATTACTTGTTTGGGGGCTTTCTATTATCTTTGGGGTTCTGCTCCGGGGCAGATAGCTTTCCTATTTCTATCTTTAGGTGTAGTTAGTTTCTCAGGCTGTGACGAGGCGTCTAGGACCAACGTAGGAACGCTCCACGGCTGCCTCTAGTTGTTGTGGTTAGTCAGGGTACTGCAATCTCATAGATTCCAACTGCTCTGGTGTATTGCCTTTTCTGCCTGCACTCCTCAGCTACCGAAACATAACAAAGACCTGAAAGAACAATTGATTACGGCAAGGCTGATGGGAGTTCAGGTCACTTATATCAGACCAATCGGACTCAGCTGAAAGCCATTCAGCAATTGGTTCATTACCCTCAGCAACCACCGGAGGGAGCCCCAGCTCCGAAGTCGCCTCCAACATGCTCACAACAAGACAGGCCAGTACACCAATGTATGTGGAGGGGGCCATAGGATGGCAACAACCCAGCAGCAGGACCGCTACCTCTTCCTTTGTGCAAGGAGGAACAGAAGAAGCCCTCTAGAGCCCTGCAAAATGACCTCCAGTAGGCCACTAACATCCATGTGTCTGTTCATACTGTCAGAAACAGACACCATGAGGGTGGCATGAGGGCCGGACGTCCGCAAGTGGGTGTTGTGCTTACAGCCCAACAACGTGCAGGGCAATTGGCATTTGCCAGAGAACACCAAATTGGCAGATTCGACATTGACACCGGTGCTCTTCACAAATGAGAGCAGGTTCACACTGAGCACATGTGACAGAGTCTGGAGATGCTGTGGAGAATGTTCTGCCTGCAGCATCCTCCAGCATGACCAATTTGGCAGCCGGTCAGTAATGGTGTGGGGTGGCATTTCTTTGGAGGGTTGCACAGCCCTCCATGTGCTCGCCAGAGGTAGCCTGACTGCCATTAGGTATCAGGATAAGATCCTCAGACCCCTTGTGAGACCAAATGCGGGTATAGTCGGCCCTGGGTTCCTTCTGATGCAGGACAATGCTAGGCCTCATGTGGTTGGAGTCTGTCAGCAGTTCCCACATAATGAAGGCATTGAAGCTATGGATTGGCCTGCCCGTTCCCCAGATCTGAATCCAATCGAGCACATCTAAGATATCATGCCTCGTTCCATCCACCAACGCCACATTGCACCACAGACTGACCAGGAGTTGACTGATGCTTTAAACCAGGTCTGGGAGGAGGTCTCTCAGGAGAACATCCGTCGCCTCATCAGGACCATGCCCAAGTCTTGTAGGGAGGTCATACAGGCACGTGGAGACCACACAAACTACTGAGCATCATTTCCTTGTCTTGAGGCATTTCCACTGAAGTTGGATCAGCCTGTAATTTGATTTTCCACTTTGATTTTGAGTATCATTCCAAATTCAGACCTCCATGGGATATTAATTTTGATTTACATTGATCATCTTTATGTTTTATTGTTATCAACAAATTCCACTATGTAATGAATAAAGATTTGCAACTGGAATATTTCATTCAGTGATATCTAGGATGGGGGATTTTAGTGTTCTCTTTATTTTTTTGAGCAGTCTATCTATCTATCTATCTATCTATCTATCTATCTATCTATCTATCTATTATATATCATCTATCTATCTATCTATCTATCTATCTATCTATCTATCTATTATATATTCATCTATCTATCTATCTATCTATCATCTATCTATTATCTATCTATCTATTATATATCATCTATCTATCTATCTATCATCTATCTATTTATCTATTATCTATCTATCTATGTATTATCTATCTATTATATATCATCTATCTATCATCTATCTATCTATCTATCTATCTATCTATCTATCTATCTATCTATCTATCTATTATATATCATCTATCTATCTATCTATCTATCATCTATCTATCATCTATCTATCTATCTATCTATCTATCTATCTATTATCTATCTATCTATCTATCTATCTATCTATTATATATCATCTATCTATCTATCTATGTATTATCTATCTATCTATTATATATCATCTATCTATCTATCTATTATATCATCTATCTATCTATCTATCTATCTATCTATCTATCTATCTATCTATCTATCTATCATCTATCTATCTATTATCTATCTATCTATCTATCTATCTATCTATCTATCTATCTATCTATCTATCTATTATATATCATCTATCTATCTATCTATCTATCTATCTATTATCTATCTATCTATCTATCTATCTATCTATCTATGTATCTATCTATCTATTATATATCATCTATCTATCTATCTATCTATCTATCTATTATCTATCTATTATCTATCTATCTATCTATCTATCTATCTATCTATCTATTATATATCATCTATCTATTATCTATCTATCTATCTATCTATCTATCTATCTATCTATCTATCTATCTATCTATCTATTATATATCATCTATCTATCTATCTATCTATCTATCTATCTATATCTATTATCTATCTATCTATCTATCTATCTATCTATCTATCTATTATATATCATCTATCTATTATCTATCTATCTATCTATTATCTATCTATCTATCTATTATATATCATCTATCTATCTATCTATCTATCTATCTATCTATTATCTATCTATCTATTAACTATCTATCTATGTATCTATCTATCTATTATATATCATCTATCTATTATCTATCTATCTATCTATCTATCTATCTATCTATCTATCTATCTATGTATCTATCTATCTATCTATTATATATCATCTATCTATCTATCTATCTATCTATCTATTATCTATCTATCTATTTATTATATCTATTATCTATCTATCTATCTATCTATCTATCTATCTATCTATTATATATCATCTATCTATCTATCTATCTATCTATCTATCTATCTATCTATCTATATCTATCTATCTATCTATCTATCTATCTATCTATCTATCTATCTATCTATCTATCTATCTATCTATCTATCTATTATATATCATCTATCTATCTATCTATCTATCTATCTATCTATCTATTATCTATCTATCTATCTATCTATCTATCTATCTATCTATGTATCTATCTATCTATTATATATCATCTATCTATCTATCTATCTATCTATCTATCTATCTATCTATTATCTATCTATTATCTATCTATCTATCTATCTATCTATCTATCTATCTATGTATCTATCTATCTATTATATATAATCTATCTATTATCTATCTATCTATCTATCTATCTATCTATCTATCTATGTATCTATCTATCTATTATTATCATCTATCTATCTATCTATCTATCTATCTATCTATATCTATTATCTATCTATCTATCTATCTATTATATATCATCTATCTATTATCTATCTATCTATTATCTATCTATCTATCTATTATATATCATCTATCTATCTATCTATCTATCTATCTATCTATCTATCTATCTATCTATCTATTATCTATCTACTAACTATCTATCTATTATCTATCTATCTATTATATTCATCTATCTATTATCTATCTATCTATCTATCTATCTATCTATCTATCTATGTATCTATCTATCTATCTATCTATTATATCATCTATCTATCTATCTATCTATCTATCTATCTATCTATCTATATCTATCTATCTATCTATCTATCTATTATTATCTATCTATCTATTATATATCTATCTATCTATCTATCTATCTATCTATCTATCTATCTATTATCTATCTTCTATCTATCTATCTATCTATCTATCTATCTATCTATCTATCTATCTATCTATCTATCTATTACTATCTATCTATCTATTTATATATCTATCTATCTATTCTATCTATCTATCTATCTATCTATCTATCTATCTATCTATCTATCTTCTATCTATCTATTATCTATCTATCTATCTATTTCTATCTATCTATCTATCTATCTATCTATCTATCTATCTATCTATCTATTATCTATCTATCTATCTATCTATCTATCTATCTATCTATCTATTATCTATCTATCTATCTATTATCTATCTATCTATTATTATCATCTATCTATCTATCTATCTATCTATCTATCTATCTATCTATCTATCTATCTATCTATTATCTATTTCTATCTATCTATCTATCTATTCTATTTTATCATCTATCTATCTATTATCTATCTATCTATCTATCTATCTATCTATTCTATCTAATCTATCTATCTATTATCTATTATATCTATCTACAATCCCTCCTTTTAGGACTTGTTACTAATGACCATTTCTCGTTGTTTTTCATTTTGGATGGTCTCAATCTTTTATTTCACTTTTCAGAAATATTTAAATAAAATCCATATAGATGACAATTTTGTGACTCAACAGTGATCGGAAATATCGGGGAATGTCTTCCCCTCCCCCAGTCAGCCTTACTGCTCATCAACCCCCCAGTCCTCTGCTGTCATCGTCCGTCCGGGAACTGACTTCATCCCTCCTTATACAGTCCTATCCCCTTTGTCTAACTATCTGTCAATTTTCTGCCTTATCTTAACATGTTCATGGAACAAGCTGCGGAGAGGTCACCTTAGATAGACCCATCCAGTCACCCCAGTAATATTCCCAATGGTGCAGCTGCTGGGGCCCGTCCTCAGGGGCGGCCAGAGATGAATTCTGCTTGGACGCCCTCATCATCATAACCCACGTGATGGTCACAAAAAGCAAATAAAAAGCAATAATTGGGTTGTCTGCCTAGATCTTCTGGGGTCTACGGTGACTTTATCTAGAATTATCCCCGTCCATTAGATTACTCTAATAATATGATTCTCTTCTTCCATGTCCCTGAGGCCTCCATCTGCTCCTGAAATGACTGGAGAGCTGGCCTGATGTCCTGCCGCCCTCCTTCCATTACATTCCCTCTGTTACACCAGCAGAGCCTCAATGGTCCAGTCTTCTAGAAAGGACGAGCGCACACGCTCCACTGGCTGCAATCTGTGTCGTCCGCAGACCTCGCTGCTTACAGCCCCGCAATCAAAGACAATAAGAAAAAATGGAAAATGCAATCAGAAACCATTTATTGAGGTGTAGACCCCTAGAAAGGCCCGGCTTGATCTGAATGCCTTATTTTTTGCATTTTTACCTTTGCAACGAGTTATCCCTTTGTTATTCCTCCTGGAAATGTATGAATAAGTTAACCATTGTATGTTACCATTCTCTCACCAATAGGGGGTGCCACTGAGCAGCAGAATTTGGTGGGATTTACGCCATTGAATCAGTTTATTAATGCATTTCCAGGAGGAACAGCAGAGGATCGACACAATGTTAGGAAAAGAAAATACAAGTATTTACTAAAACATAAGATCGGCCGGGGGTTGGCCAACCAAGATTAGAAAAGCATGGCTGCTTTCTTTGAGAATCAGCGTCTCTTAATGCACTAAATTCGAAGGTACAAAGCCCACCCTGGGGGGCTACATTTTTCCTTAATGGCAGCTATCTCCTGAATCTGGAGATGTTTTTCTATTGTTCCTGCACCTCTCCTTTCCTTGTATGTAAATCTAATCTTGTTAGTCAAGGGGGCGTGCTCTTCCACTCCTCTCTTCTTGAGGACCACACCCATTTGGATAAAAATACTACATTTATATACAGGGAAAAGGAGCTTGAAAGGAGAGGTACGGGAACAAAAAAAAACCTCTCCAAGTTCAGGGAAAGCAGGAAAAAAATGACATATTTATGGCAAATGGCAGGTGGAATATGAGCAATAACAATATCATCAGGGCCAATGCTGTGAGCTCGGGGGGCCGGCAGGGGGTCATGTGGGTTAGTCAACAGAGACCTGACCCCATTTTTTCCTCTCTAGCAGCCGGCTTCAATTTAAGCTTCTGTAGCAATCTTCCATCATTCATTGAATTAATAATTCATGAGAAGTGTTTATATACATAAGTAATGTGTGTATGGCGGGGTGCGATCAGCTGACTGCGCCCGCTCACATGACCGCATGTGCTCTGTGTGTGTGAACTTGGATCTACACTCTCCCATAACTGAACGTACTTACACGATTGCGCCTGCTCACATGATTGCGCCTCCTTACATGATTGTGCCTGCTCACATGATTGTGCCTCCTTACATGATTGCACCTGCTCACATGATTGTGCCTCCTTACATGATTGCACCTGCTCACATGATTGCGCCTCCTTACATGATTGTGCCTGCTCACATGATTGCGCCTCCTTACATGATTGTGCCTGCTCACATGATTGTGCCTCCTTACATGATTGCACCTGCTCACATGATTGCGCCTCCTTACATTATTGTGCCTGCTCACATGATTGTGCCTCCTTACATGATTGCACCTGCTCACATGATTGCGCCTCCTTACATGATTGTGCCTGCTCACATGATTGCGCCTCCTTACATATGTGCACTGCTCACATGATTGTGCCTCCTTACATGATTGCCTGCTCACATGATTGCTGCCTCCTTACATGATTGGCCTGCTCACATGATTGCGCCTCCTTACATGATTGCACCTGCTCACATGATTGCGCCTCCTTACATGATTGCACTGCTCACATGATTGTGCCTCCTTACATGATTGTGCCTGCTCACATGATTGTGCCTCTTACATATTGTGCCTGCTCACATGATTGTGCCTGCTTACATGATTGTGCCTGCTCACATGATTGTGCCTGCTTACATGTATTGTGCCTGCTCACATGATTGTGCCTCCTTACATTATTGTGCCTGCTCACATGATTGTGCTCCTTATTATTTGCACTGCTCACATGATTGTGCTTCCTTACATTATTGCCCTGCTCACATGATTGTGCCTCCTTACATATTTGCCTGCTCACATGATTGTGCCTCCTTACATGATTTGCACTGCTCACATGATTGTGCCTCCTTACATTATTGCCTGCTCACATGATTGTGCCTCCTTACATATTGCACCTGCTCACATGATTGTGCCTCCTTACATGATTGCACCTGCTCACATGATTGTGCCTCCTTACATGATTGTGCCTGCTCACATGATTGTGCCTCCTTACATGATTTGACCTGCTCACATGATTGTGCCTCCTTACATGATTGGCCTGCTCACATGATTGTGCCTCCTTACATGATTGCACTGCTCACATGATTGTGCATCCTTACTATGTGCCTGCTCACATGATTGTGCCTCCTTACATATTTGCCTGCTCACATGATTGTGCCTCCTTACATGATTGTGCCTGCTCACATGATTGTGCCTCCTTACATGATTGCACTGCTCACATGATTGTGCCTCCTTACATGATTGGACCTGCTCACATGATTGTGCCTCCTTACATATTGTGCTGCCCATGATGTGCTCCTACTTTGATTGTGCCTGCTACATGATTGTGCTTCCTTACATGATTGTGCCTGCCTATGATTGTGCTCCTATATTGTGCCTGCTCACACGATTGCGTCTGCTCACACGATTGCGCCTGCTCACACGATTGTGCCTGCTTACATAATTGTGCCTGCTCACATGATTGTGCCTGCTTACATGATTGTGCATGCTCACATGATTGTGCCTGCTCACACGATTGTGCCTGCTCACATGATTGCGCCTGCTCACATGATTGTGCCTGCTCACATGATTGTGCATGCTCACATGATTGTGCCTGCTCACACGATTGTGCCTGCTCACATGATTGCGCCTGCTCACATGATTGTGCCTGCTCACACGATTGTGCCTGCTCACATGATTGCGCCTGCTCACATGATTGTGCCTGCTCACATGATTGTGCATGCTCACATGATTGTGCCTGCTCACACGATTGTGCCTGCTCACATGATTGCGCCTGCTCACATGATTGTGCCTGCTCACATGATTGTGCCTGCTCACATGATTGCGCCTGCTCACATGATTGTGTGTGCTCACATGTTTGTACCTGCTCACATGCTTGTGTCACAAGGACATTGCTCATTGTCACCTGGCAGCTCCAAAATGGCTACCATGAACAGGTTTGGCACTATCTTCTCCGTTTTCCAGAACCCAGGGGTTGCCCTGAACTTTACCCTTTAACTCCTGTACATGGATCTGGACTTACAAGGGGGTTCCCTTGGCTAGGGTCACAGAGTCAACTGCTGTTGGGTGGTACAAGATGGCAAGAAAAATAATCGGATAGCTGAGACAGAAGACACAAAATTGTCAGGTAGGAGAAACGTGAGTAAGCTAGCCGATGTCAGAGAACAGGATAACTCAGGGTGAAAATACAGATGCATAGAACACAGGTAAAACCAGGTAGCAAAAACATTGACTGGCAGGGAACTGACTCCCCGGTGGTTATGTAGGGAGCAGCCCCCACCCAGTGCTGACAGCAGGAAGAAACCCCAAACTAATAACAGCCCCATAGCTTCTCAGCTGGTCAGAGCCTCAAATCCCAAGAACGGCCGCTCTGCGTCAGCAGATTAGCGAAGCAGTAGAGGAGACGGGCACCGGCACGGGTGTCACAGCAGTCTTACACAATTGTGTGCACTCACATGGATGTGTGGCCCAGCTGCGCTTGGTACACATGTTCCAGGAGTGTGCACTAAAAGGTAATTGCAAAATCTGATATTCATTCACAACACACACTTCCCAACATTACCACTAGAGGGAACCTTAGACTAATTAAGGGTGTGACTTAGGCAGCAGTAGCTGAGATCAGTTCCTGTCAGTATTCATTCAAGTCTTGGGTGATTCAGGAGTGAGTCAGCTAGTTCCTGTCAGAGCTCAGTTGGAGCTGGAGAGACAGACGTGTGTGAGATTTCCTGTCAGAGACAGAAGAGAGAGATTGCAAGCTGATATCTTGGAACATCTAGACTGTGAGTTCCCATGCAAGTGGAAAGTGACTCTCGGAGCGGGCTTGTAATCAGTCTGACGAAACGTCCTGAAAGCTGCTCTGGACAGAGTCTTGGAAGGAAAGAAGGAAGGGGACTACAGTTGTTAAGAACATCGAGTTAACTGAGAGTCAGTCAGCGAGCTTTGGAAAGAAGGAAGAAAGCTAATGACAGAACCTACTGCTGCCCTGTGCTTATGTTAAGGAGGAGAGTAGGGCGACGGGCGAGTGGTTACCCTAGGAAGGAGTGACTTCGGTAACAGATCACCTTCACTCAACTAACCGGACACCGGGTCTGAAGTATTGCTGGTACCTTCACGGCTAGTGATAGAAAACCGGAATCCCTGCTGGGCTTCAAGTCGCAGAGGGTAGCCCTAAGTGTTGATACGTAACAGGAGTCAGGGAGAACAGGAGTCCGGCCTGATCAGCCACAAGGGCTTAGTTCTTTCCAATTTCTGGTCACCAGAACAAGCAAAAGGCTCTACCACAATGTCGACCGGGCGTAGCTGTTGCATCAAGAGTTAAACTTGACTTCACGCAAGTTAGGACTCATACACTTTAAAGGGAAAGGAGGCCTTTAACCTACTCAGCAATTACCTGGATGTGCATACTCCTTACTGAACAGCTTCCCGGGACATACCTGCAACCATCTACAGTAAAGGTATAGAAAGAGAACAACTTGTGTGTGACTGACTTATTATCTGAACCCTGTACCACCATAGACTTTGAGGGAAAAGTCTCACCTGTGGGAGACTTTACATCTTGCTGCCCCATAACATCCCCTCAGAAGATTCACCTTGCAGCGCTGGTCAAAGTGATCAGAAACCACAGGTGGCGTCACGAACTATTCCTAAAATCCCCTGTAAATATCCCCCTTTGTATGAGCGCCCAGGGCAATGGACCGAGCTGTGCTACTTGTGACATTCCCCATAGACTTCAATGGGCTCGGTGCCGAGTACCCCATAAGCCCTGGTACTGTATGTTGTGCGACTCAAATGTGCCTGCTCGAATAATGGTACGTGGTAGATAAGGGTTTACACGTTGCGGCAGTGGTGTGTGTTTTTGGCACAGTTTTCCAAAATTACACCAAAAACACTGTCATTAAGCTCATTCACACATCTATATTTTTCCCTTTTTATCAGATATCACAGATGATAGCCTACGGTCTCCCAAAAAGGTGGGGACATGTCCGACTTTCGCAGACCAAACTCATACATTTCCTGGTCTGAACGGACAGCACACAGATGCCATACATGCTTCCTCTGCGTGGCATCCATCACAAACTACAAACCTATAAATTTGGCCTTAGGAAAACCGGGTCAATGAGTGCACCGCCACCACCAAGATGTGTGCGCCCTCCTCCATCGATGAGTAGATGGACATTCAAGAATAAAAGGTAGCACACTGTAGCGCTATAGCTTGCGGACACAAAAATATGAAAAATATGAAAAATGAATTGCATCACTGCCTTAGCAATATGAAAAATTGAGAAGTCTTAGCGCATAAAAAGGCCAATTTATGTGTACCTGGTAGCCACGTTATGGCTCTTCTCGTATACCAGGTCCACTCCTAACTATGCCAATCCTCACTTAGAAAAGTCTGTCTGTATGGGAACATATGAATCCTCTCTCCAGACTAAAATCTACATATCTGTGGAGGGGTAATGAACCTGTTATAATTAAAATTTTAATTATACCAGGTCCATTACCCCTCCACAGAGATGTAGATTTTAGTCTGGAGAGAGGATTCATATGTTCCCATGCAGACAGACTTTTCTAAGTGAGGATTGGCATAGTTAGGAGTGGACCTGGTATACGAGAAGAGCCATAACGTGGCTACCAGGTACACATAAATTGGCCTTTTTATGCGCTAAGACTTCTCAATTTTTCATATTGCTAAGGCAGTGATGCAATTCATTTTTCATATTTTTCATATTTTTGTGTCCGCAAGCTATAGCGCTACAGTGTGCTACCTTTTATTCTTGAATGTATATGAGTTGGTGACTCTAGGTTTTAGCATCTGTTCACATTAGATCTATGTTTGGATGTGCCGGTCAGTTTTTGAAATAGATGGACATCTAGTTATGTTCCCCATATTGTAGCATTTCATTGCCTTTATTTTCGCACCAGGAAATTCGCAGGCAGGGGGATCTCAACTTTGCAAATCTTATTTCAATTATTATAAAAATTCTAAATATTTAGAAAAGAAACAAACATTTTCCTAATTGGGAACTGAAGGCAAAAACAAATCTGCCGGCAGTCAACGTCCTCCTGATGCTTCCATCACAAGCTGTCCCCGCAGCCTCACCAGACAGCGAAGTGTTCTCAGGCAAGAAAGTGACTCCCGGACACACCGGACTTCCGAAATAATTAAAGACGGAATTAAATTAACTCTTTAAAAGACAGAGGCAAGCATGCAGGACATGGCCGCAGCCTAACCTCTTCCAAATTAAATTACCGTAGCTGTCCCCTGGCCTGGACATCTGTACTAATGGAACAGTGGATGTGTTTGGTGAGAATCTGGAGAAAACCAAGGTCTTATGCCCTCAAGCGAGGCAGAACTGCTCCAAGGGCAGGGTAACAAGATGCCTAAAACAGTGGCAGAATGGACGCTCAGTTCTAGTGATGCGCTTGTAGAAAAGTCATATATATCAACCTGCAATGGTGGCGATCAACCAGTAACACGGGTCCTACTGTGAGGATGTAAATGATGGTGGCCATCATATATGAACCAAGTCTGGTCACATCGGGAGAATCAAAACCTTATACATTGATCTGTTTTGCACACTCAGATCTGCTACATCAATAATATTACCACTATCTAGAAAAACAGTGAAAATGAGCTCATTGTAATAAATTCTATTATGTATCATCGGCACCGTCCATTGTGGTGGAGGTAATCGATTAAAGGAAATCTTACTTTTCAGCATTTTTTTTTGTTACAGCTGCTTAAAAACCTCCAGCAATAAGCTGTGATCTTGTGGGGAGTACAGAGTGAAAAGGGGAGGAGTCGATCATCAAGTGTTTTATTTCCCTGCAGCTCCTCCAGAGGGGAAATGGAGTATTACACAATTCTCACTGCTCTGGCTATGTAATGAACAGATGTGCTGGGCGCTCCTCTCGCTGGCTGATAGCTGGGAGTCCCTCCTATAGTGACGGAAATCTGATTTTCTGACCCAGACAACACCTTTAAATAACTAAGATATAATGGTTTAATATTATTCATATTTCTGATATATCGATGAGATCATGATAGATCATTTTTCTATTCGTTGTGCAATTGTCACATAAAAGGCATATCGTATATGGACGCGGCAATAATTGGATAATGTCTTGTCCAGCAAACATAACGACGGGCAGGAACCTCCATTATGAATAAATGAGCCGCTTTATAGACATTCTGACAAATGAGATGAGTAAATGGCATTGACAGAAGAGGCGCGGAGGTCACAGATAAAAGCAATCTTATGTTTTCTGCTAAAAAGGAAAATATATAAAAGCCAATGTATCTTATCCAAAAGCATTGCCAGAAATGAGTGCGATAGCTGTAAAATTACGTACAGGTAATCCAGTAAACGAAGAATGACGGCGGACGGAAGATTCAGGAACCATCCAAGGATTTATTATAGGTTTATTCATACAGTGTACGCTAAGGTAACGAGTATAATGGGAGTCAATGGGAAATCCAAGCATTTTTTCCAGCAGACCCTACAAGGAGGTCTGGGTGGCAGTGAAAATATTCAACTGGATGGGAAAAGTGCTGAATTGGAGGAGAACGGCATGGGGAAGACCCTTGGAAGCATCTCTGACTCCCAGATCGCTGCTGAGAACAATGGTGTCACACTTTTACTCCACTTTAAGGACTCACAATAAAACATTCAAAATCAACGAGTTATTGGAGTTCACAGGGAACAAACTGTTAAGAAACATTTTTTCCTATGTAATGACATGTATATAAGGTAACAGTTAAAAAGGATGTTAAAAAATTATAATTTCAGTAAACCAAAATGTAATTGTTTATTAAAAAATTGGAAATTTCAGTTAAATTTATGAAGGAACCAAAAACTGCCAAAATGTGGTTGAAGAGTGACCCAAATACACCCTGTATTAGACATATGGTAGGGCCTCATACACATTCTGTTCAAATTGTCATGTAGTTGTAAGGTGATAGAGGCGACCATGTGCCTCCCACGACTACCACCCTGGCCTCCTCACAAAATTGGTGTAGTAGGCAGGATTGCAATTCCTCGTATGCAGAGAGAGGAGGAGCCTCAAAAACGGCAAAGATGGCGGTCATTAGAGACTTAAAGATGGCGGATGATGGTGCGAAAGATGGGAGTGGTGCTACCCATCATGGGTGCCTAAACTGAAAAGGGCACGAAGACAGCTTGGCAGAAGCAGTGTCCTGAGCCTAGGTCCCGTCCTCTGGTGACTGGTGCCTGCCCGAGATGGGTGCGGCGAAGGAAGAAGAAGCCCAGACACCTGCAGCAGATTCCTGAGGAATCGGAGGAGTCTGAAGCTGAACAGGCATAGTCTCCACCCACAAACCGGCCAGTGAAGAGAAATGACAGGGGCGGCAGAACGGAAGACGATGAGAGTCCCAAGCAGCAACAGCCGAAGGAAGCAGTCAGGAAGTGGGGCGTGTCCGAATGAGGGACAATCGTGGCCGTGGCTCCTAGGTCTCGTGGCCGCAGCGGAGGACCTTCTCGGGAGGATGCAGCTAGTAAAGTAAGCCCAACATTCACCCCCGGCTCTGCAACTTCCCACGTCAGCTACCTGGGTTGACCTCGGGCCCCCACAGTAGAAGAAGTTCAGTCGGTGGCGGGAGTCATCAAGTAAAAGAAACGTCGGAAACGCCGTATTCGAGAGGAGCCGCGGCGCCTTGGGGGAGGAGCAGTGTTTGGTCGGATGACACACGGCCTGATGAGGTATTTCAACCATACCAGAGGATATGGGTTCATTCAGGAAGTCGGAACCGGTGGCAAAATCGATGTGAATGCCGAGGGTCCTTTACAAGAATGGGACCGGGTGACTTTCATAAGAGAGGAGGGAACCCGGGAACCATATGCACAGTGGTCTCCAGCATTGAGGAGAGACAGGCGCAGGAGGCACGGTATTGTCTGTGGCTGCCTGTAATGATCGCAGCTTCTGCGATGGGTCAGAGGGCAGAGGCACCTTTAAGAGAAGCAGTTACCGCAGTCACAAGAACGGGAGATTCCAAGCTCCCTGAGCCAGCTGTTGTTTGAAGGAAGGAGCTGGAGAAACAGTGGGGAGTCATCCTCCAGCGGGTCCTCGGGCCATACGTTCATCATTGTACAGGGCCTGAACCCGGCCCATTACTATGGTCGCCAGGATGGTGCGGAGTAGAGGCGATCCCATTAAGTGGATGTGTTGTGCTAATTGCTCCAAATGGAAAAGATGAGAGACTGTTCTGCGTCTCCTGAGGGGCAAAGAGCCTTGAGCGGCATCAGGATCGAGTGTCGGTACTGACCATCATGGTCGCAGTTGAGTGACTTTGAATTTTTCCCCCTCCTTCAAGTTTCTTTGCGCACGTTTGTGCATCACCTGCTGGATTACGGGACTAAAACCCTAAAGGGGTTAATCACCTTTTGTAAGAAGAATGGACTGTGTGCGGCTGCTCTAAGTACTGTGCTGTTTTAACCCTGAACTGCCCTCTAGGAAAATAAGAGCATCGCACTTGTTTTAAAGGGACCGTACTCTGTTAAAGGAGAGAGGGGGAAAACCTGAACAGGAAGACCCGAGGAGCAAGCCAGACTACATGGATTGTCGGGGGCGGTGGTGAGTTGGCCAGTGGGCCATCGTGTTTGTTTACATTGACTTCCTGTGTTTGGACACCCGGAGCAGGAATGCACTGGACCACAGGCCTGGAATGTTGCAAGTAAGCACAATGTGCATACGGGTCCGAGGAGCAAAGAGACCGGGGTCAGTCGGATCCATGATAAAGGATAAAAGGGACTTGAACTCTTTGTTCTGGGGTTCCAACCAAGTAGAACCGAGGTCATAGTTGACCGACAGGAAGCACTGAACAAAGATTGTATTAACTTTATAAATGTTTTAAATTGGTGTTTTAGAGGTGCCACTATGGTCGGGGATTACCATATTTTAGGAGGGAGGAGTGTAAGAGGGTAACAGAGGCCGCCTTGTGCCTCTCGTTCTCCTCACCATGTTGGCATTGCATATATGCTGTTCCATTCAGTTTTACGTACATTATTATATTTGCTTGATGTTATTATACTGTGATGTACTTTAAATTTACTTGGCATAGGGATAGAATAGAGGGGTATCAATAGAATAGGACAATGTTGGGAATAAATTAGTGGGACACAATAGAGGTAGGAAATGAGAGTGCCAGGATAAGCTTAGTTTGAATAAGGGGTTTTCCAGGTGGGGAGGAGTTACAAATGGGTGTAGTACAGAGCAGTGAGCTATAGTGTGAGACTTCCTGTTTAGTGAGTAGTAGTGATGCAGCAGTGAGACAGAGCAGACGGATAGCCGTGGGGGTGAAGTTTGCTGAGGCAGTAAGGAAGCCCAGGCTGAGAAGCGTGCGAGTGGTCACCATTAGGGTTGAGCATTCCGATACTGCAAATATCGGGTATCGGCCGATATTGGCTGTATCGGAATTCCGATTCCGAGTTCCGATATTTTCGTCTTATCGGATACCGGAATCGGGATTGTCACTGTCACTGTCAGTGTCCGTCGGTCGGGTCTGTCAGGAGTCAGCGGCACTTACCTGGCAGAAGATCTCCGGCGGTCACATCCCGGACTGCTTCATGGCCGCAATCTTCTTTCCCCGGCGGTCACATGCAGTTTCTCGCGATAACTGCAGTGACTGCTGGGTAATCCCGGCCGTAAAGCAGTCAGTCCGATGACGTCACCGCCGGGGAAGCAGGTAATCAGCTGTGCTGCGTCGCGATGACAGGCTCTGCCTGTCATTGCGATGTAGCAGAGTTGGATCGTCGTGGGACTGTCGTTACTATGGACTGCGTCGGACAGGTGGTATACTGTTGGTTTGTTTTTTTTCTTTTTTTACAGGAGATCGATGGCGTCGCAGGAATGAGAGTACAATAAAATTAATGAAAACTGTGTTGTCTCTTTTATTTCATTAAAAGACTTTTTTCTTGCTGTGTTTTTTTTTTACACATTTAATAACTTTGGGATTAATAATGGATCGGTGTCTTATTGACACCTCTCCATTATTAACCGGGCTTATTGTCACCGTGCAATCAACGGTGACATTAACCCCTTATTACCCCGCTTGCCACCGCTACAGGGCAAGTGGGAAGAGCCGGGTAAAGTGCCACAATTGGCACATCTTTGATGCGCCAAATGTGGGGCTGCTGTAGCCTGGTATTATCAGGCTGTTGAGGGCCAAAATCCATGGGCCTTGACAGTCTTTTAATACCAGGCCGCAGCAGTCTGCATTTTACTTGGCTGGTTAACAAAAATAGGGGGGATCCCCACGCCGTTTTTTTTTCGAGGGGATCCCCTATTTTTGTTAACCAGCCAAGCTAAGCAGACTGCTGTGGCCTGGTATTATCAGGCTGGCAAAGTCCATGGATATTGGATCCTTACCAGCCTGAAAAACCAGGCCTCAGCGGTCTGCTTCATCTGGCTGGTTAACAAAAATAGGGGGGACCCCACGCCAATTTTTTTCGAGGGGATCCCCTATTTTTGTTAATCAGCCAAGATATGCAGACTGCTGTGGCCTGGTATTATCAGGCTGGCAAGGTCCATGGATCTTGGCTCCTTAACAGCCTGAAAATCCAGGCCTCAGCGGTCTGCTTCATCTGGCTGGTTAACAAAAATAGGGGGGACCCACGCCAATTTTTTTCGAGGGGATCCCCTATTTTTGTTAATCAGCCAAGATATGCAGACTGCTGTGGCCTAGTATTATCAGGCTGGCAAGGTCCATGGATCTTGGCTCCTTAACAGCCTGAAAATCCAGGCCTCAGCGGTCTGCTTCATCTGGCTGGTTAACAAAAATAGGGGGGACCCCACGCCATTTTTTTTTCGAAGGGAACCCCTATTTTTGTTAATCAGTTCCCTCTGACGTCACTGATTGTGTCCCTGGCTGACCTGAAGTGAAAGTGTAAAGCAATCAATTAAGCTTTCCACTTAAGGGCCCGTCTCACATAGCGATATCGCTACCGAGATTGCTGTTGAGTCACTAGTTTTGTGACGCAGCACCGAGCTCACCAGCGATATCGCTGTGTGTGACATTCAGCGACGATCAGCCCCCCTGCCGGGTATCGCTGATCGTCGCTGAAATGTCAGGACCTTTTTTTGATCGCTGGTTTCCCGCTGACAGGCACACATCACTGCGTGTGACAGGCGGGAGACCGCTGGACCGCTGGTAACCAAGGTCACAGCGGGTTTCCAGCGCTGCAGTAAACATTAACCCTTTCTGATGGTTAACACCGTGGGACCTGACTGTGGATGGGATGGTAAGAATAATTTTGCATTTTTTATTTTATTTTTTATTACAGGAAATGGTTTTTGCAGTAAAATAAAAGATGGTCAAAAAATGTTTCTTTAATTTTCATTAAAATGATTATTTAATTAAAGTGTGTGTGTGTTTTATTTTTATTTCATGCAATAGGATTAATAATTGATAGTTGTCTAATTGACAGCTCTCAATTATTAACCTGGCTTAAGGTCACCTTTCAATAGCAAGGTGGCTTTAACCCCATATTAACCCATTCGCCACCGCTACAGGGCAATGGGAATAGACGGGCAAAGTGCCAGAAAGGGCGAATCTAATTATAGATTTGTCTTTCCTGGGGTGTCTGGGGGCAGATGTTAGTAGCCGGGGGGGGGGCAAAAATAATGGTCCCTCTCTGGGCTATTATTATCTGCCCCACTCACTGGCTTTGTCTGTCTGGTTGCGAAAATAGGGCGGGAGCCCACGCATTTTTTTTCAGCAATTTTACACCTCATATATATATATACATGTCATTGAATTTGTGACACATATATATATATATATATATTTGTAGTTCATACACTTCTACATAGTATAATAGCCGCTAATTCAATTGCCGGCTTTTGTGAAAATGCAGAACCCGACATGAAATGACACTTGGTGTACATAGGGTTAACCATGTCTTTTCATGTCCTTTGCTATCTAATTTGCACAAACAATTAAATCAGACTATGTGTGCAAAATTTCACACCTGTAGGGGTTAATTAAAGGTGTAAATTCGTAGCAAAAAAGTCCGTTTTTTTACAACGAATTTACACCTTTAATTAACCCCTACAGGTGTGAAATTTTGCACACATAGTCTGATTTAATTGTTTGTGCAAATCAGATAGCAAACGACATGAAAAGACATGGTTAACCCTATGTACACCAAGTGTCATTTCATGTCGGGTGCTCCTGTCTTTTCACTGAAGCCGGCTTTACCCGGCAATTGAATCAGAGAATATTTTACTATGTAGAAGTGTATAAACTATACATATATGTATATATATATGTCACAATGACATGTATATATATATATATGTATTCTATGTGTGTATATTTAGTGTTTACAAGGAAAGAATGGGGTTTTTTTAGTTGCGATATTTTGTTCCCATAGACTTACATGGGACTTCCGGTACCGGTATCGGGTATCGCCGATATTTTAGTGATATCGGCGATACCATTCCGATTCCGATACTTTAGGATATCGGAAAGTATCGCTCAACTCTAGTCACCATCTAATTAAGTAACCATTCCAAAGAGGATCCGAGGCCTACGGCCGGGACTAGGCTGAACTGAGCATGCCTTTTACCTTTTCCAATTGAAATCGGAGAGGTGGTATGGGAGAAAATTGGTGGACCTAGGGGCACAGACGCCACAGGAGAGAAAGGAGTGTCTACGGGACAGAGATTGTCGGAAGAGACAGGGATGAAAGTGTCTTCAGGATGGAAGTTGTCAGTGAAAGCAGGGAAAGCTCAAGGAAAGCCAATGAATGTGAACTGTGCTATGTCTGTATCAAGAACCCTGTTTTCAAATAAAGTTGAACTGTTGAGTATGGACATGGAAGTCTGGAGTTGTTTGTGTGAAATGTGAATCTGGAGCTGAGATGGCAGAATCAGAAGGAACCCTGGAATCTAATGTGAGTGTTCTATTTGGTATCTATCACACACAACAGATGGGACTTTGTGTTTCCTTTGTGGGGTCCAGGGTGTGGGGATGCAACAGCTCCTCGCCATGACTACCAGCCTGGCCTCCTCACATAGTGGTACTCCTAGAGTAATGAAGGCTATGCAAAGCCTGCCAAAAATTACAAGCAGGGTCATCCAACACCCTTGAAGGCACCAACTGTAGTGCACCATTCAAATATTGTGAGCAAAGTATAGTTGTGGTAATCCTACCTTTATAAAAGTTATGCACAATGGAAAGTCTGCCAAAAATTACAAGTACAGTCATCCATAGACCTGTCGGTTTTGACCCACCCAGCGGCACTAAAAGCTCACTTGCTCATCAGCACAACTGTTATGATTTGGTAACTGAGGAGGACAGGAGCAAAACAGCAAAGCTGCCGAACACCTGAGAGGTTGGAAACTAATGGGTTGCAGATCCCTAAACTAACCGCACAACTAGAAGCAGCCGTGGAGCGTACCTACGGTGGTCCTAGACGCATCGGCACAGCCAGAGAGCTAGCTACACCTAAAAATAGAACAGGAAAGCTAACTGCCCCGGAGTAGAGCCCCAAAGGAATAGGCAGCCCACAAACATATAATGGCGGTTAGACAAGACGAAACACAATGTATGGATGACTAATTTAATCCAAACAAATTTTTCAACGCTTTTTTGGAGTGTTATATACTACCAACATGTAACAGAAAGCACTGAATACTCTATGGATGACTAATTGAATTCAGACAAAATTTTACAGAAAGCATCTAATACTGTATGGATGACAAATTGAATCCAAACAAATTTTCAACACTTTTTAAGAGTGTTATATACCACCAAAATTTAACACAAAGCAAGTAATACTCTATGGAAGACTAATTGAATACAGACACATTTTTCAATGCTTTTTTGGAATGTTATGTACCACCAAAATTTTACAGAAAGCACCTAATACTCTATGAATGACTAATTGAATCCAAATTACATTTTCAACGCTTGTTTGGAGTGTTATGTACCACCAAAATTTAACAGAAAGCACCTAATAGTGTATGAATGACTAATTGAATCCAGACACATTTTTCAATGTTTTTTTGGAGTGTTATATACCACCCTAATGTCGCAGAAAGCATGTAAAACTCTATGGATGACTAATTGAATCCAGACAAATTTTTAAACACTTTTTGGGACTGTTATATACCACTCTAATATCACAGAAAACACATAATACTCTATGGATGACTAATTGAATCTAGATAGGCTGTGTAACAGCCTTCAAACATGCGGGCAGGGATTTGAGTTTCAAATTCGAGCTCCCAGATGACCGAGTGAAAGCCAATTTTCACCAAGCACATTTGATCACCCCTAACCCAAAAAACCCTAGATATGCCCCCAGACATCATCCCCACAGTCCCTATTCCCTACTCTACATTTGATTTGGCAAAACTAATGTGTATGTAGTCCTGCCAATCAAGCTTCTTTGAACAGAGATATTTTGCTACTACAGTACAGTAATTAAGATGTTTTCATAATCCCAGTTTTCAAGGAAAACCTGTTTTATATGGTCAAAAGTGGCGTTCACACATGGTTTTGCTGTTCTTCTTGAGCCCAGAAATCAATAAGAGTGTAGCGCAGCGTTTCCTACACGACTCCTGTTGCTTAGCAACAGTGTCGCGCTCACCTGGGGTAACGCCGCTGATTGATTCCTGCTGTCGTTATACAATGGGGACATGATTGGATTTATACTACGGCATTTAAAAGCCACTTCTCAAATTTTCTTACTTCACTTTCCTCACTCCCTTCACCTCTTATGTCATTTAGAAACTGCAAATGCTTAGGGTATAATGGATCCCAATGCCAGGGTAATGTACACGAGCTCTCGTGGAGACACGGCCAACCTTTTGTTTTAGGCCATAGAAACGTTGGTGTCTCCAAAAAGGATGCATCCAACTCTATTTTTTGTCAGACAGATAGACACCCCAGAGGAATCGGTCAGCACTTCTGACATGTTGACTTAGTAAATTCTCACATTCTTGGTCAAATTAACAATTCTGGAACATCTTTTCTTAGAACTCATTGTGCCGTTCCTCTGTTTCTCCCCCTAGAAGTCTATGAATGCATTGACAACTGGGTGTAACCTGCTGAGGGTTGTGTCACTGCACACTATGATGCAGTCCAATCAGCACTGACATTATCCAGCGCTGTAAGGACACGCCTCTTTGATAACATGGTAACACCCATGAGGAACAGCACATGTAGAATGATAACTTTAAAGTGAATTGAATTTGCCTCGAATTCCACAAAAATAAAATTCAGATTCGCCAGAATACATTTTTTTGTGTTTTGATTCATGTGAACCCAACATGGTAAACGCTATTTTTGATGGAGCTGGATTCAAGGAAGTTCTCGGATGGGGTTAAAAGCATAAAAAATTATAATTCTCACCTATCCTTTGTATGGTCACATGTGCCATGTTTGGCTTCTTCCAACACCCGTCATATTTGGTGTCCCCTGCACTGACTAAACCACGATGTCATGACGTCACAGGACATTGTGACATGTATCATGCACGTTGCAGCCTAACCAGTGCAGAAGGTGCCAACGATGCTGAGCACTAGAAGGTGTGGGACATGGCAGGAAGATGCCAAAGATGGCCCAGTTTAGACCACACTAAGAAGAAGGAGACCAGACCGAAGCAGAGCTGCCTGGCGGGACAGGTGAGGACCAGGTGAGTATAATTTTTTCTTATTTTTTACATATGTCCTCATGTACATTGAATTCATGACTGATAAAATCAATGGAAATCAAATTTTTGGGGTAAATTTGAGCGAATCTGCCCAACTGAAATTTCCGCAGATTCACTCTTCACTAGTGCTTAATAATTTTTATTTAATGAAAAATACAAGTCTAAGCTAAAGAGACAACTCTGGAGTTGTTCCCAGGTTCACTTTACACATGAGCCGGAACCAAGTCATGCCCATGTTTGGCACGCAAAGACTTTGTCCTTTATTCGGAGGAGTTATTTGCACATATTATGGGTCCTGCGAGCTGGTAAATGATTACAGATTCTCCCAAGGCAACAGAACAGCCGACAAGAGAGTAAAACAGTCTCAATCCAGCATCCTCCATACATACAGCCTCTCTATCTGAGGTCCTATAGTGAAGCCACCTGCATCCTTGAGGCCTCCATCATTTCAGGATGGACTGCTACCAGACAGCATTGTCTCATTAGTGTCTTTGGACCCCCAAAAAATCCACTTTCTTAAGAACAGATATTGATGGTCTGCCAACTTCTAGTTTCAGCCATACAACCCTTTAAGGGGGTTCTCCGCCATAAGCTTTAATAATTGACTAATCAATGGGGTTCAACTCAGAACTAGAATTAAGGTAAATGAGGCTATGCTTTAATTCAGACACAGTTTTTATTTTTACCATATTCCCTTTGTCATAGGTATCATTGGGTTTTCTAATAGGGTTTCAAACAATGATGATATTTCTAATCCAAACTGGATGCACTCCAGGCCCTGAGCCTGGTCAGATCCGGGCATCTTCTGAGCAGCACTTACATACTCTGTAGCAAAGATCTTGTAAGTGTGCACTTCTTGCCTGGTTGTGCAGGTATGGCACAAAAGTCTGCAGTCATTCTATGTAAATGCAGATTTGTGAATCCTCACAGCGCGCACAGTGCACCATGTCAGGATTCTCTGCTGCTAGTGAAGGGATACTCCCGGACACATTCAACATAGACGTGCGGCGCCCTCAGTCGGTCATACTAGTAGATTAATGTAGGCTAGGCACGTCAAGTCAAAATGTGGCCGGATGTCTGCGTGTTGCATACTTGCAGTCTGATATCCACCCAGTCTTAACGCCGTCACGGAGAATCCTGACAGTGCTCATTGTGCGTGTTGTGAGGGTTCACAAGTCTGTAGTCACATAGAGTAACTGCAGACTTTTGTGCCAAACGTGGACAACCCCTTTAAGGTAGGGCCTTATGCTTGGTACTATGACACACGGCATCGTATTTTTAAAAATGAATTACTAATGTTCACGCACTGTGTGTAGACAACTGCTATTGTAAATGATGACTTCACAGATACACTGTGGCTCATGTACAGGAATTTGTATTCAGAGTAAATGAACTTCCGATAGTCCTCCAGACCCATTCATCGTCTCTCGAACTGCTCACTGAGACTCCTGCTGCTGAACATGGAGACAGAGTCTCCTTTTCCAAGAGCCACCGCCCCATGGAAGCACCGAGCTGTGTAGTGATCACCGAATGTGAGCAGCCGGTGCTCCCCAGATATCCAACGTAGACTACAAGTCATGCATTCAGGCCCCGGACCACCTTTGTTCCAGCTTTGATCAATCTCCAACCATCACTGGAAGGACTCCACTCAGAAGCTTCATCTCCGTTACATTAAGTGCTGTGTAGTGTAAGTGATATCTCGAGATCTCTGCAGTCTGTAACATGTGTAAATACGGGAGCAGCACAGATTGGGTTACCAATAAATGTGTCGTTCAGGATGTAACGAGGGAAACTGATGGACTCGCACCAGTGATGTGGTGTCAAGATGCCATGACAAGGCTGTGGATTCAGTCATTTCCTATTTCTTACATATATGTACTATATTTGCTGTATTTTATAGAGTTTTAGTTTTATTCTATATATACATTATAGTGCCAACTTCTTACTGTAATTAGAGGATATTGCAATCATAGTCAATAATTTATTGTTACAAAGCTGAATGGTCTGGATTCTCGGTCACCCGCCTGCAAACATAGACACTTCCTGTAGTCTCCTGCTTCTCCTCTACCCATTAATCTCAGTCTTGCATTTGTCATTCCTGTTGATCAGGTAAGCAAATCCCTGTAATTAGAACATATTGCAACCATAGTCCATCCATTTTGGAGCCATAGTGCTGAGAGTTTTGGTCTTCCGGTCACCTACCTGACTCCAAGTACAAATAGACACTTCCATACTGTCTCTAACACTTTTCCTCTCCGCATATCAATCATTATAGTGTTTGTCAATCATGTTATCTCTACAAAACATATCCCTGTAATATGAGGATGTTACAACCATTTTGGACATAAAGAGTTGAGTGTTTTGATTTCCTGGTCACCTACCTGCATACAAGTGTACATGGACACTTCCTTACTGTCTCCTAACACTTCCTCTCTCCCCATATGAGTTATTCTTGTCTTTGTAAATGATGTTACTCTACAAAGAATATCTCTGTAACTAAAAGATGCTGCAACCATAGTCATCCATTCTGGACTTAGGTTTTGGTTTCCCGGCCACCTTCATATATACAGTAGATATAATGATTGCCACTCACGTTACCTTAGAAAGCAGGACCCTGATACGTTGGTGGAATACTAGAATAACCACTCAAGGCACATGACAAGCCACATTTACCATGACAGCTGATTTTTCACCTGGCCATACGCATTAGGGTAATATCAGATGAATTTACCTATTGTTGCAGGACTGGTAGGCCATGATGTATATAGGTCCATGTGTTGGTTTATAGGTAATACACCATGAAGAACGTCTTGCCCTGACATATTGATGGATCTGCCCCACTGTATTCTAGTAGTGCACCTTGGGCATATCAATACAAGAAATTATTAGAAATAGCTGAAAATACGGATTTGTTTTTGTTTGTTTCAGGGCAACAACGCTTCTTCATCAGAACAAAAACACAAAGATGTTATGACAAGGAATATAAATGTAAGCATTTAAGCCTGGAGTTGTTGGCTTTTGACTGATCATTCAACCATCTGGCACTTACGATGAAGCATACGATGTCTCTTAAAGCCTGAGTAGGCATGCCTGCTGATATTGACTTCAAAATTATGGACTGTAGCATAGATGCAATATGTCCACGTCTTTGTTTCCTACAACTATTTCACATATGATCGACCTTCTTAGCTAAGGGTTCAGTCTCGTACATCTAGCCACACGGTGATGTCACACCTGGAGTTCTATCCAAGCGTCAAGAAGTTCTACACTTTCTGGCACAAAAAAATACTATCACATGGTCTTCCAAGGGTGCGCTTTAGACATATATCTTCTCGCAAGGGATGGACTTGGAGTGAAATTCAACCCTGGCATTTAAAAGCACATAGGCCATGTTGTTCCTCCCCCTGATGCTTCATCTCAACACTGATCTTTAACAGAATAATTAAATGCGGCCCACAACTGGACCAGCCAACCTAACATTTGCCAAAATTGCCAGATGGCCAGTTCGGGCCTGCTTCTAATATTTTTTCAATGTTCATCCATGTGAAGGTGTTTGAGGTACTTATCTAAAGACATTTGAGGCAGAACTGTGATGGGGGAAAGGTCCGAGTGAAACAGTAGAAGAAAGTTTGGGGGCTACCCAACTGAAGCAGCAATAGTGTTAGAGGGTTTTGGTATTTTTGGGTGTTCGGAACCATGTTGCTTTTGTTGCACTCTGAAGGGTCATTTATTATTGTGCTGCTTTTCCATTTTTGCTGCATTGAAATATCTTGAAGTATGTAGGAGACACGCCACATGGAAGGAGAACCCAAGCTTGATGTTCCAGTTGATATGTTTTAGTCAATGTTGTAGGCCACAGCCATAGTTCTCTGCACTCACTTACAGGCGAATATGAATAGGAGGTATAAGAGCTTTCCAAGACTAAATATTAGTGTCCTATCCTAAATATAGTCAAGAATGTTTCACCTGTGAAGTCTGACCCAACAGAACGCCTGCTGATCAGTAGAATAAAGGGGTTATTACTCGACTACATGTTTGGGTGAACAGTTTAGTTTTTCACCTGAAAGGTTTGTGCTGCCATATCAGGCACAGCTGCATAGGCCACATGCTTGCCAATGGAAAGCTTCCAAAAAATTTGGACCTTCAGTCTCCAAGACGAGATGAGCGCTGTTGAAACCTAAAGGAAGATAGCGCTTCCGGAAGGTTTATTGTGCGTGACACTGGGTTGATGGAGATGGAGCCCCATGGGGAAAATAACGGGGTATAGAATAGCGGGGAGTGGAATGGTTATGACTTGAGAAAGGGGCTAAGAATTTATGTGGTCAGAGACCTCCCAGATACCCTGAAAGTTTGTTAGCATGATGAATGGATGTGCTGCTGTTTCCCGGAAAAACACTACTTCTAAAAATTTTGATAAAAAGCCAGGGGGCCGGCCCCTATGGATAAAACAAAACATGATTTTCCTTTTTTAGGGGGTTTTCCTCAGAACCCCTACTGGAAAAAACCCTTAAGGCTTTCAAAAAACGCCCTGATTGGGGGAAGAAAAGATGAATTTAAAGAACCTTTTTGCTTTGGTTTTGGTTCCTAACCAAATTTTTAATGTTATTTTCTGAGAGAAAAACACTACGGGGACATAAAGGGGGTGTAGTCAAAACACAGGGCCTGGTGGTTGTGGGGAAGGCTCCCTCTGTCTATATTTGTACCGGAGGCCCCGAGTTAAAACCCCTTTTGAAGGAAAACGTGACCTGATCAGAGACAACACTTCAACCTTTTCAAGGCGTCTTATTTTAAAATTTCTTTGGGGGGTGAGCCCTGAACCCGACGAAAGGCCATTTCACATGGGGCTTAGATTTTTAAACAAAATTGAAAAATTTTCTGAATGAGAAACTATTCTAAGGAAACCTTTTGCTAGCTTTCTCACCAGTTTTGGGGGGTTTTTAAAATTTCATTCAGATTTGTAACAAGGGGCCTGCTCCATAAAATCATGTACCCTCTATAATTTTTGATTTCCGGCCCTTTTGTGGGCAAAGGGATCTTTGGACCTCCTTACTGCCCCCATATGTTGGGGCCAAAACCCCTCAATTTCGGCAGGCTCATGACAGTCAAAAATGTATTGGGGGCCTTTCCCGACCGATGCTGGGAGGAAAATAAGGAGGGCCCCCTCTTATTTTTTTGTTTTCTCGGAAAAACGGATTTTTGGGAGTTTGGGTTTCATGTAGGGCACAGGACGCTCCCGGGATATCGATTTCCCACTGTATAAGGAGGACTCGAGGGGGATAAAAATGGGGGGAAAGAACTATCAGCCAAAACCCAATGGACAATAGCTTTTTGGGACCCCCGGGACCATAGCCTCCCTGCAAACCCCCTTTTTAACTGCACCTATTTTCTTTTCCTTCCCCTGTTTCCCCGAAGGTAGTCCCAAAATTTTTCCGTTCACATAGAAGTGGCAAATCCTAGGGAAGATTATTCAATAGTAAACCCCTGCCAAAGGAAAAAATGCCCCTATAGCCAGATGGGAGCAAGCTGAATTTATCCCATTAAGGTGAAGAAGTTGAAAAGTAGAGATATCCCCTTTGGGGGTTAGAAGTTAATCTACTACTATGTCATGACTAGTGAAAGGGGCAAAAATGCTGCTTTTTTCCCCCAAATTTGCCCGGGGTTTTCCCGGGTGCGCACCGACATGCTTGAGTTCCCCCCCCGGGACGTGCTTCGCAGTGTTAGAAGCCAATAAGCGGGGGGTGGCAGAATATCCCCCCATTTTTATTGTCTGTCTAACCCGCCGCTAAACTGCAGGGGGGGGGCCCGGAACATGTCCCCTCGAGCACCCTTTTTAAATCGGT
>JARQOD010000008.1:141763634-141810555 GCA_033576555.1 Oophaga sylvatica | reverse complement strand
AACCGCAGGCAACCCAATTTGAGAAGAGACTCTTCCCACCTGCATAGGTTCTCTGTCTGCACCAGTGTATCCTCCTCCCTAGGAAGAACAACAGGGGCTAGATTAGGTGTATGTCCTCCCTGACGCGTCTATCCACCTGGATAGCAAGAGCCATGGCGGCCTTCAACTACCCAGGAGTAGCATACTCCACCAGAGTATCCTGAAGCCTGGCTGACAGACCCTGAAAAAAATGGCTGCAAGAGCAGGGTCATTCCACTGCGTGTCAGTGGCCCATCTCCGAAACTCTGAGTAATACTCCTCAGCCGGCTGGCCCCCTGCTTGATCCTACGGATAGACTCGGAGACCTAAGCCAGTGCCAATGCCGCAAAAAACTCGTCCACCGACCAAAAGATGGTGAATCGGTAGCAGGGAGAAGCCCAGGATTGGTGATCACCCTTGAGACGAGAGACTATAATCCCCACACGCTGTTCCTCACTCCCTGAATAACGAGGGCGAAGCCTAAATTTAACTTACAGGCTTCCTTAAAGACCAAAAATGTATCTCTCCCTCTAGAGAACCTGTCAGGGAGAGATATATTGGGTTCTGGTTGAGCCAAGACATGAGCCGAGACCATGCACCCAGACACCTGCTAAAGCTGCTGTACCACCTGAGACCATAGCTCTGTTAACTCATCTGTATGGGTTTGGATCAGGTGAGCCAAAGCCTCTGCTTGTGCCATAGGTTCACCGGAAGAATGGTACGGTTTGTAATAATGTCACAACCACAAGGGTTGGTCCAGGAATGGCACAACAAACATCAACAACGGGATGTGAAAAGGGGAAGAAAGGCCCTAATAGTAGGGAACAAGGGATGGGGCACCTAACTCAGCCTGTGCTATCCCTAAGCTCCACTAACACCCTATGCGGGTCCTTCCCCCGCGCCGTCACAAACCTGGTTTCTAGCTGCCACCTCATTAAACGCTGGCTAGTGCACCTGCCGGCAAGGAGGCTAGCCTCATCACTGCAGATGGTGTAAACACAGGGGGTAGTGACAAGTACGAGACAGACAAGGTAAATAAATAAGCAACTTAGCTCCAGGCTCCTCTGGCAAGCTCCACACCGCAGAGGATACGTAAACAGGACTCCGAACTCCACAGAAGTAGCAGATACAGCACTGACACCAGAGAGCTCCAAACTGTTAGGCTGGTCTACATAGAATAACTCTAATACCAACAGTCAGCTGATGCATTCTGTGACTATTTAAAGGATGGTGGGAGTGGTCACCACCCACATCAGCTAACCTAGCAATAAATCAGCTTCCAGCAAGGAAACTGACATTATTAACCCTTGCTGGCATGAAAGAAAAAAACAACGTTTAAATTAAAGCAGAGCCAGAGCTGTCACGAATCCAAAAATGGATCGTGACAGCATGTCTATATACCTGAATATTAAGGTGGAATAAAAGTACAAGAAAAAAAACAAACCTCATATAGTGAAACTTACGCAAAAATAAAAAGGAATGGCTGCAACAAAAAAACATCTGTGGTCATTTGAACAAGTGTATCAAAAAAAGTCAGTGAATATATGTGTGTTAATATGTACACAAATATTGTAGGGATTCACTCTTTCTGGTAGGTATTAGGCCTTAGGTATCATTCACACAGGCAACGCAGTCTTGGTCAAGTGCAATTTTTATTACTTTCCACAGGTTGCACAGCCCCAAAACAAACTCATTAACATATATCCCTAGCTTTGTCCAGGCGCTAATTAAACCGAACATGCCCTGGCTATTCAGACATGACTGAGCTAGCCCTAACTATTGTCCAGAGTAACCACTGATATTTTTGGTTCCCTGCGCACGGCCTGTGCATTTAATCAGGATCACATATGTCAGTGCGGGCTTACCTGAACAGGTTAAAGTCCTCTCTTGCAGAGCAGACTTCATACACAGAAGAGGCACAATCCCACCAGTTGCAGTATTCCCTTCAGCCGAGCTCTAGCAGCTTCCAGAGCCAAACAGACGTGTTCAACTCTGGGCACATTTCACACTGAACAGTCTGGAGCTTCCAAACAGTTATCTGCAGCTCTCACACACTTAGCGCAGTCTCCATTCAGAGAGAGACCCAGGCACGTCTCTCTCTCTGCTACATTAACATTTTGGCTGGTCACTCACCAGTAGCATATTCAACTCTGCTTCATTCGGCAGACTGCCACTCCCTCAGGAGACTGCCACTGATGCCTCCATGAAACTACTTTCCTGGTTCTTTAGCAAAACCCTACAGATGTATCTAATCAAAACCTTACAGAGCTGAGATTTATCACTGTCTTTCCCAGCTGTGCTACAATATCTTATTTATACTTGTATGTGTGTACTATGTATGTGTGTGCATAATGTGTACTTGTGTTATGTATGTGTGTGCACAATGTGTACTTGTATTATGTCTTAGCATTCGTGTACTTTATAATATTGGGGCTAATGTGAATATTCATATACATGTGCATTTCCACATGAGAGGGCCTGACGGTTGGGGTTACAGACATCAGTCCTGCACAGGGGTACTTCACTGTCAGTATCTGTCCCTTGTGTGGATCCCCCAAATTCTGAGGAATAATCTGTACGTATGTTGAGTTTAGGGTTTGTTGGTGTCCCTGGGATTTGGTTGGCAAATTAGCCACTGTTGGTGCTTTATTGTGCTCCTGAGCTAGCGGTGATGGGCAGAGGTAAAACTATATTACTACATTTCATTGGCTGGGGGCTATAATGGGGTGTGCTGTGTTAACATTACATTACAGTTTTTACGGACTACCCATCAGCATTTGAGCAGTGAGGGCTCCACCTCTAGGACACACACATCCGCACTTAAAGGGGTTGTCCATTACTGAACGACTCCTTCTTAACAGCTGAAAAAATGACTAAGTATGGAATGGACAAGGCAACTGTTAGGTGGATTCATAACTGGCTTAGTGATCGGACCCAAAGAGTGGTAGTAAATGGCTGCACATCCAGTTGGAAGAATGTCATCAAGTGGGGTACCACAGGGCTCTGTTTTGGGCCCTGTATTGTTCAACATCTTTATCAATGATTTAGATGAAGGAATTGAGGGTAAACTGATCAAATTTGCTGATGACACAAAGTAGGAGTGATAGCTAATACTAGAGAAGAGAGAGAGGGTTCAAAAAGATATAAATTGGAGCAGTGGGCGCAACTAACAGAAAGGATTTTAACAGGGAAAAATGCAAAGTACTACATCTGGGCAATAAAAATGAAAAAAGCATATACAGAATGTGAGGAATAGGGCTAAGCAACAGCACATGTGAAAAAGATCTTGGGTATACTAATTGATCACAGACTTAACATGAGTCAACAGTGTGATGCAGCAGCAAAAAAGGCAAATGCAATTCTAGGATGTATCAACAGAAGCATACAGTCTAGATCACGTGAAGTCATTATTGCCCTCTACTCCTCTTTGGTCAGACCTCATCTGGAATACTGTGTCCAGTTTTGGGCACCACATTTTAAAAAAAACATCAACAAACTGGAGCAAGTTCAGAGAAGAGCCACCAGAATGGTGACCGGTCTGCAAACCATGTGCTATGAGGAACGGTTGCAGGATTTGGGAATGTTTAGCTTGCAAAAAAGAAGACTGAGAGGTGACTTAATAGCTGTCTACAAATATCTCAAGGGCTGTCACATTGTAGAAGGATCATCTTTATTCTCATTTGCACAAGGAAAGACTAGAAGCAATGGGATGAAACTGAATGGGAGGAGACACAGATTAGATATTAGAAAAAACTTTTTGACAGTTAGGGTGATCAATGAGTGGAACAGGCTGCCACGAGAGGTGGTGAGTTCGCCTTCAATGGAAGTCTTCAAACAGAGGCTGGACAGACATCTGTCTGGGATGATTAGGAGAATCCTGCTTTGAGCAGGGGGTTGGACCAGATGACCCAGGAGGTCCCTTCCAACTCTACCATTCTATGATTCTATGATTCTATGAGCTCAATTGTCCATCATAAAATAGAAAAAATGTCATACTTCCCAGACTGGCGGTGTTCCTACAACTGAAGTGCTGTGTCCCCCAGCGACAATGTTACGTTTCATGACCGCTGCAGCCAGGGCCGGCGTCAGCACCCGGCACACCCTGGCAAGTGCCGGGGCCCTGAGCAGGCGGGGGGGCCCACTCGCCGTCGGGCACCCCGGCGCCTGTTAGCGGAGGAGAGCGGTGTCAGCGCCGCCACTGGGCCCCCTGCCGCTTGCTCAGGGCCCCCGGCATCAGCTGGCACAATACTCACCTCTCCCGTGCCTCCGCTGCCGCAGCTCCGGGCTCCAGGGGGCGCCGGCGCTTCCTCTCACAGCAGCGCCGCTGAATGACGTCATCATTCAGCGGCCGGCTGTGGCAGAGAGCGCGGACGCTGGACAGGTGAGACGTGTGTGTATGTGTTATGTTTTGGTAGCTGAGGAGAGCAGGCAAAAACGGCAATACACCAGAGAGGTTGGAATCTACTGGATTGCAGTACCCTGACTAACCACCACAACTAAAGGCAGCCGTGGAGCGTTCCTACGTTGGTCCTAGACGCCTCGTCACAGCCTGAGAGGCTAACTACACCTAAAGATAGAAAGAGGAAAGCTATCTGCCCCGGAGCAGATCCCCAAAGAACATAGGAAGCCCCCAAACATGTAATGGCGGTTAGACAAGAGGAAATACAGACACAGACAGAAAAAAATATGAGCAAATGCTGGGGCCCAATCTGCCTAGACAGAAAAGGATAGGAAGGATACTTACTGCAATTCCAAAGAACCCTAAAAACACCAACGCTACTAATTGCAAAAACACCTGAGATCACACGACCTCTACCACCTAAATTAGTTCTCTGGTGTAACAAAACTAAGCCGCAGCCACAGAAAAAACTGGAAAAGGCAAATGAACAAACAACAGTGGCTCCAGAGGAACCGAGAGGAGACCAAGCCCCCCGGGGAGGGGAACCTGGCCAACCTCACAGAAATGGAGAGAAAAATGCAAATGGCAAGCACAAAAACAAAAAACAGAAAATATCTTATCTGAGAGCAGAAGAAGAGGCAAGACTCAGCAAGCTTCCAAGTGAACCAGGAAACAAAGTTGAGACAAGAACAATTGATCACCGGCAACCATGATGGGGGGAACCTCCCTTATATCCAGCCAGTCTGTAATTCCTGATTGCCAATCCTCATTGAATGGTTCAGTACTGTTTGTAACCACCAGAGGGAGCTTCTGCTCAGAATTCATTTCTAAAACATTCATAACAGTACCCCCCCCTTGAGGAGGGGTCACCGAACCCTCATTTGTGCAACCAGGTCGGTCAGGATGAGCTCTGTGATACGCACGGATCAGTCTCCTAGTGTCCGAAGCAAACACCCAAGAATTGTCCTCCTGACCATAACCTCTCCACTTAACCAAATACTGGAGTTTCCGTCTAGAAAAACGAGAATCCAATATTTTCTCAACCACATACTCCAGATTGCCCTCAACCAAAACAGGGTCAGGGGGCGCAGCCATAGGAACCACTGGCTCGACAAACCTCTTCAATAAGGACTTGTGGAACACGTTATGGATCTTAAATGTCCCTGGAAGAAGTAAACGAAAGGAAACAGGATTAAGAATCTCCATGATCTTATAAGGTCCAATGAACCTAGGCTTAAACTTAGGAGATGCAACTCTCATAGGGATATTTCTTGAGGACAACCAGACCAAGTCCCCCACTTTAAACCGAGGACCATCAGTCCTATGCCGGTTGGCAAACCGCTGGGCCTTCTCTTGAGAGAGGGACAACCTCTCCACTACCTGGTCCCAAATCTGCTGCATACGCTCCACAACAGAGTCAACATCCGGACAGACAGAAGCCTCCGTCTGTCCCGAAGAAAATCGAGGGTGAAACCCAAAATTGCAGAAAAATGGAGACATCAAAGTGGCAGAGCTTGCCCTATTATTAAGAGCAAACTCAGCCAAAGACAAAAAAGAGACCCAGTCATCCTGATCAGCAGACACAAAGCATCTCAGATAAGTCTCCAATGTCTGGTTTGTTCTCTCAGTTTGTCCATTGGTCTGAGGATGAAAAGCAGAGGAGAAAGACAATTGAACACCAAGTTTAGAACAAAAAGTCCTCCAAAATCTGGAAACAAACTGGACTCCTCTGTCAGACACAATGTTCTCAGGAATGCCGTGTAACCGAACCACGTGCTATAGGAACAAAGGCACCAATTCGGAGGAGGAAGGCAACTTAGGTAATGGCACAAGATGTATCATCTTGGAAAACCTATCACAAATCACCCAGATAACGGTCATTCTCTGAGAAACAGGGAGGTCGGAAATAAAATCCATAGAGATATGGGTCCATGGTCTCTTGGGCACAGGCAATGGCATCAACAAACCACTAGAGCGAGAGCAAGGCTTGGAGCGAGAGCAAGTCCCACAGGACTGCACAAACTCCCTGACGTCACGAGACAAAGTAGGCCACCAAAAGGACCTACTCACCAAGTCTCTGGTACCAAAAATTCCGGAATGACAGGCCAACGCGGAACAATGAATCTCAGACATCACACTCTTCTTCCACTGGTCTGGGACAAACAATTTCCCAATAGGGCAGCGCTCGGGTTTATCCTCCTGACACCCCTCCAGAGCCAGTCTCAAATTGGGCGAGATGGCGGAAAGAACTACACCCTCTTTCAAAATAACAGCAGGATCAGATAACTCAGGAGAGTCCGCAAGGAAACTCCTTGAGAGGGCATCCGCCTTAACATTCTTAGTGCCAGGAAGAAAGGAAACCACAAAATTAAAACGTGTGAAAAACAAGGCCCACCTGGCCTGTCTAGGATTAAGTCGCTTGGCTGATTGCAGATAAACCAGATTCTTATGGTCCGTGAGGACCACCACCTGATGTTTGGCTCACTCCAGCCAATGTCTCCACTCTTCAAAAGCCCACTTCATGGCCAATAACTCCCGATTACCCACGTCATAATTACATTCAGTTGGAGAAAATTTTCGAGAGAAAAAAGCACAAGGGTTACTTTTAGAGGTCTCAGGATCTCTTTGGGACAAAACGGCACCTGCCCCACTTTCAGAGTCATCAACCTCCACCTGAAATGGCAGAGAAACATCAGGCTGCCGTAGAACAGGAGCAGAAGTGAATCTCTGCTTAAGTTCCTGAAACGCAGAGACTGCCTCAGGAGGCCAATTCACCACATCAGAACCCTTTTTGGTCAAATCAGTCAATGGTTTAACAATAACAGAAAAATTACCAAAAAATTTACGATAAAAATTGGCAAAACCCAAGAATCTCTGAAGAGCCTTTAATGAAGTAGGTTGGACCCCATCACAGATGGCCTGAACCTTGACCGGGTCCATTTCAATAACAGATGGAGACAAAATGAATCCCAGAAATGAGATCCTCTGTACGCCAAAAAGACACTTTGATCCCTTCACATACAGAGCATTCTCTCTCAAAATCTGGAACACAGTCCGAACATGTTTCACATGAGAGTCCCAGTCATTGGAAAAAATCAAGATATCATCCAAATAAACAATAAGAAATTTATCCACAAAATCCCTGAAAATGTCATTCATGAAGGACTGGAAGATGGAAGGAGCATTAGTGAGCCCAAAGGGCATCACTAGGTACTCAAAATGCCCCTCTGGGGTATTAAACGCCGTCTTCCATTCATCCCCGTGCTTAATGCGAATAAGGTTATACGCCCCCCTGAGGTCAAGCTTGGTAAACCAAGTAGCACTTTTCACCCTGGAAAACAGGTCAGAAATCAAGGGTAACGGATATTGATATTTCACAGTGGTATTGTTCAAGAGACGATAATCAATACACGGCCTTAATGAACCATCCTTTTTGGCCACAAAGAAAAAACCAGCACCCAAGGGTGAAGAGGATGGTCTGATATGACCCTTCTCCAATGACTCCTTGATATAAGACCGCAGAGCATCATGTTCAGGTACAGACAAGTTAAAAAGGCGACCTTTAGGGAATTTACTACCAGGCACTAATTCAATAGCGCAGTCATAGCTCCTATGGGGGGGCAAGGATGCAGATTTACTTTCGCTAAACACATCAGAAAAATCAGTCAAAAAGTCAGGCACATCTTGAGCCTGGGGAGAGGCAGAAAAAACAGGAGTGTTAGCATTAACACATTGGCAGCCCCAACTGGTTACAGAGACAGATTTCCAATCCAAAACAGGATTATGAGACTGCAACCAAGGGAAACCTAGTACAATAATGTCATGCAGATTATACAGCACCAAAAATTTGCAACTCTCCTGATGATCAGGTTCAACCCTCATTATCACCTGAGTAGAGAACTGGGGTTTATTCTCAGCCAAAGGGGTAGAATCAATCCCCAGTAGGGGAATAGACTTCCGTAGGGGTATCAAGGGAAACCCACAACGTTTAGCAAAATCAAAATAATAGCTGCTCCCGAATCAACAAAAGCCTGAGCAGAAAATGTGGACAGGGAGCAAATCAGGGTAACAGTCAACAGAAATTTAGCCTGAACACTACCCAAGACAACTGAGCGTGCAAAACATCTTCCCCGCTTAGGGCAGACTGAAATAGCATGAGAGGCATCACCACAGTAGAAACATAACCCATTGCGTTTTCGAAACTCATGACGCTGTGCCCCAGAAGCCACTCTATCACACTGCATGGGTTCAGAAGCTGGTTCACAAGGCAACACCATTCCACGCATACCTCTACGCTCACGCAAACGTCTGTCAATTTGAATCGCCAATGACATAGAATCATTGAGACCAGAGGGAGCAGGGAAACCCACCATAACATCTTTTACATTCTCTGACAGACCCTTCCGAAAAAGGGCTGCCAAAGCATCATCATTCCATTTGGTCAGAACTGCCCACTTTCGGAATTTCTGACAGTACAACTCAGCGTCCTCAAGCCCCTGATTTAATGCCAACAAGGTTTTTTCAGCTTGATCAGTGACATTAGGTTCATCGTACAATAACCCCAGAGCCAGAAAAAATGCATCAACATTACTCAAAACAGGGTCCCCAGGTGTCAGGGAAAAAGCCCAATCTTGAGGATCGCCACGCAGGAGAGAGATGACAATTTGAACCTGCTGTGCTGCGTTCCCTGAGGACTTAGGTTTTAAGGCAAAATACAACTTACAGTTATTTTTGAAATTCAGAAATTTAGCTCGATCCCCCCAAAACAAATCTGGCATGGGGATCCTAGGTTCCACAACAGGCAACTCTGCAAGATAGGTAGCAATACTCCGAACCTCAGTGGCAAGCTGATCCACACGGCCAGACAACTGTGCAAACTCCATTGAGAGAAAAAAAAATCCTCCTCAGCACCCAGAGAAAAAGAGGGAAAAAAAAAAAATCTCTGACAACTCTGACAACTTTTTTCTTTCCACACTATTTTTCCCTTCTGTGAGTACCATATAATTTTCAGTTTGGGCCGGTGATACTGTTATGTTTTGGTAGCTGAGGAGAGCAGGCAAAAACGGCAATACACCAGAGAGGTTGGAATCTACTGGATTGCAGTACCTTGACTAACCACCACAACTAAAGGCAGCCGTGGAGCGTTCCTACGTTGGTCCTAGACGCCTCGTCACAGCCTGAGAGGCTAACTACACCTAAAGATAGAAAGAGGAAAGCTATCTGCCCCGGAGCAGAACCCCAAAGAAATAGAAAGCCCCCAAACATGTAATGGCGGTTAGACAAGAGGAAATACAGACACAGACAGAAAATAGTATGAGCAAACGCTGGGGCCCAATCTGCCTAGACAGAAAAGGATAGGAAGGATACTTACTGCATTTCCAAAAAGCCGTAAAAAAACCAACGCTACTAATTGCAAAAACACCTGAGATCACACGACCTCTACCACCTAAATTAGTTCTCTGGTGTAACAAAACTAAGCCGCAGCCACAGAAAAAACTGAAAAGGCAAATGAACAAACAACAGTGGCTCCAGAGGAACCGAGAGGAGACCAAGCCCCCGGGGAGGGGAACCTGGCCAACCTCACAGAAATGCAGAGAAAAATGCAAATGGCAAGCACAAAAACAAAAAAGAGAAAATATCTTATCTGAGAGCAGGAGAAGAGGCAAGACTCAGCAAGCTTCCAAGTGAACCAGGAAACAAAGTTGAGACAAGAACAATTGATCACCGGCAACCATGATGGGGGAAACCTCCCTTATATCCAGCCAGTCTGTAATTCCTGATTGCCAATCCTCATTGAATGGTTCAATACTGTTTGTAACCACCAGAGGGAGCTTCTGCTCAGAATTCATTTCTAAAACATTCATAACATGTATGTGTCTGTGTGTGTCTGTGTGTATGTAGTGCGATGCTTTGTGTGTGTGTGTGTGTGTATGTATGTAGAGAGTGCTTGTGTGCTGTGGTGCTGTCTGTGTGTGATGATGGGCAGGCATTGATGATAATGGGGAGGCATTGATGATGATGGGGAGAAGATGATAATGGGCAGGCATTGATGATAATGGGCAGGCATTGATGATGATGGGGAGGAGATGATGATGATGGGCAGGCATTGATGATAATGGGCAGGCATTGATGATGATGGGGAGGAGATGATGATGATGGGCACGCATTGATGATAATGGCAGGCATTGATGATGATGGGGAGAAGATGATGATAATGGGCAGGCATTGATGATAATGGGCAGGCATTGATGATGATGGGGAGGAGATGATGATGGGCAGGCATTGAAGATAATGGGCAGGCATTGATGATGATGGGGAGGAGATGATGATGATGGGCAGGCATTGATGATAATGGGCAGGCATTGATGATGATGGGGAGGCCATGATGATAATGGGCAGGCATTGATGATGGGGAGGAGATGATGATGATGGGCAGGCATTGATGATGATGGGGAGACGATGATGATGATGGGCAGGCATTGATGATGATGGGGAGGAGATGATAATGGGCAGGCATTGATGATGATGGGAGGAGATGATGATGATGGGCAGGCATTGATGATAATGGGCAGGCACTGATGATGGGGAGGCGATGATGATGATGGGGAGGCAATGATGATGGGCAGGCATTGATGATGGGGAGGAGATGATGATGATGATGGGCAGGCATTGATGATGATGGGGAGACGATGATGATGATGGACAGGCATTGATGATGATGGGGAGGCAATAATGATGATGGGGAGGCAATGATGTTGATGGGGAGGCAATCATGATGATAATGGGGAGTCTTTCCACAGCGCCCTTTCCTAAGCCGTAACAGTGCAGAACGCAGTACAGCACAGAGGAGAGCTCCATATTTTGTATGGAGCATTATATGGGGACCAGTATCCTGTATGGAGCATTATATGGGGTCCAGTATCCTGTATGGAGCATTATATGGGGACCAGTATCCTGTATGGAGCATTATATTGGGTCCAGTATTCTGTATGGAGCATTATTTTGGGTCCAGTATTCTGTATGGAGCATTATATGGGGGATGGGGGGTGACATCCTGCATGGGGTATTATATGGGTGATGAGGGGGAGACTATGTGGTGCCCATAATATTGTATGGAGGACTGTACTATCCAGTCTGTACTGTGCACTGTGAGGATTTGGCGGTTTTTGAGCTATTGTACAATTTACAATAGATATCAGTCATGTAATGTAAGAAGTGAAGTGTTTGGTATTGTACTGTACCCATATTTCTCTGCAGTATCTGTGCATCATGAATCGTGATCTGTGTTAAAGGGGCCCACTGAGGCTCTTTCGCCCGGGGCCCATAAAAACCTGGAGCCGGCCCTGGCTGCAGCCGATAAACCACTGCTGATTGGCTGCAGCTTTACTACACGGTCAGAGTGGACAGAATACTGATGACAGAATGATGGTGCCCATTTTCTTGATGGACCCTACTACCCAGGTCGTTATGCCCATAGACTAAAGAGAAACTCTTCTATCTCTCTGACAAAATGCCAAATGTCCATTTAATTAAACTGGACCACTAAGGTGGTGGTTATACTATATTGCATAAAAAATAGTTTTTTTTTTAGGTTTTAAAGATGAAACAGGGTTGGAGAAAACAAATGTCCCATGATTTAGGGCTCAAATGGACTTCAGCCTTTTGAGCTGTTGGACCCGAGAGTGCTCTACTCTATTATGGGTGTAAACCTAAGATAGAAACTAAATGAGAAAATACCCTGCTGTAAGAAAATGTAACGGTAAATAATTAATAACATAGGGTTATTATAAAACATTATTTTTGATTAAAAAAAATCATAAAAGCCATCCCACCTCGTCAAGGTGACCCTATCGGGACGAATCTATACTGTCTCTAATATTAAAACCTTACCATGTATCAAAAATGACCTCAATGTGAATAAGGGCTGAGCAGGACCGAGGCCCAACTGTGGACACCCCGCAATAAATACAATGTCCAGCTCAAAGAAAGGAAGACCAAACCCTTGTATGTACTGAGTACAAAACCCTAGAGAAAAACCAAGACAAATGAGCCGGAATATAAGTTGGTATTTACAGTATGCAACATATAGAAGCATGTTCACACTGGCCAGTAAACAGATAAGACCTAAAGATTGCTCATATACGTTGCATTACGTTTTGCAAGTAAGTGTGATGCCCACATCAATAAAAATATAATATCAAAATGTGGGATCCCATTAAAAAAGTAACACTGAGATTCCCAGATGGAAAAGAGCTTACTATGAAATATCAGGTTAGATATAATTGGTAATGACTTCACCTCCGTCTGTGAGATATGCCACCATGCGCTGTAACCAAGAGCCAAAACATGATAGTAAATCAATAGTGATGCGACCAGTGTCCGCTTTCATTTCCCACCAGCGTCATGAAGAATAGAGCTTCTCCCAATGGTGACTCCATGTTCTACCCTGGTAGAGAAGACTTCACTATAGGAAAACAATAGGACAAGGACAACTCCTGAAAGTGGAGATAATCTGTTACCTCCCCTCCACTCCTCGACAGTAAAGAGAATGGAAGAAAAGCAGGTAAATTCGATTTGTGAACAAAGCAGCGTCATTGTGGAAGCAATTAACACCGGGGAGTTGACCCTGCCACAGTGAGAACTTCATTGCTGGGATTGCGAAGGATTACGGATGTATTCAGGAATATTCGCATCATAATAAAACGTTTGTAGGACACAATTATCTGCTTTTGACTATGTAATTAGGCGGTGGGATGAATGTCTTGTTTGTGTTATAAAAATCGACACAAGGTAATTTGCTTTACGAGAGGATTCACCTTCACATTTCACGAAATGGCCCCAAGTTTCAATTGGAAGAGTTCCGCAAAGATTGTCAAAGTAATAATTCTGTGCCTTCCATCAGGCTCTGATCAGGTCATTTTTACTGTACGCCTTTGGTATGAACTAGAAGTATGACATTGAAAAGGTATTTGCAGACATATAAGGTCCCAATGAAGGCCAGAAGGACAATTTTTGGCTTCTGTTGGGTCAATGGAGTGTTATGGACGCGTTTAGAGTATAGAGACAAAATGTAGGACGAAGGATTAAGCTTGCATATATATGGTAAGTTATCGTCGGCCAAATCCGTTGAGTTTGGCCAGTAGTCTAAGTCTAATATGTATGGGGTCTGCAGACAGATGATTGTTGGAGGAGCTAAGAATCCAGCATGTCCGATTTTGAACTGCCGATCCTTTTGCTCTTAGCGAGCTGGAGAAAGCTATCCTAAAAGTCAATGCTGGATCCTTTAAAGGGGTTCTCGGGTGAAAACAACCTCTTTAATGACAGCTGTTTTGGAATATTTTCTCTCATCAGTGCAGAACAAGGCAGACTACTGGATGGCACAGTAAATGGTCTATCATGTGGGTCTAGGAGGTTTCTAGAGGGTGTCATTGTACCCTCAAAGACCCATATTAAAATGTTCTTACCAAGCCAACCCTTACCTGTCAATGGGAACAAACGCAACTCGCTGTCTCTGAATGGAAGTCTCCTCCTTTCTGAGTATATAATTTCAGGACTCGTTAAAGGGTCATATTGCCGTGCTCATTAAAGGGTTTTACGATAGCTGTCACCATAAGATGGCACTAGTGACTACAGAGCCAGCATTCCTGCTTCAGGAGGAAGAGAGCTCATTTTTCCCAAAGAACATTTCCTGACCCCAAAGACTCCCTACACCAGTTTGTGGTCTCTACAAGGATAAACCGGCCCCCCTTAGACTGAACGCCAGCTGTGTAAATACATGTAAAGAAATAAAAAGAAATCCACGCTACAGATATATTATGAAATGGTACAATGTAGAATTGTGGACATGCCGCCCCCAATTTCAAGCACTAACTTTAATTGTAATTATTCAGTAGAGAATTGTTTGAGAAATTAATGAAACACACAAGTAATTCCGTTGGCTGCCTGAAAACCTTCATATGGAGAGATCACCTTCTATATCTCTGAAGTCTGCGTAATGTGTGCATCAGCAGCACTTCCATTCACGGCATTTTGCAGAATAAGGCACTATAGGTTCTTTATAGATAAGATAGTGATTTTTATAGTGAGGGCTTTGCTTTATGAGAGCTTTGTTAGAACAGCTCAATTCATCGTTTCTAATTTAGACATAAACCGTATGAATGCATGATACTGCATACATCTTAAACCAAGATAGCAAACATAAGTTCTACTTAGAACAGATAAGCAAATAGATTAGTTAAAAATTGAATTGAATTTTTAGGAATTCGCAGAACATTCCATAAGCTAGAGAAAGATTATATGATCTTGTCCGCTCCCCATAATGTATTGCTGCTATCACATCACATCACATGGTGTAGCACAAATCAAAAAGAAAATCATAGCCAGTATAAAAGCCAAGGCAGGGAATGCAGCAGCCACTTTGTGGTGAATCTGGATAGTGAGCGGACATCACAACTTTGAGCTTTGCCATAGAGATAAGGAGAGAAAAAATAAACGTTATTGATAGCATGTGTGACAGGACAGCAATGAAGAACAGCTGCTATCCATTTACCTATAGCCATATACGTTGATGTCACTTGGACATTATTACTATAAGGCGGTGTGTTTGCGTTAAAGAGCTTGAAATGGATTAGATAAAGTCGTAGGAGACTGCAGAGTGTTACCCAAATCTTTTCAGGACAATTGTGGTTTTGGAGTAATTTCAATTCAAGGTGAATAGTTCCCTGTGAATCAAATTTCCTGGAAAAATTCAGCAAAAATGGAAAAATAGGATTTCAAAAGATTTGCTCACTTTTATTTATTAGGGCTTTATATATGTGTAAAGGAATGTACTATTTTCATGTGCTAAAAGTTCAATAATTCAACGATTTATTTTGTGTAAAAATAGTAAATCAAACCTGATTTGCCATGAAGGAAAGATGCAAAAGACACTTTTATGAAAGTAAAAAAGTTTTAAAAATAAAATTATCCCTAATACTCAATGGTTAAATAATTTGTTCATTCATCATTATTGCAAATTTGTGATCTTTAGGCGATGGGTCAACAGATGATAACGGTAACCATATTTGTACAAATTGTTCAATGCTTTATGATTTTCTCTAACTACCACTTTGGCTTTACTGTGATCTGTGACGTCCTCTCACTATCCAGATTCCTCACAATAAAGCTGCTGCATTCCCTGCCGCTGCTTTTATACTGGCTGTGATATTCATAGCAACAACATACTGTATGGCTTAGATATGGTGTCACTTTCTTATTGGTGGCGGTATGACTGCTGGGATCCCATCCAATTGTAGTGCTCCTCTCTCAGCCTCAACATCGTAAATTTCGTAAGTGCATCAGCTCCTTTGTTTTTATGATCACAGGGGTCCCTGAGGTCAAACTTACACTAATGTAATGATGACGTACAGTACAGACCAAAAGTTTGGACACACTTTCTCATTCAAAGATTTTTCTGTATTTTCATGACTATGAAAATTGTACATTCACACTGAAGGCATCAAAACTATGAATTAACACATGTGGAATTATATTATTATTATATAAAGTGTGAAACAACTGAAATTATGTCTTATATTCTAGGTTCTTCAAAGTAGCCACCTGTCATGTGTGCATCGCCACGAAGATCGTCGCGGTTGCACATTCTGACTTCTCACAGCTGAGTTGCTGTTTCTTTGTGTTTGGCAGTTAGGGAGTTAATTCTGTCTGTGCTCAGTTCTGGGACTGGGTGCAGTTTCTTCCGGCTGCAATTAATTATTTGTTGATTGGTTTCCTTTAAATCTCTGGTTGTCTGTGTTGGGAGTTGCCAGTGAAATTCTTCATGCAGACCACAGATAGGATTGTATCTGTATAGACTTAAGTTAAAGAGCTCCTTAGTTGTTTTAAGCTCACCTTGCTTAGAGTTTAATATCCCAGATCATTTATGTTCCTTCTGTGTTTGAGTGTGTATGCAAGTCTGTGTTTTCTCCAGTCTGTCTTATTTGTCTAATCTGTGTATTTAGCAGAGATCAGCCCATATCCCTTTGGTGGTAATCAGAATCCTTCTTAGGACTGATTACAGGGTTCAGGGACTGATAGGAGACAGGGTTAGGCTGGAGACTTGGACCTCTGAACCATTATCAGTACCTCCAAGGTGAGGGATTAGTTAGGACCCCAGTTTAGGGTCAGGTTAGACCCCCGGTCCTCATCTTTCCTGTGACAGTGTATCAAGTCCTCAAGATTAACCCTGAGTTCAACGGATATCGTGTCAGGTAAATCTATTCTATATTTACATGCTGATGTTGCTAATCTATATGTTGTATAGAGTGTTGTTCTTTTAAGAATAGTTTACTGACATCGTACACATATCATAAGACCGCGTGACATTTTCACTGGCCCATAAAATTATTCCCAGTTGCCATGGATCCAGTAGCCCAGCTGGCTCTGCAGTTGCAGGGATTATCCATGGAGCTGACGGACATTAAGTCCAAAGTTTTGTCTCCCTCGGAGCAAACCAGATTTGAACCTAAAGTAGCTCTCCCGGACAGGTTCACTGGTGGGCGAGACAAATTTTTTACCTTCAGGGAAGCATGTAAATTGTATTTTCGGCTTCGGCCTCGATCATCAGGGAGTGAAGAGCAGAGAGTGGGAATTGTTATCTCGCTCCTACAAGGGGACCCTCAATCCTGGGCCTTCTCCCTTCCTCCGGGATCCCCGGCTCTACAGTCAGTAGATCGATTTTTTACTGCCCTGGGTTTGGTATATGATGACCCAGATCGGGTCTCTCTTGCTGAGACAAAATTACGTAAGATACAGCAGGGAGATCGTCCGGCGGAGGAATTTGCTTCTGAGTTCCGTAGATGGGCCACAGATACTCAGTGGAATGACCCAGCTCTTAGGAGCCAGTTTTGTCATGGGCTTTCTGACAAATTAAAGGACGTTTTGGCTCAGTATGATTCTCCTCCATCACTGGAGGCTGCTATGGCCCTAGCTATCCGTACTGATAGACGGCTCCGGGAGAGGTGTGAGGTAACTCCGCCCCTGTTGTTACTCCACCTACTACTAAAGTCCCTTATGTTGAGGTTCCCCTTGTCTGTTCGGATGAGCCTATGCAGTTGGGAGGGACATCATTTCGTAGGAGGGGATTGGCGGTACGCCGCAGGACTAGAAGGTGTTTCTTCTGCGGGAAAGAGGGACATTTTGTTGGGGGATGTCCATCCCGTGCCTTGTTGAGCAAAAAGTCGCCGGAAAACTGTTAATCCCAGGTTGTGTGGTGGACGACAACCTGGGAGTATGTATTTCGTCCGCTAGTTCTTCTCAGTTCCTTGTACCAGTGGAGGTGGTGGTTGGTACGAGAGTGGAGAGATTTTCTGTTCTTCTGGATAGTGGTTCTGGGGCTAATCTGGTTGACGCTCAGTTTGCTCAGGCTCAAGGTATGCATCTGAGTGTATTGGTCAAACCGATCCCTATATTCTCCATTGACGCCAGGCCTCTCGGCCAAGGTAGCTTTGTTCATGAGGTTCATAACATTGACCTTCGGGTAGGGGCAATACATAGGGAACTATTATCTTGTTATGTGTTGGAGGGTCTACCTACTCCTATTGTGTTGGGACTTCCTTGGTTGGTTAAACATAACCCTGTGATTAATTGGCAGTCCAGAGATATAAGCCAATGGGGGGAGTTTTGCAAAAGTAACTGCATGAACACAGTCATCAGTGCGGTCGTGCCTAGTACTTTGCCTCCTTTTTTGGAGGACTTTGGGGATGTATTCTCTGAGGAGGGGTGTCAGGAGTTGCCTCCTCATCGCGTGTATGACTGCTCTATTAATTTACTTCCTGATGCTAAGTTACCTAAAGCTAGGTTATATAACCTTTCTGGTCCTGAGAGGCAGGCTATGAAAGATTATATTTCGGAAAGTCTGGCCAAAGGGCATATTAGACCTTCATCTTCCCCAGTGGCCGCGGGGTTCTTCTTTGTGAAGAAAAAAGATGGAGGCCTACGCCCTTGCTTGGATTTCCGCGAACTTAATCGGATTACTGTTCGAGATCCGTATCCACTCCCTCTGATTCCTGATCTCTTTAATCAAATTGTTGGCGCCAAATGGTTCTCTAAATTGGATCTCAGGGGGGCGTATAATCTGATTAGGATAAAAGAGGGGGATGAGTGGAAAACGGCGTTTAACACGCCGGAGGGACATTATGAGAACCTTGTCATGCCTTTTGGTCTGACTACTGCACCAGCAGTATTCCAACATTTTGTTAATGACATTTTTCGTCATCTGGTGGGGCTGTTTGTGGTCGTATATTTGGATGACATTTTAATTTACTCACCAGATCTTGTGTCTCACCAGGAGCATGTGAGACAGGTGTTGCAGATCTTGCGAGACAATAAACTATACGCCAAACTGGAAAAGTGTGTATTCGCCGTACAGGAACTTCAGTTTTTGGGTTTCTTGGTGTCAGCCTCCGGTTTCCGTATGGACCCTGAAAAGGTGAGAGCAGTGCTTGAATGGGATCAGCCAGAGGATCTTAAGGCTCTGCAGCGTTTTCTGGGGTTTGCTAACTACTACCGGAAATTTATTTGTAATTTCTCATCTGTTGTCAAACCTCTCACTGACATGACAAGAAAAGGGACGGATTTTTCTAAATGGTCGGACAAAGCTTGCCAAGCTTTTTCCTCTTTGAAAAAATGTTTTGCTTCGGCACCCGTTCTCATCCAACCAGATGCATCACAGCCGTTCGTTGTGGAGGTGGACGCGTCTGACGTAGGGGTGGGTGCAATATTGTCCCAGGGTCCGTCCCCTGGTAAATGGCATCCGTGCGCTTTCTTTTCTAAAAAATTGTCGTCTGCCGAAAGGAATTATGATATCGGCAATAGGGAACTTTTGGCCATTAAGTTGGCTTTTGAAGAATGGCGTCACTTTTTGGAGGGGGCAGTCCACCCGGTCACCGTCATTACTGATCACAAGAACCTGCTGTATTTGGAATCTGCTAAGCGTCTGAATTCCAGACAAGCTCGATGGTCGTTGTTTTTTACCAGGTTTAATTTTGTTGTCACTTATCGCCCTGGATCTAAGAATGTTAAGGCGGATGCCTTGTCTCGCAGTTTCCCAGGGGCCGGGAAAATGGATGACCCGATTCCTATCCTTCAGGAGGGGGTGGTAGTGTCGGCTGTATGTTCTGAGCTTGAGGAGGAGGTGTTAGAGGCTCAGGGGACGCCCCTGCAGGACCTCCAGGAGAACTGTTTGTCCCAAATCAGTTGAGACAAAAGGTTATTGAGGCACATCATAATTCTGCTTTAGCAGGACATCCAGGGAGTAAGGCTACTTTAGATCTCCTTTCTCGCCGGTTTTGGTGGCCTAACGTTAATAAAGATGTTTTAACTTTTGTCGCGTCCTGTGGGGTTTGTGCTCGCTCTAAGACCCCTCATACCCGTCCGTCTGGGACCCTCTTACCCTTGAAACTTCCGGAGCGTCCATGGACTCATTTGTCTATGGACTTCATCACGGACCTTCCTCAGTCGTCAGGGAAGACTGTCATACTGGTGGTTGTTGACAGGTTCAGTAAGATGGCACATTTCATTGCTCTTCCTGCCCTCCCTAATGCTAAAACTCTGGCGCAGGTGTTCATTGGGGAGATTGTGAGACTTCATGGGTTGCCTTCTGATGTGGTGTCAGATAGGGGGTCTCAGTTTGTGTCCAAGTTTTGGAGGGCATTTTGTTTACGTCGGGGGATGCAATTGTCATTTTCCTCGGCTTTTCATCCGCAGACCAATGGTCAGACAGAGCGTCTGAATCAAAGCCTAGAGACTTATCTTCGGTGTTTTGTCTCAGAGAACCAGGAGGACTGGTCTTCTTTCTTGCCTCTGGCAGAGTTCGCTCTTAACAACAGGCGGAGCGAGTCCACTGGTAAGTCCCCGTTTTTTGGGGCATATGGTTTTCATCCCCAGTTTTGTACATTCAATGGGGGGGGCCCTTCTGGGGTTCCTGAGGAGGAGCGTTTCTCGTCGTCACTTGCTTCAGTGTGGAGAGGTGTATTGAATAATCTGAGTGCTATGGGGAACCGTTATAAACGTATGGCTGATAGGAGGAGAGTTTCTGGTCCAGATCTTAATGTGAACGATCTGGTATGGTTGTCTACCAGGAATATAAAACTTAAAGTTCCCTCCTGGAAGCTGGGCCCCAGATTCATCGGGCCGTACAGGATCAGTTCCATAATTAATCCTGTGGCATTTCGTCTGGACCTCCCTCCTACGTTTAAAATTCATAATGTGTTCCACAAGTCATTACTTAAGAGGTACGTGGCACCAGTCATACCATCACCTCTACCTCCTCCTCCAGTGGTGGTCAATGGTAACTTGGAGTTTCAAGTGTCAAAGATCATTGACTCACGTCTGAATCGCCGGTCCCTTCAGTACTTGGTGCATTGAAAGGGGTATGGTCCAGAGGAGAGGACGTGGGTTCCTGCGTCTGACATTAACGCAGATCGTTTGGTGCGGACCTTCCACAGAACTCACCCGGGCAAACCTGGCCCTGAGGGTCCGGAGGCCCCTCGTAGAAGGGGGGGTACTGTCATGTGTGCATCGCCACGAAGATCGTCGCGGTTGCACATTCTGACTTCTCACAGCTGAGTTGCTGTTTCTTTGTGTTTGGCAGTTAGGGAGTTAATTCTGTCTGTGCTCAGTTCTGGGACTGGGTGCAGTTTCTTCCGGCTGCAATTAATTATTTGTTGATTGGTTTCCTTTAAATCTCTGGTTGTCTGTGTTGGGAGTTGCCAGTGAAATTCTTCATGCAGACCACAGATAGGATTGTATCTGTATAGACTTAAGTTAAAGAGCTCCTTAGTTGTTTTAAGCTCACCTTGCTTAGAGTTTAATATCCCAGATCATTTATGTTCCTTCTGTGTTTGAGTGTGTATGCAAGTCTGTGTTTTCTCCAGTCTGTCTTATTTGTCTAATCTGTGTATTTAGCAGAGATCAGCCCATATCCCTTTGGTGGTAATCAGAATCCTTCTTAGGACTGATTACAGGGTTCAGGGACTGATAGGAGACAGGGTTAGGCTGGAGACTTGGACCTCTGAACCATTATCAGTACCTCCAAGGTGAGGGATTAGTTAGGACCCCAGTTTAGGGTCAGGTTAGACCCCCGGTCCTCATCTTTCCTGTGACAGTGTATCAAGTCCTCAAGATTAACCCTGAGTTCAACGGATATCGTGTCAGGTAAATCTATTCTATATTTACATGCTGATGTTGCTAATCTATATGTTGTATAGAGTGTTGTTCTTTTAAGAATAGTTTACTGACATCGTACACATATCATAAGACCGCGTGACACCACCTTTTGCTTTGATGACTGCTTTGCACACTCTTGGCATTCTCTTGATGAGCTTCAAGAGGTAGTCACCGGAAATGGTCTTCCAACAATCTTGAAGGAGTTCCCAGAGATGCTTAGCACTTGTTGGCCCTTTTGCCTTCACTCTGCAGTCCAGCTCACCCCAAACCATCTCGATTGGGTTCAGGTCTGGTGACAGTGGAGGCCAGGTCATCTGGCGTAGCACCCCATCACTCTCCTTCTTGGTCAAATAGCCCTTACACAGCCTGGAGGTGTGTTTGGGGTCATTGTCCTGTTGAAAAATAAATGATGGTCCAACTAAACGCAAACCGGATGGAATAGCATGCCGCTGCAAGATGCTGTGGTAGCCATGCTGGTTCAGTATGCCTTCAATTTTGAATAAATCCCCAACAGTGTCACCAGCAAAGCACCCCCACACCATCACACCATCTCCTTCATGCTTCATGGTGGGAACCAGGCATGTAGAGTCCATCTGTTCACCTTTTCTGCGTCGCACAAAGACACGGTGGTTGGAACCAAAGTTTTCAAATTTGGACTCATCAGACCAAAGCACAGATTTCCACTGGTCTAATGTCCATTCCTTGTGTTCTTTAGCCCAAACAAGTCTCTTCTGCTTGTTGCCTGTCCTTAGCAGTGGTTTCATAGCAGCTATTTTACCATGAAGGCCTGCTGCACAAAGTCTCTTAACAGTTGTTGTAGAGATGTGTCTGCTGCTAGAACTCTGTGTGGCATTGACCTGGTCTCTAATCTGAGCTGCTGTAAACCTGCGATTTCTGAGGCTGGTGACTCGGATAAACTTATCCTCAGAAGCAGAGGTGACTCTTGGTCTTCCTTTCCTGGGGCGGTCCTCATGTGAGCCAGTTTCTTTGTAGCGCTTGATGGTTTTTGCAACTGCACTTGGGGACACTTTCAAAGTTTTCCCAATTTTTCGGACTGACTGACCTTCATTTCTTAAAGTAATGATGGCCACTCGTTTTTCTTTACTTAGCTGCTTTTTTCTTGCCATAATACAAATTCTAACAGTCTATTCAGTAGGACTATCAGCTGTGTATCCACCAGACTTCTGCACAACACAACTGATGGTCTCAACCCCATTTAAAAGGCCCGAAATCCCACTTATTAAACTTGAAAGGGCACACCTGTGAAGTGAAAACCATTTCTGGTGACTACCTCTTGAAGCTCATCAAGAGAATGCCAAGAGTGTGCAAAGCAGTCATCAAAGCAAAAGGTGGCTACTTTGAAGAACCTAGAATATAAGACATATTTTCAGTTGTTTCACACTTTTTTGTAAAGTGTAATGTATAATTCCACATGTGTTAATTCATAGTTTTGATGCCTTCAGTGCGAATGTACAATTTTCATAGTCCTGAAAATACAGAAAAATCTTTAAATGAGGTGTGTCCAAACTTTTGGTCTGTACTGTATCTTAGGTATATATTGCCACCAGTAGCAGATTGGGACTAGCAGAGCATGTACGGGCTAGATAGTTACAGTACTAACTGAATGTTTGCCCTGACAAAAGAAAGCCTACTCAAAAGTCACTTAGGGACTATTGTTCCCTTTGCGGATAATGCCAGTATTCATAGGTAAACTTAGAAGCCAGGAAATGCTCTCTGGGAAAAAGTTATGAAAATTAGCTCAAGGAAGAAGAATGCTCTACAGGTCAATGTCTAACTGTTTAGTAAGCCTTGCTACACGACTTATAGGGTGGTTACCTCCAAAGGTGGCCCCAAAGAGCAAGCAAAGGAGAGCACATTTGCATACTTATATGTCTACCTTCTAGCAAGATATTAAGGTTTAGCGATGGGTCTTCGTTGGACGTCCATCTCTTGACCACTACACATCTCTTCCCGGCCACTTTTGGTGTAACTTGAACCTCAATGGCCCCAATACAAAATCTCCCCAATCATCACGGGTCTTTAATAGTACTGAACCTCTCATATGGACCAAAGAGACCTCTTGGGCTTCCTGGACTTCCTTAGATGCTTACCTGCCTGTCTCCATTCCAAGAAGGAAATGTTACGCTTTTGATGAGCAGTGAGTGACGGTTATGAGCGGAGCATTACCTGGGCCATAAATTATGCACATTATCAGATACACATTGCCTTTTTCCTTATATTGCCATCAGCGTGGAGCTTCTGATATCAGCGCCACCACTAAATAATGAATAGGGTCATTAGCCAAATGTATCGAGGTTTGGCCCATTACCCAACCTTCTGCGCCTCCCGCTCTCACATACGCTGACCATCTTGGCAGCAGGTATATAGGGTGGTGGATGTTCTGCCAGATGTTATTTTTTTTTTTTTAGGATGTGAGTGATTTGCAGGGTGAGATTCCCAGTCTGCACCCTGCAGCATCAGAGAGAGGAGGAGCAGAGCGTCCAGGCTCGGTGGATGATATCACTGTGTAGCTCTCTGCTCCTCTCAAATCCACAGCTGCAATCCTGCTGCTCCCCTCGCCTCTATTCCAAAGGCAAGCACACCCAGAGCCAGGAGGGAGGCACAGCCGCTGACATATCCCTTTTGTTCCTTCTCCTACCAGGTAGGCTGTGAGGCACCGGGTGGCATCCACATCCGTACACCGTTTGATGCGGGGTATGGGATCACAGCGGGTGAGACGCGTCCACGAACGAACCTGCTCGCCCTCATTTGCATGTTATTGCATTGTTTGCTTCCGTCAATGTCTCTTCTGTATGGCTGCAAGCGATGAGATATGATACGCTGCTCCCTTAGGGTTGCATTCGCTCTGCTACCATGTAACGGTATAGTGCGTGCAAAATCCGAAAAATGGTATCTGATCCTATAAGGCATGTGCATCCGTAGAGGTGATTGCAGCGTGCAGAGGCGCCACTTCATACTACAGCATCTCTACCCAGCTATATGGGCGTGTGTGTGACCACAATGTGTCCTAGGGTTATATCATGTATGTATCCTATGGAGGCCAATGTGGGAGAATCATTCCTGCAGGTTCCCATCATTTGGCCTCTTCGACCATTTTTATACAACCTGAGATGTGGTTATTTATTGAATATTTTATAGAATCTCATTGTATCATTTATATATAATACTGATGAAAAAAAGGAAAAAGTCAGATTGTACAAAAATGGTGAAGGGAGCGATATATGACGTCAGCAGATGCTTCCAGAGTTGGGGGATGGGATTAAGTTTTCTCCAGTGGGATGTGAAAGATAACAGTGGACCCCATTCATAAATCTGTACCGGAGGGCTCTTCTCAATCATCCAATTAACCCCATCATTTCTTACGAAGCACAGGGACCACTAGGAATCCTACGTGACCAGGCTCCAGGTCGATTCCGCAGCCTCATGTTATAGGCGTTCTATGGGGGCTTATTGAGTTGTATGGGGGGTTGGACAGCTGGCCGCTCCCGGTGACACAGGACTGACTGTGGAGGTATTCTCAAGGTTACTGGACGCAGGGAGGAACGTGCCGTATAGGAGGGAGCGGAGCTGGGCAGTCGTCTTCACCGTCAGACACTTGACCCGGTAAGGTTGGTGGTCCCCATGTGAACGCCGGCTCTTCTACTAGCGGACAGATCTGATTTTCCACAGCAACTTTCCTCGTCTGTAAACCAGAAAGCGAAAAGTTTTAGGTGCTGAAAACAGGAGCAAGAAATGTGTCACCGTAAAGACATGGAAGCAAAACAACCAGCAATAGCCACAATGAAATCACCGCAATCACATCCCGTCCATCATTAGTGGTGGGGATGCATGCAGGCACCGCACATGACCGCTGCTGCCAGTGATCGGCTGCAGCACTCACATTCATGATGGACGGGATGTCGATACAAGGCTGGCAGGAACCATGGGAGTGGCAGGGGATTAAATACACAAGTAATGGTTATTTTATCATTCTTACGTATTTCCTGCTCTCAGGACATTTTTTTAAATTCCAGAAAATCCTTCACTTTTTCTTGGTGATTTATTTGGTTGTCATTTTTTGAGATAGGAAAGGTGCATTAAAGATTGTAGTTTCCAAGATGGAAGCTGGATCTATCTATCTATCTATCTATCATCTATCTATCTATCTATCTATCTATCTATCTATTATCTATCTTACTATCTATCTATCTATCTATCTATCTATCTATCTATCTATCATATCTATCTATTATCTATCTATCTATCTATCTATCATCTATCTATCTATCATCTATCTATCTATTTCATCTATTATCTATCTATTATCTATCTATCTATTATCTATCTATCTATCATCTATCTATCTATTCATCTATTATCTATCTATCTATCTATCTATCATCTATCTATCTATCTATCTATCTATCTATCTATCTATCTATCTATCTATCTATCTACCAGACATTCCCTTATCTTTCCTCTCCATAAAGGTGAAATCATGAATACTACAATAGAGCATATTAGCAGGGAATTAGAGACTATAGTGAGTGGGCAGAGAGCCGTCGGTGTCCATCTTTGCGCTGTCAGTCAGGGTCTCAGGACGGATGTCTTCTGCTCATTTTGGATTGCTGCTTTCCATGTCTCGCAGGCTTCTGATCATCACTGGGTCCTCCTCTGGGTACAGCCTCAGATATGACTTTTCTTCTTACACCATGAGGGCACAGATTGTGCATTCGGGGTGTCGGGCTGCAGCTGGGGTGAGTGGGATAGAGACCTGATAACTGTTGCTTTAGTCTATTTTTACATGGATGCTGATAATTATTTATGAGTAGGTTTTATCCTTAGAGGAAGATGACAATGTGGTCCGTTCATCGGGGGCATGAATCACAGCAGCAGGAGCTGAGCAGATTGATATATGGTTTTGTGAGAAAAGCTTCAGCACAATGTGTAAACTGACTGATCTAAATTCTGGTCTGAAGAGTCCGGGGGGCGGTCCTAACCTCCCACTGGACTCCTAAGAGCAAAAAGAGCAGCGGTTTAGAGCATCAGATTACAAGTAATCCTGAATATTTTCCAATAAAACTATATATCAATCTTCTCGTCTCCTCCTGCTTTATAATGTGCAGTATTCAGAATGGACATTTTAAGGTGACAGGTTTCTTTAAAAAAAAAAGCTCATTTATCTAAGTATTTGGTCTGATGTTATTGAAGGCTGGCTTCCTACAGCTCATGGTTGGACTAAGGTTACACAGACTTATTTTGAGACCCAAGATGTTTCTATGGATGGATGAGGGTGCCTATGTCCACGCATCTTCTGTGGATGGTCAGATCTCTGCGGTGGAGCATCCTTCCGCTGCCTCGAAATGTCTTCCAGTCAGAGACGTTCTGTATAATGAGGGAGTCTTGATGTTTTGTTACCAAGGAGATGGGAAACCTGATTACTGGGACTGGGAATTGGGAGATGGGTGGAGAGAGATCATATAAGATTGCTGCCAATACAAAGACTTGCTCTGTAATCTGGCCGCTATCTGCGTGATGCTACCCAGAAGATGAGCCGGATGCTGATGCCAAAGATTTTATTAAATTAATGGAGTCCACACACATTATCTCTGTGTTTCTGCTGTGAGAAGTAAGGATCTGTTCACATCTCTATTAGTAAAAAAAAAATAGATCAAAGAGGAATGCAGCTTTTGGTTTCCATTCTGCACCCCTTTTTGCTCCAGGTTTTTATAAGCGGTATCTCTGAGCCCCTCTAGTGTCCTCCGCACAAATGGATGATTATCCATTACCATCCTTTTCTCATAAACTTCAATGTAAAAAAAACCTGATCCAGCAGCTCTCAGTGCATTTGGCCAGACGTAAAAGTTCTGTTTTGATACGGCTAAAAAATGGCTAGCTGCTGAATTGTAATCAGACAGAAAAGATTTTAGGACATTTTCGGCCCGCATGGATGGGTTTGTTTTTGTCATGCCAAAAATGGATAAAAAAAAAGAAATAAGTGCTGAACATATGAGCATAGCCTAAGAGAGCATTAGAGGTTTACATATGGCATCATATAGCAGCGTATGACAGCTAGTGATGAGCGAGTGCTCGCTACTCCAGCTTGCATCGGGTGCTCGGGTACACACCGAGTATCACGGGTGCTCGAGTGACATGTTCCAGTCCCCGCCCTGCATGTTTAGCGGCTGTTAGACAGACAATAAACATGCGGGGATATTCTGCCATCCCCGCTTATTGGCTGTCTAACAGCTGCGAAGCACGTGCGGTGGGGACTCAAGCATGTCGGTGCGCAGCCGAGCACCCTAGGCAAACTGGAGTAGCGAGCACTTTCGCTCATCACTAGTCATGACATAGTAGTAGATTAACTTCTCACCCCAAGGATATCTACTACATCAACTTCATCATCCTTAAAGGGATCAATTCAGCTCTGCTACATCTGTGCTATATGGGCATGTTCCTTTGGCAGTGGTTTACTATATGTGATAATCTATCCCTAGGATTTGCCACATCTATGTGAACGGTGACATTTTGACTACCGTCAGGGATCATGGGAATGAAAGCATAGGTGCAGTTATAATGGGGTGCACCGAGGCTATGGTGGCCTAAGGGGTCCAATAGCTATTGTCCATTAGGTTTGGCTGATAGTTCGTCCTCCAGTTATCTCCCTCGAGTCCTCCATATACAGTAGGACTCGATATGCCGAGCGCTCCTGTGTCCTCTACATGAAAGCCACTGCCAGACTCCGTATTTCTCTGAGAAAACTAAAAAATCAGACGGGCCCGATCCTTATCTCTTCCTGCAGCATCTGTCTGGAGGCCCCATACATGTTAGACTGTCAGCTGAGCCTGCCGATATTGATGGGTTTGGCCAACATATGGGGCAGTAAGGAGGTCCGAAGATCCCTTTGCCACATAAGACGACATCAGAATTATAGATGGTACATGATGTATGGAGCAGGACCTTGTTACAATCTGAATAGCATCTTAAAACGCCCCAAACTGGTGAGAAAGCTAGCATAGCGTTCCTTAGAATAGTCTTCTCATTCAGATCACTGTTCTAATGTTGATTAAATCTAAGCACCATGTGAAATGGCCATCGTAGGCTTCAGGGCTCACGTCCCAGTAATTACATAAGACGCCTTGAGAAGTTGAAGTGTTGTCTCTGATCATGTCACTGCTTTCCCTTCATCAGAGTCATATCTCAGGCTCCGGTACAAATATGAGACAGAGGAGCCTTCCCCACAAGCACCAGGACCTGTGTGTGACTACATCCCCTTTAGTGTCCCCGTAGTGTATTCTGCTCTAGAAAATAACATTCAAAATCTGGTTATGAACCAAAACTAAGCTACAAGTTCTCTTAATTCATCTTCTCCGTCCAATCATGCGTCTTGAAAGAGCCTTAGAGGGATTTTCCAGTACTGGCTACTGATGGACAACCCTAAGGACAGGACATCATGTTTTGTTTTATCCATAGTGGCCTGACCCCTGGCTATTATCAGATCGTAGAAGTAGTGTTTTTCCAGAAACAGCAGCACATCCATTCATCATGCTAACAAACTTTCAGGGTATCTGGGAGGTCTCTGACCACATAAATTCTTAGCCCCTTTCTCAAGTCATAACCATTCCACTCCCCGCTATTCTATACCCGTTATTTTCCCCATGGGGCTCCATCTCCATCAACCCAGTGTCACGCACAATAAACCTTCCGGAAGCGCTATCTTCCTTTAGGTTTCAACAGCGCTCATCTCGTCTTGGAGACTGAAGGTCCAAATTTTTTGGAAGCTTTCCATTGGCAAGCATGTGGCCTATGCAGCTGTGCCTGATATGGCAGCACAAAACCTTTCAGGTGAAAAACTAAACTGTTCACCCAAACATGTAGTCGAGTAATAACCCCTTTATTCTACTGATCAGCAGGCGTTCTGTTGGGTCAGACTTCACAGGTGAAACATTCTTGACTATATTTAGGATAGGACACTAATATTTAGTCTTGGAAAGCTTCTTTACCTCCTATTCATATTCGCCTGTAAGTGAGTGCAGAGAACTATGGCTGTGGCCTACAACATTGACTAAAACATATCAACTGGAACATCAAGCGTTGGGTTCTCCTTCCATGTGGCGTGTCTCCTACATACTTCAAGATATTTCAATGCAGCAAAAATGGAAAAAGCAGCACAATATAAATGACCCTTCAGAGTGCAACAAAAGCAACATGGTTCCGAACACCCAAAAATACCAAAACCCTCTAACATCTATTGCTGCTTCAGTTGGGTAGCCCCCAAACTTTCTTCTACTGTTTCTACTCGGACCTTTCCACCATCACAGTTCTGCCTCAAATGTCTTTAGATAAGTACCTCAACACCTTCACATGGATGAGAACATTGAAAAAATATTAGAAGGCAGGCCGAACTGGCCATCTGGCAATTTTGGCAAATGTTAGGTTGGCTGGTCCAGTTGTGGGCCGCATTTAATTATTCTGTTAAAGAATCAGTGTTGAGATGAAGCATCAGGGGGGAGGAACAACATGGGCCTATGTGCTTTTAAATGCCAGGGTTGAATTTCACTCCAAGTCCATCCCTTGCGAGAAGATATATGTCTAAAGCGCACCCTTGGAAGACCATGTGATAGTATTTTTTTGTGCCAGAAAGTGTAGAACTTCTTGACGCTTGGATAGAACTCCAGGTGTGACATCACCGTGTGGCTAGATGTACGAGACTGAACCCTTAGCTAAGAAGGTCGATCATATGTGAAATAGTTGTAGGAAACAAAGACGTGGACATATTGCATCTATGCTACAGTCCATAATTTTGAAGTCAATATCAGGCAGGCATGCCTACTCAGGCTTTAAGAGACATCGTATGCTTCATCGTAAGTGCCAGATGGTTGAATGATCAGTCAAAAGCCAACAACTCCAGGCTTAAATGCTTACATTTATATTCCTTGTCATAACATCTTTGTGTTTTTGTTCTGATGAAGAAGCGTTGTTGCCCTGAAACAAACAAAAACAAATCCGTATTTTCAGCTATTTCTAATAATTTCTTGTATTGATATGCCCAAGGGTGCACTACTAGAATACAGTGGGGCAGATCCATCAATATGTCAGGGCAAGACGTTCTTCATGGTGTATTACCTATAAACCAACACATGGGACCTATATACATCATGGGGCCTACCAGTCCTGCAACAATAGGTAAATTCATCTGATATTACCCTAATGCGTATGGCCAGGTGAAAAATCAGCTGTCATGGTAAATGTGGCTTGTCATGTGCCTTGAGTGGTTATTCTAGTATTCACCAACGTATCAGGGTCCTGCTTTCTAAGGTAACGTGAGTGGCAATCATTATATCTACTGTATATATGAAGGTGGCCGGGAAACCAAAACCTAAGTCCAGAATGGATGACTATGGTTGCAGCATCTTTTAGTTACAGAGATATTCTTTGTAGAGTAACATCATTTACAAAGACAAGAATAACTCATATGGGGAGAGAGGAAGTGTTAGGAGACAGTAAGGAAGTGTCCATGTACACTTGTATGCAGGTAGGTGACCAGGAAATCAAAACACTCAACTCTTTATGTCCAAAATGGTTGTAACATCCTCATATTACAGGGATATGTTTTGTAGAGAGTAACATGATTGACAAACACTATAATGATTGATATGCGGAGAGGAAAAGTGTTAGGAGACAGTATGGAAGTGTCTATTTGTACTTGGAGTCAGGTAGGTGACCGGAAGACCAAAACTCTCAGCACTATGGCTCCAAAATGGATGGACTATGGTTGCAATATGTTCTAATTACAGGGATTTGCTTACCTGATCAACAGGAATGACAAATGCAAGACTGAGATATATGGGTAGAGGAGAAGCAGGAGACTACAGGGAAGTGTCTATGTTTGCAGGCGGGTGACCGAGAATCCAGACCATTCAGCTTTGTAACAATAAATTATTGACTATGATTGCAATATCCTCTAATTACAGTAAGAAGTTGGCACTATAATGTATATATAGAATAAAACTAAAACTCTATAAAATACAGCAAATATAGTACATATATGTAAGAAATAGGAAATGACTGAATCCACAGCCTTGTCATGGCATCTTGACACCACATCACTGGTGCGAGTCCATCAGTTTCCCTCGTTACATCCTGAACGACACATTTATTGGTAACCCAATCTGTGCTGCTCCCGTATTACACATGTTACAGACTGCAGAGATCTCGAGATATCACTTACACTACACAGCACTTAATGTAACGGAGATGAAGCTTCTGAGTGGAGTCCTTCCAGTGATGGTTGGAGATTGATCAAAGCTGGAACAAAGGTGGTCCGGGGGCCTGAATGCATGACTTGTAGTCTACGTTGGATATCTGGGGAGCACCGGCTGCTCACATTCGGTGATCACTACACAGCTCGGTGCTTCCATGGGGCGGTGGCTCTTGGAAAAGGAGACTCTGTCTCCATGTTCAGCAGCAGGAGGTCTCAGTGAGCAGTTCGAGAGACGATGAATGGGTCTGGAGGACTATCGGAAGTTCATTTACTCTGAATACAAATTCCTGTACATGAGCCACAGTGTATCTGTGAAGTCATCATTTACAATAGCAGTTGTCTACACACAGTGCGTGAACATTAGTAATTCATTTTTAAAAATACGATGCCGTGTGTCATAGTACCAAGCATAAGGCCCTACCTTAAAGGGGTTGTCCACGTTTGGCACAAAAGTCTGCAGTTACTCTATGTGACTACAGACTTGTGAACCCTCACAACACGCACAATGAGCACTGTCAGGATTCTCCGGTGACGGCGTTAAGACTGGGTGGATATCAGACTGCAAGTATGCAACACGCAGACATCCGGCCACATTTTGACTTGACGTGCCTAGCCTACATTAATCTACTAGTATTGACCGACTGAGGGCGCCGCACGTCTATGTTGAATGTGTCCGGGAGTATCCCTTCACTAGCAGCAGAGAATCCTGACATGGTGCACTGTGCGCGCTGTGAGGATTCACAAATCTGCATTTACATAGAATGACTGCAGACTTTTGTGCCATACCTGCACAACCAGGCAAGAAGTGCACACTTACAAGATCTTTGCTACAGAGTATGTAAGTGCTGCTCAGAAGATGCCCGGATCTGACCAGGCTCAGGGCCTGGAGTGCATCCAGTTTGGATTAGAAATATCATCATTGTTTGAAACCCTATTAGAAAACCCAATGATACCTATGACAAAGGGAATATGGTAAAAATAAAAACTGTGTCTGAATTAAAGCATAGCCTCATTTACCTTAATTCTAGTTCTGAGTTGAACCCCATTGATTAGTCAATTATTAAAGCTTATGGCGGAGAACCCCCTTAAAGGGTTGTATGGCTGAAACTAGAAGTTGGCAGACCATCAATATCTGTTCTTAAGAAAGTGGATTTTTTGGGGGTCCAAAGACACTAATGAGACAATGCTGTCTGGTAGCAGTCCATCCTGAAATGATGGAGGCCTCAAGGATGCAGGTGGCTTCACTATAGGACCTCAGATAGAGAGGCTGTATGTATGGAGGATGCTGGATTGAGACTGTTTTACTCTCTTGTCGGCTGTTCTGTTGCCTTGGGAGAATCTGTAATCATTTACCAGCTCGCAGGACCCATAATATGTGCAAATAACTCCTCCGAATAAAGGACAAAGTCTTTGCGTGCCAAACATGGGCATGACTTGGTTCCGGCTCATGTGTAAAGTGAACCTGGGAACAACTCCAGAGTTGTCTCTTTAGCTTAGACTTGTATTTTTCATTAAATAAAAATTATTAAGCACTAGTGAAGAGTGAATCTGCGGAAATTTCAGTTGGGCAGATTCGCTCAAATTTACCCCAAAAATTTGATTTCCATTGATTTTATCAGTCATGAATTCAATGTACATGAGGACATATGTAAAAAATAAGAAAAAATTATACTCACCTGGTCCTCACCTGTCCCGCCAGGCAGCTCTGCTTCGGTCTGGTCTCCTTCTTCTTAGTGTGGTCTAAACTGGGCCATCTTTGGCATCTTCCTGCCATGTCCCACACCTTCTAGTGCTCAGCATCGTTGGCACCTTCTGCACTGGTTAGGCTGCAACGTGCATGATACATGTCACAATGTCCTGTGACGTCATGACATCGTGGTTTAGTCAGTGCAGGGGACACCAAATATGACGGGTGTTGGAAGAAGCCAAACATGGCACATGTGACCATACAAAGGATAGGTGAGAATTATAATTTTTTTATGCTTTTAACCCCATCCGAGAACTTCCTTTGAATCCAGCTCCATCAAAAATAGCGTTTACCATGTTGGTTCACATGAATCAAAACACAAAAAAATGTATTCTGGCGAATCTGAATTTTATTTTTGTGGAATTCGAGGCAAATTCAATTCACTTTAAAGTTATCATTCTACATTGTGCTGTTCCTCATGGGTGTTACCATGTTATCAAAGAGGCGTGTCCTTACAGCGCTGGATAATGTCAGTGCTGATTGGACTGCATCATAGTGTGCAGTGACACACCCTCAGCAGGTTACACCCAGTTGTCAATGCATTCATAGACTTCTAGGGGAGAAACAGAGGAACGGCACAATGAGTTCTAAGAAAAGATGTTCCAGAATTGTTAATTTGACCAAGAATGTGAGAATTTACTAAGTCAGACATGTCAGAAGTGCTGACCGATTCCTCTGGGGTGTCTATCTGTCTGACAAAAAATAGAGTTGGATGCATCCTTTTTGGAGACACCAACGTTTCTATGGCCTAAAACAAAAGGTTGGCCGTGTCTCCACGAGAGCTCGTGTACATTACCCTGGCATTGGGATCCATTATACCCTAAGCATTTGCAGTTTCTAAATGACATAAGAGGTGAAGGGAGTGAGGAAAGTGAAGTAAGAAAATTTGAGAAGTGGCTTTTAAATGCCGTAGTATAAATCCAATCATGTCCCCATTGTATAACGACAGCAGGAATCAATCAGCGGCGTTACCCCAGGTGAGCGCGACACTGTTGCTAAGCAACAGGAGTCGTGTAGGAAACGCTGCGCTACACTCTTATTGATTTCTGGGCTCAAGAAGAACAGCAAAACCATGTGTGAACGCCACTTTTGACCATATAAAACAGGTTTTCCTTGAAAACTGGGATTATGAAAACATCTTAATTACTGTACTGTAGTAGCAAAATATCTCTGTTCAAAGAAGCTTGATTGGCAGGACTACATACACATTAGTTTTGCCAAATCAAATGTAGAGTAGGGAATAGGGACTGTGGGGATGATGTCTGGGGGCATATCTAGGGTTTTTTGGGTTAGGGGTGATCAAATGTGCTTGGTGAAAATTGGCTTTCACTCGGTCATCTGGGAGCTCGAATTTGAAACTCAAATCCCTGCCCGCATGTTTGAAGGCTGTTACACAGCCTATCTAGATTCAATTAGTCATCCATAGAGTATTATGTGTTTTCTGTGATATTAGAGTGGTATATAACAGTCCCAAAAAGTGTTTAAAAATTTGTCTGGATTCAATTAGTCATCCATAGAGTTTTACATGCTTTCTGCGACATTAGGGTGGTATATAACACTCCAAAAAAACATTGAAAAATGTGTCTGGATTCAATTAGTCATTCATACACTATTAGGTGCTTTCTGTTAAATTTTGGTGGTACATAACACTCCAAACAAGCGTTGAAAATGTAATTTGGATTCAATTAGTCATTCATAGAGTATTAGGTGCTTTCTGTAAAATTTTGGTGGTACATAACATTCCAAAAAAGCATTGAAAAATGTGTCTGTATTCAATTAGTCTTCCATAGAGTATTACTTGCTTTGTGTTAAATTTTGGTGGTATATAACACTCTTAAAAAGTGTTGAAAATTTGTTTGGATTCAATTTGTCATCCATACAGTATTAGATGCTTTCTGTAAAATTTTGTCTGAATTCAATTAGTCATCCATAGAGTATTCAGTGCTTTCTGTTACATGTTGGTAGTATATAACACTCCAAAAAAGCGTTGAAAAATTTGTTTGGATTAAATTAGTCATCCATACATTGTGTTTCGTCTTGTCTAACCGCCATTATATGTTTGTGGGCTGCCTATTCCTTTGGGGCTCTACTCCGGGGCAGTTAGCTTTCCTGTTCTATTTTTAGGTGTAGCTAGCTCTCTGGCTGTGCCGATGCGTCTAGGACCACCGTAGGTACGCTCCACGGCTGCTTCTAGTTGTGCGGTTAGTTTAGGGATCTGCAACCCATTAGTTTCCAACCTCTCAGGTGTTCGGCAGCTTTGCTGTTTTGCTCCTGTCCTCCTCAGTTACCAAATCATAACAGTTGTGCTGATGAGCAAGTGAGCTTTTAGTGCCGCTGGGTGGGTCAAAACCGACAGGTCTATGGATGACTGTACTTGTAATTTTTGGCAGACTTTCCATTGTGCATAACTTTTATAAAGGTAGGATTACCACAACTATACTTTGCTCACAATATTTGAATGGTGCACTACAGTTGGTGCCTTCAAGGGTGTTGGATGACCCTGCTTGTAATTTTTGGCAGGCTTTGCATAGCCTTCATTACTCTAGGAGTACCACTATGTGAGGAGGCCAGGCTGGTAGTCATGGCGAGGAGCTGTTGCATCCCCACACCCTGGACCCCACAAAGGAAACACAAAGTCCCATCTGTTGTGTGTGATAGATACCAAATAGAACACTCACATTAGATTCCAGGGTTCCTTCTGATTCTGCCATCTCAGCTCCAGATTCACATTTCACACAAACAACTCCAGACTTCCATGTCCATACTCAACAGTTCAACTTTATTTGAAAACAGGGTTCTTGATACAGACATAGCACAGTTCACATTCATTGGCTTTCCTTGAGCTTTCCCTGCTTTCACTGACAACTTCCATCCTGAAGACACTTTCATCCCTGTCTCTTCCGACAATCTCTGTCCCGTAGACACTCCTTTCTCTCCTGTGGCGTCTGTGCCCCTAGGTCCACCAATTTTTCTCCATACCACCTCTCCGATTTCAATTGGAAAAGGTAAAAGGCATGCTCAGTTCAGCCTAGTCCCGGCCGTAGGCCTCGGATCCTCTTTGGAATGGTTACTTAATTAGATGGTGACTAGAGTTGAGCGATACTTTCCGATATCCTAAAGTATCGGAATCGGAATGGTATCGCCGATATCACTAAAATATCGGCGATACCCGATACCGGTACCGGAAGTCCCATGTAAGTCTATGGGAACAAAATATCGCAACTAAAAAAACCCCATTCTTTCCTTGTAAACACTAAATATACACACATAGAATACATATATATATATATACATGTCATTGTGACATATATATATACATATATGTATAGTTTATACACTTCTACATAGTAAAATATTCTCTGATTCAATTGCCGGGTAAAGCCGGCTTCAGTGAAAAGACAGGAGCACCCGACATGAAATGACACTTGGTGTACATAGGGTTAACCATGTCTTTTCATGTCGTTTGCTATCTGATTTGCACAAACAATTAAATCAGACTATGTGTGCAAAATTTCACACCTGTAGGGGTTAATTAAAGGTGTAAATTCGTTGTAAAAAAACGGACTTTTTTGCTACGAATTTACACCTTTAATTAACCCCTACAGGTGTGAAATTTTGCACACATAGTCTGATTTAATTGTTTGTGCAAATTAGATAGCAAAGGACATGAAAAGACATGGTTAACCCTATGTACACCAAGTGTCATTTCATGTCGGGTTCTGCATTTTCACAAAAGCCGGCAATTGAATTAGCGGCTATTATACTATGTAGAAGTGTATGAACTACAAATATATATATATATATATATGTGTCACAAATTCAATGACATGTATATATATATATGAGGTGTAAAATTGCTGAAAAAAAATGCGTGGGCTCCCGCCCTATTTTCGCAACCAGACAGACAAAGCCAGTGAGTGGGGGCAGATAATAATAGCCCAGAGAGGGACCATTATTTTTGCCCCCCCCCCGGCTACTAACATCTGCCCCCAGACACCCCAGGAAAGACAAATCTATAATTAGATTCGCCCTTTCTGGCACTTTGCCCGTCTATTCCCATTGCCCTGTAGCGGTGGCGAATGGGTTAATATGGGGTTAAAGCCACCTTGCTATTGAAAGGTGACCTTAAGCCAGGTTAATAATTGAGAGCTGTCAATTAGACAACTATCAATTATTAATCCTATTGCATGAAATAAAAATAAAACACACACACTTTAATTAAAAATCATTTTAATGAAATAAAGACACATGTTTTTGACCATCTTTTATTTTACTGCAAAAACCATTTCCTGTAATAAAAATAAAATAAAAAAGCAAAATTATTCTTACCTATCCCATCCACAGTCGCTGCGTGTCAGGTCCCACGGTGTAACCTTCAGAAAGGGTTTAATGTTTACCTGCAGCGCTTGGAAACCCGCTGTGTACCTTGGTTACCAGCGGATCGCTGGTCTCCCGCCTGTCACACGCAGTGATGTGTGCCTGTCAGCGGGAAACCAGCGATCAAAAAAAGGTCCTGACATTTCAGCGACGATCAGCGATACCCGGCAGGGGGGCTGATCGTCGCTGAATGTCACACACAGCGATATCGCTGGTGAGCTCGGTGCTGCGTCACAAAACTAGTGACTCAACAGCAATCTCGGTAGCGATATCGCTATGTGAGACGGGCCCTTAAGTGGAAAGCTTAATTGATTGCTTTACACTTTCACTTCAGGTCAGCCAGGGACACAATCAGTGACGTCAGAGGGAACTGATTAACAAAAATAGGGGTTCCCTTCGAAAAAAAAATGGCGTGGGGTCCCCCCTATTTTTGTTAACCAGCCAGATGAAGCAGACCGCTGAGGCCTGGATTTTCAGGCTGTTAAGGAGCCAAGATCCATGGACCTTGCCAGCCTGATAATACTAGGCCACAGCAGTCTGCATATCTTGGCTGATTAACAAAAATAGGGGATCCCCTCGAAAAAAATTGGCGTGGGGTCCCCCCTATTTTTGTTAACCAGCCAGATGAAGCAGACCGCTGAGGCCTGGATTTTCAGGCTGTTAAGGAGCCAAGATCCATGGACCTTGCCAGCCTGATAATACCAGGCCACAGCAGTCTGCATATCTTGGCTGATTAACAAAAATAGGGGATCCCCTCGAAAAAAATTGGCGTGGGGTCCCCCCTATTTTTGTTAACCAGCCAGATGAAGCAGACCGCTGAGGCCTGGTTTTTCAGGCTGGTAAGGATCCAATATCCATGGACTTTGCCAGCCTGATAATACCAGGCCACAGCAGTCTGCTTAGCTTGGCTGGTTAACAAAAATAGGGGATCCCCTCGAAAAAAAACGGCGTGGGGATCCCCCCTATTTTTGTTAACCAGCCAAGTAAAATGCAGACTGCTGCGGCCTGGTATTAAAAGACTGTCAAGGCCCATGGATTTTGGCCCTCAACAGCCTGATAATACCAGGCTACAGCAGCCCCACATTTGGCGCATCAAAAGATGTGCCAATTGTGGCACTTTACCCGGCTCTTCCCACTTGCCCTGTAGCGGTGGCAAGCGGGGTAATAAGGGGTTAATGTCACCGTTGATTGCACGGTGACAATAAGCCCGGTTAATAATGGAGAGGTGTCAATAAGACACCGATCCATTATTAATCCCAAAGTTATTAAATGTGTAAAAAAAAAACACAGCAAGAAAAAAGTCTTTTAATGAAATAAAAGAGACAACACAGTTTTCATTAATTTTATTGTACTCTCATTCCTGCGACGCCATCGATCTCCTGTAAAAAAAGAAAAAAAACAAACCAACAGTATACCACCTGTCCGACGCAGTCCATAGTAACGACAGTCCCACGACGATCCAACTCTGCTACATCGCAATGACAGGCAGAGCCTGTCATCGCGACGCAGCACAGCTGATTACCTGCTTCCCCGGCGGTGACGTCATCGGACTGACTGCTTTACGGCCGGGATTACCCAGCAGTCACTGCAGTTATCGCGAGAAACTGCATGTGACCGCCGGGGAAAGAAGATTGCGGCCATGAAGCAGTCCGGGATGTGACCGCCGGAGATCTTCTGCCAGGTAAGTGCCGCTGACTCCTGACAGACCCGACCGACGGACACTGACAGTGACAGTGACAATCCCGATTCCGGTATCCGATAAGACGAAAATATCGGAACTCGGAATCGGAATTCCGATACAGCCAATATCGGCCGATACCCGATATTTGCAGTATCGGAATGCTCAACCCTAATGGTGACCACTCGCACGCTTCTCAGCCTGGGCTTCCTTACTGCCTCAGCAAACTTCACCCCCACGGCTATCCGTCTGCTCTGTCTCACTGCTGCATCACTACTACTCACTAAACAGGAAGTCTCACACTATAGCTCACTGCTCTGTACTACACCCATTTGTAACTCCTCCCCACCTGGAAAACCCCTTATTCAAACTAAGCTTATCCTGGCACTCTCATTTCCTACCTCTATTGTGTCCCACTAATTTATTCCCAACATTGTCCTATTCTATTGATACCCCTCTATTCTATCCCTATGCCAAGTAAATTTAAAGTACATCACAGTATAATAACATCAAGCAAATATAATAATGTACGTAAAACTGAATGGAACAGCATATATGCAATGCCAACATGGTGAGGAGAACGAGAGGCACAAGGCGGCCTCTGTTACCCTCTTACACTCCTCCCTCCTAAAATATGGTAATCCCCGACCATAGTGGCACCTCTAAAACACCAATTTAAAACATTTATAAAGTTAATACAATCTTTGTTCAGTGCTTCCTGTCGGTCAACTATGACCTCGGTTCTACTTGGTTGGAACCCCAGAACAAAGAGTTCAAGTCCCTTTTATCCTTTATCATGGATCCGACTGACCCCGGTCTCTTTGCTCCTCGGACCCGTATGCACATTGTGCTTACTTGCAACATTCCAGGCCTGTGGTCCAGTGCATTCCTGCTCCGGGTGTCCAAACACAGGAAGTCAATGTAAACAAACACGATGGCCCACTGGCCAACTCACCACCGCTCCGACAATCCATGTAGTCTGGCTTGCTCCTCGGGTCTTCCTGTTCAGGTTTTCCCCCTCTCTCCTTTAACAGAGTACGGTCCCTTTAAAACAAGTGCGATGCTCTTATTTTCCTAGAGGGCAGTTCAGGGTTAAAACAGCACAGTACTTAGAGCAGCCGCACACAGTCCATTCTTCTTACAAAAGGTGATTAACCCCTTTAGGGTTTTAGTCCCGTAATCCAGCAGGTGATGCACAAACGTGCGCAAAGAAACTTGAAGGAGGGGGAAAAATTCAAAGTCACTCAACTGCGACCATGATGGTCAGTACCGACACTCGATCCTGATGCCGCTCAAGGCTCTTTGCCCCTCAGGAGACGCAGAACAGTCTCTCATCTTTTCCATTTGGAGCAATTAGCACAACACATCCACTTAATGGGATCGCCTCTACTCCGCACCATCCTGGCGACCATAGTAATGGGCCGGGTTCAGGCCCTGTACAATGATGAACGTATGGCCCGAGGACCCGCTGGAGGATGACTCCCCACTGTTTCTCCAGCTCCTTCCTTCAAACAACAGCTGGCTCAGGAGCTTGGAATCTCCCGTTCTTGTGACTGCGGTAACTGCTTCTCTTAAAGGTGCCTCTGCCCTCTGACCCATCGCAGAAGCTGCGATCATTACAGGCAGCCACAGACAATACCGTGCCTCCTGCGCCTGTCTCTCCTCAATGCTGGAGACCACTGTGCATATGGTTCCCGGGTTCCCTCCTCTCTTATGAAAGTCACCCGGTCCCATTCTTGTAAAGGACCCTCGGCATTCACATCGATTTTGCCACCGGTTCCGACTTCCTGAATGAACCCATATCCTCTGGTATGGTTGAAATACCTCATCAGGCCGTGTGTCATCCGACCAAACACTGCTCCTCCCCCAAGGCGCCGCGGCTCCTCTCGAATACGGCGTTTCCGACGTTTCTTTTACTTGATGACTCCCGCCACCGACTGAACTTCTTCTACTGTGGGGGCCCGAGGTCAACCCAGGTAGCTGACGTGGGAAGTTGCAGAGCCGGGGGTGAATGTTGGGCTTACTTTACTAGCTGCATCCTCCCGAGAAGGTCCTCCGCTGCGGCCACGAGACCTAGGAGCCACGGCCACGATTGTCCCTCATTCGGACACGCCCCACTTCCTGACTGCTTCCTTCGGCTGTTGCTGCTTGGGACTCTCATCGTCTTCCGTTCTGCCGCCCCTGTCATTTCTCTTCACTGGCCGGTTTGTGGGTGGAGACTATGCCTGTTCAGCTTCAGACTCCTCCGATTCCTCAGGAATCTGCTGCAGGTGTCTGGGCTTCTTCTTCCTTCGCCGCACCCATCTCGGGCAGGCACCAGTCACCAGAGGACGGGACCTAGGCTCAGGACACTGCTTCTGCCAAGCTGTCTTCGTGCCCTTTTCAGTTTAGGCACCCATGATGGGTAGCACCACTCCCATCTTTCGCACCATCATCCGCCATCTTTAAGTCTCTAATGACCGCCATCTTTGCCGTTTTTGAGGCTCCTCCTCTCTCTGCATACGAGGAATTGCAATCCTGCCTACTACACCAATTTTGTGAGGAGGCCAGGGTGGTAGTCGTGGGAGGCACATGGTCGCCTCTATCACCTTACAACTACATGACAATTTGAACAGAATGTGTATGAGGCCCTACCATATGTCTAATACAGGGTGTATTTGGGTCACTCTTCAACCACATTTTGGCAGTTTTTGGTTCCTTCATAAATTTAACTGAAATTTCCAATTTTTTAATAAACAATTACATTTTGGTTTACTGAAATTATAATTTTTTAACATCCTTTTTAACTGTTACCTTATATACATGTCATTACATAGGAAAAAATGTTTCTTAACAGTTTGTTCCCTGTGAACTCCAATAACTCGTTGATTTTGAATGTTTTATTGTGAGTCCTTAAAGTGGAGTAAAAGTGTGACACCATTGTTCTCAGCAGCGATCTGGGAGTCAGAGATGCTTCCAAGGGTCTTCCCCATGCCGTTCTCCTCCAATTCAGCACTTTTCCCATCCAGTTGAATATTTTCACTGCCACCCAGACCTCCTTGTAGGGTCTGCTGGAAAAAATGCTTGGATTTCCCATTGACTCCCATTATACTCGTTACCTTAGCGTACACTGTATGAATAAACCTATAATAAATCCTTGGATGGTTCCTGAATCTTCCGTCCGCCGTCATTCTTCGTTTACTGGATTACCTGTACGTAATTTTACAGCTATCGCACTCATTTCTGGCAATGCTTTTGGATAAGATACATTGGCTTTTATATATTTTCCTTTTTAGCAGAAAACATAAGATTGCTTTTATCTGTGACCTCCGCGCCTCTTCTGTCAATGCCATTTACTCATCTCATTTGTCAGAATGTCTATAAAGCGGCTCATTTATTCATAATGGAGGTTCCTGCCCGTCGTTATGTTTGCTGGACAAGACATTATCCAATTATTGCCGCGTCCATATACGATATGCCTTTTATGTGACAATTGCACAACGAATAGAAAAATGATCTATCATGATCTCATCGATATATCAGAAATATGAATAATATTAAACCATTATATCTTAGTTATTTAAAGGTGTTGTCTGGGTCAGAAAATCAGATTTCCGTCACTATAGGAGGGACTCCCAGCTATCAGCCAGCGAGAGGAGCGCCCAGCACATCTGTTCATTACATAGCCAGAGCAGTGAGAATTGTGTAATACTCCATTTCCCCTCTGGAGGAGCTGCAGGGAAATAAAACACTTGATGATCGACTCCTCCCCTTTTCACTCTGTACTCCCCACAAGATCACAGCTTATTGCTGGAGGTTTTTAAGCAGCTGTAACAAAAAAAAATGCTGAAAAGTAAGATTTCCTTTAATCGATTACCTCCACCACAATGGACGGTGCCGATGATACATAATAGAATTTATTACAATGAGCTCATTTTCACTGTTTTTCTAGATAGTGGTAATATTATTGATGTAGCAGATCTGAGTGTGCAAAACAGATCAATGTATAAGGTTTTGATTCTCCCGATGTGACCAGACTTGGTTCATATATGATGGCCACCATCATTTACATCCTCACAGTAGGACCCGTGTTACTGGTTGATCGCCACCATTGCAGGTTGATATATATGACTTTTCTACAAGCGCATCACTAGAACTGAGCGTCCATTCTGCCACTGTTTTAGGCATCTTGTTACCCTGCCCTTGGAGCAGTTCTGCCTCGCTTGAGGGCATAAGACCTTGGTTTTCTCCAGATTCTCACCAAACACATCCACTGTTCCATTAGTACAGATGTCCAGGCCAGGGGACAGCTACGGTAATTTAATTTGGAAGAGGTTAGGCTGCGGCCATGTCCTGCATGCTTGCCTCTGTCTTTTAAAGAGTTAATTTAATTCCGTCTTTAATTATTTCGGAAGTCCGGTGTGTCCGGGAGTCACTTTCTTGCCTGAGAACACTTCGCTGTCTGGTGAGGCTGCGGGGACAGCTTGTGATGGAAGCATCAGGAGGACGTTGACTGCCGGCAGATTTGTTTTTGCCTTCAGTTCCCAATTAGGAAAATGTTTGTTTCTTTTCTAAATATTTAGAATTTTTATAATAATTGAAATAAGATTTGCAAAGTTGAGATCCCCCTGCCTGCGAATTTCCTGGTGCGAAAATAAAGGCAATGAAATGCTACAATATGGGGAACATAACTAGATGTCCATCTATTTCAAAAACTGACCGCACATCCAAACATAGATCTAATGTGAACAGATGCTAAAACCTAGAGTCACCAACTCATATACATTCAAGAATAAAAGGTAGCACACTGTAGCGCTATAGCTTGCGGACACAAAAATATGAAAAATATGAAAAATGAATTGCATCACTGCCTTAGCAATATGAAAAATTGAGAAGTCTTAGCGCATAAAAAGGCCAATTTATGTGTACCTGGTAGCCACGTTATGGCTCTTCTCGTATACCAGGTCCACTCCTAACTATGCCAATCCTCACTTAGAAAAGTCTGTCTGCATGGGAACATATGAATCCTCTCTCCAGACTAAAATCTACATCTCTGTGGAGGGGTAATGGACCTGGTATAATTAAAATTTTAATTATAACAGGTTCATTACCCCTCCACAGATATGTAGATTTTAGTCTGGAGAGAGGATTCATATGTTCCCATACAGACAGACTTTTCTAAGTGAGGATTGGCATAGTTAGGAGTGGACCTGGTATACGAGAAGAGCCATAACGTGGCTACCAGGTACACATAAATTGGCCTTTTTATGCGCTAAGACTTCTCAATTTTTCATATTGCTAAGGCAGTGATGCAATTCATTTTTCATATTTTCATATTTTGTGTCCGCAAGCTATAGCGCTACAGTGTGCTACCTTTTATCTTGAATGTCCATCTACTCATCGATGGAGGAGGGCGCACACATCTTGGTGGTGGCGGTGCACTCATTGACCCGGTTTTCCTAAGGCCAAATTTATAGGTTTGTAGTTTGTGATGGATGCCACGCAGAGGAAGCATGTATGGCATCTGTGTGCTGTCCGTTCAGACCAGGAAATGTATGAGTTTGGTCTGCGAAAGTCGGACATGTCCCCACCTTTTTGGGAGACCGTAGGCTATCATCTGTGATATCTGATAAAAAGGGAAAAATATAGATGTGTGAATGAGCTTAATGACAGTGTTTTTTGGTGTAATTTTGGAAAACTGTGCCAAAAACACACACCACTGCCGCAACGTGTAAACCCTTATCTACCACGTACCATTATTCGAGCAGGCACATTTGAGTCGCACAACATACAGTACCAGGGCTTATGGGGTACTCGGCACCGAGCCCATTGAAGTCTATGGGGAATGTCACAAGTAGCACAGCTCGGTCCATTGCCCGGGCGCTCATACAAAGGGGGATATTTACAGGGGATTTTAGGAATAGTTCGTGACGCCACCTGTGGTTTCTGATCACTTTGACCAGCGCTGCAAGGTGAATCTTCTGAGGGGATGTTATGGGGCAGCAAGATGTAAAGTCTCCCACAGGTGAGACTTTTCCCTCAAAGTCTATGGTGGTACAGGGTTCAGATAATAAGTCAGTCACACACAAGTTGTTCTCTTTCTATACCTTTACTGTAGATGGTTGCAGGTATGTCCCGGGAAGCTGTTCAGTAAGGAGTATGCACATCCAGGTAATTGCTGAGTAGGTTAAAGGCCTCCTTTCCCTTTAAAGTGTATGAGTCCTAACTTGCGTGAAGTCAAGTTTAACTCTTGATGCAACAGCTACGCCCGGTCGACATTGTGGTAGAGCCTTTTGCTTGTTCTGGTGACCAGAAATTGGAAAGAACTAAGCCCTTGTGGCTGATCAGGCCGGACTCCTGTTCTCCCTGACTCCTGTTACGTATCAACACTTAGGGCTAACCCTCTGCGACTTGAAGCCCAGCAGGGATTCCGGTTTTCTATCACTAGCCGTGAAGGTACCAGCAATACTTCAGACCCGGTGTCCGGTTAGTTGAGTGAAGGTGATCTGTTACCGAAGTCACTCCTTCCTAGGGTAAACCACTCGCCCGTCGCCCTACTCTCCTCCTTAACATAAGCACAGGGCAGCAGTAGGTTCTGTCATTAGCTTTCTTCCTTCTTTCCAAAGCTCGCTGACTGACTCTCAGTTAACTCGATGTTCTTAACAACTGTAGTCCCCTTCCTTCTTTCCTTCCAAGACTCTGTCCAGAGCAGCTTTCAGGACGTTTCGTCAGACTGATTACAAGCCCGCTCCGAGAGTCACTTTCCACTTGCATGGGAACTCACAGTCTAGATGTTCCAAGATATCAGCTTGCAATCTCTCTCTTCTGTCTCTGACAGGAAATCTCACACACGTCTGTCTCTCCAGCTCCAACTGAGCTCTGACAGGAACTAGCTGACTCACTCCTGAATCACCCAAGACTTGAATGAATACTGACAGGAACTGATCTCAGCTACTGCTGCCTAAGTCACACCCTTAATTAGTCTAAGGTTCCCTTAGTGGTAATGTTGGGAAGTGTGTGTTGTGAATGAATATCAGATTTTGCAATTACCTTTTAGTGCACACTCCTGGAACATGTGTACCAAGCGCAGCTGGGCCACACATCCATGTGAGTGCACACAATTGTGTAAGACTGCTGTGACACCCGTGCCGGTGCCCGTCTCCTCTACTGCTTCGCTAATCTGCTGACGCAGAGCGGCCGTTCTTGGGATTTGAGGCTCTGACCAGCTGAGAAGCTATGGGGCTGTTATTAGTT
>JARQOD010000008.1:141698437-141763534 GCA_033576555.1 Oophaga sylvatica | reverse complement strand
AAAGAAAGTTCCCCCTTTTCCCTTTTTTTAAAAAAATTTCCTTTTGCTTTTGGGAAATTTGAAAACCCTCAGCGCCTTAAAAAATGAAAACCCCCAAACTAACCCTTCCCCCTAAAAAAAAACCCCAAACCAAATCAAAGCGTTTTTTTAGAAAATTTTCCCCACAATTTAAATTTCCCCCTTTTTAAAAAAACCAAACAAGTTGGGGCTTTTTTTTAGACATGAAACCCCACCCTCATTGCCCCCTGGTAATTACCCCCCCGGCTCAACCCCAAGTAAAAAACCACCAAAAAAAACACTTCCAAATAATTAACCTCAAGCCGGTCCTAATTTTTTTGTAAAAAACAAGCTCAGCACTTACTAGAATGAACCCCAAGCTCGCGTTTTAAAAAAGGGGGGTAACCTAAAGAAGGCTTCTTAGTAATGTAACCATCAAGCTCAGCGCTTCTTAGTAATGTAACCATCAATCTCAATTCCTCTTAGTAAAGTAACCAACAAGCTTAGCGCTTCTTAGACATGTAAGCACCAAGCTCAGCACTTCCTAGTAATGTATCCACCGAGCTCAGTTCCTCCTAATAAAATAACCAATAAGATTAGCGTTTTCCTAGCAATGTAACCACCAAGCTCAGTGCCTCCTAGCAATGTAACCACCAAGCTCAGTGCCTGCTAGCAATGTAACCACCAAGCTCAGTGCCTCCTAGCAATGTAACCACTAAGCTCAGTGCCTCCTAGCAATGTAACCACCAAGCTCAGTGCCTCCTAGCAATGTAACCACCAAGCTCAGTGCTTCCTAGCAATGTAACCACCAAGCTCAGTGCCTCCTAGCAATGTAACCACCAAGCTCAGTGCTTCCTAGCAATGTAACCACCAAGCTCAGTGCCTCCTAGCAATGTAACCACCAAGCTCAGTGCTTCCTAGCAATGTAACCACCAAGCTCAGTGCCTCCTAGCAATGTAACCACCAAGCTCAGTGCTTCCTAGCAATGTAACTACCAAGCTCAGTGCCTCCTAGCAATGTAACCACCAAGCTCAGTGCCTCCTAGCAATGTAACCACCAAGCTCCGTGCCTCCTAGCAATGTAACCACCAAGCTCAGTGCCTGCTAGCAATGTAACCACCAAGCTCAGTGCCTCCTAGCAATGTAACCACTAAGCTCAGTGCCTCCTAGCAATGTAACCACCAAGCTCAGTGCCTCCTAGCAATGTAACCACCAAGCTCAGTGCTTCCTAGCAATGTAACCACCAAGCTCAGTGCCTCCTAGCAATGTAACCACCAAGCTCAGTGCTTCCTAGCAATGTAACCACCAAGCTCAGTGCCTCCTAGCAATGTAACCACCAAGCTCAGTGCTTCCTAGCAATGTAACCACCAAGCTCAGTGCCTCCTAGCAATGTAACCACCAAGCTCAGTGCTTCCTAGCAATGTAACTACCAAGCTCAGTGCCTCCTAGCAATGTAACCACCAAGCTCAGTGCCTCCTAGCAATGTAACCACCAAGCTCCGTGCCTCCTAGCAATGTAACCACCAAGCTCAGTGCCTCCTAGCAATGTAACCACCAAGCTCAGTGCCTCCTAGCAATGTAACCACTAAGCTCAGTGCCTCCTAGCAATGTAACCACCAAGCTCAGTGCCTCCTAGCAATGTAACCACCAAGCTCAGTGCTTCCTAGCAATGTAACTACCAAGCTCAGTGCCTCCTAGCAATGTAACCACCAAGCTCAGTGCCTCCTAGCAATGTAACCACCAAGCTCAGCACTTTCTAGAAATGTAATGATGCTTCTTCTTTGTAGTATAACTTTTAATCTCAGTGCCTCTTAGTGGGGTAACTGACAAGCTTTGTGCCACCTAGTAGTTTATCCGCCAAGCCCAGTGCCCCTTAGTAGTGTAATTGCCAAGTTCAGTTCTTCCTAGTTCTGTAATCACTAAACTCAGCTCCTCCGCGGAGTGTAACTATGAAACTTTGGGACTGATCCTGTTATTGTGTAACTGGCTAAATCTGTGCCTCATTTTTTACATAAACATTATAAGCCCCCATAATGGCATTGGAATAGTGCCAGCAGTGGAAGTAGACATGTGTCCACATAGAAAACAAAACGGCACCCGCTTACAAAATACACATACACCAGGAGAAAAACGAAGCAATCAGGTGAAATAATAAGGATAAAATGTAGATTTTATTGATTCAATTATCAAAAGATAGAAAAACAGTATGTATAGAGCATTAGTATAAAGACAAATACATGCAGGAAAAACCCAAGGCGCCAAACAGGGCAGAATACCACCCAGACAATCCCAAATGTATCATAACAGAGTAAAGAGGATAATACCTCTAAAGTGCCAGTGCATATATACCGATACAAGCCATAGGTAAGTATTCCCAGGTGAAAAAATGCTAGGACAGCAATAGGTCAAATAGAATACTGGGTTCATAAAAGAGCCCAAAAGTAAAGGGAAACTTACCCAATATAGGGAATGCTGGGGGGGTGCCCTGGGCCAGGTAGCGTCAAGCCCCCGACGCGCGTTTTGCGTGCCCTAACAGCACCGCTTCCTCAAGAGGCATAAACTGCATGCAGCAAGTAAGCGCACGTTCACAATAACCACTAAACAGAAAAACACAAAGACAGAAACATAATGATCAAATATCCTGCAACAAATAAATAGCATAGTGCATGAAAATAATATAGAGTACTTAGTAAACATGTTATTTTATAAAAAAAAGATGTGAAACAAAAGATGTGAGCCCGACTTTATGTCCCAGTTCATACACAGTGACAGAAAAAAATAAATATGTAAAAAAATAAATATAATGAAATAAAAATATAAAAAAAAATCAAAAATATAATAGATGGTTCAATCAGAGGCTTAGTAAACTCACAAAAAAATATGTATGTATAAAAAAAAAAGGAAATAAGAATATAAAAAACAATGTGACGAATCAATAATTATGATCTAAGTGATCAATGAATTTCATATGAAATTTTATAATTTAAAGCACAGTGCTCATAATCATAAATTGTTAATATAGGAGTGAAAAATAAAACTTTTATGCACAATATGTGACAATAAAAGATGAATTTATAAAATAAATCTCTTTAAATGATATAATAATAAAGTGCACATAATATCATACCCTCTAAAAAACCAAAGCGTTCAAATATTCATGATAATGCCACCTCATATAAGGTTAAAGTATAAAACCTCTAATGGAAAAATAATAATGCATAATAGCCACCAAAATACCAACCAGTTAAGGTGCACCACTGCCACCGCACACCGCTCCAACGCGCGTTTCGCTTCCTCTTCGTCAGGGACTCCTTTATTTTTATTTCATTACATTTATTTTTTTACATATTTATTTTTTTCTGTCACTGTGTATGTAGCCTCTGATTGAACTTCTTATGTGTATATATATATATATATATATATATATATATTTTTTGCCAATTAGTTGAGGTGCACCCTGCCCTACACATACAATTAGTAACATAGTTAAGTTTGAAGGAAGACTTTAAGTCCATCTAGTTCATCCCATATCCTATCCTAACCTGCCCTAACATGTTGATCCAGAGGAAGGCAAAAAAAACCCATGTGGTAACAGTAAGCTTCACATTGGGGAAAAAAAAATTCTCCTCTTGATTTGAATTAATTTTAATAAAATAATACTTTTTGTATTGTGATGGGGTTAATTGGTGTCATTATGCCTTTTTATGTCAATAAAGTATTGTTATCGTTACATAGAGGTCTGTGATGGATATTTTTGTGGGTATATATTTGATAGTTGATATTCATCTTTAATTGATTTTTTGTGGTCACTTTTGGTTTTTCTTTTCCATTTAGGATTTTGTTTTTTTATTATATTGGCGTGGTCTCACTGGGCTGTGTGACCACTATTTGGGAGCAGTGCTTCTCAGCCCTTATCCATATGCATGGCACGTGACAAACGGTAAGGTTTTTAGTATTAGAATTAGGACTGTCCCAATTACGGTCACCGTGGAGTGGCGGGTTGGCTTTCACATTTTATGCTATCAAAAAACATGTTAACTAAGTACCGTATATTATTTTCATGCACTGTGCTATTTATTTATTTGCTGCAGGATATTTAATCATTATGTTTCTGTCTTTGGGTTTATCACTATTTTCCATCAGTATTTGTAAGCCAAAACCAGGAGCGGGTGATAATACAGAAGTGGTGACGTGTTTCTATTATACCATATATACTCATGTATAAGCCGACCCGTGTATAAGCCGACCCCCCTAATTTTGCCACAAAAAAACTGGGAAAACTTATTGACTCGCGTATAAGCCTAGGGTGAAAAATGATTATGCCCCCATATGATGCTCCACAGATTATGCCCCCATATGGTGCACAGATTATGCCCAATATGCTCCACAGATTATGCTCCAAGCTCCAGATAATGCCAATAGCTTCAGAGATTATGCCCCATTGTTCCCAATTTATGCCCATATGCTCAGATTATGCCCATATGTTCCACAGATTAGCCCCCATATGCTCCATATTATGCCCCCATATGTTCCACAGCTTATGCCCCCATATGCTCCAGATTATGCCCCCATATGTTCCACACTTATGCCCCATATGTCCAGTTATGCCCCCATATGCTCCAGATTATGCCCCCATATGTTCCACAGCTTATGCCCCATATGCTCCAGATTATGCCCCCATATGCTCCAGATTATGCCCCCATATGTTCCAATTCAGCTTATTGCCCCCATATGCTCCAGATTATGCCCCCATATGCTCCAGATTATGCCCCCATATGTCCACAGTTATGCCCCCATATGCTCCAGATTATGCCCCCCCCCATATGCTCCATCATATGTTCAATGCCCCATATGCTCCAGATTATGCCCCATATGCTCCAGATTATGCCCCCATATGTTCCACAGCTTATGCCCCCATATGCTCCAGATTATGCCCCCATATGTTCCACAGTTTATGCCCCTATATGTTCCAGATTATGCCCCCATATGCTGCACAATTATGCCCCATAGTATAGGCCTCATATGCTGCTGCTGCTGCAAAAAAAATGACATACTCACCTCTCGTCGCTGGGGGCCAGGTGCCGGTGTCCTGAGCAGGCGGTGACACCGGCGCGCTATGGGGGACAGGTGTCGGTTTCACCGCTCGCTCAGGACCCCGGCACCTGAGATATTTACCTGTCCTCTCTGCTCCGCTGCGCACTGCTCCTTCTTCCGGGTCCTCGGCAGTGAATGATCTGGTAGGGGGAGCGGCACTAACGACGTCATCGCGCCCTCTGCCTGAACATTCACAGCAAGAGGAGTCAGACGAGGATGCAGCGGTGGACCAGGGACAGGTAAATATCGCTATACTCACCCCTCCGCCGCGCGTCCCTGCAGCCTCTCATCTTCTCCCGGCGCTCTCCACAGCGCTTCAGTCCTGCAGCGGTCACGTGCTACCGCTCATTAAAGTCATGAATATGTGCATATTCATGACTTTAATGAGCGGTGACATGTGACCGCTGCAGGAAGGAGCCGGAGATCGTGGGAGAAGCAGGGGGGCTGCAGAGACCGCGCCGGCGGAGGGGTGAGTGTGATCCGACACCCCCGTTCCCCCTCCCCCGCCAACCCCCGTATATGACCCGCGTATAAGCCGAGAGGGGGACTTTCAGCCCTAAAAAATGGGCTGAAAATCTCGGCTTATACATGGGTATATACGGTACTTTTTCTCTGATTGTTCCGCTCCTGATTTTGTCTTACAAATACTGATGTAAAATACTGACCGAATACTGATAGTGTGAATATGGCCTTAAGTGAGACATTGAGATGATCCGAGAGAAAGAGCCGATCGGAGGAATTGAGACAACCTGAGAGAGACGACCAGAGAAATCTAGAGAGATCGAGAGAGAGAGACAATCAGAGGAATTGAGACAACATGAGAGAGAGAATCGACCAGAGAAATGAAGACAACCCAAGAGAGCCGACCAGAGAAATCAAGACGATCTAAGAGAGAGAGAGACGACCAGAGAAATCAAGACGATCTAAGAGAGAGAGAGCCGACCAGAGAAATCAAGATGATCTAAGAGAGAGCCGACCAGAGAAATCAAGACGATCTAAGAGAGAGAGAGCCGACCAGAGAAATCAAGATGATCTAAGAGAGAGCCGACCAGAGAAATCAAGACGATCTAAGAGAGAGAGAGCCGACCAGAGAAATCAAGACGATCTAAGAGAGAGAGAGCCGACCAGAGAAATCAAGATGATCTAAGAGAGAGAGAGCCGACCAGAGAAATCAAGACGATCTAAGAGAGAGAGACCGACCAGAGAAATCAAGAAGATCTAAGAGAGAGAGAGCCGACCAGAGAAATCAAGATGATCTAAGAGAGAGAGAGCCGACCAGAGAAATCAAGATGATCTAAAGAGAAGAGAGCCGACCAGAGAAATCAAGATGTCTAAGAGAGAGAGAGCCGACCAGAGAAATCAAGACGGTCTAAGAAAAGAGAGAGAGCCGACCAGAGAAATCAAGACGTCTAAGAGAGAGAGAGCCGACCAGAGAAATCAAGACGATCTAAGAGAGAGAGCCGACCAGAGAAATCAAGATGATCTAAGAGAGAGAGCCGACCAGAGAAATCAAGACGGTCTAAGAGAGAGAGAGAGCCGACCAGAGAAATCAAGACGGTCTAAGAGAGAGAGAGCCACCAGAGAAATCAAGATGATCTAAGAGAGAGAGAGCTGACCAGAGAAATCAAGATGATCTAAGAGAGAGAGCGACCAGAGAAATCAAGACGGTCTAAGAGAGAGAGCCGACCAGAGAAATCAAGACGGTCTAAGAGAACGAGCCAACCAAAGAAATCAAGATGATCTAAGAGAGAAAGCTGAAAGAGATAATCAAGACGATCTAAGAGAGAGAGCCGACCAGAGAAATCAAGACGGTCTAAGAAGAGAGAGCCGACCAGAGAAATCAAGATGGTCTAAGAGAGAGAGCCACCAGAGAAATCAAGATGATCTAAGAGAGAGAGAGCTGACCAGAGAAATCAAGATGATCTAAGAGAGAGAGCCGACCAGAGAAATCAAGACGGTCTAAGAAGAGAGAGCCGACCAGAGAAATCAAGACGGTCTAAGAGAGAGAGCCAACCAGAGAAATCAAGACTAGAAGAAGAACAGAAATAGAGCTAGAGAGAGAGGCAGAGAATCAAGACGATCTAAGAGAGAGAGACGACCAGAGAAATCAAGACGGTCTAAGAGAGAGAGAAGGAACGATCCAGAGAAGAAATCAAGACGATCTAAGAGAGAGAGAGCCGACCAGAGAAATCAAGACGATCTAAGAGAGAGAGAGCCGACCAGAGAAATCAAATGATCTAAGAGAGAGAGCCAACAGAGAAATCAAGACGGTCTAAGAGAGAGAGCCAACCAGAGAAATCAAGACTGATCTAAGAGAGAGAGCTACAAGAGAAATCAAGAGATCTAAGAGAGAAAGCTGACCAGAGAAATCAAGAGTCTAAGAGAGAGAGCCAACCAGAGAAATCAAGAGGTCTAAGAGAGAGAGAGGCCGACCAGAGAAATCAAGACGATCTAAAGAGAGAGCCGACCAGAGAAATCAAGACGGTCTAAGAGAGAGAGAGCCGACCAGAGAAATCAAACGATCAAAGAGAGAGCGACGAGAATCCAAACTCTAGAATCAGAGTCGAACAGGAATCTAAACCTAGAGTCACAACTCAAACATACAGAAATCAAAAGGTACACACTGTATAGCGCTATAGCTTGCAAACACGAAATATGAAAAATATGAAAAATGAATTGCATCATTACCTTAGAAATATGAAAAATTGAGAAGTCTTAGCGCATAAGATGGCCAAATTATGCGAGCCTGATAGCCACGTCAAGGCTCCTCTCGTATATCAGGTCTAACTAATGCCTATCCTCGCTTTAGAAAAGTCTGTCTGCATGGGAACATATGAGTCTCTCTTCAGACTAAATCTACATCTCTGTGGAGGGTGATGAACTGTGTAATTAAAAGACGTCCAAGGTGGAGTGCTCAGACAGTAATGAATACATATCAAAAAACTGACTGGCACATCCAAACATAGATTCAGTGTGAACAGGTGCTAAACCTAGAGTCACCAACTCATATACATACAAGAAAAAAAGGTAGCACACTGTAGCGCTATAGCTTGCAAACACGAAATATGAAAATATGAAAAATGAATTGCATCATTACCTTAGAAATATGAAAAATTGAGAAGTCTTAGCGCATAAGATGGCCAAATTATGCGAGCCTGATAGCCACGTCAAGGCTCCTCTCGTATATCAGGTCCTAACTAATGCTATCCTCGCTTTAGAAAAGTCTGTCTGCATGGGAACATATGAGTCCTCTCTTCAGACTAAAATCTACATCTCTGTGGAGGGGTGATGAACCTTGAATACATAATCAAAAAACTGACTGGCACATCCAAACATAGATTCAGTGTGAACAGGTGCTAAACCTAGAGTCACCAACTCATATACATACAAAAAAAAAAGGTAGCACACTGTAGCGCTATAGCTTGCAAACACGAAATATGAAAAATATGAAAAATGAATTGCATCATTACCTTAGAAATATGAAAAATTGAGAAGTCTTAGCGCATAAGATGGCCAAATTATGCGAGCCTGATAGCCACGTCAAGCTCCTCTCGTATATCAGGTCCTAACTAATGCCTATCCTCGCTTTAGAAAAGTCTGTCTGCATGGGAACATATGAGTCCTCTCTTCAGACTAAAATCTACATCTCTGTGGAGGGTGAGAGTTGTAATAAAAAGCTGTGACCACAGTGGAGTGCTCAGTAGAATAAATGAATACATATCAAAAAACTGACTGGCACATCCAAACATAGATTCAGTGTGAACAGGTGCTAAACCTAGAGTCACCAACTCATATACATACAAGAAAAAAAGGTAGCACACTGTAGCGCTATAGCTTGCAAACACGAAATATGAAAAATATGAAAAATGAATTGCATCATTACCTTAGAAATATGAAAAATTGAGAAGTCTTAGCGCATAAGATGGCCAAATTATGCGAGCCTGATAGCCACGTCAAGCTCCTCTCGTATATCAGGTCCTAACTAATGCCTATCCTCGCTTTAGAAAAGTCTGTCTGCATGGGAACATATGAGTCCTCTCTTCAGACTAAAATCTACATCTCTGTGGAGGGGTGATAACCTGTTGTAATTAAAAAGCCTGTGACCACCAGGTGGAGTGCTCAGGTAGAAGGTAAATGAATACATATCAAAAAACTGACTGGCACATCCAAACATAGATTCAGTGTGAACAGGTGCTAAACCTAGAGTCACCAACTCATATACATACAAGAAAAAAAGGTAGCACACTGTAGCGCTATAGCTTGCAAACACGAAATATGAAAAATATGAAAAATGAATTGCATCATTACCTTAGAAATATGAAAAATTGAGAAGTCTTAGCGCATAAGATGGCCAAATTATGCGAGCCTGATAGCCACGTCAAGGCTCCTCTCGTATATCAGGTCCTAACTAATGCCTATCCTCGCTTTAGAAAAGTCTGTCTGCATGGGAACATATGAGTCCTCTCTTCAGACTAAAATCTACATCTTGTGGAGGGGTTGATGAACACTTGAATACATATCAAAAAACTGACTGGCACATCCAAACATAGATTCAGTGTGAACAGGTGCTAAACCTAGAGTCACCAACTCATATACATACAAGAAAAAAAGGTAGCACACTGTAGCGCTATAGCTTGCAAACACGAAATATGAAAAATATGAAAAATGAATTGCATCATTACCTTAGAAATATGAAAAATTGAGAAGTCTTAGCGCATAAGATGGCCAAATTATGCGAGCCTGATAGCCACGTCAAGGCTCCTCTCGTATATCAGGTCCTAACTAATGCCTATCCTCGCTTTAGAAAAGTCTGTCTGCATGGGAACATATGAGTCCTCTCTTCAGACTAAAATCTACATCTCTGTGGAGGGGTGATGAACCTGTTGTAATTAAAAAGCCTGTGACCACCAGGTGGAGTGCTCAGGTAGAAGGTAAATGAATACATATCAAAAAACTGACTGGCACATCCAAACATAGATTCAGTGTGAACAGGTACTAAACCTAGAGTCACCAACTCATATACATACAAGAAAAAAAGGTAAGGTAATGATGCAATTCATTTTTCATGTATTCATTTACCTTCTACCTGAGCACTCCACCTGGTGGTCACAGGCTTTTTAATTACAACAGGTTCATCACCCCTCCACAGAGATGTAGATTTTACTCTGAAGAGAGGACTCATATGTTCCCATGCAGACAGACTTTTCTAAAGCGAGGATAGGCATTAGTTAGGACCTGATATACGAGAGGAGCCTTGACGTGGCTATCAGGCTCGCATAATTTGGCCATCTTATGCGCTAAGACTTCTCAATTTTTCATATTTCTAAGGTAATGATGCAATTCATTTTTCATATTTTTCATATTTCGTGTTTGCAAGCTATAGCGCTACAGTGTGCTACCTTTTTTTCTTGTATGTATATGAGTTGGTGACTCTAGGTTTAGCACCTGTTCACACTGAATCTATGTTTGGATGTGCCAGTCAGTTTTTTGATATGTATTCATTTACCTTCTACCTGAGCACTCCACCTGGTGGTCACAGGCTTTTTAATTACAACAGGTTCATCACCCCTCCACAGAGATGTAGATTTTAGTCTGAAGAGAGGACTCATATGTTCCCATGCAGACAGACTTTTCTAAAGCGAGGATAGGCATTAGTTAGGACCTGATATACGAGAGGAGCCTTGACGTGGCTATCAGGCTCGCATAATTTGGCCATCTTATGCGCTAAGACTTCTCAATTTTTCATATTTCTAAGGTAATGATGCAATTCATTTTTCATATTTTTCATATTTCGTGTTTGCAAGCTATAGCGCTACAGTGTGCTACCTTTTTTTCTTGTATGTATATGAGTTTGTGACTCTAGGTTTAGCACCTGTTCACACTGAATCTATGTTTGGATGTGCCAGTCAGTTTTTTGATATGTATTCATTTACCTTCTACCTGAGCACTCCACCTGGTGGTCACAGGCTTTTTAATTACAACAGGTTCATCACCCCTCCATAGAGATGTAGATTTTAGTCTGAAGAGAGGACTCATATGTTCCCATGCAGACAGACTTTTCTAAAGCGAGGATAGGCATTAGTTAGGACCTGATATACGAGAGGAGCCTTGACGTGGCTATCAGGCTCGCATAATTTGGCCATCTTATGCGCTAAGACTTCTCAATTTTTCATTTTTCTAAGGTAATGATGCAATTCATTTTTCATATTTTTCATATTTCGTGTTTGCAAGCTATAGCGCTACAGTGTGCTACCTTTTTTTCTTGTATGTATATGAGTTGGTGACTCTAGGTTTAGCACCTGTTCACACTGAATCTATGTTTGGATGTGCCAGTCAGTTTTTTGATATGTATTCATTTACCTTCTACCTGAGCACTCCACCTGGTGGTCACAGGCTTTTTAATTACAACAGGTTCATCACCCCTCCACAGAGATGTAGATTTTAGTCTGAAGAGAGGACTCATATGTTCCCATGCAGACAGACTTTTCTAAAGCGAGGATAGGCATTAGTTAGGACCTGATATACGAGAGGAGCCTTGACGTGGCTATCAGGCTCGCATAATTTGGCCATCTTATGCGCTAAGACTTCTCAATTTTTCATATTTCTAAGGTAATGATGCAATTCATTTTTCATATTTTTCATATTTCGTGTTTGCAAGCTATAGCGCTACAGTGTGCTACCTTTTTTTCTTGTATGTATATGAGTTGGTGACTCTAGGTTTAGCACCTGTTCACACTGAATCTATGTTTGGATGTGCCAGTCAGTTTTTTGATATGTATTCATTTACCTTCTACCTGAGCACTCCACCTGGTGGTCACAGGCTTTTTAATTACAACAGGTTCATCACCCCTCCACAGAGATGTAGATTTTAGTCTGAAGAGAGGACTCATATGTTCCCATGCAGACAGACTTTTCTAAAGCGAGGATAGGCATTAGTTAGGACCTGATATACGAGAGGAGCCTTGACGTGGCTATCAGGCTCGCATAATTTGGCCATCTTATGCGCTAAGACTTCTCAATTTTTCATATTTCTAAGGTAATGATGCAATTCATTTTTCATATTTTTCATATTTCGTGTTTGCAAGCTATAGCGCTACAGTGTGCTACCTTTTTTTCTTGTATGTATATGAGTTGGTGACTCTAGGTTTAGCACCTGTTCACACTGAATCTATGTTTGGATGTGCCAGTCAGTTTTTTGATATGTATTCATTTACCTTCTACCTGAGCACTCCACCTGGTGGTCACAGGCTTTTTAATTACAACAGGTTCATCACCCCTCCACAGAGATGTAGATTTTAGTCTGAAGAGAGGACTCATATGTTCCCATGCAGACAGACTTTTCTAAAGCGAGGATAGGCATTAGTTAGGACCTGATATACGAGAGGAGCCTTGACGTGGCTATCAGGCTCGCATAATTTGGCCATCTTATGCGCTAAGACTTCTCAATTTTTCATTTTTCTAAGGTAATGATGCAATTCATTTTTCATATTTTTCATATTTCGTGTTTGCAAGCTATAGCGCTACAGTGTGCTACCTTTTTTTCTTGTATGTATATGAGTTGGTGACTCTAGGTTTAGCACCTGTTCACACTGAATCTATGTTTGGATGTGCCAGTCAGTTTTTTGATATGTATTCATTTACCTTCTACCTGAGCACTCCACCTGGTGGTCACAGGCTTTTTAATTACAACAGGTTCATCACCCCTCCACAGAGATGTAGATTTTAGTCTGAAGAGAGGACTCATATGTTCCCATGCAGACAGACTTTTCTAAAGCGAGGATAGGCATTAGTTAGGACCTGATATACGAGAGGAGCCTTGACGTGGCTATCAGGCTCGCATAATTTGGCCATCTTATGCGCTAAGACTTCTCAATTTTTCATATTTCTAAGGTAATGATGCAATTCATTTTTCATATTTTTCATATTTCGTGTTTGCAAGCTATAGCGCTACAGTGTGCTACCTTTTTTTCTTGTATGTATATGAGTTGGTGACTCTAGGTTTAGCACCTGTTCACACTGAATCTATGTTTGGATGTGCCAGTCAGTTTTTTGATATGTATTCATTTACCTTCTACCTGAGCACTCCACCTGGTGGTCACAGGCTTTTTAATTACAACAGGTTCATCACCCCTCCACAGAGATGTAGATTTTAGTCTGAAGAGAGGACTCATATGTTCCCATGCAGACAGACTTTTCTAAAGCGAGGATAGGCATTAGTTAGGACCTGATATACGAGAGGAGCCTTGACGTGGCTATCAGGCTCGCATAATTTGGCCATCTTATGCGCTAAGACTTCTCAATTTTTCATATTTCTAAGGTAATGATGCAATTCATTTTTCATATTTTTCATATTTCGTGTTTGCAAGCTATAGCGCTACAGTGTGCTACCTTTTTTTCTTGACCAGAGAAATCAAGACGGTCTAAGAGAGAGAGAGCCAACCAGAGAAATCAAGATGATCTAAGAGAGAGAGCCGACCAGAGAACATCAAGACGGTCTAAGGAGAGAAGCCAACAGAGAAATCAAGACGATCTAAAGAGAAAGCTGAAAAGATGAATCAAGACGATCTAACAGAGAAAGCTGAATAAGAGAAATCAAGACGGTCTAAGAGAGAGAGGGCCGACCAGAGAAATCAAGACGATCTAAGAGGAAAGCTGAAAGAGAAATCAAGACGATCTAAGAGAGAGAGCCGACCAGAGAAATCAAGAACGGGTACTAAGAGAGAGAGAGGCCGACCAGAGAAATCAAGACGATCTAAGAGAGAAAGCTGAAAAGAGAAATCAAGACGATCTAAGAGAGAGAGAGCCAACCAGAGAAATCAATATGATCTAAGAGAGAGAGGCCGAACCAGAGAAATCAAGATGATCTAAGAGAGAGAGAGCCGACCAGAGAAATCAAGATGATCTAAGAGAGAGAGCCGACCAGAGAAATCAAGACGGTCTAAGAGAGAGAGAGCGACCAGAGAAATCAAGACGGTCTAAGAGAGAGAGAGCCGACCAGAGAAATCAAGACGGTCTAAGAGAGAGAGAGCCGACCAGAGAAATCAAGACGATCTAAGAGAGAGAGCCGACCAGAGAAATCAAGATGATCTAAGAGAGAGAGCCGACCAGAGAAATCAAGACGGTCTAAGAGAGAGAGGCCGACCAGAGAAATCAAGACGGTCTAAGAGAGAGAGAGCCGACCAGAGAAATCAAGATGATCTAAGAGAGAGAGAGCGACCAGAGAAATCAAGATGATTAAGAAAGAGAGAGAGCCGACCAGAGAAATCAAGACGGTCTAAGAGAGAGAGAGCCGACCAGAGAAATCAAGACGGTCTAAGAGAACGTAGCCAACCAAGAAAATCAAGATGATTAAGAGAGAAGCTGAAAAAAGACATATCAAGAGATCTAAGAGAGAGAGCCGACCAGAGAAATCAAGACGGTCTAAGAAAGAGAGAGCCGACCAGAGAAATCAAGATGGTCTAAGAGAGAGAGCCAACCAGAGTAAATCAAGAGATGAAGAAGAGAAAGCTGAAAAGAGAAATCAAGACGATCTAAGAGAGAGAGACGACCAGAGAAATCAAGACGGTCTAAGAGAGAGAGAGCCGACCAGAGAAATCAAGACGGTCTAAGAGAGAGAGCCAACCAGAGAAATCAAGATGATGTAAGAGAAAGCTGAAAGAGAAATCAAGACGATCTAAGAGAGAGAGATGACCAGAGAAATCAAGAGGGTCTAAGAGAGAGAGAGCCGACCAGAGAAATCAAGACGATCTAAGAAGAGAGAGCCGACCAGAGAAATCAAGATGATCTAAGAGAGAGGCCAACCAGAGAAATGAAGATGTCTAAGAGAAAGGAACGACAGAGAAATCAAGACGATCTAAGAGAGAGAGACGACCAGAGAAATCAAGATGATCTAAGAGAGAGCGAACTAGAGAAATCAAGACGGTCTAAGAGAGAGAGAGCCAACCAGAGAAATCAAGACGGTCTAAGAGAGAGAAGCTTACCAGAGAAATTAAGATGATCTAAGAGAGAGAGAGCCGACCAGAGAAATCAAGATGATCTAAGAGAGAGAGCCGACCAGAGAAATCAAGATGATCTAAGAGAGAGAGCCGACCAGAGAAATCAAGACGATCTAAGAAGAGAGAGCCGACAGAGAAATCAAGACGGTCTAAGAGAGAGAGCCAACCAGAGAAATCAAGATGATGTAAGAGAAAGCGAAAAGAGAAATCAAGACGATCTAAGAGAGAGAGCGACCAGAGAAATCAAGACGGTCTAAGAGAGAGAGAGCCGACCAGAGAAATCAAGACGGTCTAAGAGAGAGAGAGCCGACCAGAGAAATCAAGACGATCTAAGAGAGAGAGCCGACCAGAGAAATCAAGATGATCTAAGAGAGAGCCAACTAGAGAAATCAAGACGGTCTAAGAGAGAGAGAGCCAACCAGAGAAATCAAGACGGTCTAAGAGAGAGAGAGCTTACCAGAGAAATCAAGATGATCTAAGAGAGAAAGCTGAAAAGAGAAATCAAGATGATCTAAGAGAGAGAGCCGACAGAAAAATCAAGACGGTCTAAGAGAGAGAGGGCCGACCAGAGAAATCAAGACGATCTAAGAGAGAGAGCCGACCAGAGAAATCAAGACGGTCTAAGAGAGAGAGAGCCGACCAGAGAAATCAAGACGGTCTAAGAGAGATGAGCCGACAGAGAATCAAGACGATCTAGAGAGAGAGCCGACCAGAGAAATCAAGATGATCTAAGAGAGAGCCAACTAGAGAAATCAAGACGGTCAAGAGAGAGAGAGCCAACCAGAGAAATCAAGACGGTCTAAGAGAGAGAGAGCTTACAAGAAATCAAGATGATCTAAGAGAGAAAGCTGAAAAGAGAAATCAAGATGATCTAAGAGAGAGAGCCGACCAGAGAAATCAAGACGGTCTAAGAGAGAGAGGGCCGACCAGAGAAATCAAGACGATCTAAGAGAGAGAGCCGACCAGAGAAATCAAGACGGTCTAAGAGAGAGAGAGCCGACCAGAGAAATCAATGATCAAAAAACTGATGGCACATCCAAACATAGATTCAGTGTGAACAGGTGCTAAACCTAGAGTCACCAACTCATATACATACAAGAAAAAAGGTAGCACACTGTAGCGCTATAGCTTGCAAACACGAAATATGAAAATATGAAAAATGAATTGCATCATTACCTTAGAAATATGAAAAATTAAGAGAAGTCTTAGCGCATAAGTGGCCAAATTATGCGAGCCTGATAGCCACGTCAAGCTCCTCTCGTATATCAGGTCCTAACTAATGCCTATCCTCGCTTTAGAAAAGTCTGTCTGCATGGGAACATATGAGTCCTCTCTTCAGACTAAAATCTACATCTCTGTGGAGGGTGATGAATGTGTAATAAAGCCTGGACCACCAGTGATGTCAGGTAAGTAAATAAATCATATCAAAAAACTGACTGGCACATCCAAACATAGATTCAGTGTGAACAGGTGCTAAACCTAGAGTCACCAACTCATATACATACAAGAAAAAAAGGTAGCACACTGTAGCGCTATAGCTTGCAACACGAAATATGAAAATATGAAAAATGAATTGCATCATTACCTTAGAATATGAAAATTGAGAAGTCTTAGCGATAAGATGGCCAAATTATGCGAGCCTGATAGCACGTCAGACTCCTCTGTATATCAGGTCCTAACTAATGCCTATCCTCGCTTTAGAAAAGTCTGTCTGCATGGGAACATATGAGTCTCTCTTCAGACTAAAATCTACATCTCTGTGAGGGGTGATGAACCTTGAATACATATCAAAAAACTGACTGGCACATCCAAACATAGATTCAGTGTGAACAGGTGCTAAACCTAGAGTCACCAACTCATATCATACAAGAAAAAAAGGTAGCACACTGTAGCGCTATAGCTTGCACACGAATATGAAATATGAAAATGAATTGCATCATTACCTTAGAAATATGAAAAATTTGAGAAGTCTTAGCGCATAAGATGGCCAAATTATGCGAGCCTGATAGCCACGTCAAGGCTCCTCTCGTATATCAGGTCCTAACTAATGCATACCTCGCTTTAGAAAAGTCTGTCTGCATGGGAACATATGAGTTCCTCTCTTCAGACTAAATCTACATCTCTGTGGAGGGGTGATGAACCTGTTGTAATTAAAAAGCCTGTGACACAGGTGGAGTGTCAGGTAGAAGGTAAATGAATACATATCAAAAAATGACTGGCACACCCAAAACATAGATTCATGTGAACAGGTGCTAAACTAGAGTCACCAATCATATACATACAAAAAAAAAGGTAGCACACTGTAGCGCTAAGCTTGCAAACCGAAATATGAAAATATGAAAATGAATTGCATCATTACCTTAGAATATGAAAAATTGAGAAGTCTTAGCGCATAAATGGCCAAATTATGCGAGCCTGATGCCACGTCAAGGTCCTTCGTATATCAGGTCCTAACTAATGCCTATCCTCGCTTTAGAAAGTCTGTCTGCATGGAACAATATGAGTCCTCTCTTCAGACTAAAATCTACATCTCTGTGGAGGGGTGATGAACTGTTGTAATTAAAAAGCCTGTGACCACCAGGTGGAGTGCTCAGTAGAAGGTAAATGAATACATATCAAAAAACTGACTGGCACATCCAAAATAGATTCAGTGTGAACAGGTGCTAAACCTAGAGTCCCCAACTCATATACATACAAGAAAAAAAGGTAGCACACTGTAGCGCTATAGCTTGCAAACACGAAATATGAAAAATATGAAAATGAATTGCATCATTACCTTAGAAATATGAAAAATTGAGAAGTCTAGGCATAAGATGGCCAAAATTATGCGAGCCTGATAGCCACGTCAAGGCTCTCTCGTATATCAGGTCCTAACTAATGCCTATCCTCGCTTTAGAAAGTCTGTCTGCATGGGAACATATGAGTCCTCTTTCAAGACTAAAAACATCTAAGGAATGCTGTAAAAGAATCAGGAGGCGGTAAGGAATGAACAAAAATAACGATCTGGAATCTAAAAAGATCAGTGATCTAAGAGAGACCACCAGGAAATAAGAAAAGGAGAGTGCTCAAGGAATCAACGTCTAAGAGAAACTGGGATCAAGCATTAATAAAAGCACCAAGAAATATTGATCTAAGAGAGGACCATCCAGAGACAGATGATTCTAAAGGAGAAGGCAAGTAGATGATCTAGAGAGCCGACTGAGAATCAAGCTCTAAGGCCAAGCCAAGAATCAATCTAAGGTAAGAGCCATATCAAGTTAAGAGGAAGAGCGCCAGGTCAACGTCTAGTAGATAGAGTGTGATCTAGAGACCGTTCCATGAATCTAGTTTGGAGGCCGCAGTGAAATTCATTTACGTCTACCTGAGCACTCCACCTGGTGGTCACAGGCTTTTAATTACAACAGGTTCATCACCCTCCACAGAGAGTAGATTTAGTCTGAAGAGAGGACTCATATGTTCCCATGCAGACAGATTTCTAAAGCGAGGATAGGCATTAGTTAGGACTGATATACGAGAGGAGCCTTGACGTGGCTATCAGGCTCGCATAATTTGGCCATCTTATGCGCTAAGACTTCTCAATTTTTCATATTTCTAAGGTAATGATGCAATTCATTTTTCATATTTTTCATATTTCGTGTTTGCAAGCTATAGCGCACAGTGTGCTACCTTTTTTTCTTGTATGTATATGAGTTGGTGACTCTAGGTTTAGCACTTTCACAGATCATGTTTGGATGTGCAGTCAGTTTTTTGATATGTATTCATTACCTTCTACCTGAGCACTCCACTGGTGGTACAGGCTTTTTAATTACAACAGGTTCACCTCCCAGAGATGTAGATTTTAGTGAAGAGAGGACTCATATGTTCCCATGAAAGACAGACTTTTCTAAAGCGAGGATAGGCATTAGATTAGGACCTGATTATACGAGAGGAGCCTTGACCTGGCTATCGGTCTAGCATAATTTGGCCAAATTATGCGCTAAGGACTTCTCAATTTTCATATTCTAAGGAATGAGCAATTTTTCATATTTCATATTCGGTTTGCAAGATGCGTACAGTGTGACCTTTTTTTAGACAGAGAAATCGGTGTCTAGGTTTAGATGTCTAAGAGAGTGGAGCCGACCAGAGAAATCATGTACTCTACAGAGAGAGCCACCAGGAATCAAGACTTTGATCTAAAGAGAAGCCCACCAGAGAAATCAAGACGATCTAAGAAGAGAAAGCGACCAGAGAATCAAGACGTTCTAAGGAGAGAGAGCCGACCAGAGAAATTAAAGACTGATTAAGAGAGAGCTGACAAGGAAATCAAGACATCTAAGAGAGAGAGCGACAAAAATCAAGACGGTCTAATAGAGGAGAGCCGACCAGAGAAATTCAAGATCGGTCTAGAGAGATAGGCTGACAGAGAAATCAAGACGATCTAAGAGGAGAGCCTGACCAGAGAAATCAAGACGATCTAAGAGAGAGAGAGCCGACCAGAGAAATCAAGATGATCTAAGAGAGAGAGAGCCGACCAGAGAAATCAAGATGATCTAAGAGAGAGAGAGCCGACCAGAGAAATCAAGACGATCTAAGAGAGAGAGAGCCGACCAGAGAAATCAAGACGGTCTAAGAGAGAGAGAGCCGACCAGAGAAATCAAGACGGTCTAAGAGAGAGAGAGCCGACCAGAGAAATCAAGACGTCTAAGAGAGAGAGCCGACCAGAGAAATCAAGATGATCTAAGAGAGAGAGCCGACCAAGAGAAATCAAGACGATCTAAGAGAGAGCCACCAGAGAAATCAACGAAGAGAGCAAGAAATCAAGACGGTCTAAGAGAGAGAGAGCCGACCAGAGAAATCAAGATGATCTAAGAGAGAGAGAGCTGACCAGAGAAATCAAGATGATCTAAGAGAGAAGCCGACCAGAGAAATCAAGACGGTCTAAGAGAGAGAGAGCCGACCAGAGAAATCAAGACGGTCTAAGAAACGCTAGCCAACCAAAGAAATCAAGATGATCTAAGAGAGAAAGCTGAAAAGACATATCAAGACGATCTAAGAGAGAGAGCCGACCAGAGAAATCAAGACGGTCTAAGAAGAGAGAGCCGACCAGAGAAATCAAGATGGTCTAAGAGAGAGAGCCAACCAGAGAAATCAAGATGATGTAAGAGAAAGCTGAAAAGAGAAATCAAGACGATCTAAGAGAGAGAGACGACCAGAGAAATCAAGACGGTCTAAGAGAGAGAGAGCCGACCAGAGAAATCAAGACGGTCTAAGAGAGAGAGCCAACCAGAGAAATCAAGATGATGTAAGAGAAAGCTGAAAAGAGAAATCAAGACGATCTAAGAGAGAGAGATGACCAGAGAAATCAAGACGGTCTAAGAGAGAGAGAGCCGACCAGAGAAATCAAGACGATCTAAGAGAGAGAGCCGACCAGAGAAATCAAGATGATCTAAGAGAGAGCCAACTAGAGAAATCAAGACGGTCTAAGAGAGAGAGAACCGACCAGAGAAATCAAGACGATCTAAGAGAGAGAGACGACCAGAGAAATCAAGATGATCTAAGAGAGAGCGAACTAGAGAAATCAAGACGGTCTAAGAGAGAGAGCCAACCAGAGAAATCAAGACGGTCTAAGAGAGAGAGAGCTTACCAGAGAAATTAAGATGATCTAAGAGAGAGAGAGCCGACCAGAGAAATCAAGATGATCTAAGAGAGAGAGCCGACCAGAGAAATCAAGATGATCTAAGAGAGAGAGCCGACCAGAGAAATCAAGACGATCTAAGAAAGAGAGAGCCGACCAGAGAAATCAGACGGTCTAAGAGAGAGAGCCAACCAGAGAAATCAAGATGATGTAAGAGAAAGCTGAAAAGAGAAATCAAGACGATCTAAGAGAGAGAGACGACCAGAGAAATCAAGACGGTCTAAGAGAGAGAGAGCCGACCAGAGAAATCAAGACGGTCTAAGAGAGAGAGAGAGCGACCAGAGAAATCAAGACGATCTAAGAGAGAGAGCCGACCAGAGAAATCAAGATGATCTAAGAGAGAGCCAACAGAGAAATCAAGACGGTCTAAGAGAGAGAGAGCCAACCAGAGAAATCAAGACGGTCTAAGAGAGAGAGAGCTTACCAGAGAAATCAAGATGATCTAAGAGAGAAAGCTGAAAAGAGAAATCAAGATGATCTAAGAGAGAGAGCCGACAGAAAAATCAAGACGGTCTAAGAGAGAGAGGGCCGACCAGAGAAATCAAGACGATCTAAGAGAGAGAGCCGACCAGAGAAATCAAGACGGTCTAGAGAGAGAGAGCCGACCAGAGAAATCAAGACGGTCTAAGAGAGAGAGAGCCAACCAGAGAAATCAAGATGATCTAAGAGAGAGAGCCGACCAGAGAAATCAAGACGGTCTAAGAGAGAGAGCCAACCAGAGAAATCAAGATGATCTAAGAGAGAGAAGCTGAAAAGAGAAATCAAGACGGTCTAAGAGAGAGAGAGACGACCAGAGAAATCAAGACGATACAAGAGAGAAAGCTGAAAAGAGAAATCAAGACGATCTAAGGAGAGAGCCGACCAGAGAAATCAAGACGGTCTAAGAGACAGAGGGCACGACCAGAGAAATCAAGACGATCTAAGAGAGAAAGCTGAAAGAGAAATCAAGACGATCTAAGAGAGAGAGAGCCGACCAGAGAAATCAAGATGATCTAAAGAGAGAGAGCCGACCAGAGAAATCAAGAGATCTAAAGAGAGAGCCGACCAGAGAAATCAAGACGGTCTAAAGAGAGAGAGCCGACCAGAGAAATCAAGAAGGTCTAAGAGAGAGAGAGCCGACCAGAGAAATCAAGACGGTCTAAGAGAGAGAGAGCCGACCAGAGAAATCAAGACGATCTAAGAGAGAGAGCCGACCAGAGAAATCAAGATGATCTAAGGAGAGAGCCGACCAGAGAAATCAAGAGGGTCTAAGAGAGAGAGAGCGACCAGAGAAATCAAGACGGTCTAAGAGAGAGAGAGCCAACCAGAGAAATCAAGATGATCTAAGAGAGAGAGAGCTGACCAGAGAAATCAAGATGATCTAAGAGAGAGAGCCGACCAGAGAAATCAAGACGGTCTAAGAGAGAGAGAGCCGACCAGAGAAATCAAGACGGTCTAAGAGAGAGTAGCCAACCAAAGAAATCAAGATGATCTAAGAGAGAAAGCTGAAAGAGAATCAAGACTATCTAAGAGAGAGAGCCGACCAGAGAAATCAAGACGGTCTAAGAGAGAGAGGCCGACCAGAGAAATCAAGATGGTCTAAGAGAGAGAGCCAACCAGAGAAATCAAGATGATCTAAAAGAGAGAGAGCCAACCAGAGAAATCAAGACGGTCTAAGAGAGAGGGCCGACCAGAGAAATCAAGATGATCTAAGAGAGAGAGCTGAAAAGAGAAATCAAGACGATCTAAGAGAGAGAGACGACCAGAGAAATCAAGACGGTCTAAGAGAGAAAGAGCGACCAGAGAAATCAAGACGGTCTAAGAGAGAGAGAGCCGACCAGAGAAATCAAGACGATCTAAGAGGAGAGCCGACCAGAGAAATCAAGATGATCTAAGAGAGAGCCAACTAGAGAAATCAAGACGGTCTAAGAGAGAGAGAGCCGACCAGAGAAATCAAGACGGTCTAAGAGAGAGAGAGCTACCAGAGAAATCAAGATGATCTAAGAGAGAAAGCTGAAAGAGAAATCAAGAGATCTAAGAGAGAGAGCCGACCAGAGAAATCAAGACGGTCTAAGAGAGAGAGGGCCGACCAGAGAAATCAAGACGATCTAAGAGAAGAGAGCCGACCAGAAATCAGGTAGAGAGGAGGCGACCAGATCAGAGTCTAGGAAAAGCACGAGATCAGAATCTAGGAGAGAGCCGACAAGAATCAAGTTAAGAGAGAGCGACCAGAGAAGCGCTAGAGAGAGCAACCAGAAATCAAGAGTAAGAAAGCTGAAAGACAAGTTAAAGGAAGCAAGAAATCAGGTTAAGGAAGGCGACCAAGAATCAGAGTCAAGAGAGAGAGCAAGAGAAATCAGGTTAAGAGAAAGCAGAGATAGAGATTAGAGAAGCGACAGGAATAAGGAAGAGAAGAGCGCAGAGAAAGCGCTAAGAGAAGAGCAACAAATAGATATTAAGAGAAGCTGAAAGAAATAAGACGATTAGAGAGAGAGCGACCAGAACAAAGGTCTAGAAGAGCGACAAGAATCAAGAGTCTAAGAGAGAGAGCACCGGAACAAGAGATCTAAGAGAGATAGGAAATAGACGTTAAGAGAGCGCAGAAATCAGACGTCTAAAGAAGACACCAGGAATCAGATGATTAGAGAGCGAAGAGAATCAGCGTCAGAGGACACAAATCAACGTTAGAAGTAAAGAGAAATAAGAATCTAAGAGAGCCACAAGAAATCAAATAAGAGGGCGACCAGAGAAATCAAAGATCTAAGGAAGCGAAGAAATCAAGCGACAGAAAGAGAGCGCCAGAGATCAAGAGAGAGACCAGAACAAGAAAAAGCTAAAAGAATCAAGAGATCTAAGAAGAGGCACAAGACAGACGTGAGAGAGGAAGGATCAAGTTAAGAGAAGCCGACCAGAGAAATCAAGACGTCTAAGAGAGAGGACCAGAGAAATCAAGAGATCTAAGAGAGAGAGCCACCAGAGAAATCAAGATGATCTAGAGAGAAGAGCCAACCAGAGAAATCAAGACGTCTAAGAGAAGAGCAACAGAGAAATCAAGATGATCTAAGAGAGAAAGCTGAAAAGAAATCAAGACGATCTAAGAGAGAGAGCCGACCAGAGAAATCAAGACGATCTAAGAGAGAGAGAGCCGACCAGAGAAATCAAGACGATCTAAGAGAGAGAGAGCCGACCAGAGAAATCAAGATGATCTAAGAGAGAGAGCCGACCAGAGAAATCAAGATGATCTAAGAGAGAGAGCCGACCAGAGAAATCAAGACGATCTAAGAGAGAGAGAGACGACCAGAGAAATCAAGATGATCTAAGAGAGAGAGAGCCGACCAGAGAAATCAAGATGATCTAAAAGAGAGAGCCGACCAGAGAAATCAAGACGGTCTAAGAGAGAGCCGACCAGAGAAATCAAGACGGTCTAAGAGAGAGAGAGCCAACCAGAGAAATCAAGATGATCTGAGAGAGAGCTGACCAGAGAAATCAAGACGATCTAAGAGAGAGAGATGACCAGAGAAATCAAGACGATCTAAGAGAGAGAGATGACCAGAGAAATCAAGACGATCTAAGAGAGAGAGAGCCGACCAGAGAAATCAAGACGGTCTAAGAGAGAGAGAGCTGACCAGAGAAATCAAGACGATCTAAGAGAGAGAGATGACCAGAGAAATCAAGACGATCTAAGAAAGAGAGCTGACCAGAGAAATCAAGACGATCTAAGAGAGAGAGATGACCAGAGAAATCAAGACGATCTAAGAGAGAGAGATGACCAGAGAAATCAAGACGATCTAAGAGAGAGAGATGACCAGAGAAATCAAGACGATCTAAGAGAGAGCTGACCAGAGAAATCAAGACGATCTAAGAGAGAGAGATGACCAGAGAAATCAAGACGATCTGAGAGAGAGATGACCAGAAAAATCAAGATGATCTAAGAGAGAGAGATGACCAGAGAAATCAAGACGATCTAAGAGAGAGAGCCGACCAGAGAAATCAAGATGATCTAAGAGAGAGAGCCGACCAGAGAATCAAGACGTCTAAGAGAGAGAGAGCCGACCAGAGAAATCAAGACGGTCTAAGAGAGAGAGAGCCAACCAGAGAAATCAAGATGATCTAAGAGAGAGAGAGCTGACCAGAGAAATCAAGATGATCTAAGAGAGAGAGCCGACCAGAGAAATCAAGACGGTCTAAGAGAGAGAGAGCCGACCAGAGAAATCAAGACGGTCTAAGAGAACGCTAGCCAACCAAAGAAATCAAGATGATCTAAGAGAGAGAGCCGACCAGAGAAATCAAGACGGTCTAAGAAAGAGAGAGCCGACCAGAGAAATCAAGACGGTCTAAGAGAGAGAGCCAACCAGAGAAATCAAGATGATGTAAGAGAAAGCTGAAAAGAGAAATCAAGACGATCTAAGAGAGAGAGAGCCGACCAGAGAAATCAAGACGGTCTAAGAGAGAAAGAGCCGACCAGAGAAATCAAGACGATCTAAGAGAGAGAGCCGACCAGAGAAATCAAGATGATCTAAGAGAGAGCCAACTAGAGAAATCAAGACGGTCTAAGAGAGAGAGAGCCAACCAGAGAAATCAAGACGGTCTAAGAGAGAGAGAGCTTACCAGAGAAATCAAGATGATCTAAGAGAGAAAGCTGAAAAGAGAAATCAAGATGATCTAAGAGAGAGAGCCGACCAGAGAAATCAAGACGATCTAAGAGAGAGAGCCGACCAGAGAAATCAAGATGGTCTAAGAGAGAGAGCCGACCAGAGAAATCAAGACGGTCTAAGAGAGAGAGGGCCGACCAGAGAAATCAAGACGATCTAAGAGAGAGAGCCGACCAGAGAAATCAAGACGGTCTAAGAGAGAGAGAGCCGACCAGAGAAATCAAGACGGTCTAAGAGAGAGAGAGCCGACCAGAGAAATCAAGACGGTCTAAGAGAGATAGAGCCGACCAGAGAAATCAAGACGGTCTAAGAGAGAGAGAGCCAACCAGAGAAATCAAGATGATCTAAGAGAGAGAGCCGACCAGAGAAATCAAGACGGTCTAAGAGAGAGAGCCAACCAGAGAAATCAAGACGATCTAAGAGAGAAAGCTGAAAAGAGAAATCAAGACGGTCTAAGAGAGAGAGCCGACCAGAGAAATCAAGACGATCTAAGAGAGAAAGCTGAAAAGAGAAATCAAGACGATCTAAGAGAGAGAGCCGACCAGAAAATCAAGACGGTCTAAGAGAGAGAGGGCCGACCAGAGAAATCAAGACGATCTAAGAGAGAAAGCTGAAAAGAGAAATCAAGACGATCTAAGAGAGAGAGAGCCGACCAGAGAAATCAAGACGATCTAAGAGAGAGAGAGCCGACCAGAGAAATCAAGATGATCTAAGAGAGAGAGAGCCGACCAGAGAAATCAAGACGGTCTAAGAGAGAGAGAGCCGACCAGAGAAATCAAGACGGTCTAAGAGAGAGAGAGCCGACCAGAGAAATCAAGACGGTCTAAGAGAGAGAGAGCCGACCAGAGAAATCAAGACGATCTAAGAGAGAGAGCCGACCAGAGAAATCAAGATGATCTAAGAGAGAGAGCCGACCAGAGACATCAAGACGATCTAAGAGAGAGAGAGCCGACCAGAGAAATCAAGACGGTCTAAGAGAGAGAGAGCCAACCAGAGAAATCAAGATGATCTAAGAGAGAGAGAGCTGACCAGAGAAATCAAGATGATCTAAGAGAGAGAGCCGACCAGAGAAATCAAGACGGTCTAAGAGAGAGAGAGCCGACCAGAGAAATCAAGACGGTCTAAGAGAACGCTAGCCAACCAAAGAAATCAAGATGATCTAAGAGAGAGAGCCGACCAGAGAAATGAAGACGGTCTAAGAGAGAGAGAGCCGACCAGAGAAATCAAGACGGTCTAAGAGAGAGAGAGCCAACCAGAGAAATCAAGATGATCTAAGAGAGAGAGAGCCGACCAGAGAAATCAAGACGATCTAAGAGAGAGAGCCGACCAGAGAAATCAAGACGATCTAAGAGAGAGAGAGCTGACCAGAGAAATCAAGACGGTCTAAGAGAGAGAGAGCCGACCAGAGAAATCAAGATGATCTAAGAGAGAGAGAGCTGACCAGAGAAATCAAGATGATCTAAGAGAGAGAGCCGACCAGAGAAATCAAGACGGTCTAAGAGAGAGAGAGCCGACCAGAGAAATCAAGACGGTCTAAGAGAACGCTAGCCAACCAAAGAAATCAAGATGATCTAAGAGAGAGAGCCGACTAGAGAAAAGACCGCTAAGGCCTGTACTGTGATTGTTACTACCGACATACTGACTAATAGACGACAGTGAGGAGCATGAGACTGACTCATTACAGGCCCGGCTGCTAGGAGTGAGACGCCATTACCCATCGTTATTGTTTGTTGCCTTGTATGATAGTTTTAGTCTTAGGCTGGAGTCACACTGGCGACTAAATCGGATAACTAGAAAGCGATGAAATATCGCTTTGCAGTCGACCCAATATTAATCTATGGAGTAGCTCCCATCATCCGATTTTTTGTGGTCCGATTTAAACGTGCGAGTGCAATCGCAGCATGCTGCGATTGTCACCGATTGTGGGTCGACTATCGCCAATGCAAGTCTATGGGTGCGATGAAAAGTGGGATTACAAATGGACCGCACGTGTGAGTTGCGATGAAATCGCACAACTTTTCCAGGTGACAGGAAACTGCCTTTTAAATTCTCAGGAAGCCTTTACATGCTAATTAGCTAAGCGCATCTTAAAAAAAACAGGAAGAACGCCTACACGGAGTCCAGAAACATGGAATCTACCCTCATCAATGTGGAACTCCTCATCGTATTGGTGCAGGAGAGGCCTGAATTGTGGGACCAGCGCGATCCCAATTACAGCAATCGGACGCGCAAAGAGGCTGCATGGCAAACGATATGTGAACACATTTTTCCAGACTATCATCAGAGATCCAGGGAGGACCAAGAGCGTCTTAGTAAGTACCACATGTAACGTTTTTTTTTTTTTTTTTTAAATGTTATTAAGAAAATAATAATGTATGCTTATGTGTTTAAATGATATTCAAAAAGCAGCATTATCGAACTCTGCCTATTTATAACAACACATTGATGTGTGTGTTCACCAACAATATCCATGTCTTTTAACATATCATCGATGCTTTGTCATTTATTCACTATAACATTTTGTACTCCCCTTGACCTCAGATGTAGTTTGTAGGTACTAAAATGCTAAATGATTGAGGCGTTTTGTTAAGGGCCAAGCATTTTTTGAAATGTATGTTACAGGTTCTAACATCTATACTTCTGGTTGTATGTTTATGTGTTTTAATATTGTAAATCACATCACACATGAACACTATTTAAATGTTCATTGTTGCATAATGTAATTTTTTGATGAATAAATAGATATCACTCATTATAACCGTTATGGTGTCCTTACATTTGTAGTGACTGATGTGACAAGGCGGTGGCGCAGCTGTCGGGACTGCTACCGGAGGGAGAGGCAGATTAGGGATCGGAGTGGGGCTTCAGCCTCTAAGAAGAGGAAGTACCTCTATTTTGATAGACTTAACTTCCTTGCGCCAGTGATGGATGTGCGACCGTAAGTGCATGTGTGTTCAAACACTTTCATGTAAAACTTTGTAATTTTCTGGGTTTTAATTGTCAAAAATTATTTAATTTCTAGGACGGAGTAAAACCTAACTGAGAGGGAGACGGGGTCTGACTCCAAAGGGCTTATCGACCCCGTTGGTGATGGGGCAGAGGAGGCAGGCCCTTCCTCTGCAGCATGTGGGTCCACCCAAGCAGCACCAACAGCAGCTGCAGGAGCTGAGGATTCACAAAGCCAGCATCAGGAACATGAGGACCTACCTCAGAGCAGCAGCCCTAATAGGGGTCAGGATGTGTCTCCTCCTCATTCCCAACGCACAAGGCGAGGTAGGCGGCGACGAGAAGGAGTGGGTTCTGTGACAAGGAGGCAGGTGGACCGAGGAGTTCTGGACTATTTGTCCAGTGTAGCTAATGATGATGGTGAGGAGGGATTTTGCCGCAGTCTGGCCCGTTACCTCCGGGCTATTCCAAGACAGCACAGACTGAGGATCAGAAGCGGACTGCAGATTGTTTTGGATGCTGGAACACCGCCTAATGATCCAACCATCCCACTAAATTATCTAGATAGATGGGTGGTTGGTCCTGAAAATGTGTTAAGGTTTTTTGGACCAAATCCATCACAATCTGCTTCTGCCTCTGATCCTCCTCCTCCTCCTCATCATCATCCTCCTCCTCCACCTCCTCCTTGTGTCCAACAGAACCCAACTCCTCCTCCTCCTCATCCTACTGCAGCTCCTTCTTTCTTTGGAGCTACCCAGCTCCAAGCCATGGGACAGAGTGGCCATGCACAATATGCCCACTCTAACATACCCAATGTTGTTGGCTGGCCACAACATGGATATGTTAGACATGGGCATATTGGGGGTCATTCTGCTAGTGCTCAGTCATATCAATATGACTATGAGCATCAATTCCCTATGTACCCCTACACACAAGCCCTTCAGGATGCAGCCAGTAAACCAGCTGCTACGTTAGTTTCTGCAGCACCTCAAACTCAATCACAGGTTACAGATAGTGGAAGGCCTAATACGCAACCTGGCCATCCATCACCACCACCACCACCAAGCTACCATCAATTGTAGCTGAAAGTATTTTTTGGTTGTATGGAAGTTATATATATTTATTTTTGCATATTGAGAATGTTATACATATTTTTTATTTATGTTTGGACATGTTGGTCCTGTTTTCTAAATATATCAGCCTCAAAAAGGCTTTCAAACTAAATACACTAATCATTAAAATTAGTGAAGTGCCATTGGTTGTCTGTGATTCTTCTTAGGGTGAGTTTCCACGGTCAGGATACGCTGCGTGTTTGGCGCTGTGCGCTGGCGCAGCGCCAAACACGCAGCGTCCAGATGTTACAGCATAGTGGAGGGGATTTCAAGAAATCCCGTCTCCACTATGCGTAACAATACGCAGGTGGCAAACCTGCGTAAACGGACATGCGGCGCGTCTTTTAGACCGCAGCATGTCCTCGCGTATTGCGGCGACGGTGCGTCGCCGCAACATAATTAACACAGGGCTATGTAGCCCTGCGCTCTTTCCGGAGGTGTTCCGGAGGTGTCCTGAACACCTCCGGAAAGAGCGCGCGTCAGAAAGGGGGCGGGCTTAGACGGAGCGGAATTTCCGCTCCGTCAAAAGCGCTATGGTTCCGGACCGTGGAACCATAGCCTCATATGTTCTGACCTGTGTTAAGTATGAAAAAGTGTACATAAAATAATTACAGTCTTCCATGAATTGATGAATGTAAAGTAAGTTTATGGTATCAGATAACATAAAACACACTACATAGCTATGGCCTCATCTTGCCAAGGAATAGCACCCGCAGGAGAAACAAAATAATTGGTCAATAAGTCACGGACTTTGAGACCAGAAGGGGGACGACGAGGATGGATGACTGGTCTCATAGGCCTCGTCATATTATCAGACTGAAGTTCAGGCATATCAGCTGATGAGCATTCATGCATTCTGGTAAAATTATGTAGTACTACACATGCTTGCACTACAAGATTAACATTTGCTTCACTTAGCTGAATGGCTGATTGTAGGACACGCCATTTGGCTGTAAGAATACCAAATGTGCACTCCACCAGGCGTCGTGCACGAGAAAGGCGAAAATTAAAGATGCGTCTCTGATGGTTGAGATTGCGCCGAGGATATGGCCTCATAACATGACGAGTTAATTGGAAGGCCTCATCCGCTACTACAACATATGGCACTGCATCCACATTTGACTGTGGAAGTTGACATGCTGGTGGTAAGTCCAATTGGTTATTGCGTAGCTGCCGACCCATAATGGAAGAATTGAAGACTCTGGAGTCTCCAGTCCTTCCATAGGCCCCAATGTCTACAATTATGAAGCGGTAGTTACTGTCGACCAAGCCCAACAAAACTATAGAAAAATATTGCTTATAATTGTAGAATTGGGTCCCTGAGTTCGGCGGCTTACGCACACGTATGTGCTTCCCGTCCAGGGCTCCAATACAGTGTGGAAAATTACTGCTTTCTTGAAATCCATGTGCAATCCTCAACCAATCTTCCATTTTTGGCTCTGGCATCACCTCTTTATTTAGTCTGGACCAAATTTGTCCACAAGTAGAGCTGACTATTCCGGAAATGGTGGATTTCCCTATCAAAAACTCTAAATACAGAGCAGCGTATGAGAGCCTAGTGGAAAGGAACCTGCAATACACAAACAACAACAAACGTGTACACATCAGACAAAAAATACAAAAACACTGCATTAACCAAATGTACAGTCATGGCCAAAAGTTTTGAGAATGACACAAATATTAATTTTTACAAAGTCTACTGCTTCACTTTTTCTAATGGCAATTTGCATATACTCCAGAATGTTATAAAGAGTGATCAGCTTAACAGCAATTACTTGTAAAGTCAATATTTGGCTAGAAAATTAACTTTATTCCCCAAAACACAATTCAACATCATTGCAGTCCTGCCTTAAAAGGACCAGCTAACCTCTTTTCAGTGATTGCTCCATTAACACAGGTGTGGGTGTTGATGAGGACATGGCTGGAGATCAATCTGTCATGATTAAGTAAGAATGACACCACTGGACACTTTAAAAGGAGGCTGGTGCTTGGCATCATTGTTTCTCTTCTGTTAACCATGGTTATCTCTAAAGAAACACGTGCAGTCATCATTGCAATGCACAAAAATGGCCTAACAGGGAAGAGTATCGCAGCTAGAAAGATTGCACCTCAGTCAACAATCTATCGCATCATCAAGAACTTCAAGGAGAGAGGTTCCATTGTTGCCAAAAAGGCTCCAGGGCGCCCAAGAAAGACCAGCAAGCGCCAGGACCGTCTCTTAAAAGTGTTTCAGCTGCGGGATCGGGCTACCAGCAGTGCAGAGCTTGCTCAGGAATGGCAGCAGGCAGGTGTGAGTGCATCTGCACGCACTGTGAGGTGGAGACTCTTGGAGCAAGACCTGGTCTCAAGGAGGGCAGCAAGAAGCCACTTCTCTCCAGAAAAAACATCATGGACAGACTGATATTCTGCAAAAGGTACAGGCAGTGGACTGCTGAGGACTGGGGTAAAGTTATTTCTCTGATGAATCCCCTTTTCGATTGTTTGGGACATCAGGAAAATGCCTCATTTGGGAGAAGACAAGGTGAGCGCTACCACCAGTCTTGTCTCATGCCAACTGTTAAGCATCCTGAAACCATTCATGTGTGGGGTTGCTTCTCAGCCAAGGGAATCGGCTCTCTCACAGTCTTGCCTAAAAACACAGCCATGAATAAAGAATGGTACCAGAATGTCTCCAAGAGCAACTCTTCTCCAACCCTCCAAGAGCAGTTTGGCGATCAACAATGCCTTTTCCAGCATGATGGAGCACCTTGCCATAAAGCAAAGGTGATAACTAAATGGCTCAGGGAACAAAACATAGAGATTTTGGGTCCATGGCCTGGAAACTCTCCAGATCTTAATCCCATTGAGAACTTGTGGTCAATCATCAAGAGACGGGTGGACAAACAAAAACCTAAAAATTCTGACAAAATGAAAGCATTGATTGTGCAAGAATGGACTGCTATCAGTCAGGATTTGGTCCAGAAGTTGATTGAGAGCATGCCAGGGAGAATTGCAGAGGTCCTGAAGAAGAAGGGTCAACACTGCAAATATTGACTTGCTGCATTAACTCATTCTAACTGTCAATTATAAGCTTTTGTTACTCATATGTTTGCAATTATTATATTTCTGTCTGTGATAAAAACATCTGTCAAACACACATAAAAACCAGAGGGCAGCAGATCATGTGAAAATAATATTTGTGTCATTCTCAAAACTTTTGGCCATGACTGTAAACAGTGGACATTTGATTACTCACCCATTCACTTAATGTAATGACTTATAAACCCTTCTGACTGCTACAACACCATACCATAAAGGGCAAACTTAAACCTTTTATAATGCCATGGGGTACAGTTGTTAAGATTTACAAAGTAAGAAGAATGTGAAAGTTGTTCCATTATGCAAAACATCATCAACATATCGTTGACACACATACCTTAATGTTAGAAGAAGCCTTCTCTCAGCAGAAATTGAAGGAAACGCATCCTGGTGTTCTGAAAGGTGATTCCAGGGCGCAATATGTCAAGCAAAATATCAAAGTGCAACACTCATGCGACAATAGGCAAAAAACTTGTCTGGATTCCTACGCAATGTGGAATACAGGCGCTCAAAATGCCCTTTGCTGATCCTTCGCATCACAAGGGGATGCACCCACATCCTTCTGCGTATTCTGTGCGAAACAACTACAGGGTATGGCTCCCCAAAAGTTCTGGATATCAGCCAATAGTACAGCACACGCTCAGTTCTATTAAACATTAGTCTGTCACTCATAATTTTCACTTTGCAGCAACACAACAGGAACCACTAAGAAGCCAAACACTCCACGGCAACGTTTGGGAGGGTAAGAACAGTCCAACCACGCTTAAATATGGCTCTGGCTCATTATTCAAATGATTTGCAGGCCTCAAAACCGTTAAATGTCCATTTTGCTATGATGCCACTAAAAAACGGTAGTCGCTGAGTAATCGGATGTGAAACGTAAGCGTACATGCTACAAAATCGCATCAACTACTAAAAATCGGATGCCAGTCGCAGCAATGTTCATGAAATTTTAATCCGATTATCGACCGACTAAAACGGTCCGATTTTTTAGACGTTGTGTGTGACTCCAGCCTTAGAATTGTTATAGCAACTTCCACCCTCAGAAGGAGTTCACATTTCCATTGTAAAATTCCTTACTGCTTTTCAGTAATTCATCAAGCCTTCTTATGTCTGTATCCTAATCACCTAAACTGTGTGCAGAATTATTAGGCAAGTTGTATTTGAGAGGATTTTTTTTATTATTGAACAACAACTATGTTCTCAATCAACCCAAAAGACTCATAAATATCAAAGCTTAATATTTTTGGAAGTTTGAGTGTTTTTTTTTTTTAGATTTGGCTATCTTAGGAGGATATCTGTTTGTGCAGGTAACTATTACTGTGCAGAATTATTAGGCAACTTAATAAAAATCAACTATATACCCATCTCACTTGTTTATTGTCACCAGGTAAACCAATATAACACAAAATTTAGAAATAAACATTTCTGACATTCAAAAACAAAAAAAAAAATCATTGACCAATATAGCCACCTTTCTTTACGATGACACTCAAAAGCCTTCCTGTTATGTTTTGGTAGCTGAGGAGGCAGGAGCAATAAAACCGCATAGGCAGCCAAACACCAGAGAGGTTGGAAACTAATAGGTTGCAGACCCCTAAACTAACCGCACAACTAGAAGCAGCCGTGGGACGTTCCTACGGTGCCCTAGACGCCTTGTCACAGCCGGAGAGATAGCTATCCCTGAAGATGGAAAGAGAAAAGCTATCTGCCCCGGAGTAGACCCCAAAAGAGTAAGAAGCCCCCAAACATATAATGGCGGTTAGACAAGATGAAAACACGAACACAGACAGAAAATAGAATGAGCAAACGCTGGGGCCCAAAACTGTCTAGATAGGACAGCACAGGAGAGAATACTGTCTGCAACCCAGAAAAACAATAGGAAAAACTCCAACACTTCTGAATCCAAAAATACTGAGACCACACTGTCTCGATTACCTATATCAGATCCCTGGTGTGGACACGTAGCTACCCAGCAGTAAAGTATCACAAGAACTGAGAAAATGAACAAATACAAAAAACGAACGGAGACCAGCCCAAGCCCCCCAAAGGGGACCCGGCTGAACTCAAAAAGCAATGCAGCAAAAAAAAAAACAAGGAAATTCAAACCACATTAAAAAAAACTGAAAGAGATTTATCTGAATGCAAGCAGGAGACAGCAGTAAAGCAAGCTGAATTCCAACCTAGACCAGGAAGAACAATTGATCACCGGTAAGGACCTTGGGAGGTCAGCTCACTTATATCAGGCCAGTCCGTACCACCTAATAACCAATTGTCAGTTGCAGGTGGTGGATTTTTTCTGTTCAACATAGGTTCAATACCCTCAGCAACCACCAGAGGGAGCTTCAGCTCCGAAGTCATCTCCAACACGTTCACAACAACTTCCATCCATAGATTCTGTCAGTTACTTGATCTGTTTACGATCAGCATTGCGTGCAGCAGCCACCACAGCCTCCCAGACACTGTTCCGAGAGGTGTAATGTTTTCTCTCCCTGTAGATATCACATTTTATGAGGGAACACAGGTTCTCTATGGGGTTCAGATCAGGTGAACAAGGGGGCCATGTCATTATTTTTTCTTCTTTTAGACCTTTACCGGCCAGCCACGCTGTGGAGTATTTGGATGCATGTGATGGAGCATTGTCCTGCATGAAAATCATGTTTTTTTGAACGATACCAACTTCTTCCTGTACCACTGCTTGAAGAAGGTGTCTTCCAGAAACTGGCAGTAGGTCTGGGAATTGAGCTTCACTCCATCCTCAACCCAAAAAGGTCCCACAAGTTCATCTTTGATGATACCAGCCCATTCCAGTACCCCACCTCCACCTTGCTGGCGTCTGAGTCGGAGTGGAGCTCTCTGCCCTTTACTGATCCAGCCTTGGGCCCATCCATCTGGCCCATCAAGAGTCACTCTCATTTCATTAGTCCATAAAACCTAAGAAAAATCAGTCTTAACATATTTCTTGGCCCAGTCTTGACGTTTTATCTTATGTTTCTTGTTCAAAGGTGGTCGTTTTTCAGCCTTCCTTACCTTGGCCATGTCCCTGAGTATGGCACACCTTGTGCTTTTTGATACTCTAGTAACGTTGCAGCTCCGAAATATGGCAAAACTGGTGGAAAATGGCATCTTCATGCTTGATTTTCCTCAATTCATGGGCAGTTATTTTGCGCCTTTTTTATCAACACTCTTCTTGTGACCCTGTTGGCTATTTGCCATGAAACGCTTGATTGTTCGGTGATCACGCTTCAAAAGTTTGGCAATTTCAAGACTGCTGCATCCCTCTGCAAGACATCTCACAATTTTTGACTTTTCAGAGTCCGTCAAATCTCTCTTCTGACCCATTTTGCCAAAGGAAAGGAAGTTGCCTAATAATTAAGCACACCTTATATAGGGTGTTGATGTCATTAGACCACACCCCTCCTCATTACAGAGATGCAAATCACCTGATTTACATAATTGGCAGTTGGCTTTCAAGCCTATACAGCTTGGAGTAGGACAACATGTATAAAAAGGATGATGTGATCAAAATACTCATTTGCCTTATAATTCTGCACACAGTGTAAACTGTTGGTGTACATTAATAAATAATCTTAAGTTACCATGTTGTCCCCATCTTCTGCGCTGTTGCATTTGATCTCCTGTTTACGGACCTATTCTCATAAAATCACCGGGGTCCATGGAGGTCCATGCTCATGGCTTTGCTAGAAGTAGAAGTCTAAAGAGTAAATGAGGACTAAAGTTTAATACAAAATGTTTTAAAATATCCTTCTGTGGGACTTGAAATCTGAGCCATAGATTTATTTTGCAGGGATCAAGGAACCACTATAGTGCGTTCTCATGCTGGTCCATATTCTTCCTATAAAAGTTAAGTTGAATTTATGGGGAGAGCATAGATCTGTAGCTTCGCTGGCATTTCCAATATGAATCTAATCAATTAATCCTGGAGGAATCCATTATCCGAGTCCGTCAGAGAGGACATCATACATTTGCTGACATAATATACTTAACAGGAAATTAAATCGATGCAATGACAATATATAGATATACGAAGACTGATGCATGGGGGAACACTTTCACTTATAAATGGGGTTTGATTGGAGAGTAGTTTATATGAACCTTCTGGAGATGAATGGATTATTGAAGAAGACGATCAACCATCAAGTCTATATGTATAAATCCAGAGTGCAAAGTCGACCTGCCAGTAGCTTTTCCACCCATTTATCATACCCTACGGAGGAAAAAGAGCAATAATCGGTCTGAGAAGACAATACTTAGTAGAGGGGAAGTCTAAAAATTCACAACTATGGTCCACATATTATGTCATATAGAACCGTGTCTCTTTCCCTTCTGGATTATTTCTCTTAAGTGATCCGCATTGAGTAGGACTTTCCTGCCCTCCATGCCAAGTCACACTTTTTTCAAGACATCCCCTTCTAGTCTCGAAAGTTTTGTAAGCCGTAGACCCAGGGCTGCCACTAGGAATTTCGGGGCCCCATACTGGCAAAATTTATGGGCCCCCCTTGAGACTCCGCCCAGGCTCCACCCCCCAGTTCCGAATCCACCCTAGCTCCTTCTCCACCACGCAAACCTTCCAAAATCCCTCCGCCCTTTCATGGAAAAACTTCACTTTTGCACCATGCCCTCACCAATGACACATTAACACCAATCACTCGATGAATATGCAGCATTTTGCTTGTTTAGTATAATACACCCCATAGTCCCCCATATATTATAATGTGCACCACAGTCCTCCATATTGTAAAGTGCATACCCCATAGTCATCCATATAATATAATGTATCCATAGTACTCCATATAGTATAATACACTCCTAATAGCCCTCCATATATTAAAATATACTCAGTCATTCATATAGTATAATACACTCCTCATAGTGCTCCATATAGTATAATGCACCGCCATAGTCATCCATGTAGTACAATTCACTTCCCATAGTATAATGCACCCCATAGTTCTTCATATGGTATAATGTATTCCCCATAGTCCTCGATACAGTATAATGCAGCCCACATATAGTATAATGCAGTCACCCTATAGAGCATAATGCAGCCACCCCACAGAGTATAATGCAACCATCCCACAGAGTATAATATAAACCCCCCATAGAATATAATTGAGCCCCCTTATATAGTATAATGTAGCCCCTCCATAAAATACAATGTAGCCCTCCTCATATAGTATAATGCAGCCCCCATAGAATATAATGTAGTTCCCTCATAAAGTATAATGAAGCCCCCATACAATATAATCTACCCCCCCATAGAATACAATGTAGCCACCTCATACAGTATAATGTAGCCCCTCATAAGAGTATGATGCAATCACCCCTCATAGAATATAATAAATATAATACAGCCCCCATAGAATATAATGTATCCCCGAATAGAATATCATACAGCCCGCCTCCCCAAAGGAATATAACGTAGCCCCCCATAGTATATAACACAGCCACAAAGTATATAACACAGCCACATAGTATATAACACAGCCACCCTATAAAATATAATATATCCCCAATAGTATATAACACAGCCAACATAGCATATATCACGGCCCACATAGTATATAGCGCAGCCCACATAGTATATAGCGCGGCCCACATATTATACAGCAGGACCCACATAGTATACAGCACGGCCCACATAGTATATAGCAGGGCCCACATAGCATATAGCAGGCCCACATAGCATATAGCACGGCCCACATTGTATATAGTGCGGCCCGCATAGTAGATAGCGCGGCCCGCATAGTAAATAGCATGGCCCAAATAGTATATTGCAGGGCCCACATAGTATACAGCAGGGCCCAAATAGTATATTGCAGGGCCCACATAGTATATAGCAGGGCCCACATAGTATATTGCAGGGCCCACATAGTATACAGCAGGGCCCACACAGTATATAGCACGGCCCACACAGTATATAGCATGGCCCACACAGTATATATCACGGCCCACACAGTATATAGCAGGGCCCCCATTGTACAGCAAGGCCCACATAGTATACAGCAGGGCCCACATAGTATACAGCAGGGTCCACATAGTATACAGCAGGGGCCACATAGTATATGGCAGGGCCCACATAGTGTACAGCGTGGCCCACATAGTATATAGCACAGCCCACACAGTATATAGCATGGCCCACAGAGTATATAGCAGGGCCCACATTGTACAGCAGGGCCCACGTAGTATACAGCAGGGCCCACATAGTATACAGCAGGGCCCACATAGTATATAGCAGGGCCCACATTGTACAGCAGGGCCCACATAGTATATAGCAGGGCCCACATAGTGTACAACGTGGCCCACATAGTATATAGCAGGGCCCACATAGTATACAGCAGGGCCCACATAGTATATAGCAGGGCCCACATAGTGTACAGCGTGGCCCACATAGTATATAGCAGGGCCCACATAGTATATAGCAGGCCCACATTGTACAGCAGGACCCACATAGTATGCGGCAGGGCCCACATAGTATATGGCAGGGCCCACATATTATACGGCAGGGCAGGGCCCACATAGTGTACAGTGTGGCCCACATAGTGTACAGCGTGGCCCACATAGTATATAGCAGGGCCCACATATTATACGGCAGGGCAGGGCCCACATAGTGTACAGCGTGGCCCACATAGTGTACAGCAGGGCCCACATTGTACAGCCTTCATCTCTCCCCCACCAACAGTTCAGTGTGCACTGACAGCTTTATAAAAAACAAAAAAAAACACTCCTCACCTTCTCCTCGTGCCCGCGCTGCTCCTGGCTCCTGTCTCCTGCTCTGCTCGGCACACAGTGAGTGCGCGATGACGTCATCGCGCACGCACTGTGTCAGAGACAGAGCGGAAAATGATGGGAGAGGGGGCGTCAGCTGATGCTCTCTCCTCCATCATTGCTTTGAACTGTACCAGCAGACGCCGGTATAGTTCAAAGCAGCGGCGGGGGGAGTCGACGCTGGGGGCAGGCGGGCCCCCCTGCCTTACAGGGACCCCCATAGCGGCTGCGTGATGTGCCGCTAGCTTGGGGCCCCTTGGGGAGCAGGAGGAGCCTCAAAATGTTGGGGGCCCCAGGGCCCGAGCGCTGACCGGCGTGCTCGGGCGGCGGGCCCCCCTAATCACCGGGCCCCATACCGCAGTAAGGGTTGTCATGCCCTGATGGCGGCCCTGCGTAGACCTGATGCAGTTGACTGGAACATATAACAGAAACTGTATATGAGGGCATGTGATGGTCACCATATATAATGGGCATGGACCAGAGCACTTTTTATAAGATATGTAGCAGGTGCTCTGCATGATGGGTCATTTAGTTGCCACTTTATTTAGAAGTCTTGTGGCTATTATGTAAAATGGGGCATGCTATAAAGGTACAGTGCCTGGAAAAGGTATTCATACCCCGTGAACATTTACACATTTTTTCCCATTACTCTCACAAGCGTAAATGTATTTTATTGGGATTATTGGGATTTTATGTGATACCAACACAAAATAGCAAGTATTTCTGAAGTATAAAGGAAATGATATGAGGTTTTCTAATTATTTTCAAAATATAAATCCGAAAATTGTGACGTACATTTGTATTCAGCCCCTGTAGTCTGAGACCCCTAAATAAAATCCTGAGTGACAAATTCCCTCCAGAAGTCACATAAATTATGTCATTGAGTCCATCTAGAGTAATTCATTCACAGTATAACTACAGCCGTTCTGTGAAGGCCTCAGAGGTTTCAGAACATTAGGGATCAAACAACATTCTGAAAACCGAGGAACACACCAGACAGGTCAGGGATAAAAAGTGGAGAATAGTAAAGCAGGGTTAGGTTATAAAAAATAGCCCAAGCTCTGAACATCTCACGAAGCACTGTTCAATTCATCTTCTAAAAATGGAAGGAGTATGACAACGGCAAACCTACCAAGACATGGCCATCCACCTAAACTGCCAAGGAGAGCATTAATTGAATAAGCACCCAAGAGGCCCATGGTCACTCTGGAGGAGCTGCAGAGATCCACAGCTCAGGTGGGAGAATCAGAAGGACAAGTATTAGTATTATACTCTACAAATCTGGCCTTTATGGAAGCGTGGCAAGAAGAAAGCTACATTTGAAAGTAAGCCATAAGATGTCCTGTTTGCAAAAATGCATGTAGGGGACACAGCGAGTATGTGAAAGGAGCTCTGGTCAGATCAGGCCAAAGGAGAACTTTTTAGGCTAAATGCAAAACGCTATGTGTGGCAGAAAACTAACACTGCACATCACTGTGAAAACACTATTCCCAATGTCACACATGGTGGTAGCAGCATGCTGTGGGGATGCTTTTCTTCAGCAGGGGCAGGGAAGCTGGTCAGAGTTGATGGGTAGATATAGGGAGCTAAACATAGGGCAATCCTGGAAGAAAATTGAAGCGGCAATCACTTACTTTACACCCTGTAGATGACATTGTTTACAGGGCTCTGATAGTGCCTAAGAGGGGAGAACACAATATTGCATCTTTGGGCACACTGTTGGTTTCACGCATTCATCTTTTGGTCTGTGCGTCCCTTGATGCTCCCTCGGCTGTGGATGAGTTTTCCCATTGTATAGAAGATGGGCTGCCATTATATTATAGTGTGTGATATCTAAAATTGGAAGGATTACTGGAGCCAGAGCGCCAAGTACAATGGGTGCGGTAACATAGCTTGATGGGGCCATAATATACTCATGTGAGTGAGACCAAAGATGAAGCTTCATTGATGAAAGGCACTGCCTAAGACAAGCCAGGCTTCCCAAATTGCTCTTCTCCATTGATTATCCAAAATACTGACAAATTTACCTATGTTTCTCATTATAAGAGATGATTGCTGCCTATAAATATCTTAAAACTAGGTTATTGCATGAGTAGGAGCTGAGCTTCTCTCTGTCCACCAGCTTTGTCTTCAGGTAATTTGCTTTTCCACGTCCCTCTGGAAGGTTCACATATCAGCAAAAGGAAGGCAGAAGAAAACAGACATTTATGTTCCTTCATCTCAGAACAAGCTCCCTCCTCCTCCTTCCCTCTCCCTAGAATTTGCTGATTTGTCTTTTATTTCTTCTACCATCAGTAATTGAAAAGAATAGACACCCCGCCCAGACAGATCCTACGCCTCGGAGGTTGCGGCACATCAAAAGAGAGTTCTGATTGTTAGTCTTAGGCCGGCACGGCCGCCCGCTCTCGGACCCGAGTGTGCGGCTGCATGTATTTCTATGCAGCCACGCACTTGGGTCCGAGAGCGGGCGGCCGTGCCGGGTGTTGATGCGAGAAAGTCGTGCGACTACCTCGCATCAAACTCGGCAGTGTGACGTCGGCCTAATTGGGGTTTTGTTTTGTTTATATATATAATATAATCCGGAAGAAAAGCTGGAAAGATTGCATTTTTTCCGTTACTTTTCACCTTTTGCTGTGTAATGGGCAGGTTTAGCAGCAGTCTCATTATCATCAGAGGTCAGGATCACAATAAAAAGTGACACCTCTTTTATAAAGATGAGACATGATTAAACCATTGATAAAATCTGACATCTCCCTTTTCCCTTCTCCCAGATCTTTAGTGCAATGAGCCGTATATATCGTCAATTTCATTAACGGACCGGGATGAACCTGTCTAATTTGGGCGATAAAATCCTGTTTTTGCATGCGTTTTTTTTAGACGTTTTTACTTGAATTGGTACAAAGCGCTGAAAGAAATGACATGCGGCAGACTTGAAAAAAATGCATAGTAGGTTCAAATTTGCAAGGAAAAAAATAAACAGCGTGTGCGTGAGTTTTCAGATATCTCACTCACTCTGCTGGTATTGAAAAAAGCAGAATTTTTCCCCTAAACAAAAAATGCAAAATACAAGCCCTAAGGGTGCGCTCAGACGAATGGACAGAACACAGGCTGATATTCGGATTGCAGTCAGCCATGCAAGTCAACAAGTCCGTGGAAAACATTGGACGGAACTTGGATGACACAGACTGACACAATGGAGAAGTTGGAGAATTTTTTTTTCCATCTTCTCCTCATCCAAGAAAATTGGACCTGAACATTGAGAAGGGACAAACCAAACTATAAAGTAGTATGCTGATACCTGAGCCAACGGCGGAAAGAAGAAGTGGCACCTGGTTACTTTACGGGTGGGTGCACGGTGCAGGGTCATAGTGCCAATCACCCGAAACATTTGGCTGGGAGGTTGTAAAGAGTTTTGTGGTTCCCGAAAGATTTTCTAACTCTTTCAGGAGCAGAGGAAACTATCAATTGGTTCTACGCCAAATGTCAGAAAATCTATGGGCCAATTAAATTACTATTATAATAGTCTGATTTCAGTCATTGTTATACCATGGATTTGTGTTTGCCTCACACATTCTTCAAGGACAAATTCATTTTAGACTGTTCTTTACTGCAGGAACCAATAGAAAAAGCCGGCAAGTCATGTTTCTCACACGTACACACAACGATTGACAGGTCTTGCAAAATACCCATACTGGAACAGCTGTCAATCACTGTGAGTGGGCGGAGCATGCAGGACTCCGAGGCTTTTTCTAGGAGTCCTGGAAGCATTTTAATAGGGTTTTACATGAAAATACTAAATAATGTGATAAGAAAACTGTACATCTCTGAGGGCCACATCTCCACCTCAGTCATATGTGTTGTGAATGGGTTTGAGATGAGTTCTGAGCAGAGGCTCCCTCTGGTGGTTACAAGCGGTACTAGTGAAGATTGTGAGGACTGGGAATCAGGTGTTACTGACTGGTCTTATATAAGGGAGTCATTTTCCCATCAGGGTTGCCGGTGATCAATTGTTCTGGTCTGAATCCTTCATTCCAGTTTCCCTTGTAGCCTGCTGTGTCGTGTCTGCATCTCCTGCTACCAGATAAGATTTTTTCTTCTTTTGTGTTATTGCTATATTTTTGCATTTTGTCCTGCACTTCTTTGGGGGCCTTCTGGGTCCCCTCCGGGGGCTTCTGCCTTCTCAGTTTAGTTCAGCCACTGAGTTTTGTTCTTTTGCTTTTTCCAGTTTTTTCAGTGGCTGCTGTTTTGATTTTGTTACACCAGAGAACTAATTTAGGTGGTAGAGGTCGTGTGATCTCAGGTGATTTTGAAATTAGTAGAGTTGGTGTTTTTCAGGGTTTTCTGAGATTGCAGTAAGTACCCTTCCTATCCTTTTCTATTTAGATAGTTTGGGCCCCAGCGTTTGCTCATACTATTTTCTTTCTGTGTCAGTATTTCCTCTTGTCTAACTGCCATTACATGTTTGGGGGCTTTCTATTATCTTTGGGGATCTGCTCCGGGGCAGATAGCTTTCCTGTTTCTGTCTTTAGGTGTAGTTAGTTTCTCAGGCTGTGACGAGGCGTCTAGGACCAACGTAGGAACGCTCCACGGCTGCCTCTAGTTGTGGTGGTTAGTCAGGGTACTGCAATCTCATAGATTCCAACTGCTCTGGTGTATTGCCTTTTTTACCTGCACTCCTCAGCTACCGAAACATAACACATATGCTGCCTTCAGATAGAAACCCAACCGAGTCACTTTAATTGGTTTTAATACCTCTTAGTGATGGTGGAATTTTGCTTCAGACCCATATGACCAGCTTCAAGTTACAAGAAAAGGGGTCTTCATGTTCTCTATCACCTACAGGCTTCTTCTTGATATTGATGCGGTCAGGACAGGAGGTCTTGTCTACTGAAGGCAAAATCAGAAATTCACACCTTTCTAGGCACTACTCTTGGAAAAAAAAAGCTTGGATTACCTTACAAATTGTTACAAACACTCAATCACCCTCCAACCTTTCCACCATGGCCATTACCAAAGAGCTGTCTTAAGAATACCAGAGACAAAAATGTCCCCCTCAGATTAAGCCTGTACATATCTTCTGGAGTCTGAAAAATCTCCTTGGTTCCCCTGATGCTTCCCAAAACTTTGTGAAACCAGAAAGTTGCTTGTGCATGATGTCGGGATGCACCATTACTAAATGCTGTAGAAGGGGTGTATGCTAAAAAATGGACTTGGCTACGGAAGAAACATTTTTGGCAGTCAGCGCACTTCCAAAAAATTGGCGACTATGCAATAACATCACGAGTGGTTTGTTCTAAATGAGATATGTACAATTTACTCCCAGCATCTGCAATCTGTTCTTCTGGCGGGTAAGTGTATACACAAGATACAACTATTCTCCACAACTGTACAAATATAGACATTGTTACAGACGTCTCGATAAATAAGTAAGATGTCAGCTATCCTCGTGTAACCCTCTCGTAGTAGAAGGTGATTTGAGATCGTCTGACCCATAGACTCTGAACAGCCAGCTAATTGACGACAAATGACTGTGACTTGCTGCTGCTCCTGGTGAAGACGTTGAGTGAGAAAAATGGTCCCGATCTTAGCGTGGATAGGGAGACATAAATGAACGCTCCGGTATAGGCCCATGTACACCATGATGGATAAGGTGGAAGATATCAGTTCTATGCAAAAAGCTATGCGGTTTATAGAACAAGATCGCTATAAGTTCACACACTCGCTCTTACGGCAGACGCTAATAATTGCTGCACCATTAGTGTATGCTGAGATGTCCTGAAGCTCCAGGATGAACAAAGTGATGTGAAAGCTCAATTAATATCAGCTCAATTAATATCAATTTGAGATACTAAGATAACCTTCTGTACTAATGAATTACTGAAAAAGTACCAGTCCTGCTATACAAAACTTGTACAGAAGTATGGTCTTTTTGTCCTGGTCCTTCGCAACAACTTATAATTGCTTTTGGTGCACATGTCAATCTAATATGTCCAAGAACTGTCCCAATTCTCATGCCCAGTAACTTGCTAGCCGCTGTTGGAGGCGGTTCTTCTTCACCAGCATTCTACCAGGACTGTATGTGCTGAAACTTCCTTCACCCACACCTCTCAGCATACAATGCATCTGCCATTGTCCCATAGCTTGAAGACTTGAATTGAAAGAACACTTCTCTGTTATTCCTGTGAACAGTATGACAGACAGAAGAGCAAGAGCAGTGGGATAAAGCCCTACCTTCTCTTCCTGTAGATTAACAAAGCCCCAACCCCACTTCCTGTAGATTACCAAAGCCCCACCCCCCACTTCCTGTAGATTGACAAAGCCCCACCCCGCTTCCTGTAGATTAAAAAAGCCCCACCCCCACTTCCTGTAGATTAACAAAGCCCCACGCCCACTTCCTGTAGATTAACAAAGCCCCACCCCCACTTCCTGTAGATTAACAAAGCCCCACCCTACTTCCTGTAGATTAACAAAGCCCCACCCCAACTTCCTGTAGATTAACAAAGCCCCACCCTACTTCCTGTAGATTAACAAAGACCCACCCCCACTTTCTGTAGATATACAATGACTCACCCCACTTCCTATAGAGACAAAGCCCCACCACTTACTATAGAAAGACAAGGACCCACCCACACTTCCTCTAATCTGTAATAACACCTCTACTGATAGACACTATGGATTACACTTGGCCATGGGAAAAAATATAGACAGAAGAGAGTCACCTAGACAATGGAAATTTGGAGTGATTTTGGGAGACAACAACATTTTTAAATGTAATGATTTTCAGTTTACCTGTTTATGACTTTATATAACAAATGAGATAAAGGTGTCTGAAAGTATTTGAGTGTTACTCACCCGTCTCAGCTCCAGGTCCCGGCCCTGCTTCCTTCCTTTATGTTTCCTTTTATATTTCTTTCCTATGGTCTTCACTTAGGATCTTAAGAAACCCTGCAAACTCCTGTGACGTTATCATCCTAGGCTTTTTAAGGTTGAATTAGCCGTGTGTGTCTGAATATTTAGTAAGCTTTGTACACAGTTATAGTGTGCTATGGAGTTTGTCTTGCCATTCATTTTTCTTAGCTGACAATCATCTCTCCAGCAAACCCCTGTTTTTTTTCTCAACTAACTGCATTTATTTACTAGCTCAGACCTGCAGTCATACCCTTTGTCTGCTGTAAGCATGACAAACTCTTCACTGCTGCTATTCACAGTATCGGTCAATGTTGCCACAACATTTTGTAACTTCTATACAAGTAAGTGTTCGCTTTGCCTGTTCATCATGCTGCTTTTGCCCTTGACAAGGATCATCTGTCCGCTGATGTCATTCAAACACTTCTGTCTTTAGCCATTTGCTTGATGCAAGTCCTGGCCTGTCTACATCTACGGTTCTTGATTACGTCCACACTCCTGACTGTGTGCCTTCTGGTGTTTCCCGCTCCACTTCTGTCTGCCATGCAACACATTGCTGCTGTCTTGGTCCTCACTGATCCATGTGTCATCTAAGTCCTGCCCACTGTGCCCTTGATCCTTGTTGTGCACCCTGACCTACGGCTTAGAAAATGCACCTCAATAGCTCAGCCTATAGTTTAAAGGGACCATTTAATTTATTTTCATATTGCTTGGTTTTTCTAATACAGCGCTGTAACTCCCCTGCCATAAATTTTGCCACAAAATAGACGGTCTTTTCTAAGGATAGGGCTATTCAGTCAGTGTGGTGGTTAGTGGAGTGGGGGCGCATACAGCAGCGGCAGATTTTAGTATCCTTATTAGACATATCTCTGTAATTTTATCATTTCTGTACCTGATATTACAGCTAACTATGGCATAATCCCTTCCAAGTGAGTTAGGTGAAACTGCAAAACCAGGCACAGCCACAACTATAGGTAAGGTCATGATCCTGTGCCGGGTAAGCAATGAAGGGTACAAAAATACAAAAAATACAAAGTGCCCTAGACTCCACTAATCAATCAGAACTCAGAATGGTATTGATGCTGTGCGCCAGTTGTGCTACCCACCTGATGGTCTTCTCCTCCCTCTTGCAGCGCAGCGCTTGCCCAGGAACTGACATTTATGTATACCAGAAAAGCAGTTGGGTATTGATACATGATTAGCGATAAGTAAATCGAGTCCCTTCGATTTTTTTCCAAAACGGTGAATTTTGGCAAATCCGAAAATTTTAAGGCTTTGATTTATACAATGACATAAAGGAGAAAATAGGAGTCACTGGTGAAAAAGGATTTTTTAGCAAAAAAATAGTAAATATTTATTTATATAAATCGTATAAAAAGTAACACAAGATCATATGAAAAAGACATAAGAAACACATACATAGGACGGATGCATATGCAGGGGGAATGCGTTCCTGATAATATCAAGTGACATTAATAACAGTGGCAGTGGAATAAACAAATGGTAGCCCCAAACAGGGAGTCATATGGAGCACCTCCCGCAGTGGGAAAAAGAATTGCGGTGCTGTAGCTACCTACATGTTAACCACAAAGTGCCTGAACATGCTTCAAACAAAAAAAAAAAAAAGTCACAAGCATTGGTATATATTCAGGTCAGCAATAGACTGTGCAGCGCTGCCTAATTCAGCAAGAAGCCATGCTCACCAATACAAAAGTAACACAGGAATGCAGTCACCCCGCTCACAGATGTCACCCCAACGCACGTTTCGTGGCTAGCATGCCACTTTTTCAAGGGGTAGTGATATAATGCACAAAGGACCTTCTTATACCTCCCCTTCCCTGATCACATGATCAGATTTAGCCAATGGAGAACGGTGTGTCGGCGCATGTGTCGCTGGAGCCGGGCAAACCCACAGCGACGGCGGCGTCATGTCTCCAGGGATGCGCACCGGTCAAAGGGCCCGTGCGCACTCCGGACACAAAAAGACGCCCCATCACAGCGGCAATCGCCCAGATCACAGCGGGGCATGCTCACTCCCGGACTCCATTCAGGCCGTAAGCACTACATACATCATGAAAAAACTGGTTTACAATCATATATGCAGAAATACAAAGCAAGATTTTTTGCATCATATATCGATCAGAGTTGTCAAAGTGCAACAAATAGTCGGTACACAAGAATTAATACATTAGAGAATCACATATATTACAGCTTTGTTCTCTCTTCTTTATTTCTTTAATGATTCAGGAATGAACGGGACGGAGGTAGAAAGCCAGATGACGAGTTAGGTGTAGACAAAAACACAACTGTAAAAGATATATATTAAAAACAAATATTAAAATCAAGAAGACATCAAAAGGAACCAAAATAGGGGATACTCAGAAGGAAAAGCAATTATAAAAAAGAGGCAAAACTTAAAGATTCATTAAGGCCATTGGGCACCATTGTGTCCAACTGAATGATCCAACGGGCCTCCATTTGGGCCAGGATTTTTTTATAGTCCCCTCCTCTGACACCAAGGTGTAGAATATCGATTCCACGAACTTTGAAAGAGGATGCGTCACAGTTGTGATGGTATTTATAGTGACGAGGAATCGTCTTTAGGTCCGAAGGATCAGAAATGGTCCTCGCTGCGCCAATGTCCCTTACGTGTTCCCTAATACGTATTCTCAATTCCCTGGTGGTGAGGCCAACATATATCCTCGGACAGTCGCACGTAGCATAGTATATTACATTTGAACTCCCGCAGGATATACGCTGGCGAATATCAAAAGTTTTATCACCACCAGAGGAAGAGAAATTCGTGGAACGCAGGGCATTGGCGCAAGCGAGGCAATGGCCACACGGAACAAAGCCCGCGGTAGGACCACGAGTACCAAAGACATTTTTGGAAGGTGGAAGGTAGTGACTCTGAACAAGCATATCGCGTAGATTTTTTGACCGTCTGGATGTCATGGATGGGTAATCGCCCAGCGAGCGCAGCAGAGCGGGCTCGGTTTTTAAAACATCCCAATGTTTAACTAGGATCTGTCTAATACCAGACCATTCATGGTTGAAAGTGGTGATAAATCTTATTGGTCCCTCTTCACACCCCTGACTGTCCACACGAACGGTATTAAGGAGGCAGCCACGTGGAGTCCTCCTTGCACGATCATATCCTTTTTTAATACACCTATTGCTGTACCCACGCGCCCTAAAGCGTTTTCTAAGGTCCTTGGCTTGTGCCTCAAAAGCATCATTGGTAGAGCAGATGCGTTTCATACGAAGAAACTGTCCAACCGGGACGGCTCTAATGGTGGCAGGGTGATGAGCTGACTTTGCGTGAATTAATGCATTCACAGAGGTGGGCTTCCTAAAAACGTCCGTCCTGAAGCGGCGGCTAGCGTCCACCTCCAACGAGACGTCCAGGAATACTGCTACGTGCGGCTGTCCGAGGATATATGTTGGCCTCACCACCAGGGAATTGAGAATACGTATTAGGGAACACGTAAGGGACATTGGCGCAGCGAGGACCATTTCTGATCCTTCGGACCTAAAGATGATTCCTCGTCACTATAAATACCATCACAACTGTGACGCATCCTCTTTCAAAGTTCGTGGAATCGATATTCTACACCTTGGTGTCAGAGGAGGGGACTATAAAAAAATCCTGGCCCAAATGGAGGCCCGTTGGATCATTCAGTTGGACACAATGGTGCCCAATGGCCTTAATGAATCTTTAAGTTTTGCCTCTTTTTTATAAATTGCTTTTCCTTCTGAGTATCCCCTATTTTGGTTCCTTTTGATGTCTTCTTGATTTTAATATTTGTTTTTAATATATATCTTTTACAGTTGTGTTTTTGTCTACACCTAACTCGTCATCTGGCTTTCTACCTCCGTCCCGTTCATTCCTGAATCATTAAAGAAATAAAGAAGAGAGAACAAAGCTGTAATATATGTGATTCTCTAATGTATTAATTCTTGTGTACCGACTATTTGTTGCACTTTGACAACTCTGATCGATATATGATGCAAAAAATCTTGCTTTGTATTTCTGCATATATGATTGTAAACCAGTTTTTTCATGATGTATGTAGTGCTTACGGCCTGAATGGAGTCTCGGGAGTGCGCATGCCCCGCTGTGATCTGGGCGATTGCCGCTGTGATGGGGCGTCTTTTTGTGTCCGGAGTGCGCACGGGCCCTTTGACCGGTGCGCACCCCTGGAGACATGACGCCGCCGTCGCTGTGGGTTTGCCCGGCTCCAGCGACACATGCGCCGACACACCGTTCTCCATTGGCTAAATCTGATCATGTGATCAGGGAAGGGGAGGTATAAGAAGGTCCTTTGTGCATTATATCACTATCCCCTTGAAAAAGTGGCATGCTAGCCACGAAACGTGCGTTGGGGTGATATCTGTGAGCGGGGTGACTGCATTCCTGTGATACTTTTGTATTGGTGAGCATGGCTTCTTGCTGAATTAGGCAGCGCTGCACAGTCTATTGCTGACCTGAATATATACCAATGTTTTTTTTTTTTTTTTTTTTGAAGCATGTTCAGGCACTTTGTGGTTAACATGTAGGTAGCTACAGCACCGCAATTCTTTTTCCCACTGCGGGAGGTGCTCCATATGACTCCCTGTTTGGGGCTACCATTTGTTTATTCCACTGCCACTGTTATTAATGTCACTTGATATTAACAGGAACGCATTCCCCCTGCATATGCATCCGTCCTATGTATGTGTTTCTTATGTCTTTTTCATATGATCTTGTGTTACTTTTTATACGATTTATATAAATAAATATTTACTATTTTTTGCTAAAAAATCCTTTTTCACCAGTGACTCCTATTTTCTCCTTTATGTCATTATGCTATTATGAGTGGTGATTTCTGGTCACACACATGTGTGGTGTGACCCACATATATTCTACCAATGCGGCTGTATTTGGTTTAATTTGATTTATACAAATCTAGCAAAATGACTGGCAATGGAGGAGGCCTAAGGAGTCTGAGGGTTATTTTTTAACCCTTTCCCTTTGTTTATTATCCTTTGGGGTCTGAAGACTTTTCATTTGAGGCAATGTTATTCCGCCAGCCGCATCGAAAAAATGTGCTGAAAAAAATTTTGGGGAAATTTTCTTATCTCTATATATAATGCCAAACTTGAAACGTCTGGGCTCCAATATGCTCTAGGAGGTACGGCTACCACTGTCCTCCCCCACAGCTATGACCCTGCCTATCCTGCCCTCATCTCATACACATTAAGGCTGAACACTTCTATTTCCATGTATTGCAATGTGTGGGATAAGGCCAGCAGGTCGGTCTGAATCTTCAACTATGGTTATTGTGCCCCCTGTAGGTGAAGTGTATCTTTAGTGCGTACATTGAGAAGGATCTGCCGGACCAGCAGACATCTTAGAGCATTTTGGATTACTATGGATCTGCAATTTTTCTGGTCTGTGAAAGTCTTTGAAAGGTTTTCCCGTCTTAGTATTTATGAGGCTGTCATGCAGGAGCTCCGTATATGTGATGCTGTCCTCGTTTGCTCTTAAATTATGTAAATACTGAGCATTAGGCAAATGATCACAACGAGAATGGACCTGCTCCTTATTAAGTAGTAATTTGCATCCTCTGAAAAGAGAGCGGAAAGGTAGTAGTCTATGATCAGCACTTTACAGAATATGGATATGTATAATACATTAAATGCATTTCTGGGAAGGGATAGACAGATAGATAGATGGTAGAAAGATGATAGATAGATAGATAGATAGATAGATAGATAGATAGATAGATAGATAGATAGATAGATAGATAGATAAGATAATAAGATGATAGATAGAAAGATAGATAAATAAATAATAGATAGATGGTAGAAAGATGATAATAGATAGATAGATAGATTGATAGATAATAGATAGATGATAGATAGAAAGATAGATAAATAAATAATAGATAGATGATAGAAAGATAGATAGATAGATAATTAGATAATAGATAGATAGATAGATAATAGCTCGATAGATAATAGATGGATAGATAATAGATAGATAGATATAGATAAATAGATAATAGATAGATAATAGAGAGATAATAGATAATAAATACTAGATAGATAATAGATAGATAGATAGATAGATAGATAGATAATAGATAGATAGTAATTGTCCCTGCACTTTGCTTATAGTAATGTGTCCCCTGCCCACTTTATGCTTATAGTAATGTGTCCCCTGCCCACTTTATGCTTATAGTAATGTGTCCCCTGCCACTTTATGCTTATAGTAATGTGTCCCCTGCCCACTTTAGTCCGCCACTTTATGCTTATAGTAATGTGTCCCCTGCCCACTTTATGCTTATAGTAATGTGTCCCCTGCCCACTTTATGCTTATAGTAATGTGTCCCCTGCCCACTTTATGCTTATAGTAATGTGTCCCCTGCCCACTTTATGCTTATAGTAATGTGTCCCCTGCCCACTTTATGCTTATAGTAATGTGTCCCCTGCCCACTTTATGCTTATAGTAATGTGTCCCCTGCCCACTTTATGCTTATAGTAATGTGTCCCCTGCCCACTTTATGCTTATAGTAATGTGTCCCCTGCCCACTTTATGCTTATAGTAATGTGTCCCCTGCCCACTTTATGCTTATAGTAATGTGTCCCCTGCCCACTTTATGCTTATAGTAATGTGTCCCCTGCCCACTTTATGCTTATAGTAATGTGTCCCCTGCCCACTTTATGCTTATAGTAATGTGTCCCCTGCCCACTTTATGCTTATAGTAATGTGTCCCCTGCCCACTTAATGGCCAAGCATTCCTTTTCTACAATGGAATAATTCTTTTCACATGACGACAGTTTCCAGCGCAGGTAGAAAGCTGGGTGCTCCTCCCCGTGTATCTCCTGAGACTTGACTACTTCTAAACCGACATCTGAGGCATCTGTTTGCAGTACAAATTCCTTCTTGCTGGCGGGACAACCAGGACAGGCTGCTTACACAGAGCCACTGTCAGTTCTTGAAATGCCTTCACCGCTTCCGCAGTCCATTTGGCCATAACTGATTTCGTCCACTTAAAGAGGTCAGTCAGATGTGCGGCCATCATGGCAAATTTGGCATGAATCTCCTGTAGTGCCCCATGATTCCTAGAAAGGCTTTAACATGCTTTTTGAGAGCAGTCTTGGCCGGCTTTGGATTGCGTCAACTTTACTGATCTGTGGTTTGATCTCATCCTTCTGGTAACTTCTTTTGATTTTTTTGACTTTTACAAAACCCTGCCTTCCAAAGAGCATCAAACACCACCTGAACCTTTCACAGATGACTTACTTCCCCAATCTGGGCTGAAGATTACAATATTGTCCAGGTATGCTACAGCTTAATACTTATGCAGTGCAAGATTCCGGTCTATGGCCCTCTGGAAGGTAGCTGGGGTTGCCTGCAGTCCAAATGGCATCAAGACATATTGAAAGTATCCGTCGGGTATAGAAAAAGCCATATTCTCCTTGACTTCTTGTGACAGGGAATTGCTAAAATCCCTTAGTTAAATCCAAGGTTATGTACCTTGGTGGCCCAAGTTTCTCAATCAGCTCATTGACACGGAGCATCGGATATGAGTTGAACTTGGAGACTTCATTCAGCTTCCTATAATCGTTACTGAATCTACAGAATCTCCATTCTCCATCGAGTTTTGGAACCAGCACAATCGGGCTAGACCATCTGCTCTTGGATTCCTCAATGATTCCGAGTTTCAACATACAACTTACTTCCTTGGAGATTAGCTCTTGTCGGGCCTCTGGAATTCGATAGAGCTTCAAGTTCACCTGCACATGAGGTTCAATCAGAACCTTGTGTTCTCTGACCTTTGTACACACCGGCAAATCTGAGAAGAGGTCCCTGTTTTGCTGCAGCAATTCACAACACTGCTTTTTTTGGGCCTTCAACAGCGTCTCTGCTATTGCGACTCCTTCAACATCTGCTTCTGGCTTGACCAGCAAACATGGAGTTTCAAAGGGCTCTCTGTCTTGCCACGGCTTCATGAGATTGACATGGTAGACCTGGTACTGCCTACGTCTTCACGGTTGATGACTCTTGTGGTTCACTTCACCAAGTTTTTCCACCACCTCATGAGACCCTTGCCATTTGGCCAAGAACTTACTCTCAATGGTGGGAATTAGTATGAGGACTCTATCCCAGGTTGAACTGCCTCACCCTGGCTGACCAGTTGTAGACACTAGCTTGAGCTTCTTGTGTCTGGAGGAGATGTCCTTTTTCAATAGGCATCACCTTCACAATCCTCTCCTGCATCTGAGAAATGTGCTCAATGATGCTCCTGTGGAGTGTGACTTCAGCTTCCTAAGTTTCCTTTGTTATATCAAGGAGACCCTGTGGATGTTGGCCATATAAAACTTTGAATAGAGAGAAGAGGCGTGTAGAGGCCTGTGGATCCAAGATAGAGAAGAGCAGATAAGGTATGACACACTCTCAGTCTCAACTGACCTTTTCTATGACTTTCCTAAGCATATTCTTCAATGTTTTGTTGAATCTTTCCACAAGGTCATCCATCTGGGAATGGTACACTGACATCTTCAGTTGTGTCATTTGCAGTGCTTTACACAGTTCCCTCATGACTTTACTCATAAGGGGTGTTCCTTGGTTGGTTAGGATCTCCCTCGCTAACCGAGCATGTGAAAAAATGTGGACCAACTTGCGGGCTATACTTTTTGCAGAGGAGTTTCTCAGGGGAACCACTTCAGGTTATCACATAGCATAGTCAAGGATGACCAATATATATTAATGCCCATGAGCAGATTTAACCAGTGGACTGACTAAATCCATGGCAATTCTCTCAAGTGACACTTCTATAATCGGTAATAGCCCGAAGGGGCTTCGAAAGTGAGAAGTGCGGGCGGTTAGCTGGCAGGTAGGACAGAACCTGCAATATTTTAATATTTCCTGGTGACAATAGAACCTCTACATGACCTGCTCTTGAGTTTTGTCCACTCCAGATGGCCACCCAAGACATGTCAATGGGCAATGCCCTACACCCTCCGTATATAGTGTCCTGGCATCAATAACTGTTCTACAATCTCCTCCCTATGTTGGGCGGACCCTAAATTTTCGCCGCTCACCCCTAACTCAGTAATGTCAGCCTAAGGGAACACTACCCCCTTATCCCCCACAAGGACACTGAAGGGAAATCCCTCATAGGTGTGTTGATACATTTTTAAGGCCAACCTGTCTCTTATCTGAGCAACCGAGCCCTGTCCAATTCCCCCACAGGTCCCAAAACAAAAAAAGAGTCCTGACCCATGATAATGGGGTGCAATAAGTACTGGATCACGCCAAATGGGACTCAGTGCCTTGCGCTGTTTCAATGTCCACTCTGGCCACTGGATAGACTTTAGAATCCCCATTAATTCAGCGTATGCCAACCTTCTTCCCAGTGATCAGCTATAAAGAAATTGTGGCCCTCACGAGGGTCACCAAACTCTCTGAGTTTAGCAGTCCAGTCACTTGTCAACCATTCACCTTTCTGGGACTATGGGACAAGGTTGTGGGCCCTTGTTGGGTGGACAGGTCACACTGCAGGCCGGATATGCATAGTATGAACTGCGGCGTTTCAGCATATAAAATCGCTTGCTGGGACCTTCGGCATTACCTTCCCCTGGACCTTGGATGTCCCTCCCCTTTTGGGCCTCAGCCCCCTTTTGAGACCCCAATAGGCAGTGAGCTGCTACCCCAATGAACCCTTGACCTCCTGATACCTCTTGACCAGTTTGACCAAGTCATCTGCATTCCTGGGATCACCCTTGGCAACCCAAGTCTGTATTGGCCTTAAAAGAGAATACACAAACCCATCCATCACCACTCTCTCTACCATCTGAGAAGAGGTAGAGGACTCTGGCTGCAACCATTCTTGGACCTGGTGCAGCAGATTTGGGAACAAGGGGGTTTGTCACGGTGATACGCCCAGCGGTGAACCTGATACGCCCTGACAGTCATCGTCACCCCCAAGCATGCCAAAATTTCAGTTTTCAGTTTCACATATTTCTTGGTGTCTTGCAAGGTTAAGTAATAGTAGGCCTTCTGGGGCTCCTGCATTAAGTATGGTGCTATCACTTCTGCCCATTGCTCTGGCGGAAGTTTCTCCCTCTCGGCGACCCTTTCAAAAACAGTTAAAAAGGCCTCTATGTCATCTACCTATGTCATTTTCCACAGGGCTTCTCTTTCCGCCTTCCGGATGGAAAAGTCATCAGTCAACTTTGAAGTTGGAGATGCCACCGTGCCACGAACCGCCCCTGTGAGTGGAACAAACTGCTGATGCCATTAATGGTGCTGCTGCTTTTGCTGGATCTATTGAATAAGCAGAGTATTCATCTCCTGCTGTTCCAGCTGTTGCTGTTGATGCTGCTGCTGCAGCTGGACTTGTACCAGTTGTTTTAATAGGTCCTCCACGCTGTCTGATGTTATTTGCTGGCTTACGGCCACCTTCACTCAGGACATGCAGTACCTCTGTAGCCGTCATACATGTTCCCTGGGAATGCTGACCACATTCTCCACCAATTTTGAGATCGCTACTCAGGTGCGTCGTGAGGCAGCACAGGAAGTGTTTCAATTTATGTGTCCAGGCTGGTTTATTGATGCCTCATAAACGAGCCACAAGCAAAGGAAAAATAAATGGCCTTTCAGTGCAGGCAAAGCAAAGTAAACAGTTTTTGACAAAGTCTCTTTAGAGCCAGTCCTGGTCACACAGGTTGGATAGCACCCAGTGTACCGGCTCAGTCTGAAGATAACACACAGGAGGCCTTCTTCCTCCACATCTTCCACACACACAGGCCATGTGTCAAACAACAGACTCCATTTTAACACATGAACCACACCCAGAGGTGGGGTATATGGGCAGCCAGACCCGCCCATCTCTCAGGCTGCCCATAAAACCTTGCCCAGATGAATCAGGAGACAAGTTCTGCATGAGCCGCCTCCGGTGGCCATTTTCTCGGAGGCCACCGCATTGCAGCAATGGATGTGTGGGGGCTCCAGGATTTCACAAAATGTCAGCGGAGGTCCAGCACCACCGAGCACCGCCGAGCCTGCCTTACCAGCCTGAGATGGGGGTCAGATCATCGCCCTGCAGCATCGGAGAACGAACACCTCCTGTGACCTCCACCAGTGCTGCCATTCTTCCCGTGTAAGCTGAATTCAGACAGTAAGACGATCCCATATTTAACTCATTACGTAATTTTTTTTCCCTATTTTTCTTCTGAAAATTTGGGGTGCGTCTTATGGTCCGAAAAATATGGTAATTTGTAATCAAGGATAAATATATCCAGTCCTGGCTGATGCAATTTACCTGCACTGATACACTGTAGCAAGCTCATCAGTAAACTGGATTACAGAGGTTGTCCATGATTAAATATACTATTATTATTATGTTATACCGGAAAACCCTTTTAATGTACAGTATCTTTACCGCAGTCAGAGTTTGGATTTTCTGACACAGAGATCAAAATTCCCAAACTTGAACTGTCTGTAATCACTACTAGAGAAGCACAAGAGGTTACTGCATGCTGCTTTATTATTGAATTCACCATTATTGAATGCACTGGGCTCCCAAGCTCCCTCTACTGGTGGCTGCCTGCAGTAGAAGTTTTATCTCTGCCTTGGCAGTGGATTTGGAGCAGCAAAATTATTCAGTGACCACAATAAATATATATTGTAAGATATGAGTGAGTAATACATTTCAGATCTTTTCGTTACTCACCTCACCTGGCTCCAGCTCCAGACTTTCTGTCTCCCTGATGCCATGGCAGGTTCCTTCTCTTTTTCTGCACACCAGGTTAGCATAGTAACCTGCCTGCACCAGTTACATCAAGCTCCCTGGCCTTATAGGCTGGCTCCTGACCTACTCAACTCTGCTACATTACTAGTCTCTTTTACATAACTACAGTGAGTCACCTGATCTCCTGAAATCTGCTGCTGCTGGGTTCTGCTGCAGTGCCACAGTTAATCTGCTGACCTCCTCAACTCTGCTACATTGCTGGGCTCTGCTGCATCAATTCACCACAATGAGTCAACAGATCTACTGAAATCTGCTGCCCTACTGGGTTCTGCTACAGTGCCACAGTTAATCTGCTGACCTGCTCAACTCTGTTACATTTCTGGGCTCTGCTATATCACTACTTTGACTCTTTTTACCTACGCTGTTCTGCTACATTGTTGAGCTCTGCTACATCACTACAGTGAGTCTCCTGACCAACTCAACTCTGCTACATCACATAACCTTACTGAACAAATCTATGTTGAGCCACTTGAAATATCCAGCACTGCTGCATCGCTTGGCTCTGCTACATTGCTCTTCTGATCTCTTCTAACCCAGCCTCCTGACACACTCAGCTCTGCTACATTGCTGGGCTCTGCTGCATCACCATGAGTAAACAGATCTATTGAAATCTGCTGCCCTACTGGGTTCTGCTACAGTGCCACAGTTAATCTACTGACCTGCTCAACTCTACTACATTTCTGGGCTCTGCTAGATCACCACATTGAATCTTTTTACCTACTCTGTTCTGCTACATTGTTGAGCTCTGCTACATCACATAACCTTGCTGAACAAATCTATGTTGAGCCACTTGAAATACCCAGCACTGCTGCATCGCTTGGCTCTGCCACATTGCTCTTTTGATCTCCTCTAACCCCAGCCTCCTGACACACTCAGCTGTGTTACATTGCTGGGCTCTGCTATACTACAAACTGCTCATCTGGAGCAAGGACTTCGAGCATCCACCTCTCCAGGTGAGACATAACACTCTTTAGAAGTATGGTTTTGCAGGATGAGTAGCTATTTTGTTCTTCCTATTCTGTTCCCCTGCCCCGCACTACAGTTGATACATAATGGAGAACGTCACATCACTCTCGGACATTTTCTGCATGACCTCCGCCTTGCCATCCAGCTGTGACATGTACTGCAGGTGGTGTACATGTATTTGTTCACATAGGCACAACTTGCCCATAGCTGGTGGCTGATGGCGGGGAAAGGAAAATGACGCATTTCTCAAACCCCTGTCGTCCCCTCCTGGTTAGGACAGAGCACATTGTAGCCAGTGGATACACACAGCCGAGCTGACATGGCTTCAGGGAAGGTGACAGTGAGCCGGGAAGGGATATGTCACAGGTTGTTACATCAGAGCGGCTATCCCACTGAGACGGAGAAGTCAGGACAAAGTTTATGTAGTGCTGGGCGCAGGCTGCGGAGAGCTAGATATCGCTGTGTACCCAATATTTATTCCCGGTGAGCCCCTGGGTGAGGTTTTATGGTCGCTGTTAGAGGAGCATACAGCTTTAAGCGCCAACATTCATATAGGAAATTTCGAGAATGTCAGAACAGACGTTTCATCAGATTTACGGGACGGCGCGGTCCTAGATGAGCACTTTATAGCCATGTGACATCAGCAGCGGACACCTGAGGACGCAGACGAGGATTGTTAGATTGTTTCACAGGACTCTTAGAGGCATTGTTATATTAGAGGATTTTGGTACATCCAAGTGAAAAAAAATACAATTGTATGCCATATAGGAATTTAAAGAACATGTCACTTGTTTTTGTGATAGTAGAGGATATTGGAGACATATATATTCAGCTGTTATGTTTTGGTAGCTGAGGAGAATAAGCAAAAACAGTAATACACCAGAGAGGCTGGAACCTATTGGATTGCAGTAACCTGAACTAATCACACAACTAGAGGTAGCCGTGGAGCGTTCCTACGTTGATCCTAGACGCCTCGTCACAGCCTGAGAGATAACTACACCTAAAGGCAGAAAGATGAAAGCTATCTGCCCCGGAGCAGATCCCCAAACAAAATAGGAAGCCCCCAAACATGTAATAGCGGTTAGACAAGAAGAAGCACGGACACAGACAGAAAACAGAATGAGCAAACGCTGGGGCCCAATCTGTCTAGACAGAAAAGTACAGGAAAGAATTCTGACTGCAATCCAACAAAAAACCCTAAAAAATCCCAACTCTTCTGATTGCAAAAACACCTGAGATCACACGATCTCTACCACCTAAGTCAGTTCTCTGGTATAACAAAACTGTTGTGAATGGGTTTGAGATGAGTTCTGAGCAGAGGCTCCCTCTGGTGGTTACAAGCGGTACTAGTGAGGATTGTGAGGACTGGGAATCAGGTGTTACTGATTGGTCTTATATAAGGGAGTCATTTTCCCATCAGGGTTGCCGGTGATCAATTGTTCTGGTCTGAATCCTTCTTTCCAGTTTCCCTTGTAGCCTGCTGTGTCGTGTCTGCATCTCCTGCTATCAGATAAGACAATTTCTTATTTTGTGTTTTTGCTATATTTTTGCATTTGGTCCTGCACTTCTGTGGGGGCCTTCTGGGTCTCCTCCGGGGGCTTTTGCCCTCTCAGTTTAGTCCAGCCACTGTGTTTTGTACTTTTGCTTTTTCCAGTTTTTTCAGTGGCTGCTGTTTTTGTTACACCAGAGAACTAATTTAGGTGGTAGAGGTCGTGTGATCTCAGGTGATTTTGAAATTAGTAGAGTTGGTGTTTTTTCAGGGTTTTCTGAGATTGCAGTAAGTGTCCTTCCTGTCCTTTTCTATTTAGATAGTTTGGGCCCCAGCGTTTGCTCATACTATTTCTTTCTGTGTCAGTATTTCCTCTTGTCTAACCGCCATTACATGTTTGGGGGCTTTCTATTATCTTTGGGGTTCTGCTACGGGGCAGATAGCTTTCCTATTTCTATCTTTAGGTGTAGTTAGTTTCTCAGGCTGTGACGAGGCGTCTAGGACCAACGTAGGAACGCTCCACGGCTGCCTCTAGTTGCGGTGGTTAGTCAGGGTACTGCAATCTCATAGATTCCAACTGCTCTGGTGTATTTCCTTTTTTGCCTGCACTCCTCAGCTACCGTAACATAACAGTATCACCGGCCATAAAAATTGTATGGTACTCACAGAAGGGAAAAAATATTTTGAAGGAAGAAAAGTTGTCAAAGATATTTTTCTGTTTGTTGCATTTTTTTTTTTCCCTCTGTATCTCTGGGTGCTGGGAGGATTTTTTCTCTCAATGGAGTTTGCACAGTTGTCTGGCCGTGTGGATCAGCTTGCCACTGAGGTTCAGAGTATTGCTGCATATCTTGCTAGGTTGCCTGTTGTGGAACCTAGGATCCCCATGCCAGATTTGTTTTTAGGGGATCGAGCTAAGTTTCAGAATTTCAAAAATAATTGTAAATTGTTTCTTGCCTTAAAATCTAAGTCCTCAGGAAACGCAGCGCAGCAGGTTCAAATAATCATCTCTCTCCTGCGCGGCGATCCTCAGGATTGGGCTTTTTCCCTGATACCTGGGGATCCTGTTTTGAGTGATGTTGATGCATTTTTTCAGGCTTTGGGGTTATTGTACGATGAGCCTAATGTCACTGATCAAGCTGAAAAAGCCTTGTTGGCATTAAATCAGGGGCTTGATGACGCTGAGTTATACTGTCAGAGATTCCGTAGGTGGGCAGTCCTGACCAAATGGAATGACGACGCTTTGGCGGCCCTTTTCCGGAAGGGTCTGTCGGATAATGTAAAGGATGTTATGGTGGGATTCCCTGTCCCCTCTGGTCTCAATGATTCTATGTCATTAGCGATTCAAATTGACAGACGTTTGCGTGAGCGGAGAAGTATGCGTGGAATGGTGTTGCCTTGTGAACCAGCTTCTGAACCCATGCAGTGTGATGGAGTGGTGTCTGGGGCACAGCGTCATGAGTTTCGAAAGCGCAATGGGTTATGTTTCTACTGTGGTGATGCCTCTCATGCTATTTCAGTCTGCCCTAAGCGGGGAAGACATTTTGCACGCTCAGTTGTCTTGGGTAGTGTTCAGACTAAGTTTTTATTAACTGTCACTCTGATATGCTCTCTGTCCTCATTTTCTGCTCAGGCTTTCGTTGATTCTGGAGCAGCTATTAACCTGATGGATTATGATTTTGCTAAACGTTGTGGGTTTTCCTTGATACCCCTACAGAAGTCTATTCCTCTACTGGGGATCGATTCTACCCCTTTGGCTGAGAATAAACCCCAGTTTTCTACTCAGGTGATAATGAGGGTTGAACCTGATCACCAGGAGTGCTGCAAATTTTTGGTTCTATATAATCTGCATGACATTATAGTGCTGGGTTTCCCTTGGTTACAGTCTCATAATCCTGTTTTGGATTGGAAATCTGTGTCTGTAACCAGTTGGGGCTGCCAATGTGTTAGTGCCAACACTCCTGTTTTTTCTGCCTCCCCCCAGGCTGAAGATGTTCCTGACTTTTTGTTTGATTTTTCTGATGTGTTTAGCAAAAGTAAATCTGCATCCTTACCTCCCCATAGGAGCTATGACTGCGCTATTGAATTAGTGCCAGGTAGTAAATTCCCTAAAGGTCGCCTTTTTAACTTGTCTGTACCTGAACATGACGCTATGCGGTCTTATATCAAGGAATCATTGGAGAAGGGTCATATCAGACCATCCTCTTCACCCTTAGGTGCCGGTTTTTTCTTTGTGGCCAAAAAAGATGGTTCATTAAGGCCGTGTATTGATTATCGTCTCTTGAACAATATTACTGTGAAATATCAATACCCGTTACCCTTGATTTCTGACCTGTTTTCCAGGGTGAAAAACGCTACTTGGTTTACCAAGCTTGACCTCAGGGGGGCATATAACCTTATTCGCATTAAGCACGGGATGAATGGAAGACGGCGTTTAATACCCCAGAGGGGCATTTTGAGTACCTAGTGATGCCCTTTGGGCTCACTAATGCTCCTTCTGTCTTCCAGTCCTTCATGAATGACATTTTCAGGGATTTTGTGGACAAGTTTCTGATTGTTTATTTGGATGATATCTTGATTTTTTCTAATGACTGGGACTCTCATGTGAAACATGTTCGAACTGTATTCCAGATTTTGAGAGAGAATGCTCTGTATGTGAAGGGTTCAAAGTGTCTTTTTGGCGTACAGAAGATCTCATTTATGGGATTCATTTTGTCCCCATCTGTTATTGAAATGGACCCGGGCAAGGTTCAGGCCATCTGTGATTGGGTCCAACCTACTTCATTAAAGGCTCTTCAGAGATTTTTGGGTTTTGCCAATTTTTATCGTAAATTTATTGGTAATTTCTCTATTATTGTTAAACCATTAACTGATTTGACCAGAAAGGGTTCTGATGTGGTGAATTGGCCTCCTGAGGCAGTCTCTGCATTTCAGGAACTTAAGCAGAGATTCACTTCTGCTCCTGTTCTACGGCAGCCTGATGTTTCTCTGCCATTTCAGGTGGAGGTTGATGCCTCTGAAATTGGGGCAGGTGCCGTTTTGTCCCAAAAAGATCCAGAGACCTCTAAAAGTAACCCTTGTGCCTTTTTCTCTCGAAAATTTTCTCCTACTGAACGTAATTATGACGTGGGTATTCGGGAGTTATTGGCCATGAAGTGGGCTTTTGAAGAGTGGAGACATTGGCTGGAGGGAGCCAAACATCAGGTGGTGGTCCTTACGGACCATAAGAATCTGGTCTATCTGGAATCTGCCAAGCGACTCAATCCTAGACAGGCCAGGTGGGCCTTGTTTTTCACACGTTTTAATTTTGTGGTTTCCTTTCTTCCTGGCACTAAGAATGTTAAGGCGGATGCCCTCTCGAGGAGTTTCCTTGCGGACTCTCCTGAGCTATCTGATCCCTCTGTTATTTTGAAGGAGGGTGTAGTTCTTTCCGCCATCTCGCCCAATTTGAGACTTGCTCTGGAGGGGTGTCAGGAGGATAGGCCCGAGCGCTGCCCTGTTGGAAAATTGTTTGTCCCGGACCAATGGAAAAAGAGTGTGATGTCTGAGATTCATTGTTCCGCATTGGCTGGGCATCCCGGAATTTTTGGTACCAGAGACTTGGTTAGTCGGTCCTTTTGGTGGCCTACCTTGTCTCGCGATGTCAGGGAATTTGTGCAGTCCTGCGGGACTTGCTCTCGCTCCAAGCCTTGCTCTCGCTCTAGTGGTTTGTTGATGCCATTGCCTGTGCCCAAGAGACCATGGACCCATATCTCTATGGATTTCATTTCCGATCTTCCTGTTTCTCAGAGAATGACCACCATCTGGGTAATTTGTGATAGGTTTTCCAAAATGATACATCTTGTGCCATTACCTAAGTTGCCTTCCTCCTCTGAATTGGTGCCGTTGTTCCTTCAGCACGTGGTTCGTTTACACGGCATTCCTGAGAACATTGTGTCTGACAGAGGAGTCCAGTTTGTTTCCAGATTTTGGAGGACTTTTTGTTCTAAACTGGGTGTTCAATTGTCTTTCTCCTCGGCATTTCATCCTCAGACCAATGGTCAAACTGAGAGAACAAACCAGACATTGGAGACTTATCTAAGATGCTTTGTGTCTGCTGATCAGGATGACTGGGTCTCTTTTTTGCCTTTGGCTGAGTTTGCTCTTAATAATAGGGCTAGCTCTGCCACTTTGATGTCTCCGTTTTTCTGTAATTCTGGGTTTCACCCTCGATTTTCTTCAGGACAGACGGAGGCTTCTGTCTGTCCAGGTGTTGACTCTGTTGTTGAGCGTATGCAGCAGATTTGGGACCAGGTAGTGGAGAGGTTATCCCTCTCTCAGGAGAAGGCCCAGCGGTTTGCTAACCGGCATAGGACTGATGGTCCTCGGTTTAAAGTGGGGGACTTGGTCTGGTTGTCCTCAAAGAATATTCCTATGAGAGTAGTATCTCCTAAATTTAAGCCTAGGTTCATTGGACCTTATAAGATCATGGAGATTATTAATCCTGTTTCTTTTCGTTTGCTTCTTCCAGGGACATTTAAGATCCATAACGTGTTCCACAAGTCCTTGTTGAAGAGGTTTGTTGAGCCAGTGGTTCCTGCTGCTGTGCCTCCTGACCCTGTTTTGGTTGAGGGCAATCTGG
>JARQOD010000008.1:141640020-141698337 GCA_033576555.1 Oophaga sylvatica | reverse complement strand
GGTTTTACAAGTCCCCAGTGAACTCAACTGACATCACCACTCAAGACTTTTTAAACCCTACTCTGACACCCATGTGTGTCTGAGTATTAAGTAAGCTTTTTTCAGCTACCTTGTGCCTAAGACACGTTCACACATTCAGTATACTGACCTATTTTACATCAGTATTTGTAAGCGAAAACCATGAGTGGAACAATAAGAGGAAAAGTATAATAGAAGCACATCAATACATCTGTATTTTTCACCCACTCCTGCATTTGACTTACAAATACTGATGTGAAATACTGACCAAATACTGAACGTGTGACTGTGGAATAAGAGTTTGTCTTACCAGTTCTCTCATCTGGCAATAATCTCAGTAAACTCCTGTTTGTTTCTACAATATGCATTTACTTCAGGCTCAGGCCTGGAACTAAGCTGTAAGCATACAAACTCTTCTCTGGACTTGTTCACACTACAAATGCTGCGGCATCAGAGTAGTGTAACTTTTTGACAATACTAACAAGTTTGCTTGTTTATCTCTGCTGCCGTAGACTATCCATTTGTTTGTTGTATATTTTTTGATTTGCTGTTGGCATAAAGAACTATCCTCTGAACTCGTTCACACTACAAATGCTGCTGCCTCAGAGTAGTGTAACATTTTTGACAAGACAAACAAGTTTGCCTGTTTATCTCTGTTGCCATGGAGTATCCATTTGATGGCTGTAAATCCTTTCATTTGCTGTAGGCATAAAGAACTCTTCCCTGCCCTTGTTCATGCAACAAAGTGCTGGATCAGAGTAGTATATCTTTCAACAATACAAACAAGTTTGACTTTTCATCTATGCTGCCATAGACTATAATTTGTTATCTGTATATCCTTTCATTTGAGGTATATTTAAAGAGCTCTTCTGAATTTGTTCACACTACAAATGCTGCTGCATTATACTGCATCTTTTAACAAGACAAAAAATTTGCCTGTTATTCTCTGTTGCCATAGACTATTCATTTGTTTACTGTATTACATTTTGTTTGCTGTAGGCATGTAGAACTCTTCTCTCGACTTGTTCACACTACAAATGCTTCTGCATCAGAGTAGTGTATCTTTTTGACAAGACAAATAAGTTTGACTGTACATCTAGGATATCACATCGGATATCCATTTACATGCACATATAGGATATCCATTTGTTTTTTGTATAACCTTTCATTTGCTGTAGGCATAAACAACTCTTCTCTGTACTCGTTCACACTACAAATGCTGCTGCATCAGAGTAGTGTATCTTTTTAACAAGACAAACAAGTTTGCGTGTTTATCTCTGCTGCCATGGAGGCATTAATAACTCTTCTCTGGACTTGTTCACACTACAGACATAGCTAAGTATGACCGGTCTGCCAGTGTATGTAACTGTAAATGTCACCATTACCCTGCTTTGTCAGTATATTGTACCCATCAGTGCACCTATAATATGACAGATCATGGATTGCCTACATGTTCATTATGGACCTCTGGAGAATCCAGAACAGTGTCTGCACACGAGTTTGCCATGTGAATGGGCTCCTAATAAAAGCAGTACTTGGGAACCATAGAAGGACTAGTCCACCATCACAAAGTTCACGCTAATGGACAAAGGTTTATATACTGTATTTTCTAAGCATGTTCATATTATGTATGAGGTAGAATGGAGTTAAATATATATATGGTATTAATTCCTTAATAAGGAATGCATTTTATTTGAGTGGTTTTCCTATCAATTAAGTGCTATTAATATCTTCCACATAAATAAATGATCTTATAGGTAATGCAAAAGTACACATTACCACTATTGCTGTGTTCTTCTATGGCCCATGATCCTTCTCCATTGTACTTTCTCTGCCAGCCCCAAGAATTTAGTGCAAGGTGGCTCCTCTGTGGTTAATTCTCAGGATAAGTTACTAGGAACTATGGGACCAGAAAACTAAGGGTGGGGGGGATTATAGAGTAAGAATATTGCACACTACCTTGTAGGAAGGAATTTAATCCTGTTTTGGGCTCCTAATAAATGGCCCATGCCCGAATCTATAAAATGACTGTATGAAGCGTAGCATTGCACTAAAGTGGATTTGTCATCACATTTCACAATACAAACTGCATGTGTGATTACATAGATCTTGTTGCCCTGATGAGGCCGGTGTACATACTTTGAAAATCCATGTAAGAATGGATGCAAGTATTTGAAAGTCTTTGAAAGTTTCGATGCTCTGCCGCGACTCATAAAATGCTTATTTGAATGTGAGAATTATACAGTCATTTTGACTCGGATTTTCATAGAAAGCATACCAGTCTCATCAGGTCAGAGATCTTTTTATTAATGTATCCAGTTTTGTATTGATAAATCTGATGACATATCTGCATTAAAGCGCTAAAGCTGCATTATATTTTACAATGCCAGCGCGCGGTACAGCCTTTCCACAATATACGCCCGGTCTGACCGATCATTTTGCATTTTAAAATGAAGCGCACATCCACAGCATTTTACCACACTGACAAATCCTGAATTTTGTTTGCCCCTATAATTTTTTTAAATCTGGGTCTTAACAGCAGAAGAGTGCAGAACTCTGCCGGGTTATCAGACTTGGGGATATTCAGTTTGGAAAAACAAAGGCTTCGGAGCGATCTTATTACAAGTGCTTATGTGAGGGGACAGTACAGAGAGCTTTCCACAATTAGGTCCTGCAGTAATAGGGCATCCTCTATGTCTGGAGGAAAGAAGGTTTAATCCTATTCACAGATGATGCAGATCCTTTAGGCTATGTTCACATGTTGTGTTTTTGCAGCTTTTTTATGCAAATTAAAAACTGCTTTTTACAGTATGAGCAAAAGCTATGAAATGTCTGAAATCTCACGCACCATTGCTTTTATTCCTCACTGAATTGGAAAACTGACATTTTTAAAAAATCTGCGGCATGCCACTTCTTTCAGCATTTTGCAACTTATTTTTACCATAGAAATCAGTGAGAAAGTGCAAAACTATTTTTGCTGCATTTTGGTGAATAAAACTAACTTTATTAAACATGTACTGTAGACAAATGACACATGTAATCTGCACCAAAAATGCAGCAAAAAAAGCAACAGAAAAGCATCAAAACCTGTTTTTTTTGTAAATAGCGTCTTAACTGCCAAGATAGCAGATTTTGCTTGCAGAAAAAACGCATAAAAAATGCAACGTGTGAACTTATCTTTGCTGTAAGGGCAGTAACACTATGAATTCTTCACTGTATGAGCAGTAAGACTGTGAGTTCTTTACCATACAAGCAGTAAGACTGTGGATTCTTTACTGTACGAGCAGTAAGACTGTGAGTTCTTTACCATACAAGCAGTAAGACTGTGGATTCTTTACTGTACGAGCAGTAAGACTGTGGATTCTTTACTGTATGAGCAGTAAGACTGTGAGTTCTTTACCATACAAGCAGTAAGACTGTGGATTCTTTACTGTACGAGCAGTAAGACTGTGGATTCTTTACTGTACGAGCAGTAAGACTGTGGATTCTTTACTGTACGAGCAGTAACACTGTGGATTCTTTACTGTACGAGCAGTAAGACCGTGGATTCTTTACTGTACAAGCAGTAAGACTGTGAATTCTTTACTGTATGAGCAGTAAGACTGTTGATTCTTTACTGTATGATCAGTAAGACTGTGAGTTCTTTACCATACAAGCAGTAAGACTGGATTCTTTACTGTACGAGCAGTAAGATCGTGGATTCTTTACTGTACGAGCAGTAAGACTGTGGATTCTTTACTGTACGAGCAGTAAGACTTTGGATTCTTTACTGTACGAGCAGTAAGACTGTGAATTCTTTACCATACAAGCAGTAAGACTGTGGATTCTTTACTGTACGAGCAGTAAGACTGTGAATTCTTTACCATACAAGCAGTAAGACTGTGGATTCTTTACTGTACGAGCAGTAAGACTGTGAATTCTTTACCATACAAGCAGTAAGACTGTGGATTCTTTACTGTATGAGCAGTTAAGACTGTGAATTCTTTACCATACAAGCAGTAACACTGAGGATTCTTTACTGTATGAGCAGTAAGACTGCGAATTCTTTACTGTACGAGCAGTAAGACTGTGAATTCTTTACCATACAAGCAGTAAGACTGTGGATTCTTTACTGTACGAGCAGTAAGACTGTGGATTCTTTACTGTACGAGCAGTAACACTGTGGATTATTTACTGTACGAGCATAAGACCGTGGATTCTTTACTGTACGAGCAGTAAGACTGTGGATTCTTTACTGTACGAGCAGTAAGACTGTGGATTCTTTACTGTACAAGCAGTAAGACTGTGAATTCTTTACCATACAAGCAGTAAGACTGTGGATTCTTTACTGTACGAGCAGTAAGACTGTGGATTCTTTACTGTACGAGCAGTAAGACTGTGGATTCTTTAATGTACAAGCAGTACGACTGTGGATTCTTTCCTGTACGAGCAGTAAGACTGTGGATTCTTTACTGTACGAGCAGTAAGACTGTGAATTCTTTACCATACAAGCAGTAAGACTGTGGATTCTTTACTGTACAAGCAGTAAGACTGTGAATTCTTTACCATACAAGCAGTAAGACTGTGGATTCTTTACTATACGAGCAGTAAGACTGTGGATTCTTTACTGTGCGAGCAGTAAGACTGTGAATTCTTTACCATAGAAGCAGTAAGACTGTGGATTCTTTACTGTATGAGTAGTAAGACTGTGAATTCTTTACCATACAAGCAGTAAGACTGTGGATTCTTTACTGTACGAGCAGTAAGACTGTGAATTTTTTACTATAGGAGCAGTAAGACTGTGGATTCTTTACTGTACGAGCAGTAAGACTGTGGATTCTTTACCATACAAGCAGTACGACTGTGGATTCTTTACCATACAAGCAGTACGACTGTGGATTCTTTACTATACGAGCAGTAAGACTGTGGATTCTTTACTGTACGAGCAGTAAGACTATGGATTATTTACTGCACAAGCATTAAGACTGTGGATTCTTTACTATACGAGCAGTATGACTGTGTATTTTTTTCTTGAACGAGCAGTAAGACTGTGGATTCTTTACTATGCCAGCAGTAAGACTGTGGATTCTTTACTGTACAAGCAGTAACACTGTGGATTATTTAATGTACAAGCAGTAAGACTGTGGATTCTTTACTGTACAAGCAGTAAGACTGTGGATTCTTTACTATTCGAGCAATAAGACTGTGGATTCTTTACTATACGAGCAGTACGACTGTGGATTTTTTACTGTACGAGCAGTAAGACTGTGGATTCTTTACTATACCACAGTAAGACTGTGGATTCTTTACTGTACAATCAGTAAGACTGTGGATTATTTAATGTACAAGCAGTAAGACTGTGGATTCTTTACCGTACGAGCAGTAAGACTGTGAATTCTTTACCATACAAACAGTAAGACTGTGGATTCTTTACCGTACGAGCAGTAAGACTGTGAATTCTTTACCATACAAACAGTAAAACTGTGGATTCTTTACCGTACGAGCAGTAAGACTGTGGATTCTTTACCATACAAGCAGTACAACTGTGGATTCTTTACTATTCAAGCAGTAAGACTGGATTCTTTACTATACAAGCACTAAGACTGTGGATTCTTTGCTGTACGAGCAGTAAGACTGTGGATTCTTTACTATACGAGCAGTAAGACTGGGGATTTTTTACTGTACGTGCAATAAGACTGTGGATTCTTTACTATACGACAGTAAGACTGTGGATTCTTTACCGTACGAGCAGTAAGACTGTGAATTCTTTACCATACAAACAGTAAGACTGTGGATTCTTTACCGTACGAGCAGTAAGACTGTGGATTCTTTGCCATACAAGCAGTACAACTGTGGATTCTTTACTATTCAAGCAGTAAGACTGGATTCTTTACTATACAAGCACTAAGACTGTGGATTCTTTGCTGTACGAGCAGTAAGACTGTGGATTCTTTACTATACGAGCAGTAAGACTGGGGATTTTTTACTGTACGTGCAAAAGACTGTGGATTCTTTACTATACGAGCAGTAAGACTGTGGATTCTTTACTATATGAGCAGTAAGACTGTGGATTCTTTACTATACGAGCAGTAAGACTGGATTCTTTACTGTACGAGCAGTAAGACTGGATTCTTTACTGTACGAGCAGTAAGACTCTGGATTCTTTACTATACAAGCAGTAAGACTGTGGATTCTTTACTGTACGAGCAGTAAGACTGTGGATTCTTTACTATACGAGCAGTAAGACTGTGGATATTTTACTGTACGAGCAGTAAGACTGTGGATTCTTTACTATACAAGCAGAAAGGGACTGTGGATTCTTTACTATACGAGCAGTAAGACTGTGGATTCTTTACTGTACGAGCAGTAAGACTGTGGATTCTTTACTATGCAAGCAGTAAGACTGTGGATTCTTTACTATACCAGCAGTAAGACTGTGGATTCTTTACTATACGAGCAGTAAGACTGTGGATTCTTTACTGTACGAGCAGTAAGAACTGTGGATTCTTTACTGTACAAGCAGTAAGACTGGATTCTTTACTGTACGAGCAGTAAGACTGTGGATTCTTTACTATACGAGCAGTAAGACTGTGGATTTTTTACTGTACGAGCAGTAAGACTGTGGATTCTTTACTATACGAGCAGTAAGCATGTGGATTTTTTACTATACAAGCAGTAAGACTGTGGATTCTTTACTGTACGAGCAGTAAGACTGTGGATTCTTTACTCTGCAAGCAGTAAGACGTGGATTCTTTACTGTACGAGCAGTAAGACTGTGGATTCTTTACTATACGAGCAGTAAGACTGGATTCTTTACTGTACGACCATAAAACTGTGGATTCTTTACTATACCAGCAGTAAGCATGTGGATTCTTTACTGCACAAGCAGTGAGACAATTCAAGGAGGGTCTGCTACCTTTCTTAAAAAATATAACATTTTAGGTTATGGGTACTAGATTCTGTGTTGGGGTGTTGACCCAGTGAATTAGTTTATTTGCCACGTGTGGAATCGGAAGGATTTTTTACCCACAATACAGAGCAATCAGCATCTGCCTCGTGGGGTTTTTGCTTTCCTCTGGATCAATATGTTGGGACACCCCATGATCCCAAGAACCAAGTGGTGGTCGATCACGCGCACTGCTCCTCCATTCATTTTATTGGAGCACTGAAGAATAGCAGAAACGCAGCTCTTGGATATCTCTGACGGTCCCATTAAAAATGAATAGAGTGTGCAAGATGTCCATTCACACGAACCCTGAGCAGAGGCGTAGCTAAGGGTTTTAGTTCAGGGGGAGCGAAACGTCTGAGTGGACCGCTAACCAGGCAACCCTGATTACAAATATGGTGACGCACCCTAATAGTGGTGTAGGAGAACCTCAGCAGATGACCGCGCTGTTACTGAAATTAATCTCTATATAAAGACCAACACTGATATTAACCGCCATATGGTGACCAATATAGTGGTAGATACCAGATCTGCAGAACATACAAGACATCACAGCACAGTTACAGATAATGACTTACCGCTGACGTTCTTTTTGGTGGAGTCATTCACTTTTTCCGTCTTTTCTATCTGGCCCAAACCGACATGACAACTTCTCCAGCCAGGGACTCAGCTGCAGAGAATACAACAAAGACACATTTCACGTCTCACATTTCCAGCAATGTCCCCATCTATTCGCAACCTGCACAAACTCCTCATCCTGCTGATACCCCAATGCTGAGCTGCTGCCGTGTGTGTCCCTTTACTGCACATACTGTGTGGTGATGTGTGCCTCTAGATGGTAAAACAAACCTCTAGAATACAGTAATGCCAGGTGCAAGTGCCTAGAAAACAGTGCCCACATTTTTCTCCCTAAAAAGTAACAATGTCCTCTGTGTGCCCCTTTAACTGTCAGGCTAAGTTCACACGTTGCGGAATTGCCGCGGAAATTTCCGCGGCAATCCCGCACTTCTCCTGCAGGAAATACGCACGTTTTTTGTATGCTGATTCCCGCCAGAATAATAGCGTTTTGCAAGCGTAATTAGCTTGCAGAATGCTAGCGTTTTCCTAGCGATCTGTAGCATCGCTTGGAAAAACTGATTGACAGGTTGGTCACACGAGTCAAACATAGTGTTTGACAAGTGTGACCAACTTTTTACTATTGATGCCGCCTATGTCGCATCAATAGTAAAAAGATCTAATGTAAAAATAAATAAAAAAAATAATAAATAATGATATTCTCACCTTCCGGCGGCCCCCGCAGCCTTCCCGCCTTCAGCGACGCTCCCGGCAACTCCGGTCCCAGGAGTGCTTTGCGACAAATCACACCGATGACGTAGCATCTCGCGAGACCGCTATGCCATCTGGGTGATTCTCGCAAAGGACTCTTGGGACCGGAAGTTGCGGGAGCGTCGCTGAAGGCGGGAAGGCTGCGGGGGCCGCGGGAAGGCTGCGGGGGCCGCCGGAAGGTGAGAAATATCATTATTTTTTATTTTAATTATTGTTTTACCAGGGATATGGTACCCAGGGCCTGGAGGAGAGTCTCCTCTCCTCCAGACCTGTATACCACCGCACATGAACCGCTTACATTCCGCAAAATTAATGAACATGTTGCTATTTTTTCCGCGAAGCGTTTTTTTTTCGCGGAAAAAAACGCAACATGTGGCCAAAACATGCGGAATCAATTAAACATGTATAGGATGCTTAATGCTTGCGTTTTTATCGCGTTTTTACCGGGAAAACCGCGGAAAAAAACCGCGAAAAAAACGCAATTATTCCTGATCGTGTGCACTTAGCCTCACAGTAACCTGAGATCTCCTATAACAGTCTCCCCCGGTACAATTCCCCTCTACACAATATAATACCCCACACTGTATAGTACCATCCACACAGTATACTGACCCTTTAGTAGCTACCAAACTGTTCGATGGCTCCAACACTGTATAAAGACCCCACATTATCTTCCACACTGTATGATGGTCCCCACACGTATGATGGCCCCTTCACTGTAAGCCCCTCGCTGTATGATGGCCGCTTAGATAGAGTTCATATAGTATAATGCACCCTCCATAACCCTCAATATAGTATACTGCACTCCTCATAGGCCTCTATACAGTATAATGCACTCTCTAAAAGCCTCTATATAACATAATGCACTCCCCATAGGCCTCCATATAGTATAATGTACTCCCATAGGCCTCTGTATAGTGTAATGCACTCCACCATAGGCCTAAATATATTATAATGCTCTCTCCAAGGCATTCAGATAGTATAAATGCACTCCCCATCATCCTCTATATAATATAATGCACTCCATATGGGCTTCCGTATAGGTATAATGCACTCACCATAGGCCTCTATATAGAATAATCCACTCACCATAGGCCTAAATATATTATAATGCTCTCTCCATAGGCCTTCAATATATTATAATCCACTGACATAGGCCTCTATCTAGTACAATCCACTCACCATAGGCCTAAATATATTACATGCTCTCCCCATTGGCCTTTATAATGTATAATGCACTCCTATAGGCGTCCGTATAAGTATAATGACTACCCATTGGCCACCATTTAGTATAATGCACTCCCCATAGGCTTCCTATGTAATGCACTCCCCTTAGGCCTCTATATAGTATAAATGCACTCCCCATAGGCCTCTATATAGTATAATGCACTCCCCATAGGCCTCCATAGTATAATGCACTCCCCATAGGCTTCTATGTAATGCACTCCCCTTAGGCCTCTATATAGTATAATGCACTCCCCATAGGCTCTATATAGTATAATGCACTCCCATAGGCCTCCATAGTATAATGCACTCTCCATAGGCAAACTCTAAAGTATAATGCACTCCCCGTAGGCCTCTTATATAGTATAAATGCACTCCCCGTGGGCCTCTATATAGTATAATGCACTCCCCGTAGGCCTCTATATAGTATAATGCACTCCCCGTAGGCCTCTATATAGTATAATGCACTCCCTGTAGGCCTCTATAGTATAATGCACTGACCATAGGAAGACTCTATAGTATAATGCACTCCCCGTAGGCCTCTATATAGTATAATGCACCCCGTAGGCCTCTATAGTATAATGCACTGACCATAGGAAGACTCTATAGTATAATGCACTCCCTGTAGGCCTCTATAAAAGTATAATGCACTCCCCATAGGCCTTTTAGTATAATGCACTGCCCATAGTCCTCTATAGTTTAATCCACTCACTATAGTCATTAACCAAGAAGAAAACCACCCCTTAAAATTTAACTTTTAATATTTAATGTTGTTAAGAACAATACATTCACAATTTTTATAGAAAATAAACATAAAAGTAGCACCTCCCAGGCCCTTGAAATGGGGGAATATTGTCTGGATATTGAGCAGGAGATTAAACACAGTGTGGTTGTAGCAATCAAACACTGGGCCTAAGGGGTCCCTTATACACGATGGCATAACAGCAGAGGTTGGCACTGTAAAATTTTGATATGGCGCCCCCACTCAGCGTTGGCAGTCCCTAAAAGTCCCTGCCTGCCCCTATTCTAGACACGTACCGATAAACCACATGCACACATTATACAACTTGCTGTCTATGATGCCGCTATACTGTATGTATAAGAAAATATCTCTAGTAATTGGAGGCCAGGGAGCCAGAGGCTAATATGGCTGCAAATGACACCGCTTGCTAATTAGCTGAATACCTCCACAGCTTCACTAGTGTATAATAAAGTGCATATGTGCTCAGAATATATAGTGCATTTAGTACAAATATATGTGTCGCCTTCAGAGGCAGTTTTAAGTGCTCTATACAAACAGTAAAAGTTGTTATATCATTATTCATAGACAACTTATTTTAAATTAAAAAAAGATCACAATGGATCACTTAGCTGGTTGTAGTAACTTCCAGTGTTGATGTCCCTTGTCCCTACGCATTTCACCCCCTCCTGTTATTGGGCTTATCAGGGGCCCACAAATAGGAGTGTGCCATAATAGGAAAAAGAGATGGCCTATGGGGAGTGCATTATACTATAGAGGCCTATGGGGAGTGCATTATACTATATAGAGGCCTATGGAGAGTGTGTTATATTATAGAGGCCTATGGAGAGTGCGTTATACTATAGAGGCCTATGGGGAGTGCATTATACTATAGAGGCCCATGGGGAGAGCATTATACTATAGAGGCCTATGGAGTGCATTATAACTATAGAGGCTTATGGGGAGTGCATTATACTATAGAGGCCTATGGGGAGTGCATTATACTATAGAGGCCTATGGGGAGTGCATTATACTATAGAGGCCTATGGGAGTGCATTATACTATAGAGGCCTATGGGGAGTGCATTATACTATAGAGGCCTATGGGGATGCATTATACTATATAGAGGCCATGGGGAGTGCATTATACTATAGAGGCCTATGGGGAGTGCTTTAAATACTATATAGAGGCCTATGGGGAGTGCATTATACTATAGAGGCCTATAGGGAGTGCATTAAAACTATATAGAGGCCTATGGGGGAGTGCGTTATACATATAGAGGCCTATGGAGAGTGCATTATACTATAGAGGCCTATGGAGAGTGCATTATACTATAGAGGCCTATGTAGAGTGCATTATACTATAGAGGCCTATGGGGAGTGATTATACTATAGAGGCTTATGGAGAGTGTGTTATACAATATGGTGGCCTATGAGGAGTGCATTATACTATAGAGGCCTATGGGGAGTGCTTATACTATAGAGGCCTATGGGGAGTGCATTATACTATAGAGGCGTATGGGGAGTGCATTTTACTATATAGAGGCCTATGGAGAGTGCGTTATACAATATGGTGGCCTATGGCAGTGCATTATACTATAGAGGCCTAGGGGGAGTGCATTATACTATAGAGGCCTATGGGGAGTGCATTATACTATAGAGGCCTATGGGGAGTGCATTATACTATAGAGGCCTATGGGGAGTGCATTTTACTATATAGGGGGCCTATGGGGAGTGCATTTTACTATATAGAGGCCTATGGGGAGTGCATTATACTGTATGAGGCCTATGGAGAGTGCGTTATACAATATGGTGGCCTATGAGGAGTGCTTTATATAAGGCCTATGGGGAGTGCATTATACTATAGAGGCCTATCAGGAGTGCATTATATTATAGAGGCCTATGGGGAGTGCATTATCCTATAGAGGCCTATGGGGAGTGCATTTTACTATAGAGGCCTATGGGGAGTGCATTATACTATATAGAGGCCTATGGGGAGTGCATTAACTATATAGAGGCCTATGGAGAGTGCATTATACTATAGAGGCCATGGGGAGTGCATTATACTATAGAGGCCTATGGGAGTGCATTATACTATATAGAGGCCTATGGGGAGTGCATTATACTATAGAGGCCTAGGGGAGTGCATTATACTATAGAGGCCTATGGGGAGTGATTATACTATAGAGGCCTATGGGGAGTGCATTTTACTATATAGAGGGCCTATGGGGAGTGCATTATACTATATAGAGCCTATGGGGAGTGCATTATACTGTAGAGGCCTATGGAGAGTGCGTTATACAATATGGTGGCCTATGAGGAGTGCATATACTAAAAGAGGCCTATGGGGAGTGCATTATACTATAGAGGCCATGGGGAGTGCATTATCCTATAGAGGCCTATGGGGAGTGCCATTAAATATAGAGGCCTATGGGGAGTGCATTATACTGTAGAGGCCTATGGAGAGTGCGTTATACAATATGGTGGCCATGAGGAGTGCATTATACTATAGAGGCCTATGGGAGTGCATTATACTATAGAGGCCTATGGGGAGTGCATTATACTATAGAGGCCTATGGGGAGTGCATTATCCTAAGAGGCCTATGGGGAGTGCATTATACTATAGAGGCCTATGGGGAGTGCATTATACTATATAGAGGCATATGGGGAGTGCATTATACTATATAGAGGCCTATGGAGAGTGCATTATACTATAGAGGCCTATGGGGAGTGCATTATACAATAGAGGCCTATGGGGAGTGCATTATACTATATAGAGGCCTATGGGGATGCATTATACTATAGAGCCTATGGGGAGTGCATTATACTATAAGGCGTATGGGGAGTGCATTATACTATATAGAGGCCTATGGAGAGTGCGTTATACAATATGGTGGCCTATGGGGAGTGCATTATACTATAGAGGCCTATGGGGAGTGCATTATACTATAGAGGCCTATGGGGAGTGCATTATACTATAGAGGCGTAGGGGGAGTGCATTATACTATATAGAGGCCTATGGGGAGTGCATTATACTATAGAGGCCTATGGGGAGTGCATTATACTATAGAGGCCTATGGGGAGTGCATTATACTATATAAGGCCTATGGGCAGTGCATTATACTATATAGAGGCCTATGGGGAGTGCATTATACTATAGAGGCCTATGGGGTGTGCATTAATACTATAGAGGCCTATGGGGAGGCATTATACTATATAGAGGCTGTGATGACATCTACTACATTTTCAGCTTGTGTATAGCTGAGCTTCCCTTCCCCCTCCCAGCATAAAGTAAGGCTCAGTGTAACCTGAGAACCAGTGCTGGAGTTTCCCGCCTCACCGCAGGGGTCCCCATTGTCTGCACATGTGCTTTTGCCCCCTAGCAGCCATTATGAGGATTCATCCTTTTTGCTTATAACACGGTGGGAAGTTGCGTCAGAAACACGAAAGTCCCTGTTTTGAACCATGCGCTGACAGGCATCGTCCCGTGGTACTGGTGAACCCGTAACTCCAACAGAACCCAAGAAACAGATTTCTGCTTAGCCGATGCACCCAGGCACTCTGCGTTTAGACTTAAATGCACGCCAACATCTTGCGGAGTACAATGGTATGCTGTGCACGCTGTAAGAGACTCCATCTCTAAGTTATGATAGTTATTGTTTTCTGAACTAAGATCACCACTTAGAGCAAGAGGAGGACCCTGGTAAACTCCACCCGTTTATGATGTCACGGCCACAGGTCTATAAGGTAAGGGGCCAGGTATTCTGCGGCAGATCTGCCCTGGACACCAGACTTATAGCAGCTCTGTGATGCATTGTGGATGTGTCTCCCCTCCCCCGACCGCATGGCTGCCTACTATGATCTAAGAACTGTAAGTTGATCTTCCTTATTTAACCCCTTTTATTTTTCTGTAACCATAATGTACATAACGATATTGTCTCAGCTTGTTACCGTTTTTTTAAACTATAAGCACTGCTGCATTTTTTGAAGAATAAACCTATAAATTATTAGTTTTGTTTCCCTGCTCTATAAACGAATTTACACGTGCCTGAAGTACTAACGCTACTGTTTTGGGGTTTCTACGGACCCTCTTGATAAATTGTTCCAAGTAAACCGTAGCTGGTGGCAGCTTAAAAGAAGGGGGTGTAAATGTTGACCTATGGGGTGGCGTTGGCAGTGACGGAGCGGGTTTTATAAGTGTATTGCCCGGCTGCGGCCCGGAGAATTATAATTCCCTCACTGCAGCGTGCCCAATAGCCAGCACACATCCAAGTGACCCGTCTGGTGACTAATTATCCTAGGTGCAGTTCCCTGACTGACCTAGAGGTAAGGGGGGCGCCAGAGAGCTGCAAGTTCCTAAGTGGAAGTGGGATAATTATAAATCCCTGCAGTTTACTGGGTCGGACGGCAGCAGCCGTCGTGTGTGTGCGCGTTTTCGTCACATTTGCGGCACGGGGGATCACAAGCCGTGATACCCCGGCTACCGTGTGGCGGACCATGTGCACGTTTCTTCACATGTGGTGGCAGCGTGTGGGATCACAACCGTGATACCCCGGCTACCGTGGGCGGACCGTGTCACGTTTCATCACATGTGTGTCAGAAGTGGGATTATAGAGCATTAGGATCTGGTCTGAGCAATCATTCCTCTCACTAAAAAATTGCACGGTTCTTCAGGGACCCTGCATCTAAAGTTTTTGGAGAACAAGCTCAGTGTTTATTATCCTGAGACAATTGTGTGTACTTGCGTTACCCCTCCCTTCTCTTTGGTTTTTCTATCCTATCTTTTTTGGCAACCATGGCTACGGGGATACGACTGGTATAATCGGAATAAGCAAGAAACTCTTCTTGCCATGTGCGAGTGGAGGGAGATTGTCCCCATGGCCCAAAACGAAGGCGAAGTGATCCAGGCCCTGATGGCAACGGGCCACGCTGAAGGCGAGGCGGGCGCAGGAGCCGGCCCCAGCCAAGGGGTGCTGCAGCAAGGCCCAAACCCTGCACGATTACACCCAGGGCGGGTTGGACTCTTACCTGCAGCGGCCCTGAGGCACTCCCAACCGACGACCGTGATGGGTGCCTGGAGCTGATCCAGCGATACCAGCAGGAGGCCAAAGCCCAGCGAGAGGCTGAGAGAGCCGAGGCCCAAGCCCAGCGGGAGGCTGAGAGAGCCGAGCGGGAAGCTCCAGAGAGCCCATGAACCGGAGCTGCTCAGACAAGGGGCAAACCCTCCACAGCCCAGAGCAGTGGTGCCCAGCAGCGCTCAGAGTCCCAAGCCCCGGCCGGAGCCTTTCCCGTGATGGAAAAGGACGGAGACTTGGACCCTTTTCTGCGGTCCTTTGAGAAAGTCTGCAGACAGTACCGGCTGCCTGACAACCAATGGGCCAGGTACTTGACTCCCCGGGCTAAAGGGCAAAGCTCTGGAGGCATTTTGCTTCACTCACGCCGGATCAAGATGACAACTATCGGCCATCAAGCAGGCCCTGATCGCCAAGTACCAGCTAACCCCTGAGGTATACCAAAGAAGTTCCGGAAACCTCCAACAGGCCCACACGACAGTTTATAGTGATGTGGTGCAAGGACTCAGGAACCACTTTGACCAGTGGATCCATTGGACTGTCAGTTGACACCTCTGAGAACCTGGGACCTATGATCAAAGACCAGTTCCTGCATCTGTGCCCAGCGAGGTCCGACACTGTCATCCTGGACCGAGAACCGGAGGACGCGGTCAGAACAGCACGGATCGCCGACAGCTAATGAGGCCAACCAGAAAACCGAGGTGCGGAAGCCCGTCACCGCCCACTGGGGAGGGGGTAAGCCTGCAACCAACCCCAGTGCCCCTGCCAGTCGTCCCTCTGGAGGCACTATCCCCTTTGCCAGGCGCCAGGCCTACATCAGACCCCCGCCAGTGTTTCTCCTGTAAAAGGACGGACACATCGGCCACCTGTCCGGAGAGGCAAAAAACCCCCCAGCCAAGGCCTCCGGGCCCAACGCCTCGTTCTTTTGGTGGGTGGTGTGGTGGGGAGGGTTTGATGACAACGTGCAGCCCGTCCGCGTGGGGGCCCGTCTTGCTACAGCCTCAAGGACACCGGGGCTGAACGAACCCTCACCGACCTGAACTGGCGGCCCCTGAAGAGTTTGATTCCGGGGAAAACCTTAACTGTCACCGGGATTGGGGGCGTCCACTACTACCCCTTACCGATAGCCCGAGTTTTTCATTGACTGGGGTGCGGAAGCGGGGTGAAGGAAGTGGGGGTGTCCGGAAAACCTGCCCCCTGATGTTTTATTGGGGACTGATCCCGGGGGGAGGTCCGTACTATGTCCCTGAAAACCCCTCCCCAATCGTTTATAAAAGGGTTTAACGTTAACCATGATGTTGAAGTTGATGAGATGGGAAACTGATTGTGTTACCTGCCAATGCTTTGCGAAGTGATTATGCAACTGTAACCTTTCTTTCCCTAGGAATGCTGTTGATAGTGATGTATCTTTGTATCTGAACCTGTTAAAACCCTTTCTTAAGTGGTATATGTGTCCACAGGTACAGGAGCTTCAGCCACGCCCGCCTGGGGGGGTGGGGGGGGCGAGGCCCCCTTAAAAAGGAAAAGGAACCCCGGACAGTACTAAGGGGAAAAAATTGGGGAGGTGCGGGGGAACCGTGAGGAAGGTGCCCCCCTTGCCACTGACCAGTGCCCCCGGGGGAAAGGTAAGGGGCCCAAAAAGGGGGCACTGCTCAGAATTTTTTGGGGGTGGGGGGGGGAGGGTAGAGCCCAAAAAAAACGCAGGCTGAGGGGCCCCTATAGAAATCCCCGGGGACCTGCATATGTATGCTGCCCCCCCCGGGGGTCAGAGTGCCCGGAAGGGGCCTTTACGCCCCCCCATTGGACCCTCCTCCGCTACAGGGGAGACTAACCCCAGAGGTGACCCAGACCGGGGTCCCGGGGTTGGTCGCAGGGGGGAAGGGAAACCCCGGGGACCCCCACTTCTGGCTCCCCCCCAGCCAGGATTTCCAGGCCGCCCGGCACTCAGATGCGAGCCTGGAAAATTTGGGGGGCCCCCTCGCCGAGACCCCCCTCCAGACAAAATAAAAAGGGGGTTTTTGGGGGAAACGAGGAAGGTTTTTCCCGGGCCCCCACCCCGGGGAGCCCCCCAAAAGGGGGAGGGGTTTGGGGGGAAAAACAGCTGGTCGTCCCCCCCCAGTTCCGAGGTGAGTTTTTGGGGGTTTCCCCCATGAGATTCCACTCGCTGGACATTGGGGGGAACAGAAAAAAAAGGGAAAAGGGCTGTTCAACCTTCTTTGGGGGCCCAAAGGGGATGGGGACAGATGGATAACTTTCTACCCCCACTCCTGTATCCCCTTTTTAAAAGAGGGGGAAGGCGGGGCCTGCCCTTTTAAGGGCCCCCCCTGCCCCCGTTGCCAGGAAAGGGGGGGCCTTTTCCCCAGGGACCGGGGTGGACATTGGGGCCCTTTTGGCCCCCTTTCCCCACCGGGGCTCTGAAAGCAAACATCCTTATTTGGGTTTTGACAAACCTCCCGGGGGTCCCGGGAAAAGGCAGTAGCCTGCCTCAAAAAAGGCAAAAAAGGTGCGATGCACTGGTGCCAAAATTTTTCCGGGGGGGATTTCCCAGGGAGATGCTTACCGATCGGGGGCCCAAAAATTTGGGGCCTCCCTAATGAAGGCTCTCTGCAGCAAAATGCTTTTCCCGGTTTTGGGTATCGAGTGCGTACCCCCCACAGACCAACGGTTTGTGTGAATTTTTAAAAACGGCCCCCTCAAACAGATGCTCCGTTTTGTGGTTAGACCCAGGGAAAAGGGGATTGGGGGGGGGGGGTTTTACCTCCCACCCTTTTCCTGTTTGCCTACAAAAAACCCCCGGCGGCCCCTCGGGGGGTTTTTCCCCCTTTTTGGTTCCTGTATGGCGGGGGGGGGCCCGGGGACCCCTGGGTTTTGATAAGAAACCCGGGGGAAGAGGGGGCCAAACCCCCCACAAAGGGCCCCCAGGGGGTTTTATTTATGCTTTTTCCGCGACAAGATCAGACCTTGACGCTTTTGGTGATGACACAGACAAAAGGCTCAGGTTGCCCAAAAACACTGGTAAAAACCAGAACCCCAAAGCGGACCTAAGGTGGGAAAAAAGGTGTGGGTGCTGGACCCGACCAAAGATAAGCTTAAAAGGGAGCCGGGGAAGGGGCCCTACGTCGGGCACCAAGGGGGTAACCCCCGTAAAACCCACGTGGAAAAAATTGCCCCCACTGGGGGAGGGAAAAACCTTTCACGTAAAAATAAAAAAAGGGGCCCCCCCACAAAAATTTAAGCCTGCGTCCTCCGGGGCTGCAACCTGCCCGGGGATGGGGAGGAGGATCCCCTCCGGACAGGGGTTTTTCCCCAAAAAACCCGGGGCCCAGGGGGCCTTTTTAGGACATGGAGGTAAATCCCCCGCTAACCCCTCCCAGGGGCTGCAGTTGGGTGACCATTTTTGGGGTCCTTTGGGGCCCTGTTCACTCCCCCACCCGGAAAAAGGGCCAATTTTGGGAGTCCATAGGTGGGGCACCCGGGGGTCCGCCCCCTTACGGCGGCCCCCTTATGGGGCTCTGAGGGGTGCAGCAGTTTTTGCGCCAGGGGGACCCCTGAGATTTTTGCAGCTGGGGGTGACCGGGGGGTTTTCCCAAAAAACAGTGGGCCTCCCCGGGGGGTTTCTCGTGCCAAAAAGGATCGGCCCCCCCCGGTTTTTTTTGCGTGGCTACAGGGGGCTAACCCCCCCACATCCTTTTTGTTTTTGCACCCAATGCCACCACGGGGATCTGTGGAGCGGTTGGCGAATCCAAAAATAAAATATCCACAGGGGGTTTAACCGGGGGTACGGCCCCGTTCCCCTGAGCCCTGGGGCCCGGGGAAATCCCCCTTTAAAACCCCCCCTTTTGGACTGTAGGGGGTCCAGGGGCAGGCCCTTTTGGTATGAAGAAGGGGCCCCGGGGCCCCTTTCCAGGGAAAAGGTCAACCATTTTCTTCAGGGGGGAAAAGGGGTACGCTGTGGCGTACCGGGGGACATTGCCATCTTCAGTTTCCACCGGGAGGAACCCCTTCACATCTCCGGGGGGTGTAAAACGTATTCACCAGGAAAGGGCTGCCCTTTTCCGGGGGGAAAACCCCGATGGGCAGGGGGAAAATCCACTCCCCCGGGGCCCGGGGGAGGGGGGGGTTCCATAAAATCCAGGGGCCCAAATGGACGCGATCGTGTCCGGGGCCCCCCCCCAGGCCCCAAAAACAGGTGAAGCCTTCCCCGGGAAAATGAAAAGGGTTTTCTAAAAGGGTTTCGTCCCAAAATAGCGCCATTTAAAACCCCCCTTAAAAGGCCCCCCCCCAAGGGCAGTCTCCCCAAAAAAGTCAGCTGGACGAGGGGTTTTGAGGGGGGCTTCCGGCCCCTTTTAAAAAGCCCTGTGCAGTCTCCATTTTGAAAGCCGCGACAGCGTCGGCCATTCCGGTTTTCGGGGGACTGACGCCGCGAATTTGGCCGGGGTTGCTGCCCCTCAGCCAGGTTGACGGGGGAACCAGGACCCCCCCGTGTTGTACCTGACCCGGGAAAATTTTTCTGCCGAGGGAAAGGGATACCCCCCCATCAAAAAAGGAGTGCCTGGCCATGGGGGGGCACTAAAACGTTTGCAGCCCCCCCTGTACGGGCGCACCTTCAAGGTGGAAAACCCCCCCACAACCCTCTGAGGGCTGCACACGGGGGTTCCGGAACCTTTAAGGGGGTTTGCTCCGGGGGAGCCTTGCCCAAAAAGCAAAAATGTTTTTCCCCCGTACAACACAAGAAAGGCAGCGATCATGGGAATGTGGGGGGTTTGCACGTTTTGGCGAACCCTTGAGGCCCCAAAAGGGGCGGATTCCCCGAGAGGAAAAGCCTCCGGGGGCCCCCTCTAAGGGGGGGGAGGTTTTGATAAAAACCCCCAATTTTTTGCAGCTTGTGTATAGCTGATTTTCCCCCCCCCCCCCCAGCATAAGTAAGGTAGTGTAACCTGAGCCCCCAGTGCTGGAGTTTCCCGCCAAAACCGGGGGGGGTCCCCATTGTCTGCACTTTTTGCTTTTGTCCCAAGCACCTTTTGGGGGGATTCTTCCTTTTTGTTTAAAAAACGGTGAAAGTTGCGTCAAAACACGAAATTCCCTGTTTTGAACCCCCAATGCGCTGACAGGCATTTTTTCCGGGTAGGGGGAAAAACCCAAAAACTCCAACAGAACCCAAGAAACGATTTTGTTTGGGGCCGATGCCCCCGGGGGCACTGGGGCGTTTGACTTAAATGCCGCCAACTTTGCGGAGTAAAGGGGTATGTTTTTGATCGCTTTAAGAGACCCATCTCTAATTATGATAGTTATTAGTTTTTCAAATTTTGATCACCACTTGGGGGAAAAGGGGGGCCCCGGGGAAAACCCCCCCTTTTATGATGTCAGGGCCCAAAAAGGTCAATAAGGTAGGGGCCGGTTTTATTCCCCCGGCGGTTTCGCCCGGCCCCCAAACTTACAGCACTCTGAAAAGCATTGTTTTTGTGTCTCCCCCCCCCGAACCGCGGGGGCTTGCTTACTATGACAAGGGGAACTGTAAGTTGTCTTCCTTGGGGTTAAAAACCCCTTTTATTTTCTGAAACCCAAAAATTGTACATAAACGTTTTTTGTCTCAGCTTGTTCCGTTTTTTTAAACTAAAGGGGAAACCCCCTGTTTTTAAGGAAAAACCCCTTAAAAATTTTAGTTTGTTTCTCCTCCCCCTAAAACCCCAATTTTAAAAAGGGGCCCTTTTGAAGTACTACGCTACTGTTTTGGGTTTTTTACGGACCCCTTGATAAATTTTTCCCCAAAAAAAAACCCTTTTGGTGGTGGCCCCTTAAAAGAAGGGGTGAAAGTGTTGCCCTGGGGGGTGGCGTTGGCAGTGACGGAGGGGGGTTTTTTTAAGTTTTTGGGCCCCCTTTTGGGGGGCCCATTTAAATTTTAAATTTTCCCCACAAAAAGCGTGCCCCAAAAGGGGCCCGCACACACCCCCCGTGGCCCCCTTTTTTGGGGGCTAATTTTCCTAGGTGCATTCCCCTGACTAAAAAAGGGTAAGGGGGGGGACAGAGAGCTGCAAGTTTTAAAGGGGGAAAAGGGGGGGAAAATTTTTAAACCCCCCGCAGTTTACTGGGGCGGACGGCACAGCCGTCGTTTTGTGTGCGGGGTTTTGGGCCCCCATTTTCGGCACGGGGGGATCCCAAAGCCGTGATCCCCCCGGGTCCCCGGGGGGGGGGGCCCCTGTGAAAAGTTTCTTCACAGGGGCCTATGGAGGGGGCGTTATACAAAATGGGGCCCCAGGGGGGGTGCTTAAAAACCCCATAGGGGCCTAGGGGGGGGGGCATTTTCAAAAGAGGCCTAGGGGGGGACTTTTTTCGATACGATCGATTTCATTTTTTTTGCCCCGGGGGGAAAATTTCAAATTCCCCGAAAAAAAATACAAACAGCATTTTCAAAAAAATATTAGGACAAAATTTTTCCCCGGGGATACCAACATTTCAAAAAATTTTAAAAATGTGTATTCAGGGGTATAAAAGCCCAAAGTTTTTTGAATTAGTAACCAGCCACAATCATTCTTTTCTCCACCCTTGGAAATTTTTTTATACACCCCCTAGCAAAGGTTTTCAAAAGTTTCCCCGAATTTCCCTTCCGCACCTTGGAAGGATTGGGGCGGTGCTAAAGTCCTTTTTCTTCAAGAACCCTCTTAATGGGTGTGTTTTTATTTTTCTTAAAACAGCCCTACATTCCCCCTGAATTCTACCCCCCAATACCTCCCCCAAAAGAGTCCAAGAGGGGCCAACCCCCCGCGCTTGCCTTTTGATAATTTTTTTGACTTTTTAGCGTCAGCTACTCCCCCATTTTCTCCCCCCCCAAATGATCCCCAAAAAAAATGGCGCTTGTTTTCAACGGGCTGGTAGAAAATCTCCAGCATTTTCTGCAACTATATATATATATTTATACTGAAAAAATATAGGGCCTATGGGGGTGCATTATACTATAGAGCCATGGGAGGGGCCCTTTTTACAAAAAAGGCCTATGGGGATTTATTATACTTAAAAAGGCCTATGGGTAGTGCATTATGCATAATAGATGTCTATGGGGAGTGCATAATACTATATAAATGGCCTATGGGGAAAGCATTATAATATATGGAGGCCTATGAAGAGTTATTATACTATATTATAGAATCCTTTAGGAAGTCGCATATATGCTATATATAGGCATTTGGGGAGTATCTTATACTAATATATATATATAGGCCTATGTGGAGTGCATTATACTACATAGAGGACTATTGGGGGTGCATTATACTATAAAGAGGCCGATGGGGAGATGCATTATACTTGTATGGAGTCCTATGGGGGAGAGCATTGAAATATATTTAGGCCTATGGTGAGTGGATTGTACTATATAAAGGCTAGCTACACTACTGGCACTGAGTCTTGGAATTGGTGGAGCTTCAAGGATTGGACCCCCAGCGATCGAAATGAGAATATTTTTGGAAATACACAAAAACCTCAATGTGTGGAGGGGTTGGACAGGAAAGGTCCACTACTAATTCGTCTAAAGCAAAATAGCTTTGTTGAGAAAACCAGCTGTCATGTATAGTGTACAGTTTCCTATAGCGTCTTGTGCTTGGGTGCGAGGAAAACACAGGAGACATAGGTTGAAATGAAAATTACTTGTTTTACTTCATACAAGCATGCTGAAAAGTTCACACACAGTTTGCAGGAACAGCGACAGGAGACACAGCAGGCCAGAGGTAACTCAAGCACTCATTTAAATCTCCAAGCAGGTTCAGGATCTCTTCTCTGTACCGTAATTCCTCTGCAAACATGGATTCACCAAACAGCAGGTTTCCAGAGTCCAAAAAGTGTTCCAAGGTTCCTCAGTAGGGAATAGCTGGAGTACAAGTCAAGGCTTCCAGGGAGTCAGGTCACAGACTGACTGAGGCTTGATTCAGGAGCACTGATTGTTCAGCTGAGGCTGCTTAAGAAGCAAGAGGGAAGAATCAGGGGGGAACATGAAAACTGGAAACTCCATATTAACTGGGGCAAGAGCTGCAGAAAGACAGAAAGCAAAATGGCCGACGGAAAACTGAGTTTCAAGGAAACATGTCAACAGAGACAAAGAACCTTACATTACTCCCCCCTAGGGACAACCTCCGGATGACCTCAGACCAGGCTTTGTCAGGGTACCTCTGATGAAACTGGCGGAGCAGGCGAGGAGCATTTACATTATTGACTGGTTCCCATGAGTTGTCCTCCAACTGGGTAGCCTGCCATTTAATCAAATATTGCAACTGATTTCTGTACAACCTGGAATCTAGAATCTTTCCACCATAAATTCTTCCTGACCATCGACCAGCACTGGGTAGGGCAAGGAGAAGAACGTCCAGGAAACGTATTGGGTGTTCGCAGCCTTTGGTAGGGATACATGAAAGAAGGGTGGATTCTCATAGTTCGGGCAGTTGAAGACGACAAGCAACAGCACTTATAATCTTATTGATCTTATAAGGTCCAATGTATTTTATGTCCCAATTTAGACGATGGAATCTTTAATTTAAGATTTCTGGTTGACAGCCAGACCAATCTCCTACCTTGAAAGCTGGTGCAGGTTTACGAAAATTTATCTGCTGCTTTCTTGTACCTTTCCTGAGCCAATTCTAGATTTTCCTTTAGAAGATCCATATTCTTTTGTAAAGAAGTGATTCTTTCAGCCACTGCCGCAAGGGCGTTATCTATGGGGAAATCGAGGAAGAATGTTAGGATGATTAACCTAGATTGGAGTAAAAAGGAGACTGCTTAGTGGAGGCGCTCTGAGAGTTGTTATAAAGAACTCAGCCAGTGGAAGTAATCCACCCAATTTAAACCTGTAGGGGGCAAATAACACAGGGAGATACTGCTCCAGGGTCTGATTGGTTCGTTCGTCTGTCCATTAGTCCTGGGGGTGAAAAGCAGAAGAAAGGTTTACTTTAATGTCCAATGCTGCACAGAAATTTTGCCAAAACCTTGAAGTGAATTGCACCCCTCGATCCGAAATGACCTCATCCGGTACTCCATGTAAGCGAAACACAAATTTTTAATCATCAAGTCTGATGTCTGTTTTGCAGTGGGTAAGCCGACACAAGGGATAAAAGAGCTGCCTTTGTTAGACGGTCAACCACCACTAGAATGGTGTTTCCCTTGAGAGGTTGTAACTCCACAATGAAAATCCATAGAAATGGATCCCCACGGGCGGACGGGGTGGGAAGAGGTTGCAACAGACCCGTTGGTGAGGAGCGAGGTGTTTTTGCATCTTGCACAGACTTCACATGAAGTGACATAGTTTAAGACATCTTTCCTGGTAAGTGGGCCACCAAAAGAAACGAGAAAGAAATTCTTGTGTCTTTAGAATTCCCCTATGCCGGCTATCTTGGGAAACGTGGATGAGTTGCAATACTCTCAATCTGACTGTTTCAGGTATATACAGACGTTGTCCCTGAATCCACACACCATTCTTAAAGAAAAAGACTTACGTCCCTTGGGGGTTGAGCTGTCAAGATCCCGTCTGGGTTTGAGCCGATGTTACTGCAAACACTAGGGGAAGCAGAGGCAGGTAGCGTAGTCAGGTGGCAGGCCGAGGTCGGTTCACAGGAAAGCAGTGTTTGTAGCAATGGATCAGGCGGAGAGGCGTAGTCAGAAGGCAGGCCGAGGTCGGTTCACAGGAGAGCAGTGTTTGTAGCAATGGATCAGCAGGAAACGCTTGACTAAAGGCTTGGAGCTCAATAATCTCGCAATGACACACCCACGGGCCAGGTTTATATAGGGTGTGTAATTGGCAATCAGAGGCCCAAATCAAGAGAGCACTAGGTGTAGCCAATCAGGAAGAACAGTCAATGGTAATCTGGGTTCAGCAAGGAACTTTGCAGCCAGCAGAATAGCTCAGATGGTAGAGCTGCTGGCCAGTAGACAAGAGGTTTACTGGGTTCGACTCCTGACAGTACTCCCCTCCTTCCAGGATGGCCTCTGGACATCTCAGGAGCTGGCTTATCCGGGTACCTCTGATGAAAGGCTCTTGTTAGTCTAGGAGCAGGACGTTTCCTTGGTTCCCATGAATTTTCCTCTGGTCCGTAACCCTTCCACTGCACCAGATACTGCAGTTTACCTCTGAATTTTCGGGAGTCCAGAATCTTATCCAACAATGTATTCTTCTTCACCACGGATCCTTTTCTGGTGAGGAGGTGGCTGAATTCTTCCTGGAAACGGGTTTTCACAGAAGGGTTTTGAGCAAGGTTTTAATGTGAAACACTGGATGAATCTTTTAGATTGTTGGGAATTTTTAAAACGAAAAGCAACCTGGTTAATTTTTGCAGAAGTTTGAAAAGGTTCCAACGAATTTCTGACCCAATTTGGAGGATGGCACATGTGTCTTAAGGTTTTTAGTGGACAGCCAAACTTTGTCTCCAACCTGAAGAGCAGGGGGCACTCTCCGATGTTTATCTGCTGCTTCCTTATATACTTTTCCTGGGTCTTGAGTAATATCTCTGATAATTCCTTCTGGGATTCCTGTAATTTTGCAAGCCTGTCTTTACAGCAGGAATGGGAGTGTTTCATGGCAGATTAGGGATAAATACTGGATGTACTCCATAATTAGCAAAAAATGGGGTTTGAGATGTAGCGCTATTTTATGGAGTTGTTGTAGGGCAAACTCTGCTGTTGGTAAATGGGTCCACCCAGTCATCCTGAAGATAGGAAATGAAGCAATGGAGGTATTGCTCCAAAGTCTGGTTCGTTCTCTCCGTCTGGCCATTGGAAACTGAGGATGGAAAGCGTAGAAAGTTTTCACCGGACTCCCAGGCTGTATAGAAACTCTTTCCAAAATTTTGACGTAAACTGAACGCCTCTGTCAGACACCACGCTGTCAGGAATTCCATGTAACCTGAATACCTCTTTGATTATCAGTTCTGCAGTTTTTTTCAGCAGTAGGAATTCCTTCAGTTTGGAATAAAGTGGGCCATTTTTGTGAGTCGGTCCACTATGACAAGGATGACGGTCATCTGTTTGGAAGGGGGAGTTCCACAATAAAATCCACGGGAAAAGATCCCCAAGGCCTGGATGGAACTGGAAGTGGTTGCAAGAGTCCTAGAGAGACGATCGTGGGGTCTTGTTTCGTGCGCATGTTAAACAGGTTGAAACATATTTCCTCACTCCTTCCTACAATTAGGCCACCAAAAGAAACGAAGTAGTAAGTCTTGTGTTTTTGCAACTCCAGGATGTCCTGCCAGTTTAGAATCATGGACACTTTTGAGGACTTCAAGGCGAGAAGATTCAGGTACATATATTTTGTGTTTCTGCATCCAAAACCCCTCTTTGATTGAAAGATCGACGTCTTCCGAAGGATGGTTAAGGAAAGATCCTCTTGATATCCATCTTTAATTCTATTACATAGTCCTCTAGAGTGCAATATTCCCAAAAAATTTTTAGGCCTAGAATTGTATCGTCATTACTAGACCTCTCCTGAGGTTCCGAACACATCCTGGACAGGGCGTCAGCCTTGCCATTTCTTGAACCAGGCCGGTAAGAAATTATAAAATTGAATCTTGAGAAAAATAAGGCCCATCGTGCTTGTCTTGCAGACAATCTTTTTTGCTGTACGGAGGAATTCAAGATTCTTGTGGTCCGTGAGGACAGTCACAGGGTGATGGCACCTTCCAAAAGATGTCTCCATTCGGGAGAAGAAGGCAACTTTAATGGCATAACAGTTCTTTATTACCGATGTCGTAGTTCTTTTCTGCAGATGACATGGTATGGGAAAGAAACGCACATGGGTGAAGTTGCATTTTGTCCCCAACTCGCTGAGACAGAATGGCTCCCACTGCAGAGTCCGAGGCGTCCACTTCGACAGTAAATGGCAATTCAGGATTTGGTGTAACTAACAATGGAGCAGACGTAAAAAGAGTTTTCAATTTGTCAAAAGCCTCCTGTGCCTCCGGAGACCAGAAAAAAATGCTTTGGTCTTTTTTGTTAGTGTAGTAATTGGTAGAATGATCCGTGAAAAGTTCTTTATAAATTTTCGGTAAAAAATTTGCAAATCCTATGAAACGCTGGACGTCTTTTAAATTTCTTGGAACAGGCCAGTCCACTACAGCATTGATTTTGCCGGATCCATGCTCAGACCTTCTGGGAGATGATATATCCCAGAAAATTGGTACTGGTTTTGTTCAAACTCACATTTTTCAAGTTTAATGTAAAAGATGGTTCTCCTGTAGTCGTTCCAAGACTAACTGGACGTGCCTGCGATGCTCTTCCAAGGTGTCTAAAAATATAAGAATGTCATCGAGATAAGCCACAACGAATTGGTCCAAGAAATCTCGAAATACATCATAATAAAAAAATGTTGAAAGGTGGCTGGGGCATTGCTAGACCAAAGGTCATAACCAGAGATTCAAAATGTCCATATCTCGTTCTGAAGGCTGTCTTCCACTCATCTCCTGGGCGAATCCGTATGAGGTTGTAAGCCCCTCTAAGATCCAGCTTCGTAAAGATTTTCGCAGAACGGAGTCTCTCAAATAGTTCAGGAATCAAGGGTAGCGGGTAGCGATTCTTGACATGATATTATTCATCTCTCTGTAGTCAATACATGGCCGCAGAGTGGAGTCTTTCTTTTCAACAAAGAACAGGGGTGCTCCAGCTGGAGATGTGGAAGGTCGAATAAAGCCTTTCTCTAATTTTTCATCCAGGAACTTTCTTACTACCTTCAATTCAGGTTCGGAAAGATTGTAAATCCGTCCAAATGGAATAGTTGCTCCTGGCAGCAATTCAATGGGACAGTCGTAAGACGGTGAGGAGGTAATTGATCGCTTTCTTCTTACTGCAGACATCAGAGAACTGCTGATATTGAGGTGGTAGTTTTCTCTTCCTTCTCATGCGAAATCTCAGAGATTTGGACTTGTTGGAGAACAGGGGGTTCCTTATGACAATTATTCTTACAGTAGTCGATGGAAAGGTGATGGTCCTTGATGCCCAGTTGATAGAAGGGTTATGGACTGAAAACCAGGGGATCCCTAGAATAACCGGAAATTTCGGGAGATGAAATAAGTGGAAACTGACAGCTTCATGATGATCCGGTTCGATACAAATCTCCAGTTCGATTGTCTCATGCGTGACAGGTCCAGAAGACAAGGGTGATCCATCCACAGTTTCCATTTCAATTGGTGTGGATTGGTCCTAACTGGAAATATTATTATCACGTGTAAATTTTAAGTCCATAAAATTTCCTCCTGCTCCCGAATCCAACAGGGCAGAGCATTGTATTTTTTGGGTGCCCATTACAACCTGAATGGGGATTACAAAATGAGATGATGTAGAATGTATTTTGTCTATTTCTGGCGTTACTGATGAGATAGTCTGCAAGATGGAATCCGACTGCTGAGAAAGGTCCATATTGCTGGCAGACCTGTTGTTGGTAAAGGCTATAGTCCTTTTGTTAGGACAGTTTGATGGCATAGTGTCCAGGGTCCCCACAATAGAGGCAGAGATGTTCTGCACGTCGCCTCTCCTTCTCCTGTGCAGAGAGTGGTCTTCGGATGACGTCAATCTGCATCGGTTTCAGACACGCCTTGCGTCTTTTCTTGGTGGTCCGATGCTGAAAATGAAAGCCAGGGCTATTCCCAAGTGCTCGCAGTCTCTCCTTTCTCCTTTCAGTAAGTCTCTGGTCAATCCGGATACATAGTTGAATAAAGTCCTCCAACTGGTCAGGGGTCTCAACCCTGGCAAGCTCGTATTTCACTGGTTCTGATAACCCTCGTCGAAATTGACTTCTCTGGGCCGCTGGGATTCCAGGTGGTGTCGGCCACCCAGCGACGGAACTCCGATGTTATTCCGCAACAGAGCGACGTCCTTGGCGCAAATTATGTAATTTGGTTTCTGCTGTGGCACAGCGGTTTGGGTCATCAAAAACTTGATTCATAGCTGCGATGAAAGCTTCCAGGTCATTAAGGAGGGCATAGTCCTTTTCTACATAAGGTGAAGCCAAGCAAGAGCTTCATCCGTCAGGAGATTTATCATGAAAAAAACTTTCTTCCTCTCAGTGGTAAAGGGAGCAGGTTGCATCTGGAAGTATATGCGGCATTGATTGAGGAATCCTCGGTACTTGCTTGCGATCCCCACTGAACTTTGCAGGCAGCGGCAGCCGCGCGTGTGATTCGGACCCTGAATTGCGCACGTCCAGAAGTTGTTTTTGTAGCTCAATTACTTCCTGTTGTATCGCCGTGAAATCAGTTTGTAACTTGGCATATTTTCCTTGAGAGTCAGTACAAAAACTTTGAAGCTCCGTAACTTGCCGCCTCAGGGTGTTCACAGCGGACTCCATTTTGGCGCGAGATTATTCTGTCAAGATCCCGTCTGGGTTGGAGCCGATGTTACTGCAAACACTAGGGGAAGCAGAGGCAGGTAGCGTAGTCAGGTGGCAGGCCGAGGTCGGTTCACAGGAAAGCAGTGTTTGTAGCAATGGATCAGGCGGAGAGCGTAGTCAGAAGGCAGGCCGAGGTCGGTTCACAGGAGAGCAGTTTTGTAGCAATGGATCAGCAGGAAACGCTTGACTAAAGGCTTGGAGCTCAATAATCTCGCAATGACACACCCACAGGGCCAGGTTTATATAGGGTGTGTAATTGGCAATCAGAGGCCCAATCAAGAGAGCACTAGTGTAGCCAATCAGGAAGAACAGTCAATGGTATCTGGGTTCAGCAAGGAACTTTGCAGACAGCAGAATAGCTCAGATGGTAGAGCTGCTGGCCAGTAGACAAGAGGTACTGGGTTCGACTCCTGACATGAGCCAACAAAGAATCCGCATGGTATGCTTCCTTGATTGTCCTTAAGTAGGTCTTGATTATGAATCACTCCCAGGAATCTAGAGTCAGGAAGACTAGGCTTAGGAGGGGTAAGTGGACGTGTCTCTGCTGAATGAATCCTAGAGAGTGCATCAGCCTTTCCATTGCGCGATCCTGGTCTATAAGAAATGACAAAATTAAATTGGTTTAGGAAAAGATTCCAGCGAGCCTGGCGAGGAGTCAGGCACTTAGCCGACTGATAAATTCAAGTTACGATGGTCTGTCAGGACGACTATTTGCTGTGCAGCTCCCTGAAGAAGGTGTCTCCATTCCTTGAAGGCGGCAATAATGGCCAACAATTCTCTATTGCCCACATCGTAGTTCCTCTCAGCCGAAGACAACTGCTGGGAAAAGAAGGCACAGGGATGCAAGACATTCTTCTCACCTGTTCTCTGAGAGAGTATAGCTCCAACGGCACAGTCTGAAGCATCCACCTCTATTATGAAGGCAAGCTCCGGGTTGGGATGTACTAAGATAGGTGCGGTGGTAAATTTATCCTTTAAACAGGAAAATGCTTCCTGAGCTTGCGGGGTCCAGGAGAACCTAGACTGTTTCCGGGTAAGTTGGGTGATAGGTGACACTACCTCAGAAAAATTCTTAATGAAACGTCTATAGAAGTTGGCAAACCCGATGAAACGCTGCACCTCCTTCACATTTCTAGGAATTGGCCAATCCTTGATGGCTTGGGTCTTGCTTCCATCCATACTAATCCCTTGCGTAGATAGTACATACCCCAGAAATTGAATTTCGGTCCTATGGAATTCACATTTTTCAAGTTTGATGTAGAGATGGTTTTGTCTTAGGCGTTCTAAGACCATTCTCACATGTCCATGATGTTCCTCTGTGGAGTTAGAAAAAATTAGAATATCATCCAGATAAATCACCACAAATGTATCTAGGAGATCCCTGAAGATATCATTCACGAAGTGTTGGAAAGTGGCTGGGGCGGTACTCAGACCAAAAGGCATAACTAGATATTCAAAGTGTCCATAGCGTGACCTGAAAGCAGTCTTCCATTCATCCCCAGGTCTAATACGGACCAAGTTATAGGCCCCACGGAGATCCAGTTTAGAGAAAATTTTGGCATGCCGCACTCTCTCCAACAACTCAGGGATTAAAGGCAATGGATAACGGTTTCTAATAGTAACCTTATTGAGTTCCCTATAGTCTATGCAGGGTCTCAGAGATCCATCTTTCTTCTTCACAAAGAAGATGGGTGCACCTGCGGGAGATGAAGAGGGGCGTATGAAGCCCTTGGCTAAATTTTCGTCTATATAATCCTTCAAAGCTTTTAGCTCGGGCCCCGCTAGGGGTAGATCTTACCAAAAGGTATCTCGGCTCCAGGCAATAATTCAATTGGACAATCATATGGACGGTGAGGAGGAAGCTGATCAGCGTTCTTCTTGTCACATAAATCCACATAGTCCTGGTATACAGCTGGTAGTTCAGGGACTGACATGGTTCCTTTAGGAACAGAGCAAGCTGAAACTCCTTGACTCATCTGTTTCTCCGGAAAGTGTAATTCCTTGGTCTCCCAGTTAATCGTAGGATTCTGCGCCTGCAGCCATGGTAGTCCTAGAATGATGGGGAAGTGGGGAGAAGAGATAAGCAAAAAAGACATTTTCTCCTGATGATCTTTACCCATAAGGACCCTCAAAGGCTCTGTTTCTTGATCCACTGGTCCAGAAGTCAGTAGAGAGCCATCCACAGTCTCCATCTGTACTGGAGTAGCCTTCTTCACTGAACGTATCCCCTGTTTCAGAGCAAAGGAGATATCCATAAAATTTCCACTTGCTCCTGAGTCGATCATAGCAGAGCTAGACACCCAGACTGAGTCAACCCAGAGTTTGATGGAAAGGAAGCAATGAGAATTGTTTCTTTTACAACTCAGCTGGGACACCGCTGAGGAAACTTGAAAAATTGCAGCGTTTATACCGTCATCGTCCCCAGAACTAACAGAGTTTAAGTCCGAGAAATCAAGATCTCTTGCAGCAGATCTCTCTGGAGCCTGAGGCTCGGACATGACAGAGCTCCTCTCGCAACACTTACAGTGAATGACTGCTGCAGTAGTCTTACGAGAACGGCTGGGCAGTTTATAATGAAGTGCCCTGACTTACCACAGTAGAAACATAGATTTTCCTTTATACGATGTTCTTTGCGTGCATCACTAACCCGTCTTTGCAAAGAGTCCACCTGCATGGGTTCAGGTTCTGGTTCCCTTGTGATTCTACTCAAAGGTTCCTTAGCTGAGGAGGAAGGTAGTAAAAGGTTAGTGCGATTATTTTCGAACCATCTCTCTTGTCTGCGTTCAGTCAGACGAGCATCAATACGGATACAATAGTTGATAAAGTCACCTAACGCAGTGGGAGGTCGGCACGAGCAAGTTCATCCTTAATCAGTGGAGACAACCCTTTCCGAAAAATAGATTTTTTAGCGGAAGTGTCCCAAGTGGTATCAAGAGCCCATCTCCTGAAATCCAGGGCATATTCGGCTACTGAACGCTTACCTTGGCGCAAAGTTAACATGGCTGCTTCAGCTGTTGCACCTCGATTGGGGTCATCAAACACCTGCCCCATGGCTGAAATAAAAGCATCAAGGTGATTCAAACAATCATCCTCAGTCTCAATCAGAGGGTTTGCCCACATCAAAGCCTTATTGGTAAGCAACATGATTATAGTAAGCACTTTGGATCGTTCAGTGGGAAATTGTGAAGCATGTGCAGAGAAAAATAAATTGCATTGATTAATAAATCCCCTGAATTTCTCACGTTCACCGCCAAAACGAAAAGGAGGTAATTTGGGGATCCCAGAACTTGGGGTTATGGCAGGAGCCTGGGCTCGTTCCTCTAGAGCCTCAATCCTGGCTCGCAATTCCTGGGTAGTCTGTCCAAACACTTGCAAATTATGATTAGTGAGGTCCTGTAGGCTTGCAAAATGGGTTTTTAAAGTCTGTACATCTGAAAGGATTGTATCAGTCACTCCGCAAAGTTCCTTTATGCGGGCCTCCATCTTCCAGATCTTTTAAGGCAGAGGTGCTGGAAGGAGAAGAGGAAAGGAAAAAAAAAAAAAACAATAGTGTTTACCTGTGGTAACACTCCAGAGTAAAATTTTAAGGGAATGCGCTCACCTGGAATGGTTGTGAGAAGTCACAACCACTGTCATCACATAAGGTATTAAACGGACATCTGATATCCACAGTCACAGCAGACACGGCTTTCCCAGACCCAGCAGACACTAAACATTGGCTCCTGAATCTTGTCATGTATAGTGTACAGTTCCTATAGCGTCTTGTGCTTGGGTGCGAGGAAAACACAGGAGACATAGGTTGAAATGAAATGACTTGTATTACTTCATACAAGCATGCTGAAAAGTTCACACAGTTTGCAGGAACAGCGACAGGAGACACAGCAGGCCAGAGTAACTTCAAGCTCTACAATAACTCTCCAAAGCAGGTTCAGGATCTCTTCTCTGTACCGTAATTCCTCTGCAAACATGGATTCACCAAACAGCAGGTTTCCAGAGTCCAAAAGTGTTCCAAGGTTCCTCAGTAGGGAATAGCTGGAGTACAAGTCCAAGGCTTCCAGGAGTCAGGTCACAGACTGACAGAGGCTTGATTCAGGAGCACTGATTGTTCAGCTGAGGAAGAATCAGGGCGGGAACATGAAAACTGGAAACTCCATATTAACTGAGGGCAAGAGCTGCAGAAAGACAGAAAGCAAAATGGCCGACGGAAAACTGAGTTTCAAGGAACATGTCAACAGAGACAAAGAACCTTACACCAGCTTTTGGATCCTGTTTTCCTTTATGTCTCCCTGTCCTTCCATTTTTCTGAGCATGATTAATGAAAGGAAATTGCGGTGCTCGGTGTTAACCTGACATTATACTTCAGCCTTATTAACAAAGTAAATCATCATTTCCTAAGACATCTGAAGCTTCTCTCAAATCTTCATGAAAGCGTCCAACCGGGACGTGATATAGGATGTTACTCCTTTTAGACCAAATTTAGGCTAAATGTCCACTCCTGAAAATTATTATCTGCTGATTTCTTAATTTACTACAAGGGCTGAAATTTCAGAAGAGTATTATTCTCCATCGATCACGAGAACAAGGCTGCCCTGTTAGATAGCAGCAGCAGACGATCATGCGAGACACAGCCTAGAGCATAAATGAACTTGTGCTTCTATGTAATATGAATTTGGCCAGCTTGTTTAATGAATGATGAGATAATTCCTTTTCCTACAAATTGTGAATCAAATATTAGCATTACTCATTAGCACTGTTCACAGTATGGGGAGTGCATTATACTGTAGAGGCCTATGGAGAGTGCGTTATACAATATGGTGGCCTATGAGGAGTGCATTATACTATAGAGGCCTATGGGGAGTGCATTATACTATAGAGGCCTATGGGGAGTGCATTATACTATAGAGGCCTATGGGGAGTGCATTATCCTATAGAGGCCTATGGGGAGTGCATTATACTATATAGAGGCCTATGGGGAGTGCATTATACTATATAGAGGCCTATGGGGAGTGCATTATACTATATAGAGGCCTATGGAGAGTGCATTATACTATAGAGGCCTATGGGGAGTGCATTATACTATATAGAGGCTGTGATGACATCTACTACATTTAGCAGCTTGTGTATAGCTGAGCTTCCCTTCCCCCTCCCAGCATAAGTAAGGCTCAGTGTAACCTGAGCTACCAGTGCTGGAGTTTCCCGCCTCACCGCAGGGGTCCCCATTGTCTGCACATGTGCTTTTGCCCCCTAGTAGCCATTATGAGGATTCATCCTTTTTGCTTATAACACGGTGGGAAGTTGCGTCAGAAACACGAAAGTCCCTGTTTTGAACCATGCGCTGACAGGCATCGTTCCCGTGGTACTGGTGAACCCGTAACTCCAACAGAACCCAAGAAACAGATTTCTGCTTAGCCGCAAGCACCTGGCATTGCTTTAACTAAAAGCATGCCAACATCTTGCGGAGTACAATGGTATGCTGTGCATCGCTGTAAGAGACTCCATCTCTAAGTTATGATAGTTATTAGTTTTCTGAACTAAGATCACCACTTAGAGCAAGAGGAGGACCCTGGTAACTCCACCCCGTTTATGATGTCACGGCCACAGGTCTATAAGGTAGGGGCCAGGTATTCTGCGGCAGATCTGCCCTGGACACCAGACTTATAGCAGCTCTGTGATGCATTGTGATGTGTCTCCCCTCCCCCGACAGCATGGCTTGCCTACTATGATCTAAGAACTGTAAGTTGATCTTCCTTATGTTAACCCCTTTTATTTTCTGTAACCATATTGTACATAACGATATTGTCTCAGCTTGTTACGTTTTTTTAAACTATAAGCACTGCCTGCATTTTAAGGAATAAACCTATAAAATTATTAGTTTGTTTCTCCTGCTCTATAAACGAATTTACACGTGCCTGAAGTACTACGCTACTGTTTTGGGGTTGCTACGGACCCTCTTGATAAATTGTTCCAAGTAAACCGTAGCTGGTGGCAGCTTAAAAGAAGGGTGTAAAGTGTTGACCTATGGGTGGCGTTGGCAGTGACGGAGCGGGTTTTATAAGTGTATTGCCCGGCTGCGGCCCGGAGTAATTATAATTCCCTCACTGCAGCGTGCCCAATAGCCAGCACACATCCAAGTGACCCGTCTGGCGACTAATTATCCTAGGTGCAGTTCCCTGACTGACCTGAGGGTAAGGGGGGCGCCAGAGAGCTGCAAGTTCCTAAGTGGAAGTGGGATAATTATAAATCCCTGCAGTTTACTGGGTCGGACGGCAGCAGCCGTCGTGTGTGTGCGCGTTTTCGTCACATTTGCGGCACGGAGGGATCACAAGCCGTGATACCCCAGGCTACCGTGTGGCGGACCGTGTGCACGTTTCTTCACATGTGGTGGCAGCGGTGGGATCACAAGCCGTGATACCCCGGGCTACCGTGTGGCGGACCGTGTGCACGTTTCATCACATGTGGTGTCAGAAGTGGGATTATAGAGCATTAGTGATCTGGTCTGAGCAATCATTCCTCTCACTAAAAAACTTGCACGGTTCTTCAGGGACCCTGCATCTAAAGTTTTGGAGAACAAGCTCAGTGTTTATTAGTCCTGAGACAATTGTGTGTACTTGCAGTTACCCCTCCCTTCTCTTTGGTTTTTCTATCCTATCTTTTATTTGGCAACCATGGCTACGAGGGGATACGACTGGTATAATCGGAATAGCAAGGAAACTCTTCTTGCCATGTGCGAGTGGAGGGAGATTGTCCCCATGGCCCAAACCAAGGCCGAAGTGATCCAGGCCCTGATGGCACGGGACCACGCTGAGAGCGAGGCGGGCGCAGGAGCCGGCCCCAGCCAAGGTGGTGCTGCAGCAGAGGCCCAAACCCTGCACGATTACACCCAGGGCGGGTTGGACTCTTACCTGCAGGCGGCCCTGGAGGCACTCCCAACCGACGACCGTGATGGGCGCCTGGAGCTGATCCAGCGATACCAGCAGGAGGCCAAAGCCCAGCGAGAGGCTGAGAGAGCCGAGGCCCAAGCCCAGCGGGAGGCTGAGAGAGCCGAGCGGGAAGCTCAGAGAGCCCATGAACTGGAGCTGCTCAGACAAGGGGCAATGCCCTCCACAGCCCAGAGCAGTGTGCCCAGCAGCGCTCAGAGTCCCAAGCCCCGGCCGGAGCACTTTCCCGTGATGGAAAAGGACGGAGTCTTGGACACTTTTCTGCGGACCTTTGAGAAAGTCTGCAGACAGTACCGGCTGCCTGACAACCAATGGGCCAGGTACTTGACTCCCGGGCTAAAGGGCAAAGCTCTGGAGGCATTTGCTTCACTCACGCCGGATCAAGATGACAACTATCAGGCCATCAAGCAGGCCCTGATCGCCAAGTACCAGCTAACCCCTGAGGTATACCGAAAGAAGTTCCGGAACCTCCAACGTGGCCCACACGACAGTTATAGTGATGTGGTGCAAGGACTCAGGAACCACTTTGACCAGTGGATCCATGGACTGTCAGTTGACACCTTGAGAACCTGAGGGACCTGATGATCAAAGACCAGTTCCTGCATCTGTGCCCAGCTGAGGTCCGACAGTTCATCCTGGACCGAGAACCGGAGGACGCGGTCAGAACAGCACGGATCGCCGACAGCTATGAGGCCAACCAGAAAACCGAGGTGCGGAAGCCCGTCACCGCCCGCTGGGTAGGGGGTAAGCCTGCAACCAACCCCAGTGCCCCTGCCAGTCGTCCCTCTGGAGGCACTATCCCCTTTGCCAGCGCCAGCCTACATCAGACCCCCGCCAGTGTTTCTCCTGTAAAAGGACTGGACACATCAGCGCCACCTGTCCGGAGAGGCAGAAGAACCCCCCAGCCAAGGCCTCCGGGCCCAACGCCTCTGTTCTTTTGGTGGGTGGTGTGGTGGGGAGGGTTGATGACAACGTGCAGCCCGTCCGCGTGGGGCCCGTCTTGCTACAGGCCTCAAGGACACCGGGGCTGAACGAACCCTCATCCGACCCGAACTGGCGGCCCCTGAAGAGTTGATTCCGGGGAAAACCTTAACTGTCACCGGGATTGGGGGCGTCCACTACTACCCCTTACCGATAGCCCGAGTTTTCATTGACTGGGGTGCCGGGAGCGGGGTGAAGGAAGTGGGGGTGTCCGAAAACCTGCCCACTGATGTTTTATTGGGGACTGATCTGGGGAGGATGGTCGCGTACTATGTCCCTGACACCCCTCCCCAATCTGATGATAAGGTTAACGTTAACCATGATGTTGAAGTTGATGATGATGGGAAACTGATTGTGTTACCTGCCAATGCTTTGCGAAGTGATTATGCAACTGATAACCTTTCTTTCCCTAGGAATGCTGTTGATAGTGATGTATCTGTGATATCTGAACCTGTTAACCCTTTCTCTGAAGTGGTAGATGTGTCCACAGGTACAGGAGCGTTCAGCCACGTCGCTCTGCGGAGTGAGACGGCTGAGGAACCCCTAGCAGGAGCAAGCGACAGTGCTCAAGGAAATGGGGAGGTGCATGGGAACCGTGAGGAAGGTGACGCCATGACACTGACCAGTGCCACCGAGGAAGGTAACTGGCCCATAAGTAGCACTGCTCCTGAAGTGTTGGGGGTGGATGGGGAGGTAGAGCCCATAGCAGCGCAGGCTGATGGGTCTATAGAAATCCCCGGGGAGACTGCATATGTAGCTGCTGTCACCCGCAGTCAGAGTGCCCGGATCGCAGGTAGCGCCCTGCCATCTGGACCCTCCTCCGCTACAGGAGAGACTGAACCAGAGGTGGACCCAGAGCCGGTCCCAGAGGGTCGCAGTGAGGAAGGAACCCTGACGTCACTTCTGGCTGCCTCCAGCCAGGAGTTCCAGGCCGCTCTGCACTCAGATGCGAGCCTGGAGAATCTGAGGCACCTCGCCGAGACGCCCACCTCCATGACTGATAAGGAGAGGGTGTTCTGGGAACGAGGAAGGTTGTACCGGAGACAGTACCCGAGACTCCCAAAAGGAGTGGTTGAGGGAAAAACAGCTGGTCGTCCCGCACCAGTTCCGAGGTGAGTTGTTGAGGATTGCCCATGAGATTCCACTCGCTGGACACTTGGGGATCAGCAAAACTAAGGCACGGCTGTCTCAACACTTCTATTGGCCCAAGATGGGGACAGATGTGACTAACTACTGCCACTCCTGTATCACCTGTCAAAGAGTGGGGAAGGCGGGGCCTGCTCTTAAGGCTCCCCTGATCCCGTTGCCAGTGATAGAGGAGCCTTTCCAGAGGATCGCGGTGGACATTGTGGGCCCGCTGGCCGTCCCCAGCCGCTCTGGAAAGCAATACATCCTTACTGTGGTAGACTACGCTACCCGGTACCCGGAGGCAGTAGCTCTGTCCTCAACTAAGGCAGATAAGGTGGCGGATGCACTGGTGACCATATTTTCACGGGTAGGATTTCCCAGGGAGATGCTTACCGATCGAGGGACCCAATTTATGTCTCGCCTAATGAAGGCTCTCTGCAGCAAAATGCAGGTGACGCGTATGGTATCGAGTGCGTATCACCCACAGACCAACGGTTTGGTGAACGCTTTAACGGTACCCTCAAACAGATGCTCCGCATGCTGGTTGAGACCCAGGGACGCGATTGGGAGCGGTACCTCCCACACCTGCTGTTTGCCTACAGAGAAGTCCCACAGGCCTCGACGGGGTTCTCCCCCTTTGAGCTCCTGTATGGCAGGCGAGTCCGGGGACCCCTCGGGTTGATAAGAGAATCCTGGGAAGATGAGCCAAACCCCACAGAAGTGTCCATCGTGGATTATGTCATGCGCTTCCGCGACAAGATGCAGACCTTGACGCAGTTGGTGCATGACAACATGACGCAGGCTCAGGCTGACCAGAAGCACTGGTACGACCAGAACGCCCGGGAGCGGACCTACCAGGTGGGTCAAAAGGTGTGGGTGCTGGTACCCGTACCAAAGGATAAGCTTCAGGCAGCCTGGGAAGGCCCGTACGTCGTGCACCAACGGCTCAACCCAGTCACCTACGTGGTCACGCTTGACCACACTCGGGGTAGGCGCAAAGCCTTTCACGTCAACATGATGAAGGCCCATCACGAACGTGAAGCCTGCGTCCTACCGGTCTGCAACCTGCCCGAGGATGGGGAGGAGGATCCCCTCCTGGACATGCTGGCCCAAGCCCAGGCCAATGGGTCCATTGAGGACATGGAGGTAAATGCCTCGCTAACCGCCTCCCAGCGGCTGCAGTTGCTGACCACTCTGGAATCCTTTCGGGCCGTGTTCACTAACCGACCCGGAAGGACCAAGTTGGCAGTCCATGAGGTGGACACCGGTGATCACGCCCCGTTACGGCGGACACCTTATCGGATCTCTGAGGAGGTGCAGCAGATTATGCGCCAGGAGATCCATGAGATGTTGCAGCTGGGGGTGATCCGGCCGTCCAAAAGCACGTGGGCCTCACCTGTAGTTCTCGTGCCAAAAAAGGATCGGACCACCCGGTTCTGCGTGGACTACAGGGGGCTCAACGCCATCACTACCTCTGATGCGCACCCAATGCCACGCATCGAGGATCTGCTGGAGCGGTTGGCGAATGCCAAGTACATATCCATCATGGATTTAAGCCGGGGATACTGGCAGATTCCCCTGAGCCCTGAGGCGCAGGAGAAATCCGCCTTTATCACCCCTTTTGGACTGTACGAGTCCACGGTCATGCCTTTCGGCATGAAGAATGCCCCTGCCACTTTCCAGCGGATGGTCAACCACCTGCTTCAGGGACTGGAGGAGTACGCTGTGGCGTACCTGGACGACATTGCCATCTTCAGTTCCACCTGGGAGGAACACCTTCAGCATCTCCAGGAGGTGCTCAAGCGTATTCACCAGGCAGGTCTGACCATCAAGCCGGGAAAATGCCAGATGGGCATGAGGGAGGTCCACTACCTGGGGCACCGGGTAGGCGGGGGTTCCATGAGTCCAGAGCCCGAGAAAGTGGACGCGATCGTGTCCTGGCCCACCCCCAGGACCAAAAAGCAGGTGAAGTCCTTCCTGGGCACTGCAGGGTACTATAGGCGTTTCGTACCGAACTATAGCGCCATTGCAAAACCCTTGACGGACCTCACCAAGGGCAGTCTACCCCAAACAGTCAGCTGGACAGATGGCTGTGAGGCGGCATTCCGAGCTTTGAAAACAGCCCTGTGCAGCTCTCCAGTGTTGAAAGCGTCGACAGCAGTCGGCCATTCCTGGTACAGACTGACGCCAGCGAATTTGGCCTCGGTGCTGTACTCAGCCAGGTTGACTCGGGGAACCAGGAGCACCCCGTGTTGTACCTGAGCCGGAAACTTCTGCCGAGGGAAGTGGCATACTCCACCATCGAGGGAGTGCCTGGCCATGGTCTGGGCACTGCAACGTTTGCAGCCCTACCTGTACGGGCGCACCTTCAAGGTGGTCACCGACCACAACCCTCTGAGCTGGCTGCACACAGTGTCCGGAACCAATGTAGGTTGCTACGCTGGAGCCTTGCCCTACAGCAGTATGATTTTGCCGTACAACACAAGAAAGGCAGCGATCATGGGAATGCTGATGGGTTGTCACGACGTGGCGAACCCGTTGAGGTGCGCATGGCGGATTACCGAGAGGTCATGCCTCCGTAGCGCCTCTAAGGGGGGGAGGTGTGATGACATCTACTACATTTAGCAGCTTGTGTATAGCTGAGCTTCCCTTCCCCCTCCCAGCATAAGTAAGGCTCAGTGTAACCTGAGCTACCAGTGCTGGAGTTTCCCGCCTCACCGCAGGGGTCCCCATTGTCTGCACATGTGCTTTTGCCCCTAGCAGCCATTATGAGGATTCATCCTTTTTGCTTATAACACGGTGGGAAGTTGCGTCAGAAACACGAAAGTCCCTGTTTTGAACCATGCGCTGACAGGCATCGTTCCCGTGGTACTGGTGAACCCGTAACTCCAACAGAACCCAAGAAACAGATTTCTGCTTAGCCGATGCACCCAGGCACTCTGCGTTTAGACTTAAATGCACACCAACATCTTGCGGAGTACAATGGTATGCTGTGCATCGCTGTAAGAGACTCCATCTCTAAGTTATGATAGTTATTAGTTTTCTGAACTAAGATCACCACTTCGAGCAAGAGGAGGACCCTGGTAACTCCACCCCATTTATGATGTCACGGCCACAGGTCTATAAGGTAGGGGCCAGGTATTCTGCGGCAGATCTGCCCTGGACACCAGACTTACAGCAGCTCTGTGATGCATTGTGATGTGTCTCCCCTCCCCCGACCGCATGGCTTGCATACTATGATCTAAGAACTGTAAGTTGATCTTCCTTATGTTAACCCCTTTTATTTTCTGTAACCATATTGTACATAACGATATTGTCTCAGCTTGTTACCGATTTTTTTAAACTATAAGCACTGCCTGCATTTTTAAGGAATAAACCTATAAAATTATTAGTTTGTTTCTCCTGCTCTATAAACGAATTTACACGTGCCTGAAGTACTACGCTACTGTTTTGGGGTTGCTACGGACCCTCTTGATAAATTGTTCCAAGTAAACCGTAGCTGGTGGCAGCTTAAAAGAAGGGGTGTAAAGTGTTGACCTATGGGGTGGCGTTGGCAGTGACGGAGCGGGTTTTATAAGTGTATTGCCCAGCTGCGGCCCGGAGTAATTATAATTCCCTCACTGCAGCGTGCCCAATAGCCAGCACACATCCAAGTGACCCGTCTGGGACTAATTATCCTAGGTGCAGTTCCCTGACTGACCTGAGGGTAAGGGGGGCGACAGAGAGCTGCAAGTTCCTAAGTGGAAGTGGGATAATTATAAATCCCTGCAGTTTACTGGGTCGGACGGCAGCAGCCGTCGTGTGTGTGCGCGTTTTCGTCACATTTGCGGCACGGAGGGATCACAAGCCGTGATACCCCGGGCTACCGTGTGGCGGACCGTGTGCACGTTTCTTCACAGAGGCCTATGGAGAGTGCGTTATACAATATGGTGGCCTATGGGGAGTGCATTATACTATAGAGGCCTATGGGGAGTGCATTATACTATAGAGGCCTATGGGGAGAGCATTATACGATACGATACGATACACTTTATTGATCCCGGGGAAAATTACAGTATTACAGCAGCAATACAAACAGCAGTACATAAAATATTAGGACACAAATCTTGCACAGGTATACCAACATTACATAATAAATAAAAGTGTGTAGTTCAGGTGTATATAAGACAATGTTAATTGACATTAGTACACCAGCCATCAATCATTCTTTTCTACCACCCTTAGGAAATTATTATACATCCCCATAGCAGTAGGTACAAACGATTTCCTGAATTTCTCCTTCTTGCACCTTGGAAGGATTAGACGGCTGCTGAATGTGCTCTTCTGCTTCAAGAACAGCTCGTATAGTGGGTGTGTATTATTGTTCATTACAGCCCTACACTTCTTCTGAATTCTATCCTCCAATACCTCCTCAAAAGAGTCAAGATGGAGGCCAACCGCCGCGCTTGCCTTCTTGATAAGTTTGTTGAGCTTATTAGCGTCAGCTACTCGCACACTACTGCCCCAGCAAATGATAGCAAAAAAGATGGCGCTTGCTACAACGGACTGGTAGAACATCTCCAGCATTTTACTGCACACTATATATATATATTTATACTGCATACTATAGAGGCCTATGGGGAGTGCATTATACTATAGAGGCCTATGGGAGTGCATTATACTATAGAGGCCTATGGGAGTGCATTATACTATATAGAGGCCTATGGGTAGTGCATTATGCTATATAGATGTCTATGGGGAGTGCATAATACTATATAAATGCCTATGGGGAAAGCATTATAATATATGGAGGCCTATGAAGAGTGTATTATACTATATATAGAATCCTTTAGGAAGTGCATTATGCTATATATAGGCATATGGGGAGTATCTTATCATATATATATATATAATATATATAGGCCTATGTGGAGTGCATTATACTACATAGAGGACTATGGGGGTGCATTATACTATAAAGAGGCCGATGGGGAGTGCATTATACTTGTATGGAGTCCTATGGGGAGAGCATTGTAATATATTTAGGCCTATGGTGAGTGGATTGTACTATATAAAGGCTAGCTACACTACTGGCACTGAGTCTTGGAATTGGTGGAGCTTCAAGTGATTGGACCCCCAGCGATCAGAAATTGAGAATATTTACTAGGACAATACACAAAACCTCACAGTGGATGGAGAGGGTGCAGAAGGTCCCACTACTAATTAGTCTAAAGCAAAATAGCTTTGTTGAGAAAACCAGCTGTCATGTATAGTGTACAGTTCCTATAGCGTCTTGTGCTTGGGTGCGAGGAAAACACAGGAGACATAGGTTGAAATGAAATTACTTGTATTACTTCATACAAGCATGCTGAAAAGTTCACACAGTTTGCAGGAACAGCGACAGGAGACACAGCAGGCCAGAGTAACTTCAAGCACTACAGTAAATCTCCAAAGCAGGTTCAGGATCTCTTCTCTGTACCGTAATTCCTCTGCAAACATGGATTCACCAAACAGCAGGTTTCCAGAGTCCAAAAGTGTTCCAAGGTTCCTCAGTAGGGAATAGCTGGAGTACAAGTCCAAGGCTTCCAGGAGTCAGGTCACAGACTGACTGAGGCTTGATTCAGGAGCACTGATTGTTCAGCTGAGGCTGCTTAAGAAGCAAGAGGGAAGAATCAGGGCGGGAACATGAAAACTGGAAACTCCATATTAACTGAGGGCAAGAGCTGCAGAAAGACAGAAAGCAAAATGGCCGACGGAAAACTGAGTTTCAAGGAACATGTCAACAGAGACAAAGAACCTTACATTACTCCCCCCTTAGGGACAACCTCCGGATGACCTCAGACCAGGCTTGTCAGGGTACCTCTGATGAAACTGGCGGAGCAGGCGAGGAGCATTTACATTATTGACTGGTTCCCATGAGTTGTCCTCCACTGGGTAGCCCTGCCATTTAATCAAATATTGCAACTGATTTCTGTACAACCTGGAATCTAGAATCCTTTCCACCATAAATTCTTCCTGACCATCGACCAGCACTGGGTCAGGGCAAGGAGAAGAACGTCCAGGAAACGTATTGGGTGTTGCAGCCTTTAGTAGGGATACATGAAAGACAGGGTGGATTCTCATAGTTCTGGGCAGTTGAAGACGACAAGCAACAGCACTTATAATCTTATTGATCTTATAAGGTCCAATGTACTTATGTCCCAATTTAGACGATGGAATCTTTAATTTAAGATTTCTGGTTGACAGCCAGACCAAATCTCCTACCTTGAAAGCTGGTGCAGGTTTACGAAATTTATCTGCTGCTTTCTTGTACCTTTCCTGAGCCAATTCTAGATTTTCCTTTAGAAGATCCATATTCTTTTGTAAAGAAGTGATTCTTTCAGCCACTGCCGGCAAGGGCGTATCTATGGGAAATCGAGGAAGAATGTTAGGATGATAACCTAGATTAGAGTAAAAAGGAGACTGCTTAGTGGAGGCGCTCTGAGAGTTGTTATAAGAGAACTCAGCCAGTGGAAGTAGATCCACCCAATCATCCTGTAGGTGGCAAGATAAAACAGCGGAGATACTGCTCCAGGGTCTGATTGGTTCGTTCTGTCTGTCCATTAGTCTGGGGATGAAAAGCAGAAGAAAGGTTTACTTTAATGTCCAATGCTGCACAGAAATTTTGCCAAAACCTTGAAGTGAATTGCACCCCTCGATCCGAAATGACCTCATCCGGTACTCCATGTAAGCGAAACACATTCTTAATCATCAAGTCTGATGTCTGTTTTGCAGTGGGTAAGCCGACACAAGGGATAAAATGAGCTGCCTTTGTTAGACGGTCAACCACCACTAGAATGGTGTTCTTCCCTTGAGAGGTTGGTAACTCCACAATGAAGTCCATAGAAATGGATCCCCACGGGCGGGACGGGGTGGGAAGAGGTTGCAACAGACCAGTTGGTGAGGAGCGAGGTGTTTTGCATCTTGCACAGACTTCACATGAAGTGACATAGTTTAAGACATCTTTCCTGTAAGTGGGCCACCAAAAGAAACGAGAAAGAAATTCTTGTGTCTTTAGAATTCCCCTATGCCCGGCTATCTTGGAATCGTGGATGAGTTGCAATACTCTCAATCTGACTGTTTCAGGTATATACAGACGTTGTCCCTGAATCCACACACCATTCTTAAAGACAAGACTTACGTCCCTTGGGGGTTGAGCCAACAAAGAATCCGCATGGTATGCTTCCTTGATGTCCTTAAGTAGGTCTTGATTATGAATCACTCCCAGGAATCTAGAGTCAGGAAGAATAGTCTTAGGAGGAGTAAGTGGACGTGTCTCTGCTGAATGAATCCTAGAGAGTGCATCAGCCTTTCCATTGCGCGATCCTGGTCTATAAGAAATGACAAAATTAAATTGGTTTAGGAAAAGATTCCAGCGAGCCTGGCGAGGAGTCAGGCACTTAGCCGACCTGATAAATTCAAGGTTACGATGGTCTGTCAGGACGACTATTTGCTGTGCAGCTCCCTGAAGAAGGTGTCTCCATCCTTGAAGGCGGCAATAATGGCCAACAATTCTCTATTGCCCACATCGTAGTTCCTCTCAGCCGAAGACAACTGCTGGGAAAAGAAGGCACAGGGATGCAAGACATTCTTCTCACCTGTTTTCTGAGAGAGTATAGCTCCAACGGCACAGTCTGAAGCATCCACCTCTATTATGAAGGCAAGCTCGGGGTTGGGATGTACTAAGATAGGTGCGGTGGTAAATTTATCCTTTAAACAGGAAAATGCTTCCTGAGCTTGCGGGGTCCAGGAGAACCTAGACTGTTTCCGGGTAAGTTGGGTGATAGGTGACACTACCTCAGAAAAATTCTTAATGAAACGTCTATAGAAGTTGGCAAACCCGATGAAACGCTGCACCTCCTTCACATTTCTAGGAATTGGCCAATCCTTGATGGCTTGGGTCTTGCTTCATCCATACTAATCCCTTGCGTAGATAGTACATACCCAGAAATTGAATTTCGTCCTATGGAATTCACATTTTTCAAGTTTGATGTAGAGATGGTTTTGTCTTAGGCGTTCTAAGACCATTCTCACATGTCCATGATGTTCCTCTGTGGAGTTAGAAAAAATTAGAATATCATCCAGATAAATCACCACAAATGTATCTAGGAGATCCCTGAAGATATCATTCACGAAGTTTTGGGAAAGTGGCTGGGGCGGTACTCAGACCAAAAGGCATAACTAGATATTCAAAGTGTCCATAGCGTGACCTGAAAGCAGTCTTCCATTCATCCCCAGGTCTAATACGGACCAAGTTATAGGCCCCACGGAGATCCAGTTTAGAGAAAATTTTGGCATGCCGCACTCTCTCCAACAACTCAGGGATTAAAGGCAATGGATAACGGTTTCTAATAGTAACCTTATTGAGTTCCCTATAGTCTATGCAGGGTCTCAGAGATCCATCTTTCTTCTTCACAAAGAAGATGGGTGCACCTGCGGGAGATGAAGAGGGGCGTATGAAGCCCTTGGCTAAATTTTCGTCTATATAATCCTTCAAAGCTTTTAGCTTGGGCCCCGCTAGGGGGTAGATCTTACCAAAAGGTATCTCGGCTCCAGGCAATAATTAATTGGACAATCATATGGACGGTGAGGAGGAAGCTGATCAGCGTTCTTCTTGTCACATAAATCCACATAGTCCTGGTATACAGCTGGTAGTTCAGGGACTGACATGGTTCCTTTAGGAACAGAGCAAGCTGAAACTCCTTGACTCATCTGTTTCTCCGGAAAGTGTAATTCCTTGGTCTCCCAGTTAATCGTAGGATTCTGCGCCTGCAGCCATGGCAGCCTAGAATGATGGGAAAGTGGGGAGAAGAGATAAGCAAAAAAGACATTTTCTCCTGATGATCTTTACCCATAAGGACCCTCAAAGGCTTTGTTTCTTGATCCACTGGTCCAGAAGTCAGTAGAGAGCCATCCACAGTCTCCATCTGTACTGGAGTAGCCTTCTTCACTGAACGTATCCCCTGTTTCAGAGCAAAGGAGATATCCATAAAATTTCCACTTGCTCCTGAGTCGATCATAGCAGAGCTAGACACCCAGACTGAGTCAACCCAGAGTTTGATGGAAAGGAAGCAATGAGAATTTTTCTTTTACAACTCAGCTGGGACACCGCTGAGGAAACTTGAAAAATTGCAGCGTTTATACCGTCATCGTCCCCAGAACTAACAGAGTTTAAGTCCGAGAAATCAAGATCTCTTGCAGCAGATCTCTCTGGAGCCTGAGGCTCGGACATGACAGAGCTCCTCTCGCAACACTCACAGTGAATGACTGCTGCAGTAGTCTTACGAGAACGGCTGGGGCAGTTTATAATGAAGTGCCCTGACTTACCACAGTAGAAACATAGATTTTCCTTTATACGATGTTCTTTGCGTGCATCACTAACCCGTCTTTGCAAAGAGTCCACCTGCATGGGTTCAGGTTCTGGTTCCCTTGTGATTCTACTCAAAGGTTCCTTAGCTGAGGAGGGAGGTAGTAAAAGGTTAGTGCGATTATTTTCGAACCATCTCTCTTGTCTGCGTTCAGTCAGACGAGCATCAATACGGATACAATAGTTGATAAAGTCACCTAACGCAGTGGGAGGGTCGGCACGAGCAAGTTCATCCTTAATCAGTGGAGACAACCCTTTCCGAAAAATAGATTTTTTAGCGGAAGTGTCCCAAGTGGTATCAAGAGCCCATCTCCTGAAATCCAGGGCATATTCGGCTACTGAACGCTTACCTTGGGGCAAAGTTAACATGGCTGCTTCAGCTGTTGCACCTCGATTGGGGTCATCAAACACCTGCCCCATGGCTGAAATAAAAGCATCAAGGTGATTCAAACAATCATCCTCAGTCTCAATCAGAGGGTTTGCCCACATCAAAGCCTATTGGTAAGCAACATGATTATAGTAAGCACTTTGGATCGTTCAGTGGTAAATTGTGAAGCATGTGCAGAGAAAAATAAATTGCATTGATTAATAAATCCCCTGAATTTCTCACGTTCACCGCCAAAACGAAAAGGAGGTAATTGGGATCCCAGAACTTGGGGTTATGGCAGGAGCCTGGGCTCGTTCCTCTAGAGCCTCAATCCTGGCTCGCAATTCCTGGGTAGTCTGTCCAAACACTTGCAAATTATGATTAGTGAGGTCCTGTAGGCTTGCAAAATGGGTTTTTAAAGTCTGTACATCTGAAAGGATTGTATCAGTCACTCCGCAAAGTTCCTTTTTGCGGGCCTCCATCTTCCAGATCTTTTAAGGCAGAGGTGCTGGAAGGAGAAGAGGAAAGGAAAAAAAAAAAAAAAAAACAATAGTGTTTACCTGTGGTAACACTCCAGAGTAAAATTTTAAGGGAATGCGCTCACCTGGAATGGTTGTGAGAAGTCACAACCACTGTCATCACATAAGGTATTAAACGGACATCTGATATCCACAGTCACAGCAGACACGGCTTTCCCAGACCCAGCAGACACTAAACATTGGCTCCTGAATCTTGTCATGTATAGTGTACAGTTCCTATAGCGTCTTGTGCTTGGGTGCAGGAAAACACAGGAGACATAGGTTGAAATGAAATGACTTGTATTACTTCATACAAGCATGCTGAAAAGTTCACACAGTTTGCAGGAACAGCGACAGGAGACACAGCAGGCCAGAATAACTTCAAGCACTCAATAAATCTCCAAAGCAGGTTCAGGATCTCTTCTCTGTACCGTAATTCCTCTGCAAACATGGATTCACCAAACAGAGGTTTCCAGAGTCCAAAAGTGTTCCAAGGTTCCTCAGTAGGGAATAGCTGGAGTACAAGTCCAAGGCTTCCAGGAGTCAGGTCACAGACTGACGAGGCTTGATTCAGGAGCACTGATTGTTCCAAGGCTGAGGAAGAATCAGGGCGGGAACATGAAAACTGGAAACTCCATATTAACTGAGGGCAAGAGCTGCAGAAAGACAGAAAGCAAAATGGCCGACGGAAAACTGAGTTTCAAGGAACATGTCAACAGAGACAAAGAACCTTACACCAGCTTTTGGATCCTGTTTTCCTTTATGTCTCCCTGTCCTTCCATTTTTCTGAGCATGATTAATGAAAGGAAATTGCGGTGCTCGGTGTTAACCTGACATTATACTTCAGCCTTATTAACAAAGTAAATCATCATTTCCTAAGACATCTGAAGCTTCTCTCAAATCTTCATGAAAGCGTCCAACCGGGACGTGATATAGGATGTTACTCCTTTTAGACCAAATTTAGGCTAAATGTCCACTCCTGAAAATTATTATCTGCTGATTTCTTAATTTACTACAAGGCTGAAATTTCAGAAGAGTATTATTCTCCATCGATCCCGAGAACAAGGCTGCCCTGTTAGATAGCAGCAGCAGACGATCATGCGAGACACAGCCTAGAGCATAAATGAACTTGTGCTTCTATGTAATATGAATTTGGCCAGCTTGTTTAATGAATGATGAGAAATTCCTTTTCCTACAAATTGTGAATCAAATATTAGCATTACTCATTAGCACTGTTCACAGGGGCGGCCTACCGGAGGATTCACCTGTTCTTCCGTGGGCCAGTCCGAGCCTGGTGTAAAGCCACTTGCCTCCTACCACATATACTGACCATATAGATGGAGAATACTCTCAGAGGGCAGCCATTGGTGCCATCCGGGCTGTTGGATATTTGGATAAAGTCTATTATCAAATTGCATAAATAAGCCAATGACTGGATACACAGCGGGCTCCATGACTCTGTCTTATCAGCTCTGGACTGGGATATCAAGAGTTACATAGACACCATTTAGTATCAGCACTTGAGAAACAATAGAAAAAAGTAATAATAGAGACAATAAATTGATAACTGTGGGTGTGAGGCCTCTGGGATCCCAGGTGAATTCAGGATATGGCATTGATGCAAACCTCTGACAGTGCCCTCAGCTAATGCCTCTCATTCTGAAAGGTAGCCATGATCAGCACTCTATATTAGGAAGGAGAAGGTATATGCATGCTAGCAAGCAAACATTATTGCAGTGTATAGACAATATTTAGGCAGCGCTGTCATTGGTGTGCAGTTTACAAGCTGAGCTGCAGCATTCTGGTGTGTAGCTACTGCCCTCTAGTGGTAGAAAATGTGCATTACAGTGAAATGTATTTTCACCTCTTGCTGCTGTGCTGGTTACATTTCTGCAGCTTTGCCCTAGAGCGCTATCCTTCAGATGCCAGGGCACGCTGGGAATAAACAAATATAGCACAAAAAGAGGATTTAGAGATCATCCAAAAATTAAAAAAATACTAGCAAAGGGCAGAGATGTTTACCTGCCCAGGCCTCCAAACAAATGCACTCTCAGGATGCAGTGGACCCATGTAGTTAAGATGGCGGCAACACAGGTGCAGAAATACCAATAAGGCAACCGCTCACAACCTACCAATCCATGGAGGGGGTGGCTGCTTGGTATATTACTGCACAAAAAAGACTTGTATGTGGTGCATTTGTTTTGAGGCCTGGGCAGGTAACATCTCTGCCTTTTGCTAGTATTTTTTGAATTTTTGGAGGATCTCTAAATCCTCTTTTTGTGCTATTGTGAGAGGCAGAGCCAGGGCCATAGTGTGGCTGAGGCTAGTGGCTTTGGCGTGCCCTGGCTCCCCATCACATGAAAATACTGTCCCTTCTGCAGCATACCTTCTGTAACACCCTCTGCACCGTTAGGGTCCCCTTGGACTTGCTGAAGCTACGCTGCTTGCATTGTGGCGCATGTAGAGACAGAGTCCTTTGCAAACTTAAAACACAGAACTTTACTCTTTCTTTATCACAGCACATCAGTAACAACATCGGTATATGGTTCCACAAAGTTCACATTAATCACTTCTACTGCACTCCTCTCTACGTCCTTCAGTACATTACTGGGTCTTACCGCCGCTTGCGGTAACTCAGCGTCCTCCCTGTCCAGACTCACTGCATTTGGGGGTTCCCTCGTCCGTTTCGCCCCAGATGCGAGGGCATCAGCCCATGCGATGACCTGCCACATGGTGAGCGACCTGAGTCCCTGTACTGATCTAGGACCTCTTCTCAAGCTTCTGCTCCCAACTGCGATAGCACTGCTGCTGCTGCTGCACCTCTGTCCATCCAGACTCTGAATGTCTGGGTAGCTTGCGGAGCTGACCGCCCAGCACAGGCACTATGCCCTAACTGAACACAAACAGGAAGACTTATACACTTATTCACAGTCAGCCCCTCCTAAGTTAACTATTTACACTACTGTCTCAATCTGACTAACGTGCCCCCATCTAGTGTCCTATTAAGTCAAATGGTGCGCCTTCCATTCCGAGCTCTGCCGTGCGCCCAAACAGTGGTTCCCCCCACATATGAGGTATCACCGTACTCAGGAAAATTGGACAACAACTTTTGTGGTCCAATTTCTCCTGTGTTATGTTTCGGTAGCTGAGGAGTGCAGGTAAAAAAGGCAATACACCAGAGCAGTTGGAATCTATGAGATTGCAGTACCCTGACTAACCACCACAACTAGAGGCAGCCGTGGAGCGTTCCTACGTTGGTCCTAGACGCCTCGTCACAGCCTGAGAAACTAACTACACCTAAAGATAGAAATAGGAAAGCTATCTGCCCCGGAGCAGAACCCCAAAGATAATAGAAAGCCCCCAAACAAGTAATGGCGGTTAGACAAGAAGAAATACTGACACAGAAAGAAAATAGTATGAGCAAACGCTGGGGCCCAAACTAACTAAATAGAAAAGGAAGGAAGGGTACTTACTGCAATCCCAGAAAACCCTGAAAAGCACCAACTCTACTAATTTCAAAATCACCTGAGATCACACGACCTCTACCACCTAAATTAGTTCTCTGGTGTAACAAAATCAAAACAGCAGCCACTGAAAAAACTGGAAAAAGCAAAAGTACAAACATCAGTGGCTGAACTAAACTGAGAGGGCAAAAGCCCCCGAAGGGGACCCAGAAGGCCCCCAAAGAAGTGCAGGACAAAATGCAAAAATATAGTACAAAAACAAAAAGAAGAAAATGTCTTATCTGTTAGCAGGAGATGCAGACACGACACAGCAGGCTACAAGGGAAACAGGAATGAAGGATTCAGCCCAGAACAATTGATCACCGGCAACCCTGATGGGAAGGTGACTCCCTTATATAAGACCAGTCAGTAACACCTGATTCCCAGTCCTCACAATCTTCACTGAACAGACCAGTACCGCTTGTAACCACCAGAGGGAGCCTCTGCTCAGAACTCATCTCAAGCCCATTCACAACAGTACCCCCCCCCCTTGAGGAGGGGTCACCGAACCCTCATTTGAGCAACCAGGTCGGTCAGGATGAGTTCTATGATACGCACGGATGAGTCTCCTAGCATGGATGTCCGAAGCAAACACCCAAGAATTGTCTTCCTGACCATAACCTCTCCACTTAACCAAATACTGGAGCTTCCGTCTAGAAAAACGAGAATCTAATATTTTCTCAACCACATACTCCAGATTGCCCTCAACCAAAACAGGGTCAGGAGGCACAGCAGCAGGAACCACTGGCTCAACAAACCTCTTCAACAAGGACTTGTGGAACACGTTATGGATCTTAAATGTCCCTGAAGAAGCAAACGAAAAGAAACAGGATTAAGAATCTCAATGATCTTATAAGGTCCAATGAACCTAGGCTTAAATTTAGGAGATGCTACTCTCATAGGAATATTCTTTGAGGACAACCAGACCAAGTCCCCCACTTTAAACCGAGGACCATCAGTCCTATGCCGGTTAGCAAACCGCTGGGCCTTCTCCTGAGAGAGGGACAACCTCTCCACTACCTGGTCCCAAATCTGTTGCATACGCTCCACAACAGAGTCTACACCTGGACAGACAGAAGCCTCCGTCTGTCCTGAAGAAAATCGAGGGTGAAACCCAGAATTACAGAAAAACGGAGACATCAAAGTGGCAGAGCTAGCCCTATTATTAAGAGCAAACTCAGCCAAAGGTAAAAAAGAGACCCAGTCATCCTGATCAGCAGACACAAAGCATCTAAGATAAGTCTCCAATGTCTGGTTTGTTCTCTCAGTTTGACCATTGGTCTGAGGATGAAATGCCGAGGAGAAAGACAATTGAACACCCAGTTTAGAACAAAAAGTCCTCCAAAATCTGGAAACAAACTGGACTCCTCTGTCAGACACAATGTTCTCAGGAATGCCGTGTAAACGAACCACGTGCTGAAGGAACAACGGCACCAATTCAGAGGAGGAAGGCAACTTAGGTAATGGCACAAGATGTATCATTTTGGAAAACCTATCACAAATTACCCAGATGGTGGTCATTCTCTGAGAAACAGGAAGGTCGGAAATGAAATCCATAGAGATATGGGTCCATGGTCTCTTGGGCACAGGCAATGGCATCAACAAACCACTAGAGCGAGAGCAAGGCTTGGAGCGAGAGCAAGTCCCGCAGGACTGCACAAATTCCCTGACATCACAATACAAGGTAGGCCACCAAAAGGACCGACTAACCAAGTCTCTGGTACCAAAAATTCCGGGATGCCCAGCCAATGCGGAACAATGAATCTCAGACATCACACTCTTTTTCCACTGGTCCGGGACAAACAATTTTCCAACAGGGCAGCACTCGGGCCTATCCTCCTGACACCCCTCCAGAGCAAGTCTCAAATTGGGCGAGATGGCGGAAAGAACTACACCCTCTTTCAAAATAACAGAAGGATCAGATAACTCAGGAGAGTCCGCAAGGAAACTCCTCGAGAGGGCATCCGCCTTAACATTCTTAGTGCCAGGAAGAAAGGAAACCACAAAATTAAAACGTGTGAAAAACAAGGCCCACCTGGCCTGTCTAGGATTGAGTCGCTTGGCAGATTCCAGATAGACCAGATTCTTATGGTCCGTAAGGACCACCACCTGATGTTTGGCTCCCTCCAGCCAATGTCTCCACTCTTCAAAACCCACTTCATGGCCAATAACTCCCGATTACCCACGTCATAATTACGTTCAGTAGGAGAAAATTTTCGAGAGAAAAAGGCACAAGGGTTACTTTTAGAGGTCTCTGGATCTTTTTGGGACAAAACGGCACCTGCCCCAATTTCAGAGGCATCAACCTCCACCTAAAATGGCAGAGAAACATCAGGCTGCCGTAGAACAGGAGCAGAAGTGAATCTCTGCTTAAGTTCCTGAAACGCAGAGACTACCTCAGGAGGCCAATTCACCACATCAGAACCCTTTCTGGTCAAATCAGTTAATGGTTTAACAATAACCGAGAAATTACCAATAAATTTACGATAAAAATTGGCAAAACCCAAAAATCTCTGAAGAGCCTTTAATGAAGTAGGTTGGACCCAATCACAGATGGCCTGAACCTTGACCGGGTCCATTTCAATAACAGATGGGGACAAAATGAATCCCAGAAATGAGATCCTCTGTACGCCAAAAAGACACTTTGATCCCTTCACATACAGAGCATTCTCTCTCAAAATCTGGAACACAGTTCGAACATGTTTCACATGAGAGTCCCAGTCATTAGAAAAAATCAAGATATCATCCAAATAAACAATCAGAAATTTGTCCACAAAATCCCTGAAAATGTCATTCATGAAGGACTGGAAGACAAAAGGAGCATTAGTGAGCCCAAAGGGCATCACAAGGTACTCAAAATGCCCTTCAGGGGTATTGAATGCCGTCTTCCATTCATCCCCGTGCTTAATGCGAATAAGGTTATAGCCCCCCTGAGGTCAAGCTTGGTAAACCAAGTAGCGTTTTTCACCCTGGAAAACAGGTCAGAAATCAAGGGTAACGGGTATTGATATTTCACAGTAATATTGTTCAAGAGACGATAATCAATACACGGCCTTAATGAACCATCTTTTTGGCCACAAAGAAAAAACCGGCACCTAAGGGTGAAGAGGATGGTCTGATATGACCCTTCTCCAATGATTCCTTGATATAAGACCGCATAGCGTCATGTTCAGGTACAGACAAGTTAAAAAGGCGACCTTTAGGGAATTTACTACCCGGCACTAATTCAATAGCGCAGTCATAGCTCCTATGGGGAGGCAAGGATGCAGATTTACTTTCGCTAAACACATCAGAAAAATCAATCAAAAAGTCAGGAACATCCTGAGCCTGGGGGAGGCAGAAAAAACAGGAGTGTTGGTATTAACACATTGGCAGCCCCAACTGGTTACAGACACAGATTTCCAATCCAAAACAGGATTATGAGACTGTAACCAAGGGAAACCCAGCACGATAATGTCATGCAGATTATACAGAACCAAAAATTTGCAGCACTCCTGGTGATCAGGTTCAACCCTCATTATCACCTGAGTAGAAAACTGGGGTTTATTCTCAGCCAAAGGGGTAGAATCGATCCCCAGTAGGGGAATAGACTTCTGTAGGGGTATCAAGGGAAACCCACAACGTTTAGCAAAATCATAATCCATCAGGTTAATAGCTGCTCCAGAATCAACGAAAGCCTGAGCAGAAAATGAGGACAGAGAGCATATCAGAGTGACAGTTAATAAAAACTTAGTCTGAACACTACCCAAGACAACTGAGCGTGCAAAACGTCTTCCCCGCTTAGGGCAGACTGAAATAGCATGAGAGGCATCACCACAGTAGAAACATAACCCATTGCGCTTTCGAAACTCATGACGCTGTGCCCCAGACACCACTCTATCACACTGCATGGGTTCAGAAGCTGGTTCACAAGGCAACACCATTCCACGCATACTTCTCCGCTCACGCAAACGTCTGTCAATTTGAATCGCTAATGACATAGAATCATTGAGACCAGAGGGGACAGGGAATCCCACCATAACATCCTTTACATTATCTGACAGACCCTTCCGGAAAAGGGCTGCCAAAGCATCGTCATTCCATTTGGTCAGGACTGCCCACCTACGGAATCTCTGACAGTATAACTCAGCGTCATAAGCCCCTGATTTAATGCCAACAAGGCTTTTTCAGCTTGATCAGTGACATTAGGCTCATCGTACAATAACCCCAAAGCCTGAAAAAATGCATCAACATCACTCAAAACAGGATCCCCAGGTATCAGGGAAAAAGCCCAATCCTGAGGATCGCCGCGCAGGAGAGAGATGATAATTTGAACCTGCTGCGCTGCGTTCCCTGAGGACTTAGGTTTTAAGGCAAAAAACAATTTACAATTATTTTTGAAATTCTGAAACTTAGCTCGATCCCCCAAAAACAAATCTGGCATGGGGATCCTAGGTTCCACAACAGGCAACCTAGCAAGATATGCAGCAATACTCCGAACCTCAGTGGCAAGCTGATCCACACGGCCAGACAACGTGCAAACTCCATTGAGAGAAAAGATCCTCCCCAGCACCCAGAGATACAGAGGGAAAAAAAAATGCAACAAATAGAAAAATATCTCTGACAACTCTGACAACCTTTTTTCTTTCACAATATTTTTTCCCTTCTGTGAGTACCATACAATTTTCAATTTTTAGGCCGGTGATACTGTTATGTTTCGGCAGCTGAGGAGTGCAGGTAAAAAAGGCAATACACCAGAGCAGTTGGAATCTATGAGATTGCAGTACCCTGACTAACCACCACAACTAGAGGCAGCCGTGGAGCGTTCCTACGTTGGTCCTAGACGCCTCGTCACAGCCTGAGAAACTAACTACACCTAAAGATAGAAATAGGAAAGCTATCTGCCCCGGAGCAGAACCCCAAAGAATAGAAAGCCCCCAAACAAGTAATGGCGGTTAACAAGAAGAAATACTGACACGAAAGAAAATAGTATGAGCAAACGCTGGGGCCCAAACTAACTAAAATAAAAAGAAGGAAGGTACTTACTGCAATCCCAGAAAACCTGAAAAGCACCAACTCTACTAATTTCAAAATCACCTGAGATCACACGACCTCTACCACCTAAATTAGTTCCTGGTTAAAAAAAATCAAAACAGCAGCCACTGAAAAAACTGGAAAAAGCAAAAGTAAAAAACATCAGTGGGTGAACTAAACTGAGAGGGCAAAAGCCCCCAAAGGGGACCCAAAGGCCCCCAAAGAAGTGCAGGACAAAATGCAAAAATATAGTACAAAAACAAAAAGAAGAAAATGTCTTATCGTTAGCAGGAGATGCAGACACGACACAGCAGGGTACAAGGGAAACAGGAATGAAGGTTCAGACCAAACAATTGATCACCGCAACCCTGAGGGAAGGTGACTCCCTTATATAAACCAGTCATAACACCTGATTCCCAGTCCTCACAATCTTCACTGAACAGACCAGTACCCCCTTGTAACCACCAGAGGGAGTCTCTGCTCAGAACTCATCTCAAACCCCCTTCACAACACTCCTGTTTTACCCTTGGGAAAATAAAAAATTGTGAAAAAAAGATCATTTTTGTGGGAAAAAAATAGGATTTTTTATTTTCAAGCCCGGGCATTTTAAACTTGTGTGAAGCACTTGGGGTTCAAAGTGCTCACCACAGATCTAGATAATTTCTTAGGGGTCTAGTTTCCAAACTGGGGTCACTTGTGGGGGTTCCACTGTTTAGGCTCATCTGGGGGAATGCAAACGGGAAAATGCCCCCCCTCAAAGGCTGCATTCCAAACGCTATTACTTTCCTTTCCAACCCTGCCGTGCGCCCAAACAGTTTCCCCCCCCACATA
>JARQOD010000008.1:141612540-141639920 GCA_033576555.1 Oophaga sylvatica | reverse complement strand
TAGCGATATCGCTATGTGAGACGGGCCCTTAAGCGATGTTACCCGCAGTGTCGCTGTCCCAGATCGCTGCCTGAGCTGCCTGTTTGGCAGCTCAGCAGCGATCATGTAGCGATACACCAGCGATCCTGACAAGTGCATATCGTTGTCGGGATCGCTGGTGTATCGTTATGTGACACCCAGCCTTTACTCTCCTGTCAGGCAGGAGAGGAACTCATTCATTTGGGGTTTACTGTGAGGCTGCAGCATTAGCTGCGGTCCCTGCAGTAAACATTAACCCTTTCTGAAGGATTTCACCGTGGGACCTGACTGTGCATGGGATAGGTAAGAATAATTTTGCTTTTTTATTTTATTTTTATTACAGGAAATGGTTTTAGCAGGTAAATAAAATATGGTCAAAAACTGTGTGATTATTTCATTAAACTTCTTTTTTATTAAAGTGTGTGTGTTTGATTTTTCTTTCATACAATAGGATTAATAATTGATAGTTGTCTAATTGACAGCTCTCAATTATTAACCTGGCTTAAAGTGACCTTTCAATTGCAAGGTCATTTTAACCCCTTATTAACCCATTCGCCACCGCTACAGGGCAATGGGAATAGACGGGCAAAGTGCCAGAAAGGGCAAATCTAATTAGAGATTTGCCCTTTCTGGGGTGTCTGGGGGCAGATGTTAAGTAGCCGGGGGGGGCCAAAAATAATGGTCCCTCTCTGGGCTATTATTATCTGCCCCCACTCACTGGCTTTGTCTGTCTGGTTGCGAAAATAGGGCGGGAGCCCACGCATTTTTTTTCAGCAATTTTACACCTCATATATATATATATATATATATATACATGTCATTGAATTTGTGACACATATATATATATATTTATATTTGTAGTTCATACACTTCTACATAGTATAATAGCCGCTAATTCAATTGCCGGCTTTTGTGAAAATGCAGAACCCGACATGAAATGACACTTGGTGTACATAGGGTTAACCATGTCTTTTCATGTCCTTTGCTATCTAATTTGCACAAACAATTAAATCAGACTATGTGTGCAAAATTTCACACCTGTAGGGGTTAATTAAAGGTGTAAATTCGTAGCAAAAAAGTCCGTTTTTTTTACAACGAATTTACACCTTTAATTAACCCCTACAGGTGTGAAATTTTGCACACATAGTCTGATTTAATTGTTTGTGCAAATTAGATAGCAAAGGACATGAAAAGAAATGTTTAACCCTATGTACACCAAGTGTCATTTCATGTCGGGTGACCCGACATGAAATGACACTTGGTGTACATAGGGTTAACCATGTCTTTTCATGTCCTTTGCTATCTAATTTTCACAAACAATTAAATCAGACTATGTGTGCAAAATTTCACACCTGTAGGGGTTAATTAAAGGTGTAAATTCGTAGCAAAAAAGTCCGTTTTTTTTACAACGAATTTACACCTTTAATTAACCCCTACAGGTGTGAAATTTTGCACACATAGTCTGATTTAATTGTTTGTGCAAATCAGATAGCAAACGACATGAAAAGACATGGTTAAACCTATGTACACCAAGTGTCATTTCATGTCGGGTGCTTCTGTCTTTTCACTGAAGCCGGCTTTACCCGGCAATTGAATCAAAGGATATTTTACTATGTAGAAGTGTATAAACTATACATATATGTATATATATATGTCACAATGACATGTATATATATATATATGTATTCTATGTGTGTATATTTAGTGTTTACAAGGAAAGAATGGGGTTTTTTTAGTTGCGATATTTTGTTCCCATAGACTTACATGGGACTTCCGGTATCGGTATCGGGTATCGCCGATTTTTTAGTGATATCGGCGATATCATTCCGATTCCGATACTTTAGGATATCGGAAAGTATCGCTCAACTCTATTCAGCAGGTGATGGACCTCTGTCTCCATCATGTGAACTCAGCAGATTATAGGTCCCCTGGAATTAAATAATGTAGGTTCCTATTAGATGAACTCTTACAAAACATGAGTAATTAAAACAGAAGGAATATTAGAAAATTGTATTACTTTTTATCATACTATACAAAGATAACTTTAATCTGCAGAGACCGGAAGACACCTTTAAACAATGTGAACTCTTATTGGTAAAAGTGAGGACTGTCCAAGAACAACTGTGGCACGCAGAGTAAATTATCATCTTATTGAGGAATCAATTCAAGAGCAAGGTTTAGTGCGTCTGCCAACTGACCCATGTGTCTGTACGAGAAAGAAACATGAGCCACCCTGTAGTATCACTGGATCGACTCTTACTTATGCCAAGGGACAGAATATAGGAAGCCCGAGATTGGGAACTCAATCCTACAACCTAATGTGGCAAATTTATGTTCTCCAGTTGTGAATGTAGACCAGTAAACGTCACTTTCTAATCCGACTGAGCCTGAAATATATTGTTCTTCACAGCATTTAATTCTGATCAGGGAGCGTCTTTTTGAACAAAAAGCACTTGGCTCGAATTTACCGCGAATGATCACCGGCAGCCAATGGATTAAAACCTGTCTAGTAACATTCATGGTTGGTAATTATAGTCCAGAATTAAATGAAAACTGTGCACCTATTATTTATCGTTTACTGGCAAATCATCTTGTAAGGAAGAATAACATTAATGTGCAGTGTCAGAAACGTCAATAATTTATTTATTTAGGATTATTTTCCTACATTCTATCGATTCTTTTTTTCACATTATATACATTTGGGGAAAATGTTTCCTAGAAGCTTCAAAAGGAAAATCTAGATATTTATGCGCTGACATTACCTGTATCATCAGCATTCTTGTCAGTAAGTAGCGGTGGAATAATTAGTTTTGCACGCAACTGATGCTACTGAAGTTTTTCACTCTACACTAACATACAGTATAATGAAGTCTATAGTGTCCAATGTGACATCCATTATTTTGACCTTAAAACAGGGCTGCCTAAAATCTGATTGAATATGTGTTAGGGTTCGAATTCCCCCTGCTGCACAAGGGGAGTCTCAAACCAGTCTCGCTGCGGTCCCCCATCCATCTCCAGCCGCAGTGGACTCTGCTCAGCAAAGACATCGGTCCCAGTGTCTTACCCAGTCTAATACTGTGCAGAGACTTGCTGCTGTCTCTCCAGGTTCTGCTATTGTAGCCAGTACTGGTCAGCGTCAAGCAAATGTCTTTAGGACTAAGTCCTGCGTTTCCCCTTCTGAGCATGCCCAGGGTAAGATCTCTCATTGGAGATCAGGGGTCACATGCTCAGGTACTGCAGCAGCTTCTATTGGTCCACCAGGAAGATCCTGAAACTACATGTGTTCTGGAACAGTTTCTCATTGGTCCTTGTTTCTGGCAGGTCCTGTAGTTGCTACTATAAAAGGGTTGCATGGCTTTGCGGCCATGCGCTAGTATCAATTGCATTATGTGCTTTGCGCCAGTGTGATCATGCACGCACGTGTTCAGGGCTTGGCTGAAATAAGCCCCTAGAATACCAACTTCTCCGGTGAGGAGTTGTTTGTTTGTGTTGCTGACTGCATGACCACGGACTGCTATCCGCACAGCAGTTATCTGTGTATCCCTGTGGTGTTAACAGGACACTGTCGCTATCTCGGCGACTTTACCGCAGCGACTCTGTGGTATAACAGAGTTTGCTTATACAACCATATAGTGCCACAGCATCTATGTATGAGACTATGTGAAGTAACAGAGTTCGCCTATACCGCCATCTTACTAGCAGCAGGCTCTGCCTGCACGGTGGACCCCGGGCTGCGAACGCACCCACTATTTATATTTATTTGGTGTGTTCCGCAGACCCTAACAATATGTGTAAAAGGAGGTGACAATAATCCTGAAAACCCTCGGCCCTGTGTGTCGTTGGTGCGAGAAGGCTGTCATGTACCGTTCAGACTGGGCTATGTTGAACTAACCTGAAGAGGAAGAGTTGCAGGGAGGACGAGTTTGGATGTAACATCTAGTCAGGTGTCATTGATGACATAGTTCCTCAGTATAAAAGGTCTGCCCACAAAACCAGAGCAATATTGGCTCCAAGGAGAGCGTGGTTCAGGCATGCACAGGAGATGCCATTACAGCCAGAATGACCGACCTCAGTAGAAAGTGTGTGCCAGTGGCCTGCTGTCTGCTTGTAAATAGGACCCAAACGTCACCAGATCAGACTCAGAGTCCAGACTACGCCTCTCAAGGTTTGAGGACAGAATCAGTGCCAGTCAAGACCCAGAATCCAAACCACGCAAGTCAAGGCCCGATTTCCAGAACTGCGCCAGTTAAGAGCCAGAACCCAGACAACGACAGTCAAGAGCTGGAGCCAAGCCCTCTTTTCCCCAGGCCTGGGAGACATCTGCCGTCGGTCGAGCACCGAAGATCTGTGATGAGGCTCTGCCCGGGAAGAGGACGCCTGCAGTGGTAAATGGGAGACACGAGTAAGCTGGGCCATTGCTACCAGCACTGACGGATGGTACAGGGGTTGGCGTGGGCTACGACAACGGACAAGGTGGGAGTCGATTGAAGTGAAGGAAACCGAACATGCTTTTGGTAGGCTTTGTCAGGAAGACTTGCGGCCTAGCGGGAAAAATCGGCGACCCCCGCTAGGGCCATTATTGGAGAAGCCTGCACATTTGCTCCCCATAGACGGTTAACAGAATAATCAATAAGAGACTTTCATAACATTTAAAGTGAATTCTAGGACTCACTATATATTCTGTGTTGTATAATTCACTTTTTATTGTTTCGTTTCACATTGTTAAAGTGTTGCTATAACTACTACAATTTCCCTGCCATATCAGGGGAAGTAAATAGTTAATTTTCTGTTCCTGCCTTCTGTCTATCTGCATGTTGCATCCGGTCACCTGCTTTATATATGCAATGGAATCTCTAAAATGATAGGGTTTTTGGTGTAATTCTTAACGTGCCATGGCCTTCAGAGAGAGAGAGATGATCCATTCTAACTAATTGATGGAGGTTCTAAAGGAATAGGTCCTACCTATGAACCCACAATTCCCTAAAAAGTTGCTCGAAAGTGGGTTTTCCAAGCAAGACAACCCCTTAAAGTTCCAAAATCAAAAGAATTGTTGTCCACTGCTAGATAGCATATTCTAGTAAGTACTTGATCATCATTCCATATTGCAAGAACTGTGGTTTAATTGTAATTTTGCAATGCAAAGAATATGTAATGCCTTCTGCAGCGTAGTAGCACATTACCTCCACCAGGGGCAGCGGGTGGAGGAAAACAGGTACACTCACAGTGAAACACAGTGCTGTAGACAGGAGCCACTAGGTGGCGGAAGAGTACTCAGACAAGCCAGGTCCGCAACGGAGAGGGAACGAAGTACCAGGGGTAACAGCAATAGACGTGGTCAGAAACCAGCCAGAGAAGTCAGAGCTGGTCGGGAGCAGGAAGACCAGAGATGAAAAACAGTAAAACAGGTCAGAGGACAAGCTGGGCAGGACCTGGGTAAACGGCAGAGGACAAATCAGGGTGTAATGGGGTCAGCTGCTCAAGCCGAAGACTAAAACTATAACTGACGATGGCAGTCAGCAGCAGCGCAGAGAAATAGCCGACCACACACCAAAGAGAGGCAGAGAAAGGTTAACCCACACATGACCAGGCCAGGGAAGAGATGGAAGAAAGCAAACCCCGATGTAATGTATGTAGTACAGTTCATATAGCGTCTTGTGCTTGGGTGCGATGAAAATACATGAGACACAGGTTTGATATAGAAAGTCTTGTATTACGTCATACAAGTTGGCAAAAATAGTCACACAGTTTGCAGACACAGAAGCAGGAGACACAGCAGGCCAGAGTAATCTAAGCTCAGCAATCACTCTCCACAACAGGTTCAGGATCTTCTTCTCTGTTACCGTAAGTCCATGCAAACGTGGGTCTTTCAAAGAGCAGGGTTCAGAGTCCACAAGTGCTTCAGAGTTCCTCAGTAGGAATAGCTGGAGTACAAGGTCCAAGGCTTTAGGAGTCAGGTCACAGGTTCACTGCAGGCTAGATTCTGAAGCACTGATTGCTCAGCTGTGGCTGCTTAAGAAGCAAAAGGAGAGAATCAGGGCGGGAACATGCAAGCTGGAAACTCCATTTTGACTGAGGGCAAGATAGCTGCAGCAAGACAGAAAGTAAAATGGCTGACGAACAAACTGAGTTTCAGGAACATGTACACAGAACCTTACATTACTCCCCCCTTAGGGACAACCTCCGGATGACCTCAGGCCAGGCTTGTGTGGGTACCTCTGATGAAACTGACGGAGCAAGCGTGGAGCATTAACGTTATTGACTGGTTCCCATGAGTTGTCCTCCACTGGGTAGCCCTGCCATTTAATCAGATATTGTAACTGATTTCTATACAACCTGGAACCTAAAATCCTTTCCACCACAAATTCTTCCTGACCATCGACTAGCACTGGGTCAGGGCAAGGAGAAGAACGTCCAGGAAACGTATTGGGTGTCGCAGCCTTTAGTAGGGATACATGAAAGACAGGGTGAATTCTCATAGTTCTGGGCAGTTGAAGACGACAAGCAACGGCACTTATAATTTTACTGATTTTATAGGGTCCAATGTACTTATGTCCCAACTTAGACGATGGAATCCTTAACTTAAGATTTCTGGTTGACAGCCAGACCAAGTCTCCTACCTTGAAAGCTGGTGCAGGTTTACGAAATTTATCTGCTGCTTTCTTGTACCTTTCCTGAGCCGATTCCAGATTCTCCTTTAGAAGATCCATATTCTTCTGTAAAGACGTGATTCTTTCAGCCACTGCTGGTAAAGGCGTTTCTATGGGAAATCGTGGTAGAATGTTAGGATGATAACCTAGATTAGAGTAAAAAGGAGACTGCTTAGTGGAGGCACTCTGAGAGTTGTTATACGAGAACTCAGCTAATGGAAGTAGATCCACCCAATCAGCCTGTAGGTGGCAGATAAAGCAGCGGAGATACTGCTCCAGGGTTTGATTGGTTCGTTCGGTCTGTCCATTAGTCTGGGGATGAAAAGCAGAAGAAAGGTTTACTTTAATGTCCAATGCTGCACAGAAATTTTGCCAAAACCTAGAAGTGAATTGCACCCCTCGATCCGAAATAACCTCATCCGGTACTCCATGTAAGCGAAACACATCTTTAATCATCAAATCTGATGTCTGTTTTGCAGTGGGTAAGCTGACACAAGGGATAAAATGAGCTGCCTTTGTTAGACGGTCAACCACCACTAGAATGGTGTTCTTCCCTTGAGAGGTTGGTAACTCCACAATGAAGTCCATAGAAATGGATCCCCACGGGCGGGACGGGGTGGGAAGAGGCTGTAACAGACCAGTTGGTGAGGAGCGAGGTGTTTTGCATCTTGCACAGACTTCACATGAAGTGACATAGTTTAAAACATCCTTCCTGCAAGTGGGCCACCAAAAGAAACGAGAGAGAAATTCCTGTGTCTTTAGAATTCCTCTATGCCCAGCTATCTTGGAATCGTGAATGAGTTGCAATACTCTCAATCTGACTGTTTCAGGAATATACAGGCGTTGTCCCTGAATCCACACACCATTCTTAAAGACAAGACTTACGTCCCTTGGGGGTTGTGCCAAAAAGGAATCCGCATGGTATGCTTCCTTGATGTCCTTAAGTAGGTCTTGATTATGAATTACTCCTAGGAATCTAGAGTCAGGAAGAATAGTCTTAGGAGGAGTAATTGGACGTGTCTCTGCTGAGTAAATCCTAGAGAGTGCATCAGCCTTTCCATTGCGCGATCCTGGTCTATAAGAAATGATAAAATTAAATTGGTTTAAGAAAAGATTCCAGCGAGCCTGGCGAGGAGTCAGGCACTTAGCCGACCTGATAAACTCAAGGTTACGATGATCTGTCAGGACGACTATTTGCTGTGCAGTCCCTGAAGAAGGTGTCTCCATTCTTTGAAGGCGGCAATAATGGCCAACAACTCTCTATTGCCCACATCGTAGTTCCTCTCAGCCGAAGACAACTGCTGGGAAAAGAAGGCACAGGGATGCAAGACATTCTTCTCACCTGTTCTCTGAGAGAGTATAGCTCCAACGGCACAGTCTGAAGCATCCACCTCTATTATGAAGGCAAGCTCGGGGTTGGGATGTACTAGGATAGGTGCAGTGGTAAATTTATCTTTTAGACGGGAAAATGCTTCCTGGGCTTGGGGAGTCCAGGAGAACCTAGACTCTTTCCGGGTAAGTTGGGTGATAGGTGACACTACCTCAGAGAAATTTCTAATGAAACGTCTATAGAAGTTGGCAAACCCGATGAAGCGCTGTACCTCCTTCACATTTCTAGGACTTGGCCAATCCTTGATGGCTTGGGTTTTGCTTCCATCCATACTAATTCCTTGTGTAGACAGTACATACCCCAGAAATTGAATTTCGGTCCTATGGAATTCACACTTTTCAAGTTTGATGTAAAGATGATTTTGTCTTAGACGTTCCAAGACCATTCTCACATGTCCATGATGTTCCTCTGTGGAGTTAGAAAAAATTAGAATATCATCCAAATAAATTACCACGAATGTATCTAGGAGATCCCTGAAGATGTCATTCACCAAGTGTTGGAAAGTGGCTGGGGCGGTACTCAGACCAAAAGGCATAACTAGATATTCAAAGTGTCCATAGCGTGACCTGAATGCAGTCTTCCATTCATCCCCAGGTCTAATACGGACTAAGTTATAGGCCCCACGAAGATCTAGTTTAGAGAAAATTTTGGCATGTCGCACTCTCTCCAATAACTCAGGGATTAAAGGCAATGGATAACGGTTTCTAATAGTAACCTTATTGAGTTCCCTATAGTCTACGCATGGTCTCAGAGATCCATCTTTCTTCTTTACAAAGAAGATGGGTGCACCTGCAGGAGATGAAGAGGGGCGTATGAAGCCCTTGGCTAGATTTTCGTCTATGTAATCCTTTAAAGCCTTTAGCTCGGGCCCCGCCAGGGGGTAGATCTTACCAAAAGGTATCTCTGCTCCAGGCAATAATTCAATTGGACAATCATATGGACGGTGAGGAGGAAGCTGGTCAGCGTTCTTCTTGTCACATAAATCCACATAGTCCTGGTATACAGCTGGTAGTTCAGGGACTGACATGGTTCCTTTAGGAACAGAGCAAGCTGAAACTTTTGGACTCATCTGTTTCTCTGGAAAGTGTAATTCCTTGGTCTCCCAGTTAATGGTAGGATTCTGAGCCTGCAGCCATGGTAGCCCTAGAATAATGGGAAAGTGGGGAGAAGAGATAAGCATAAAGGACAGTTTCTCTTGATGATCTTTACCCATAAGAACCCTCAAAGGCTCTGTTTCCTGATCCACTGGTCCAGAGGTCAGCAGGGAGCCATCCACAGTTTCCATCTGTACTGGAGTAGCCTTCTTCACTGAACGTATCCCCTGTTTCAGAGCAAAGGAGACATCCATAAAATTTCCACTTGCCCCTGAGTCGATCATAGCAGAGCTAGACACCCAAGCTGAGTCAACCCAGAGTTTGATGGAAAGAAAGCAATGAGAATTGTTTTTCTTACAACTCAGCTGGGACACCGCTGAGGAAACTTGAAAAATGGCAGCGTTTACACAGTCAACGTCCTCAGAGGTAACGGAGTTTAAGTCCGAGAAATCAAGATCTGTTGCTGCAGATCTCTCTGGAGCCTGAGGCTCGGACCTGACAGATCCCCTCTCGCAACACTCACAATGAATGAGTGCTGCAGTAGTCTTACGAGAACGGCTGGGGCAGTTTATAATGAAGTGCCCTGACTTACCACAATAGAAACATAGATTTTCCTTAAAACGATGTTCCTTGCGTGCATCACTAACCCGTCGTTGTAAAGAGTCTACCTGCATGGGTTCAGGTTCAGGTTCCCGTGTAATCCTACTCAAAGGTTCCTTAGCTGGAGAGGAAGGTAGGAAAAGGTTAGTGCGATTGCTTTCGAACCATCTCTCTTGCCTGCGTTCAGTCAGACGAGTATCAATACGGATGCAGTAGTTAATAAAGTCACCTAACGCAGTGGGAGGGTCGGCACGAGCAAGTTCATCCTTAATCAGTGGAGATAACCCCTTTCGAAAAATAGATTTTTTGGCGGAACTGTCCCAGGTGGTATCAAGGGCCCATCTCCTGAAATCCAAGGCATATTCAGCTACCGAGTGCTTACCTTGGCGCAAAGCTAACATGGCTGCTTCAGCTGTTGCACCTCGATTGGGGTCATCAAACACCTGCCCCATGGCTGAAATAAAAGCATCAAGGTGATTCAAACAATCATCCTCAGTCTCAATCAGAGGGTTTGCCCACATCAAAGCCTTGTTGGTAAGCAACATAATTATAGTAAGCACCTTAGATCGTTCAGTGGGAAATTGTGAAGCATGTGCAGAAAAAAAAAAGATTGCATTGATTAATAAATCCCCTGAATTTCTCACGTTCTCCGCCAAAACGAAAAGGGGGCAACTTGGGAATCCCAGAACTCGGGGCTACGGCAGGAGCCTGGACTCGCTCTTCTAGAACCTCAATCCTGGCTCGCAAATCCTGGGCAGTCTGTCCAAACACTTGCAAATTGTGATTAGTGAGGTCCTGTAGGCTTGAAAAACGGGTCTTTATATTCTGCAAATCTGCAAGGATATTATCAGTCACTCCGCAAAGTTCCTTTATGCGGGCCTCCATTTTCCAGATCTTTTAAGACAGGAGTACTGGAAGAAGAGGAGAGGAGAAAAAAAAAAAAAACAATAGTGTTTACCTGTGGTAACACTGCAGAGAGAAAAAAAATTAAGGGAACTGCTCACCTGGAATGGTTGTGAGAAGTCACAACCACTATCATCACAGAAAGTTCACCCGGACATCTGATATCCACAGTTACAGCAGACAAAAAAGAGAAAAGAGAAAAAAAAAACAATAGTGTTTACCTGTGGTAACACTGCAGAAAAAAAAACACTTAAGGGAATTGCTCACCTGAAATGGTTGTGAGAAGTCACAACCACTGTCATCACAGAAAGTACAACCGGACATCCGATATCCAGAGTTACAGCAGACACAGCCTTTCCAGACCCAGCAGACACTAACGTTTTGGCTTCAGAATCTTGTAATGTATGTAGTACAGTTCATATAGCGTCTTGTGCTTGGGTGCGATGAAAATACATGAGACACAGGTTTGATATAGAAAGTCTTGTATTACTTCATACAAGTTGGCAAAAATAGTCACACAGTTTGCAGACACAGAAGCAGGAGACACAGCAGGCCAGAGTAATCTAAGCTCAGCAATCACTCTCCACAACAGGTTCAGGATCTTCTTCTCTGTTACCGTAAGTCCATGCAAACGTGGGTCTTTCAAAGAGCAGGGTTCAGAGTCCACAAGTGCTTCAGAGTTCCTCAGTAGGAATAGCTGGAGTACAAGGTCCAAGGCTTTAGGAGTCAGGTCACAGGTTCACTGCAGGCTAGATTCTGAAGCACTGATTGCTCAGCTGTGGCTGCTTAAGAAGCAAAAGGAGAGAATCAGGGCGGGAACATGCAAGCTGGAAACTCCATTTTGACTGAGGGCAAGATAGCTGCAGCAAGACAGAAAGTAAAATGGCTGACGAACAAACTGAGTTTCAGGAACATGTACACAGAACCTTACACCCGACCTGGATCATGACAGTATAGTGTGGAATGAGGAACAGAAACTTTGTAGAGCCAATGGAAAGCTCAAAGCACCAAAACTCCAAGGATACAAAATATGTTTCAACAAAGCATTGAAGTATCATAACAAGGGCAACACATTTTAAAGTTGTATCAAACTCTTTATTGGATCAATTATAAGTGTAAGCACAAACCACTCAAGTATGCATGATTGATTATGAGGCATTCACCTCCTAATGAATAAGACACCTCTGACTCCAGCACGCCTTCATCAAAACTGGCTTGAACAACACTGATCTTGATGAATCGGGTTCATTGGGCATGGTACATTTGCATGTACTTTTGCCCTGCAGTAGCCACAAGAAACAACAAAACAACAAACAACAAACAACAAACAACAAAACTTGGCAATTAAAATCCATTTTATTATTTCATCTTTAAAAAATACTCCATTTAGCAGAAATCCTTGTTATACACAGGGGGTCAGAAAAGAAGGGCACACTGCTGCTTTATGCGTGCAGAAAACTTGTTTCGACCTTCTGAAGACCTAGAAGAAGACCTAAGAAGGTCGAAACGTGTTGTCTGCACGCATAAAGCAACAGTGTGCCCTTTTTTTCCTGAACCCCCTGTGTATAACAAGGATTTCTGCTAAATGGAATATTTTTTAATTTGTGACACTTGGCAGTTTGTGTGGTATATTCAGTCCCTAAGAGAGTTAGGCTGAATTGAAAGGGGTGTTAGCCTTAAAAAATTATGACCAGGTTGACTGGTCAAAAGTAAGGATTACTACCCTGTGGCCATTTATTTCAGACCTATGAAACATGGACTGGCAAGATCTCAAGGTGGAGTGTTCAACATGTTCTTGGAGTTAAAAGCTCAGAATTTAGTAAGTGTCCCTCTTCTTAGCTCAAAAATGGATTTAAACTTTGTAGATTTTATCACAAGTTAATGTACAACTGTAACAACTTTTCATGGTCCGAGTGAAGGCAACAACTATCTCTGGTCTCTGTGAACTTAACATCGACTGGAGTTGATGTCGATTTGTATGACGGACTGTAGAAAGAGAGCTCTAGAAAATGTAGGTGTTTGGTGTCACAAAATGTGACCAGCAACCATGTACTGAAACCACCAAGCTTATGGTGCCTTTCACTGTGACTGTAACCATCAAGCGTACTGCACCACGTACGTATTCCCTATAGAAGTCCCGATCCATCTATCTGACTCCATTGACTTTCATGGACATTATACATTCTGTTGGTCGGTTTGGATTAAATGTATTTTAGTGACACATTAACAGCACTGTCTATAGGTTTCCATGCGGAATGCCTTATAAGTTTACTAGTATATGAAAGTATGCTTCTACTGTCAACCACAAATTTTAAATGCAGCCTCATATAACTTTTACCTCCTGCACTGAATACTTGGTTTAATCACATACATCTTCTGCTGCCAGGGTTAATATGAAGCAAAAAGGGCAAGTCCCAAAAGGCCACAAAGTAAAGGGAACAGACTAACAAACTTAAGTCCTACTAAGGTGGAGGCCTCTCTATAAAAACACATCCAACCTTGGCAGAATGTTTCCTGTACAGATAGACAAGCTGCGGGATAGCTGCCTTCTGCTAACCACATGTGAGCAAAAAGATAAATGACAATATACTTTGCTTTCCGAGCCTATTTTGGAAGGGTCAGTATAATAAGTTCTCTTTAAGTTTAACCTTACTGTGGCAGTCCATTCAGATCATTATACTTATGAGAATACAGCCTAACCCATACCTATAGCAGAACATTGTGTCGCCTTATAAAAAGAATTAGTCCCTTTAAATGAACATTTTTTAAAAGGTTTGGTGGGATTTTATAAAATAATATTAGGATGAAGATACTAGGTGAAGGGCGCTTTCATGGTAGAAGATGAAATACAATTACCAGAAGAATAAAATAAAATAAAAAAAAATAATAAATAAAATAAAAATTATTTTTATGTGTTTCGGCTGTATCGTCTTCCTCAGGTGAGACAGCAGACACCTGAGGAAGGCTGGATACAGCCGAAATGCGTTGTGTTTTTAAATACATTTTCTTTTAATTTGATTTCATCTGCTATGGTGGGAGCGCCCTTCACCTGGTATCTTCACCTTCATTATGCACACCAGGTTGGCTGCACCTATTGGATTTATTTCATGCATTTTTAGGACTTGAGCCCAAATATGCACAACTTCATCAGGTGAGCAAATTCCCTGTTTATTATTTTAATCTCTCTTTTTTGACAATCTACTATGCTCAGAAAGCGCCATTTTCTCTTCTTTTTCTTTAAGGGAATTCCATTATTGGTATAAGATAATATTAGCAATCCCATAATATATTTGTAAGTGTTTGAACCCCTCATCTAGAACATATTGCTGCCAGTTCTGCATAATGTGCACGTTATCTCCTTTAATTACTGTAAACAAGGACGTCCTTACACCACTGCCTACTTTATGTGTTAGAATATCGCTGACGCCCCCGCATGAGTCCGCTTCCTCCTATTAGCAGTTCACTTAGGCCGGCTTCAGACCCAACGTATAAAAATATGGATCGTATTGTACGGACATAATACGCAGAAATGTTCCCTGAACAGTGATCCGTATTTCATCCGTTGTCAAGGTGTGGCTCCATTTTTTGCGCATGTAAGCATCCGTATGTAATCCGTATGACATCCGTATGGCGAGATTTTCTCGCTGGCTTGCAAAACCGACATATAATGGATCCCAATGACAGGTTTTAAATTAAAAAAAAAGGAATAGATATATACACATAGAATACATGTCATTTTTGGCAGGCTTTGCACTGTGTGCAGAGCTTTCATAAGTGTAGGAGTACTACAACTACACTTTGCTCACAATATTTGAATGAGGCACTACAGTTTTGATGCCTTCAAGGGTGTATGGCTGACCCTGCAGTGTCCTTATTAGTAGTCACTCCATATTACCACCTCCCAGTCTGCCAGTCTACCGCAGGATTGTGCAGCGTTAGCCAAGATAGTCCAAGAAATACAGGAGAGGGCAAGCCCTCTAGCACATAGGAGTCAAGAAATTCTGAGTGCATGGCCCTACCTGTAAATGCAACATACAAACGTCATGAGTTAAATACCCCTTACTCAAGGATGCAGAGTCAATGGTGACTATGGGTATAGTTCTAGGCAACTTATGTGGTTTAAGGCCATGGGCCTGGATGAACCTAACGTCAATCAAATTAAAACTCGTCACACTGTACAGAAAGACAGAAATGACCACCTTATTTTTGCCAATATGGATCTCGGCAAGTAAAAAATATTGTGACCAACATGTGGAGTAAATAAGTACACCCAAGTTGCCAACCTCCCCGCAACCCAGGCTCCTTAGTTTTCCGGCAACTGTTTACGATGTAAAAAGGAAGGACAAGTACCCAATGAAATGACCCTTTCCACCAGAGAAGAAACACACTACCCAATTATGCCGAACTACAGTTGGACCAACTGAAAGTGTCGCCTCACCCAACTGCATGGGCTCCTCAGTTGACTCAGGCCCAAATTCCCTTCACCCCAGGTCCCCCGCAATTGTAAGTGTCTCCTTATGTCTCAATTCATCATTGTTTGCTGTACCCAATCCCCAGTCTCATTTTATTCCCATTTGCTGTATCCCATCCCCAAGTCTCAAGTCATCATCTTTTAGTGTCCCCCACCCTCAGTCCCAATTCATCCTCCTTTGCTCCCACCTCCACACATCCATACATCCATTCAGTTCATTTTATTATTTTTTTTAAAGTTTTTCATACTTACCTCACATACGATTCCCTGCAGCTTCACTTCCGGTGTCCAGCATGCATACGTGCTGGCACATTGCATTTACAACAGCTGATATCCACGCTCATGAGCCCCCTCCATACATGCAGGGCCAAATCCACATATATCCAAGAGGCGCCATGATTGTGTGCACTGATGTTCTCATAAGAGGAGTCAGAATGAAGATGTGAATGTTGTAGTTGGCATCAAGTGCCTGTTGGACTTATACCTGTGGTCCATGAAATCAATGATGAAGTTACAGATGGAGATTAAAGCCACCAAGAGCAGTGAAAAAGGACCCAGAAAATGTCTCCTACAAGTTAAACGTTACCTGTGCTGTTTGCTTGTCTGAAATGAGTGGACCCAAGCGCCAGAAAGATATGAATGAGTAACCAAGCATGTGGTTGAGATATGTACCCATCTAACAGCTAGACATTACATTTTACTTTTGGTGGTGCCATGTGTCGTTGAAAGCTTTTGTGAATTTTGGATAATTGCTGTTCACTAAAAGGATTGCTGTGTCTAAAGGTGGAGCTGTAATATATTGGTCAATATGGCAGAAGGTGTTCAGTTCTATCTTAGGTTTTGTCTGTTTAATGGCCACAGTGTGAAAATGCTCATATTTACCAACTTGTGTTCCGGCTCATTTCTTTGGTTTTGCTGCAGTTTTTTGTACTTTCTGAGCTAGGCATTTCATTTTCATAGTTTCTTATGGGTAAGAGTTTGACCAGACAGACTCCGGTCCTGCTCTACCCCATCTACATTGAGGTCATCTGACACTAGGTGAGCTTTTAATATTGGAGGCTAGTACCGTCCCATTTGGGGTACACCTTGTCACTGTGGGATGGCGTTTACACTTTTTTGATGGAAAACTGTTATGATTTGGTAACTGAGGACAGGAGCAAAAAACAGCCAAAGCAGCCGAACACCAGAGAGGTTGGGAACTAAAAGGTTGCAGACCCCTAAACTAACCACACAACTAGAAGCAGCCATGGGACGTACCTACGGTGACCTAGACGCCTCGACACAGCCGGAGAGATTAGCTACATCTGAAGATAGAAAGAGAAAAGCTAACTGCCCCGGAGTAGAGCCCCAAAGGAATAGGCAGCCCCCACACATACATTATAATGGCGGTTAGACAAGATGAAATACAAACGCAGGTAGAAAATAGAGAAGCAAATGCTGGGGCCAAAAGCTATCTAGACAGGACAGGATAGGAAAGAATACTGTCTGCAATCCAGCAAAACCCTAGGAAAAATTCCAACACTTCTGTTTCCAAAAATGCTGAGACCACACGATCTCGCCCCCACTTAATCAGATCTCTGGTGGGAACACGCCGCTACCCAGCAGCACTGAAACAACAGGAACAGAGCAAATGAACAGAAACAAATGAGAACCAGAGACCAGCACAGGCCCCTGTAGGGGACCTCACAAAGCAGGGCAGCAAAAACAAAGAAAATCTAACCACAGAAAAAAGCAGAAAGTAACTTATCTGAATGTTCGCAGGAGACAGCAGAAAACCAGCTGACTTCCAAGCTAGACCAGGAAGAGGAAACTAATCACCGGCGAGGATCATGTGAGGGCAGCTCACTTACATCAGCCCAGTCTGTCTCCCCTGATTGCCAATTCTCGCTTCCAGGTGATAAAGCCTTGTCATTCAATACAGCTTCAATACGATCAGCAACCACAAGAGGGAGCCTCAGCTCAGAAGTCATTTCCAACATATTCACAACAGAAAACCGTGCTCACTACGTACTGTATGTTATTTATATTTACTATTATTATTTACTTACTTACAGCAGGATATATGATCATATTGTATATATCTTTGGGTTTTGTCTGTTAATGGCCACATTGTGAACATGCTCTTATATGCTTCATGTATAACGACTGATGTTCACTTCTTTGGTTTTTTTTTGCTGCTTGTTGCACTTTCAATAAAATCAGAGGTTTATCAGCAGGAGATTATTACTACAGGACTAGGTGTCTTGTGGCATGTAGTCCTCCTGCTCTATATAACCCCAATCCCACCACTGAATGGAAGCTTTCTGTCAATGCACAGTGCACAGAAAGTGGCCAATCATTGGTGTGGGTGGGCTTATAGTGAGAAAATGGTGATTTTACAGAGCTCTGTACTTTGTCTATTAAAAGCTGATCTAGAACAGTGGACCTTCATCTTTTTTAATTAAAATTCCCTGATAGCTTATTTGAAAATAACTTTTACAAAGTGGACAACTCCTTAAAAGTTCCCAGCATTGGCTCTTCTGAATCAAGCAACTCTTCAGAAAACAAGTCAATAATTTTACGTGATCTGTAAAATTACATAAGATTTAACATGCATCTTTGATCATCGTGAATTATGGAGATAGAAATATGGTGTGTGACTGTTAAGCAAATATTTACTGTCAAAGAAGTGGTATTGTTAAAAAAACCCTATATAAAAGACCCATGGGTATATAGGTTGGAAATGACTATAAATTACCTTGTGCCTACATATGTTTAGCAGAAGGCCAAGAGAAGGTAAGATTGTCAACAAGTCCTAGCATCAAAGGCTTGTGTATGGGCTTCTGCTGGTAATGTGGGATCATGTAGTATTCACTGTAATTGATTTACTGCACGCAGATGTCTATTTCTCCTGTTACAGCTTTTAGAAGCGTCTGGTGCTTCTTGATGAGATTTAGCTGACATTAGGAGCCTTACCAGCACTATTCCCTGGAAAACATATGCAAATTAGCTCTCATCCAGAAAGTGGAGAACGGTCTCGCTAGTGCCACCTAAGAAATAAGATTTACAATATTTTATACCATTGCCTCATACCCACAAAATCCTCAGGGAGTGAAAGAAAGGAAGCTCATGCTCCTATAGTGCTGGCAGAATGCTTGTAAGGCAAAACCATCCACTTAAACAGATTAGAAGTTGTAACGCACGGAGGTGGTGCACGTGGTTCATGGACCCACTGTGCCACGGGGCCGGGCTTACCTGGAGGGTTGTAGCTAAGCGGCTACCTATTTGTTCATAGAATGGTAGAGTTGGAAGGGACCTCCTGGGTCATCTGGTCCAACCCCCTGCTCAAAGCAGGATTCTCTAAATCATCCCAGACAGGTGTCTATCCAGCCTCTGTTTGAAGACTTCCATTGAGAGAGAACTCACCACCTCTCGTGGCAGCCTGTTCCACTCCTTGATCACCCTAACTGTCAAAAAGTTTTTTCTAATATCTAATCTGTGTCTCCTCCCATTCAGTTTCATCCCATTGCTTCTAGTCTTTCCGTGTGCAAATGAGAATAAAGATGATCCTTCTACAATGTGACAGCCCTTGAGATATTTGTAGACAGCTATTAAGTCTCCTCTCAGTCTTCTTTTTTGCAAGCTAAACATTCCCAAATCCTGCAACCGTTCCTCATAGGACATGGTTTGCAGACCGGTCACCATTCTGGTGCTCTTCTCTGAACTTGCTCCAGTTTGTTGATGTCTTTTTTAAAATGTGGTGCCCAAAACTGGACACAGTATTCCAGATGAGGTCTGACCAAAGAGGAGTAGAGGGTAGTGTTGAGCGATACGATACCGCAAGTATCGGGTATCGGCCGATATTAGCTGTTTCGGCCTTTCGATACTTAGTTCGATATTTTCCGTATATCGTATACCGGAATCGGAAGTTCCCATAATTCTTTGCGAGGCAATGTGAGTTTAGTCAGCCAATGAGGAATCCTAAGAAGTGTGGGCACATCCTGTAATGCTGCGGTCATGTTAACTAATGGCATGGCTGTGATTGGCTGCTGAAATGATGTCAGAATGCACTATAAAAGGCGCCGCCGCCATTTTAGCGTCACTGTGCTGTGAATTCAGTAAGGGACAGAACGCTGCTGTGCTGACTCTGAGGGACAGTTAGAGATTGCGATTTAGTGTACTGTGCTGTAGGCAGGCTAGCACCAACCGCTGTGTAAAGCTTCCTTTTGCCTGCAGTGTTGTTTTAACAGCTCTGCAAGGTGTGTGTGAGTGCAGGTGACGCTGCAGTTTGCTCTGCATGCAACGCTGTCTGTAGGCATCTGCACGTGTCACTCACAGACTCTTTTTTTTTTCTTCAGTGTAATTCTTGCTGCTCTATGCAATTTAACTATTAGTGTGACGCACTTCCATCCGTATCCATACATTGGTTGCAAACACTATAGAAGTAGACAAAGGAGTAGCCTTTCACAGATTGTGAACAGTTGTGTTTCAGTGTTCACTTCAGTCTGTGTTTTTTATTTTTTGAGTGCACATCACGCTCCAGTTACTTGTTCAAGCACTGCTGCTTGTACTCTGCTGAGCGTGTCTCAGTGCCTCATCCTTTTCATTTCTCTCCAATTGGTTCTGCTCCATTCCATTTAAAATAAATATAATCTATTAGTGTGATGCGCTTCCATCCGTATCCAATACATTGGTTGCAAACACTATAGAAGTAGACAAAGGAGTAGCCTTTCACAGATTGTGAACAGTTGTGTTTCAGTGTTCACTTCAGTCTGTGTTTTTTATTTTTTGAGTGCACATCACGCTCCAGTTACTTGTTCAAGCACTGCTGCTTGTACTCTGCTGAGCGTGTCTCAGTGCCTCATCCTTTTCATTTCTCTCCAATTGGTTCTGCTCCATTCCATTTAAAATAAATATAATCTATTAGTGTGACGCGCTTCCATCCGTATCCAATACATTGGTTGCAAACACTATAGAAGTAGACAAAGGAGTAGCCTTTCACAGATTGTGAACAGTTGTGTTTCAGTGTTCACTTCAGTCTGTGTTTTTTTATTTTTTGAGTGCACATCACGCTCCAGTTACTTGTTCAAGCACTGCTGCTTGTACTCTGCTGAGGTGTCTCAGTGCCTCATCCTTTTCATTTCACTCCAATTGGTTCTGCTCCATTCCATTTAAAATAAATATAATCTATTAGTGTGACGCGCTTCCATCCGTATCCAATACATTGGTTGCAAACACTATAGAAGTAGACAAAGGAGTAGCCTTTCACAGATTGTGAACAGTTGTGTTTCAGTGTTCACTTCAGTCTCTGCGTAATAACCACACTTAGGCCTTATAACTTTTCTGACTTTCTTTATCAATCTACCAAGATGAAGAAGGCAGGGAGTAAGGCACGTGGTCGTGGCCGTGGAGTTTCAGCAGGGAGAGGACGTGGGGATTCTGTGGCTGCTGCCACCCTCAGTGACACAGCATCCACCAGTTTTACCCATGAGCGTTCCTTTATGCGCATTTGGTAGGAGCTTGGCGTGCCCCCCTGCTGCGGGAAGAACAAATTGAAGCCGTTGTTGGTTGGATGGCAGCCAATGCATCGACTTCAATTCCTTCCACCTCCTCTCAGGAACACAACACTGTTGAGCAACCATCTGTCTGTTCACCGCCTGTCAAATTGCCCAGGCAGTCAGAGAGTTCTGTACAGGAGCCAGCTGAGTCTCTGCTTCTGTTCTCAGAATCTGTTGGCTCGCAAACACGGGCACAGGCAAGCAGCATTCTGCAATTTGAAGAAGAGGGAGTATGCAGTGATGCGCAACAGCTGTGTCTCTCTCAATCTGAAGAGGCGGGTGAGCCAGTGCCGATGGACAGCACACCGCAGAACGCATCTTATGATGATGATGAGACTCAGGTGCCAGGTTTTGTGGAGCATGGTGCTGCCCAGACCATCCAACAGCAGCAGGTGTTGGAAGAGGGTAGTGGAGATGATGAAGTCCGAGACCCAACATGGCGTGAGCAACAGGAAGGTGGTGGGAGCAGCTCTGAGGAAGAGATTGTCCCAACGGTACAAAGAGGAGGGAGAGGTAGGCTGCAGACTCGCTTGCCTGTAGCCTCCAGTTTGGCACCTGTTGGGAGCAGTTCTCTTAGAAATGTCAAAATTGGTGCCCCATGACTTGCACTGCGTGGTCCTTTTTTGACAGACTTGTAGATGATATTTGCTATGTTCAATGCAAGCTGTGTAAGCAAAAAGTTAAAAGAGGTAAAAATATCAGTAACCTGAATACCACAAATATGTGGAAACATGTACGGACAAAGCACGTAGCTGAGTTACAAAGACACACTGGAGATGTAGGCCAACCTACAGCAGCACCTACATCTTCAGGTCGTGTTGGAGTCCTCTACCTCCAGCTCACACACACCTGGTTCGGCTTCCTCACAGGATCTCCATGGAAGAACCTCGGTCACTGTTGTCCATAGACAAACTGTTATTCCACCCACAGCAGCAAGTTCACAGTCATCGTCACACTCCCAGACCACAAAACAGCCATCGGTACCACAGGCATGGGATAAAAGACGGCCATACTCGGAAAACCATCCACGAGCACAGGCTCTGAATGCTGGCATTGCAAAACTCCTGTCCCTTGAAATGCTGTCATTCAGGCTGGTGGAGACTGACAGTTTCAGGAACTTTATGGCATTGGCAGTCCCACAATATAATGTGCCAAGCCGATTTTATTTCAGCAGGCAAGCCGTCCCTGCTCTGCAAAAACATGTTGAGGGAAACATTAAACATGCGCTACTAAACGCCGTCAGTAGCAGGGTCCACCTGACCACCGATGCGTGGACCAGTACCCATGGCCAGGGACGATACCTTTCCCTCACTGCCCATTGGGTCAATGTTGTGGAGCCGGGTACAGATCTTGCCAGTGGCGCTGTACGTGTTCTGCCAACTCCACGGATTGCAGGAATCCAGTCTGTACACATTGATTCCTCCTCCTACTCCAGTTCCTCAGAATCATCGCTGCACGAGCCGTCACGGTATACCTCCACATGGACCCGTGAACGCTTACCTGTTGCGACCGATATGAGCACAGCCTGGCCAAAGTCAACAGGCCGTCCTGAAATTAATTTCCATGGGGAATCAAGCCACACAGCGCAGGAGCTCTGGGATGCCATCAAGCAGGAGAGCGACGTGTGGTTTTTGTCAGCTAATCTCCAGCCAGGCTTGGTAGTGTGTGACAATGGCCGAAATCTGGTGGCAGCTCTGGGCCTTGGCAACCTCACTCACATACCATGTCTGGCACATGTGCTCAACTTGGTCGTGCAGAGTTTTTTGAGGGACTATCCGGATCTTGATGCACTGCTGCACAAGGTCCGCCTAGAGTGCGCTCACTTGCGACGTTCCAGCATGGCCAGATCGCGCATTGCAGCTCTGCAAGTCACATTTCGCCTTCCTGAACATCGCATCATATGTGACGTACCCACCAGGTGGAATTCCACGTTACATATGTTGGAGCGGTTGTGTGAGCAGCAGCCAGCAGTAATGGAGTATCAGCTGCAACAGGCGCAATCAACTCGCAATTTGCGCCGTTCACACTTCACCACTACTGAGTGGGCCTCTATGAAGGACATCTGCGACGTTTTGCGTGCGTTTGATGTCTCAACGCGGATGGCGAGTGCAGATGATGCACTAGTCAGCATGACTGTCCCCCTTATCTGCCTGCTTCAGAAATCACTGAAAGCACTAAAGGAAGAGGTTTTGGAAGAGGTGGAGGATGAAGAGTCACAAATTCAATTACCTTCAGGACAGTCAGCGCAACGTGGTTCCTCACAAAGGGCTGGGCAGGGCTCACATTGTGAGGAGGATGAGGAGGAGGAGGAGGAGTCAATGGAGGAGGAAGAAATCCCTACAGAGGGAGGTACACAACGCTCTAGTCAGTATGTAGAGCGAGGGTGGGGTGATGCAGAGGAGGCAGAGATGACGCCTCTTCCAGAGGACAGCCTTTGTTGGCCAGTTGGGAGTCTGCAGCACATGGTTGATTTCATGCTTCAGTGCCTGAGAAACGACCGCCGCATCGCCCACATTCTCAGCACGTCAGATTATTGGGTGTACACCCTCCTAGACCCTCGCTACCGGGACAACTTACAAACCCTCATCACACCGGTGAACCAGGACCGTAAAATGCAGGAGTACCAAGACACACTGGTGCAATCCATACTGTTGTACATTCCAGCCGAGAGAGCTGCTGCTGCTGCTACTGCTTTACAAAGCAGCTCTGTGCGTCGAGGCAGTGTAGACACCTCTACAACAAGAGGGAGCACAAGCAGCGCCTCTGCACAGGGCAAGAGCTGTATGTTACAAATGTGGCGAAGTTTTGTGACAGCGCCAGCAAGGTCTACACCATCCGAGACGGCTCCAGTCACCAGGAAGAAACGTTTCCGTAAGATGGTGACAGACTACTTGGCTTTCCCTCTAAGTGTACTCCCAGATGCCTCTTCCCCTTTCAAATTTTGGGTCTCTAAGTTGGATACATGGCCAGAGCTTAGCCAGTATGCATTGGAGGTGCTGGCTTGCCCTGCTGCCAGTGTATTATCTGAGCGCGTCTTTAGTGCTGCAGGTGGTGTAGTAACAGACCGTCGCATGCAACTATCCTCCGATAATGTAGACCGGCTTACTTTTCTGAAAATGAACAAGGCATGGATCTCACCTGAATTTGCCTGTCCGTTTTCAGATTAAATAACTGTTTGGCAACGTTTTCCATGTCTCCTGTTATGTTCATCTTTCTACCACCTGAACTCTACTCCCTGGGCTACAACACTGCCATTTGTTGCTCGTAAGTAATTGGCAGGGGTACTGACTCCTGGCCAGCCTGGTTACAGCACGACAGCTGTTTCCTGGCAGTGTGAACGTCAATTATCCTCCAATAAGTTGTGCTGTCGTGTTGCATTCGGGTTAGCCGACTCTATGGTGCCTGCAGTTTAGGTGATTCCTATGTGTGCTGTGGGATATGTAAATAAAGGCTGTTTCCATTGTGACAATAGGACAAGCACCCACTGTAGGACTGTGTGATTCGGTAACCGCGGACGGCTTGCGTCCTGTCAACTTACATTTTCATGGGTGCGTTCTGCTACCCGTCCGGGGTCCAGTACCGTCAACTGGTTCTCCCCAGTGCCTTTAGCCTAGGTGCCTCCATCTCCGTATCCGAGTTCCACCAACGTCTGCTGGTCCTTGGTAGTGCTTTGGAGCACAGGTACCTCCTGCTTAGTAACCGTGTCACAGTAACGTCAGCTGGTACTCGGTTGTGACATTGCCTCTTTTCCTTCTGCTACCCGTCCGGGGTCCAGTACCGTCAACTGGTTCTCCCCAGTGCCTTTGGCCTAGGTGCCTCCATCTCCGTATCCGAGTTCCACCAACGTCTGCTGGTCCTTGGTAGTGCTTTGGAGCACAGGTACCTCCTGCTTAGTAACCGTGTCACAGTAACGTCAGCTGGTACTCGGTTGTGACATTGCCTCTTTTCCTTCTGCTGCCCGTCCGGGTTCCAGCACAGTCAGCTGGTCCTCGTTACTTCCATTGTCTCTTGCTCCATCTGATACCCGTCAGGGTTCCAGTAACGTCAGCTGGTTCTCGGAAATTAGACGACCTTAAAGACCACCCAGAAGAAGATGACGACAACAAGGACGACGAGCATGAAGCCAACCAGCCTGAACACCATCACAAAGAAAAAATAAAAGATTACCCAGAAGAAGATCACCTACAGGACAAAGAAGGTTAAGACAAACTACAAGATACAGAACAAGAGACAGAAGAACAATAAGCAGAAGATCTAAAGCAGAAGAACATGAAGTATAAGACCAAAATGAAGAGCAAAATATATGCTCTAAATTCTAAGCAGAAGAAGACTAAGCAGTGTATGGGGGTGAGTCCGTTCCTCCTCGTGGTGCCCCTGGAAAATGCCTGCTGCTGCAGGCTAAACTGAACACGGACAAATACTGTTGTAATTTAAATCTTTTGTGACAGCAAGAACGGAAGGATGAACAATTCATACTTTTACAGATTACAAGTACAGGAATCTCTGTCACAAATAAGAATATGATGAAGAAGATGAAGAGGAAGAAGATGAATTTGAATATGAAGAAGATTAATTAGTTTAATAATAACAATATGAGTAATGTAAACAAAAACATGAATAGCAAGAAGTTTAAGAAGAAGATTAAGAAGGTGAAGATTAAGAATAATTTGATGAGAAAGATGATGCTGCTGAAGATTATGAAGGAGAAAGTGTGGCACTGGCAAAAGTTAAAAAGGTGAAGAGCATGGAAGTTGTGAAACATACATATTTGCCAAAATAGAAAAAAGGTTAACAACATTGTCAATTTGTTAGTCAATCCAAACGTATTTCAAAAAATTATTAATGCTATTCCAATGCTTGGTAAAATATGCCTTTATGTCCCTCAACTCCCAATACATTCTACATTAGTCTTTGTTGTTTTCCTTCATGTCAATTAACCAACAAGGCAGAATGTTTTTTTTAATGTCGATATTTGGTTCCCATAGACTTACATGGGACTTCCGGTATCGGAATCGGATATCGACGATATTTAGTGATATCGGCGATACCATTCCGATCCGATATTTTTAGATATCGAGCAGTATCGCTCAACACTAGTAGGAGTTGGCGATACTTCCGAGTCGATGATACTTTTCACGATATCGAGCAAGTATCGTCCCGAAGTCGGTAATTGATGTATTTCGCCGATACCCAAAATCGAATATCGGCTGAATAGGCTATCATGACCGATACCCAAAAAATATCGGCGATACCCGATACCGATACGGAAATCCAATGTAAGTCTATGGGAACAAAATATCGGAATTAAAAAAAAAACATTCTTGCCTTGTTGGTTAATTGTACATGAAGGAAAACAACAAAGAGTAATGTAGAATGTATTGGGGGAGGTTGAGGAGACATTAAAGGCATAGATGTTTAACCCAATCCAATGGAATAGCATTAATATTTTTTTTTTGAAATACGTTCGGATTGACGAAGAAATTGACTATGTTGTTAACCTTTTTTCTATTTTGGCAAATATGTATGTTTCACAACTTCCATGCTCTTCACCTTTTTAACTTTTGACACACTTTCTCCTTCATAATCTTCAGCAGCATCATCTTTGTCATCAATTATTCTTCATCTTCACCTTCTTTATCTTCTTCTAAAACTTCTTGCTTTTCATCTTTTTGTTAACATTACTCATATTGTTCTTTTTAAACTATTATTCTTCTTCATATTATAGTCCTTCATCTTCTTCATCATATTCTTATTTGTGACAGAGATTTCTGTACTTGTAATCTGTCAAAGTATGAATTTTTCATTCTTCCGTTCTTGCTGTCACAAAAGATTTAAATTACAACAGTATTTGTCCGTGTTCAGTTTAGCCTGCAGCAGCAGGCATTTTCCAGGGGCACCACGAGGAGGAACGGACTCACCCCCATACACTGCTTAGTCTTCTTCTGCTTATAATTTAGAGCATATATTTTGCTCTTCATTTTGATCTTATACTTCATGTTCTTCTGCTTTTTGATCTTCTGCTTATTGTTCTTCTGTCTCTTGTTCTGTATCTTGTAGTTTGTCGTAACCTTCTTTTTCCTGTTGGTGATCTTCTTCTGGGTAATCTTATATTTCTTCTTTGTGATGGTGTTCAGGCTGGTTGGCTTGATGCTCATCGTCCTTGGGGTCGTCATCTTCTTCGGGGGGGTCTTTAGGGTCGTCTAACTTCCGAGAACCAGTTGACGTTACTGGAACCCGGACGGGTAGCAGAAGGTACAAGAGCCAATGCAAGTAACTAGGACCAGCTGACTGTGCTGGAACCCGGAGGGCAGCAGAAGGAAAAGAGCCAATGGCACAACCGAGGACCAGCTGACGTTACTGGGACACGGTTACTAAGCAGGAGGTACCTGTGCTCCAAAGCACTACCAAGGACCAGCAGACGTTGCTGGAACTCGGATACCGAGATGGAGGCACCTACGCCAAAGGCACTGCGGAGAACCAGTTGACGGTACTGGAACCCGGACGGGTAGCAGAAGGTACAAGAGCCAATGTAAGTAACAAGGACCAGCTGACTGTGCTGGAACCCGGAGGGGCAGCAGAAGGAAAAGAGCCAATGGCACAACCGAGGACCAGCTGACGTTACTGGGACACGGTTACTAAGCAGGAGGTACCTGTGCTCCAAAGCACTACCAAGGACCAGCAGACGTTGCTGGAACTCGGATACCGAGATGGAGGCACCTA
>JARQOD010000008.1:141572712-141612440 GCA_033576555.1 Oophaga sylvatica | reverse complement strand
TGCTGCTGTTGGGGGGTTTCTGGCCAGCACCTTTGCCAACAGAAACGGGGCACCTGAGTCTCAAAAACATCAGATGCTTTTCTGCGGTGTGCTGACCATCGGCACTGGCTCCCCCGCCCTTAAATTTTCCCAGAGAGCCCAAAAAGGGGGGGGGGGGGGGGGGGGGGGGGGCGCATCATTTGAAGGGGGGGCCTTTTTTTCACATTCCAGAATGCTCCCTTGCCTGGGCCCCTGTTTGCAACCCAAACAGATTCGAGAACAGAAGCAAAAGATTTCAGTTTGGGCCCCCTTTTACAAGCTCTCTGACTGCCTGGGCAATTTGGCGGCATTGAAAGCCCGATGGTTGTTCAACAGTGCTGTGGTCCAGAGGGGGGGGAAGGGAATTAAATCGTTTCTTTTCTCCCAAACCCAACCAACAACGGCTTAAATTTTGGGTTCTTCCCGGGGGGCGGGGGGGGGGGGGTTAAACCCCGAGCCCAAAAAACCGCATGGGGGGGAAGCCCCGGGGGTAAAACTGGTGGTTCCCTGGCCCATTTTGGTGCGGCAGCAGCGGCACAGAACCCCCACGTCCTCACCTGCGGAAACTCCAGGGGGCCACCCCCCACTTGCCTTACCCCCCGGGGGGGTTTTTTGGGGGTGTTGTAAAGAAAGTCAGAAAAGTTAAAATAATTTGGGGGTTTTCCTCAGAACCCAGTGAAAACTGCAGACAACTTTTCCCCTATTTAAAAAAGGCCCCTTTGTGTACTTCTATAGTTTTTCCCCAACCAATGTATTGTATAGGGTTTGGAAGCGCGTCACCTAATAGTTTGGGGGATTTTTTTTAAAAATTATAAATGGAGCAGCCCCAAATTTAAAGAAAAAAATTTGAAGGATGGGGGCAGTGAACACGCTCAGCAGCTTCCAACCCACAGGGGTTGAAGAACTAACTGGAGCTTCTGCAAAAAAAAAAATGAAAAGCTCACAGCCCTACAGTAACACTGAAACACAACTGTTCCCCTAGCTGTAAAAGGCCCCTTTGTGTACTTCTATAGTGTTTGCAACCTATGTATTGCATACGGATGGAAGCGCGTCACACTAATAGATTAGATTTTTTTTTAAATATAATGGAGCAGCACCAATTAGAGAAAAATTTGAAGGATGAGGCAGTGACACACGCTCAGCAGACTACAACCAGCAGTGGTTGAAGAACTAACTGGAGCGTAATCTGCACTCAAAAAATGAAAAGCTCACAGACTACAGTGAACACTGAAACACAACTGTTCACTAGCTGTAAAAGGCCCCTTTGTGTACTTCTATAGTGTTTGCAACCAATGTATTGTATACCGATGGAAGCGCGTCACACTAATAGATTAGATTTTTTTAAAATATAATGGAGCAGCACCAATTAGAGAAAAATTTGAAGGAAGAGGCAGTGACACACGCTCAGCAGACTACAACCAGCAGTGGTTGAAGAACTAACTGGAGCGTAATCTGCACTCAAAAAATGAAAAGCTCACAGACTACAGTGAACACTGAAACACAACTGTTCACTAGCTGTAAAAGGCCCCTTTGTGTACTTCTATAGTGTTTGCAACCTATGTATTGCATACGGATGGAAGCGCGTCACACTAATAGATTAGATTTTTTTTAAATATAATGGAGCAGCACCAATTAGAGAAAAATTTGAAGGATGAGGCAGTGACACACGCTCAGCAGACTACAACCAGCAGTGGTTGAAGAACTAACTGGAGCGTAATCTGCACTCAAAAAATGAAAAGCTCACAGACTACAGTGAACACTGAAACACAACTGTTCACTAGCTGTAAAAGGCCCCTTTGTGTACTTCTATAGTGTTTGCAACCAATGTATTGTATACGGATGGAAGCGCGTCACACTAATAGATTAGATTTTTTTAAAATATAATGGAGCAGCACCAATTAGAGAAAAATTTGAAGGATGAGGCAGTGACACACGCTCAGCAGACTACAACCAGCAGTGGTTGAAGAACTAACTGGAGCGTAATCTGCACTCAAAAAATGAAAAGCTCACAGACTACAGTGAACACTGAAACACAACTGTTCACTAGCTGTGAAAGGCTCCTTTGTGTACTTCTATAGTGTTTGCAACCAATGTATTGTATACGGATGGAAGCGCGTCACACTAATAGATCACTGTTAATTTCAATTGAATGGAGCTGCACCAATTCCACAAAATAAAAAAAAAAAAGAGTCAGTGAGTGACACGTGCAGATGCCTACAAACAGCGGTGGATGCAGAGCAAACTGCAGCGTCACCTGCACTCTCACACACACACCTTGCACAGCGCTGTTAAAACAACACTGCAAGGCAAAAGGAAGCTTTACACAGCGGTTGGTAAAATAGCCTGCCTAAAGCACAGTACACAAAATCGCAATCTCTAACTGTCCCTCAGAGTCAGCAGAGCAGCGTTCTGTCCCTAACTGAGTTCACAGCACAGTGACGCTAAAATGGCGGCGGCGCCTTTTATAGTGCATTCTGACATCATTTCAGCAGCCAATCACAGCCATGCCATTACTTAAGATGACCGCAGCAGTACAGGATGTGCCCACACTTCTTAGGATTCCTCATTGGCTGACTATAATCACATTGCCTCTCAAAGAATTATGGGAACTTCCGATTCCGGTATACGATATACGAAAAATATCAGAACTAAGTATCGGAATTCCGATACAGCGAATATCGGCCGATACCCGATACTTGCGGTATCGGAATGCTCAACACTAGTAGAGGGCAATAATGACCTCACGTGATCTAGACTGTATGCTTCTGTTGATACATCCTAGAATTGTACACACATACAGCAGCCCTGTCCTGCCTCAGGCTCTGTGTAATTGTGCACCTGTGTCTGGGCCTGTTTCACCCTTTATCTGTGGTTGCTGGTTTGGCAAGTGTGGAGGTCAGATCTGAAATGTCCATCTTTGGACCTGGTCAGCTTTTACCTGTGCTTGCCTTACTGGCACCATGGGAGTGATTCAGCATGCTTCAGGTACTTTTGCAGTTTATTTGCAGTCTTATTTTTGCAGTTTTTTTGCAGTCTTGTTTTTAATATATTTTAGGAGGCCGTAATGGCACAGCGAAAATAGAAAATGTAGAGTAGGACTGCCCCATATGAGAATGCCTTGTCGTGGTGGGGTGGCTCAAAGAATTGATCAATTATTTGCCAAATGTCTCATTTTTAAAAAAACAGTTAGAAACTAATATGTGCAGATGCACTTAATGTATTTCATTTTGACCATGTGCGGCGCTGGCTTCTCTCCCTTTTCTTGTTCAATATTGGTACGTGGCTGACCACCACTTGTTGCCGTGCGCGCCGGGTTATACATGCCATTTTATCTGTTTTTTTTCTTTTTGTGATTGACCTAGGCTGCTGTACACACATACAGCAGCCCTGTCCTGCCTCAGGCTCTGTGTAATTGTGCACCTGTGTCTGGGCCTGTTTCACCCTTTATCTGTGGTTGCTGGTTTGGCAAGTGTGGAGGTCAGATCTGAAATGTCCATCTTTCGACCTGGTCGGCTTTTACCTGTGCTTGCCTTACTGGCACCATGGGAGTGATTCAGCATGCTTCAGGTACTTTTGCAGTTTATTTGCAGTCTTATTTTTGCAGTTTTATTGCAGTCTTGTTTTTAATATATTTTAGGAGGCCGTAATGGCACAGCGAAAATAGAAAACATAGAGTAGGACTGCCCCATATGAGAATGCCTTGTCGTGGCGGGGTGGCTCAAAGAATTGATCAATTATTTGCCAAATGTCTCATTTTTAAAAAAACAGTTAGAAACTAATATGTGCAGATGCACTTAATGTATTTCATTTTGACCATGTGCGGCGCTGGCTTCTCCCCCTTTTCTTGATCAATTAGTATACCCAAGTCTTTTTCACATGTGCTGTTACTTAGCCCTATTCCTCCCATTTTGTATATGCTTTTTTCATTTTTATTGCCCAGATGTAGTACTTTGCATTTTTCCCTGTTAAAAACCATTCTGTTAGTTGCTGCCCACTGCTCCAGTTTATTTATATCTTTTTGAATCCTCTCTCTCTCTTCTCTAGTATTAGCTACCCCTCCTACCTTTGTGTCATCAGCAAATTTGATCAGTTTACCCTCAATTCCTTCATCTAAATCATTGATAAAGATGTTGAACAATACAGGGCCCAAAACAGAGCCTTGTGGTACCCCACTTGAGACATTCTTCCAACTGGATGTGCAGCCATTTACGACCACTCTTTGAGTCCGATCACTAAGCCAGTTATGAATCCACCTAACAGTTGCCTTATCCATTCCATACTTAGTCATTTTTTCAATAAGGATTGTGTGAGATACTTTGTCAAATGCTTTGCTGAAGACAAGATATACTATATCTACAGCATTTCCCTGATCCACCCAGTCAGTGATTCTGTCATAGAAGGAAATTAAGTTAGTCTGACATGACTTATTAGTTACAAACCCATGCTGACTCTGTTTAATCACTTCATTTTTATGCAGGTACTTACATACATGCTCTTTAATAATTTGTTCAAAGATTTTTCCTGGTATAGAAGTCAGACTCACCGGCCTGTAGTTCCCTGGGTCCACCTTCTTCCCCTTTTTGAAGATAGGAACAACATTTGCTCTTCTCCAGTCTTCTGGGACTTCTCCTGTTCTCCAAGAATTTTCAAAGATTATGGACAGTGGTTCAAGAATTTCTTCTGCTATCTCCTTCAGTATTCTGGGGTGTAATTCATCTGGACCTGGAGACTTGAATTCATTTAGGTTAGCTAAGTGTTTCCTCACTGTCTTTCTGTTTATAGATATCCTGGATTCTTCTATTCCTTTAATAGGGCAGTGAAGATCAGTTGATGTTACATTTCCTTTCTGAGAGAAAACAGATGCAAAATAGGAATTTAAAAGTTCAGCCTTCTCAACATCCTTTCTTACCATTTCATCATTTTCATCCTGTAAAAATCCTATAGCATCTTTGACTTTTCTTTTACTTTTGACTTATCCCCAAAATCCTTTTTTGTTGCTTTTGACATCTCTTGCAAGCCTTAATTTATTGTCAGCTTTAGATAATCTGATTTGTGCCCTGCAGGTTCTGCAGATGGCATTATATTCTTCTTTAGGTATGCCTCACTCTTTCCATTTAATAAACATTTCTTTCTTCCTTTTTAGCACGTGTTTAAGTTCTGTGTTCATCCATCCTGGTTTCCTTAAATGCTTCCCATTCTTCCCTCTTTTTGGAATTGTTAACGATTGTGCTTTGAGAATCTCATTTTTCAAGATGTCCCATCCTTCCTGGACATTTTTGTCCTTAAGGATATCCAGCCATTTTATCCCTCCAATTCTCTTTCTGAGTCCCTTAAAATCTGCCTTTCTGAAATCTAACCTTGACGTCTGAGTCTTCACAAGTCTTCCTCCTTTTGTTATCCAAAATTCTAAAATAGCATGGTCATTACCTCCTAGGGTCCCAGCCACTCTTACCTCCTCAACCATTTCCTCCCTGTTTATGAGGATTAGATCCAAGGTAGCAGATCCCCTTGTTTTCTCCTCTACCTTTTGAAAGATAAAGTTGTCAGCAAGAGAGGATAAGAATTTCCTTGACCTGTTAAGGGTATGCCACACTAAACAATATCGCTAACGGGATCGCTAAAAAACGTCACTATTTAGCGATCCCGTTAGCGATGTTGTTCAGTGCGGCAGCTTCCAGCGACGAGCTTCCTGCTGTGATCTCGCTCGTCGCTGGAATCGTTCCGGACCCTTTTTTCCCGCTGGGTAAGTATATATCGCTAGTGTGGCACCTTTTCTTAGCGATTTAGCGGTACTTTTGTACCGCTAAAGTCGTTAAGAAGATCGCTAACGGCGATAGCGTCGTTAACTATATCGCTAAATTGGCCGCACTTAGCGATATAGAAACAATCCCGCTAGCGATCGCATTAGTATGCGTCGTTATCGTGATCGCTAGCGGGATTGTTTAGTGTGGCAGTACCTTTAGTTTTGCCTGAGAGAGATTCCCAACAAATGTCTGGATAGTTGAAATCTCCCATGACCACTATGTCATATTTTTTGGAGAACTTGGCCATTTGATGCATAAAGAGTTCATCCATATCTTCAGCTTGCATAGGCGGCCTGTAGTAAATGCCTACAATGGTGTCCTTTCCATTGTTCTGTCCTTGTATTCTTACCCAAACAGTTTCCACAGAACTCCCAGTCTCTGAAGCGTCAATCTCTGTGCAGATATACGCTTTTCTAACATACAATGCGACACCTCCTCCTCGTTTATCAAGTCTGTTTCTTGCAAATAAGTTGTATCCTTCTAGCCTTGTATTCCAATCATGTGTATCGTCCCACCAAGTTTCAGTGATTCCAATGACATCATACTTCTTCTCCTGCGTTAGTAGTTCCAATTCTCCTTGTTTGTTGCCCATGCTTTGTGCATTTGTATAAAAACATTTTAGTTTGTGATTGGTTTCTCTTCCTCCAATATTTTTATTATTTAGATTGTTTTGTCTTCGTTCTTCCTTTCCACTTCTAATAGCCGAGTTCTCAATAGTATTTGTCAGGTGTATGGCTTTTTCTGGCGTTTTGCTTCCCTTCCCACATTGTTCTAGTTTAAAGCTCTCCTGATGAGTGTAGCAAGGCGACTTCCAAATACATGTTTTCCAGTCTTCGTAAGGTGCACCCCATCTCTAGCAAGTAGTCCATCGTATAGGTAATTCACTCCGTGATCCAGAAATCCAAATCCTTGCTGATGGCACCATCGACGTAGCCAGTTGTTCACCTGCAGAATCTTATTCCACCTCCTTGTTCCATGGCCATCCAGTGGGAGGATGGATGAGAAGACCACCTGCGCACCCAGTTCTTTCACTTTCTTGCCTATGTTTTCAAAGTCACTGCAGATGATTTCCAGGTCCTTTCTTGTGGTGTAATTTGTCCCCACATGTATTAGCAGGAATGGGTAGTCATCTTTAGGTCTGAAGAGTCCTGATATCCTGTCAGACACATCTTTAATTTTTGCACCTGGAAGACAGCACATTTCTCTTGAGGTTATATCTGGTCTGCAGATAGCAGCCTCTGTTCCTCTCAACAGGGAATCCCCCATGACAACAACTCTCCGTTTCTTCATCACAACAGTTTTCTTTCTCCATTCGGGAGGACTCTGAGGGCTTTCAAGGTTGCTCTTTGTGGTCAAAGTCTTATCCTGATGTATTTCTTCATCATGCTCCTGTGTGAGAGCCTGGTACTGGTTCCTGAGCAGTATGGGTGCTGACTGCTTCACGATCCTCCTGCTTCTCTGGGTCACATGCTTCCATTCCTCTGTTTCTTCAGGTGCTCTTCGAATTTCTTCTCTTTCTGCACCATGAAGAGATAATTCTGCTTTGTCTAAGAACTCTTCATCTTCCTTAATGATCTTCAATGTAGCTAACCTCTCTTCTAGATTTCGCAACTTTTCCTCCAACATGGACACAAGCTTGCATTTGTGGCATGTGAAATTTGGTTTTTCCACTGGAAAGTCTGTGAACATATAGCAAGAAATGCAACTCACCACATGGCTCCTAGCCTCTTCCATGCTCTTATTGTTAAAGAAATATCACAGCGGTGAAAAAAGTGCCAAAATTCGCGTGCCGTCAGGCGCGCGGTTTACCGATGTCCTCCTTTCAGCTGCAACAGCCAAAACCCAGTGTTCTTGGAGCTCGCGGAGACACTTCACTTATCCCAGAATGAACTGGGAATATGCAAATGATCTCCTCAGGACTCCTCCCCTGGTTTACTGATGTCCTCCTTTCAGCTGCAACAGCCAAAACCCAGTGTTCTTGGAGCTCGCGGAGACTCTTCACTTATCCCAGAATGAACTGGGAATATGCAAATGATCTCCTCAGGACTCCTCCCCTGGTTTACCGATGTCCTCCTTTCAGCTGCAACACCCAAAACCCAGTGTTCTTGGAGCTCGCGGAGACTCTTCACTTATCCCAGAATGAACTGGGAATATGCAAATGATCTCCTCAGGACTCCTCCCCTGGTTTACCGATGTCCTCCTTTCAGCTGCAACACCCAAAACCCAGTGTTCTTGGAGCTTGCGGAGACTCTTCACTTATCCCAGAATGAACTGGGAATATGCAAATGATCTCCTCAGGACTCCTCCCCTGGCTTACCGATGTCCTCCTTTCAGCTGCAACAGCCAAAACCCAGTGTTCTTGGAGCTCGCGGAGACTCTTCACTTATCCCAGAATGAACTGGGAATATGCAAATGATCTCCTCAGGACTCCTCCCCTGGTTTACCGATGTCCTCCTTTCAGCTGCAACAGCCAAAACCCAGTGTTCTTGGAGCTCGCGGAGACTCTTCACTTATCCCAGAATGAACTGGGAATATGCAAATGATCTCTTCAGGACTCCTCCCCTGGTTTGTACTAGAGCTCCTGATGGTGGAGTTAGACTTGAGCTGCAGGTAGCCACCAGGTACCACTTCTAGGTAGTCCCCGGTACTGCAGCTGCTGACCACCAGGTGTCAGGTAGGCAGAAGCAGGCTAAAATCGAGCTCTGATCAGACTACTTCTCAAGTTGGACGTATGCTGACACGGCGTCACAGGAAGGGCTGGTTTTGGAGACAGGTATAACAGTCCCAACAACTCAGAGCACTAGGATAGTAGTTCGGACACACGGGCCTTGGAAACAGGTTCAGGTTCTGCCAGAGCAGCTTCAGATTTTGGCTACCGCCAGAGGCGGTTTCGGGATAAGGATACTGGCAACACAAGGACCAGGTGAGCAGGTTTAGGCTCTGGCCGCACAAGGACCAGGGGTTTGGGTACAGGACCTGGCCACACTAGACTAAAACCAGGGGACCTAACAACTCACCAGTTCCAAACTGACTAACTAATGAATCAATGTTGCTTAGGCACCTCCCTATGAGGGAGGGTGTCTTATACACAGATGCCTCCCAGCTATTGGCGGGGGGGCAACTTAGCAGGTACATGCGCTGCCCTATTAAGAACGAGGGAGAATGCTCGCATACTAGGACACAGGAAACGGGGAGCATGCCGGGGAACACACTGCGTGGTGTGAGCTTTGGGTATGTCTGCATCCCTGCATGGAAGGGGAAGGGAAACCATGCAGGGGCGCCGGCATACGTGTTACAGAAGTCATGTTACAGCACATGAAAATTGGGCCAGTTCCGACTGGTTTGAATTGAAGATCTCTCTGATCCCAGTAATTAGTGCTGGAGGGTGGTTTTCAATCACAGTCATCCTTCCGCAGATGAGCTTGTTGGTGAATTTTTTGTGCCTAATGAATTTGTTATCATGTACAGTGCGACTATATGTGAGTGCAGGAAGGCTACACATCAGGTGATGTACATGTAGGGAATGATTCTGAAAGGGGTTCACTTTCTTTATATGGCCCTGAAACAAGCAGTGGACATATATAACCCCATTTGATTTTGCTTTGAAAGATATCTGTACTAAATTGTACATTGGATTCACATGGTGAAACCTCTCCGATTTAATACCCAGCCACAGGATCCATTTTAGGACCCTACATTATTGAACATGGGGGTTTTAAAAAAATTTCTGAATATCTCCCATGTATTATCCATAGAGATACCTCAGGAGCAGTCGGTGTATTGAGGAAGGTCAGATGTGCTGACCGAAACATTTACCAGTGACTGCTAAATAAAATTAATCGATTTTTACAAGTTGAGTGCCAAAAATGTATTCATTACTGTTCAGGTGTGGGAACCTTTTTTGAGCACCGTTACGGTTGTGCCACGATATACATTCAAACTTTCTTTATATGAACTGTTGGACAGGGGGATCAAATTGCTGGTAATGTTGTAAGTACTGAGGTCAATTGACCATGTCTTTATTTGCAATATGGGCACCAGTTTGAAAACTTTGTTGTGGGCACCACGGCATCTTGTCCTTCCTGTGCATAGGGGCAAGTGGTAAGGTATGTGTAGACAGTGCATGTGATTGCTTCTACTTTACCCTTGTAGGAGTGTACAACAGATGCAGGCTTATGCAGTGGTGGAACTGTGTTGAGCAGATAACAGATGGCACTGTGCTAGTTGTTAGGCACTGATAACACGGTACTGTGACCGCTCTGGTTTGCGTGTATCAGTTCTTTCCTGTAACCTTCTATGTTGTGGTGATGCAGATATTGGTTGATGTATGTCCCAAGTAAAACAGTTCATTCCTCCATAATGTTTGTGCGCTGAATGATTCTGCTGAAAGCTGAAATCTGCAGCAATGCTCACATCTCACATTGTCTGCTACCTTGTAATTTCGTGTACTCACTTTCATTATTAAAGTTGTTTTTTTTTCCCCGAATATTGTTGCCATGCCCATAGGAAACAGATGACGGTCTAACAAATGAAATTATATAGATGTCAGGTGTATGTTGTATGTAAATTCAGCAGCTTATTATCATTACGGTTCATCGAACATTATCAACAATAGAGTCTCATATTCATTCTCTAATAATTGCTTGCTTTATTCTTCGCCTTAGTGACCAGTAAATAGTATGTCACAGATCGTATGCTGGAGTCGTTAGACTAGCGGGAGGTCACAAAACTGGTATGGTTACTGGGGAGATGGCATGGTACTTCTAATGAAAGGGAGTTCATAACAAAAACAAGGAACGGGCATCAGTATTTTTGTCTCAGACATTGGTGAAGGGCTTCTACTGGCCGAAATAAACTATATGGGTATTAGACTAAATGTCCATTTACAGTGTATGATTATCGTCAACTGGCCATCCTCGTGATAATTGTGCAGTCTAAACAGGCTGCAGATCAAGAAAAATGTTTGTTCTTCGGGTGAGATGATCTCTTGGTTTGCACAAAATATCGTTCTCGACAACGCATCATCTAGTGTAAACAGGTCCTGTGCAGACGAGAACAATGGCAGCCGATGCGCACAGAACAACCTATGTATTTTTAGATAAGGAGATGTTAGAGTTCATAACCTTAGGTGTAGCTATAAGGATGTTAGGTTGAACAATAAGAAATATTCACTAGTCGCCTGCTCCTGGTCTAATTTATATTGATCAAGTGAGCACTAAAGAAATCACACCAGACACACAGTCAGATGTAACCTCTCTTTGATCAAATCTATGGCACAGCTCCAAGAGGGTTTATTTAATCTGAACATAGAGTTATATAACCCTTGTAAGGGGGCTCGGTCAGCTGTAAAATGGGAGTGATCCGATGTATTCCATTGGTTAGTGGGTTGGGCAATGGGCATCATTTTGGGTGGATCCATGAGGTCACCAGGCTGGGTTGGTTCATGAGGTCATCAGGGTGGACATCATCATGGGCGGATCTATGAAGTCATCAGGGTGGGAGTCATCTTGGATACAAGCACATGGTGTGTGGTGAAACAGGAAATGGCAGCCATCTTTAGTGTCACACTTGGATCTGAGCAAGCTTATGTAGGGTGAAATAATACACTTTATGGGTCGTTTCTCTCAATCTCTTATATCTTGAGGTTAATTAAGTATTTGATCTTATGGCTCTCCTCAACAAGGGGGACAGTCAGCAGTCGCTCCAGGACTTTGGTGCTGATGAGGATCCTAAGACCACATAAGAAAAAAACAATGTGATAAATGAGACATCATAATAGGTAGATGATAGCAGAGAGAAATTTGCATTTGGAGCCAGAAATGTACATTTGGGTACATGTTAAAGTGCTTTCACATTGCGTTCCAGCACCGTTCTGTGGCCCCATCAGGGCTTACGTCCGAACCCCCTGCAAGATGGGATTTGGAAATATGCGCCAACAGGATCATAGACTATAATGGTGCCGGCAGAGCAAATGTGTGCTCTGATGTGCATCATTCTCAGGTGTGTATGCATACTGAAGGCGGACACCTAGAAATAGTCTATTATGTCTGAGAGTCTACCTCCAGTAGGCGTATACACTAGAAAATGATGTACAGCAAAGCACACGTTCATTCTTCTGGCACCATCATAGTCTATGACCGTTTCGGCGCATATGTCCGAATTCTGTTTTACTGGGAGTTTGGACGAAGCCCCGATGGGGCCACCGAACTGTGCCAGAACGCAATGGGAAAGCACTCTAAGTATTAATGCTGGCAAACTTAATAAAATTAGCCAACAATGTAATATATATAGGGGAATTCCCAGATAATCAAGGGGTCTACCAGCAGCATAATGCCCTATCCATATTGAGATAAATCTATATATTTGGTCAATCCAAGAGGCTATCTCTATGGGTGGGCCGGGGGAACGCAGTCGGTAAAAAAAGCACTATCTCGTTATATGACTGACCGGCTCAAAATGATCGGTCAGAAGTCTTTGCTGCCATAGGCATAAAGTGGAGACAGGTCTGCTGTCTAATTAGTCAAAACAGCAGACAAAAAATGCCATACTGGTAGTAGGACTCATAAACTATGGGTATCATTCATGAAAACTATCTGGACCAAAAAACTGTTTTATTTGCCCATAACAGCTAATCAGAACTCAGCTTTCAGTTTTTCAACAGCTCTAATAAAATGAAAGCTGCACTGTGATTTGTTGCTATGGGCAACAAAATTACTTTTGTATTCCGACAACTCACATGTGGTGCCCCTGAGGGTCCAGTTGCCACAGAGATACTGCACCTCATCCAGAGGTGTGGTATCCCACTCTCAGGTAAGGAGGGAGCACCACCCAGGACTCTAACACCTGCACCCAACGCAGACTATTGCAGCAGAGCACCCTGGAAGTACCCTAAGGGAGGATGGTCTCATCCCAGGCTGGGTAGTAAAGGGTGTTGGGAGAGTGGGTGTACAAAGTAGAAGGAAGGAGGTGGAGCTTAGTGAGCAGGATGGAGACTGTAGAGTCAGAACAAGAGGGGAGCTCAAGCTATAAGGAGCTTGTCCCCAGACGTGAAGAGAATAGTAAGAGAGAGAGAAAGAAGGAAGCTTCCGGAAGGAGAGAAGGTGTCCTAGGGGCACCGATAGTGAGCAATCCATCCGTGGGGCCCGATCCAATAGTGGAGGGACCAGGTCGCAGTGGGGTACCGGCCCCCGAGACTAGTGGAGAAAACACCAGACTCAGCTAGCAAGCCGGAGGCAGGGCACCTATAGGTGCTTCAGCTACAAGCCACAGTTATGAGGAGCAAGGGGACTTAGAGAACGTCGCCCGACAAGGTCCGCGGCTGCTGGCTTGGGACACTGACTGTGAGGTGTTGGACAGGAAGGGTGGAAAGTCAACACAGTGAGACGGCCAGGAAAGGAACATATTGAAGGGAGTCCTGGAAAGTTGTATCCTAATCTACCTGGGAGTTTGCTGAGCCCCTCACCTGGAGGACACGGTACCAAGCGGGCATCTGCGCATAAGAGAGCTGTGAGTAAAGCACTGGAAACTGCACCCCGCTGTGTCCTCTGAATTATTCCTGCGTCACCTGCCCTGCACCACATTCACCTCCAACATCATCTTTAATACCCTAACTGCCCTGGGACATAGCCCTGCCTGTGGAGGGCTGAACCAACTCTGCTGCATCAACAACTGTCCCAGTGGACGGAATCTGCAGCGTCGGCTAACATCTTTATTGCCGAGTACCACAGGTGGCATCACAAACACTTTATTACAAACTCTTTAGTTTTCCTCTTTTTCATCATCATCCCCTTTTATTGGACGCCCAGGGCCACGGACTGTGTCACTGCTGCCGTGACACTGCCCCTTTAAGAATCAGCCTGTTACCGAGTACCCCCACTGCCCTGGCGGCGCTCCATGCACAGGACACTATTGTTATTCTTGCCAGGAACAGCTGACAACAACTAAGAAAAAACACTCTAGAGCCGTATACAAACCGCATTACAATAGGAGAATAGAGACTTAACTATACGATCTTCTGACTTCTGCAGTGTTCTAGAAGATTCTGTAGGAGAATTCCATATACATGTAGTAATAATAATAACTGCAATGATAATATATATATATATATATATATAGAGAGAGAGAGTTAAATTTATATATATACACTGTATAGTAATAATAAAAGCAATAATAATGAAAATGATAAAAAATTATAATAATAAAGATTCCCTATTGTTATTCATATAGTGCCAACATATTCCACAGCACTTTATTATTCAGAAGGTTCATGTACAAACAGGATCAGCCAATCTTGAGTTACACGATCAATTCAAAGAGTAGAGAAGACCCTTGTTCAGAAGATCTTACAATCTATGAGGAAATCAGAGTGACACAAGAGGTAAAGAAGTGTATCCAGCCATCATTATAATAAAAAGGGTGTTAGTGTAAAGATGCTGGAATCGCACACCAGCCAGTGTCTGGATATGTCTGGCTACGTAGTGCTTCTGGATGCATGGAGTGTGTGAGACCCGATGAGAGAAAGGAGTACCTAATCTGCAGAACATGTAGGAAGGGAGACCTAAGAACAGGTAGATTAGTGAGGTGATGTGATAAACCTGCCTAAAAAATTTTTTTTACACCTTTAGAACTGTGAATACTGAGAGTCAACGAGATAGTCAGTGGTAGTGCACTCCAGAGAAATTGTGCAGCACAAGAGAAGTTTTGAAGATATAAGAGGAAGGTTTGGATTATGGAGGATGTTAAATCTTAGATGATTAGCAGAACAGAGGACACATGTAGGGTGGTAGAGAAAGATGAGGAGGAGATGTAGGGCAGCGCCGAGCGGTGAAGAGCTTAGGGGATGAGCTTAGCAGATGGGCAACCGGTGCAATGACTGGCACAGGGTGGAGGCATCTGCATATTGGCTGGACAGAAATATGAGCCAGGTTATAGGATAGATTTGAGAAAGAAGAGTTTAGTAAAAGGAAGACCGAGTAGTTATTTGCAAGACAAGAAAGAATCAGAGCTACAGTAAAAATGTTTGCTGTTTCGTAAGTAAAAAATATTCTTGAGATGTTTTTGATGTACAGGCGGCATGACTGAGTGATTGATTGGATCTAGGGAGTGAAGGAGTCAAATAAAAACCCAATACAAGAGGAGTTGCTGCCTGGAAGTAGTCCCAGAAATGAAAACTGAAACATCTGGTATTGGTAGGTTCATAAACGAAGGGAACAAAAGGAGTTCCGTTTTGGAAAGATTCAGTTTTAGATAGAGGGAGGCCATGATGTTAGAGATGGTGGACAATCGCTGGTAGTTTGTAGTTATGTAGTCTGAGATTGAGGAAGAGACCCAACCAGGAGTGATATCCTTACAGCTGATAGAGCACAGCATATTGAGGACGAGTATTCATGGTACCAAACTCTGCAGAGAGATCCAGGAAAGTCAGAATTATTACCGACAGATCTAGCTGTTAGCAGATTGTTAGATACTTTAGTAATGGCAGTTTCTGTAGATTGTAGAGCATGGAAACCAGATTGTAAAGGATCAAGAAGAGCATTATCTGAGAGATAGCGGATTAGGTAATGTAGACCAAGTCTTCCAGGAGTATAGATAAGATATAAAGGGAAGTTAAGGGGAGAGATAGGTCTGTAATTTGCAGAAAAGTTCTGGTCAAGGATGGTTTTTGTTTAGCAATAACGTTATGACGACGGCATGTTTGAAATGAAAAAACACCAGAAAAAATAGGTGAAATATTTGAGTTAGGTGGGTAGTAATGGTTAGGGAGTGGACGAAGAAGGTGAGAGTAAATGGGAGGCCGTGTGAGAGAATATGTATAAAGGAAAGAAGAAGAGATGAGAATTCAAACTTCTCCTGTGACCGGTTCAAAGAGAGAAACTGATCTATATCATATGTGGGACCAAAGTGGATCCATGCTATTAGCGGTTCATGATATAATTCCTGCCAGATAAGGTTAATTTTTTTCTGCAAAATAAGTGGCTAGATTCTTATTGCTGAGGTTGGTGATAGGACCTGTATTTAAAGACTGAGGAGGGAGTGAAAAATGTCAAACGATTTGTTTAGGATTATTGAATAGTGAGGTGGCAGGGTGGTGACGTAGGCTTGTTTGGCGACATGAAGAGCAGGCTTACAGTATATATTTAAAGCATAAATTTATAGTTGATTATGTCTGCTGCCAAGTGTGATTTTCTCCACGGACATTCTGTAGACCTAGAGAACCGCTGACGAAAGTGTTTACAGCTTGTTCTAGGGTTGCTGTAGTCTTTGTTAGTAAATTCTGCCTAATTCAGGGCATTTTCCAGTGTCTTATTATAACATTTTGGAGCTAAATGAGGACAGAACGAGAAGGAGATTGGGGACAATAATAACTGTAAATTCTTCATAAGTTTCTGTGGTTAAAGAGCAGGAGAAGAGAGTAAGTAAAGTCAGAAACTGAACCAAGACGGAAGAAAAACTGCCTTCAACTCTTTTAATATAATTAAAGATCTTGAACTTTTTGCCAGGACTTTGTCTTTTAAAAAATACTTTGCTAACCAGTCTAGGGAGTATTTTCCCTACCAATATTAAACAACAAGCCTTAGCTGACTTGGAAGATCTTTTAGCTGAGCAGTGAGAATTAGGCGTTGAAAACGTGCCTACGTATCTGCATGGACGTTCACAACATTTCCCCCCCTCTGGGTAATGTCCAAATGTTGATATCTTTGTGAAATTAGTTAAGGATGATATGGCCCAAATTTCTGAGAAACTTTTCAAATTTAATCTATCATCAACTCAACATAGAGCAACTAAGGAACTGAAAAACATGAAAAATTTGGTGATTAAACCGGCGGACAAGGGGGAAATGTGTTATTGCCTGCAGATATTTATGAGTGTGAGGCTTTTAGACAGCTCAATATGACAGACTGCAATAGAAAACTAGATGGCAATCCCCTACAACGGTTAAAGCTTGAACTTGACTCTATTTTGAATGCAGGCAGGGATACAGGTTTAATCACAACTAAAATGTTAGAGGGACTGACTGTGCATCACCCAGTGATTCCTACCTTTTATTTAACACCTAAAATTCACAAGAACACCAATAATCCACCTGGGCGACCTATTGTGTCGGGTGTGGGTAGTTTATTGCGAAAACATATGCAGACTTATTGATTATTACCTCCAGAAATGCATTGAAACGCTTCTTTCCTTTATTAAAGATACAACTGACAAATCTAGATGTAGATCTGATTCATTATTGACCTTCTACAATTCTTCCTCACACATAACTTCTTTGATTTAAAGACCGGTACTTCCTACAGCTCCAGGGGACGGCTATGGGGGCGACTTGTGCACCCTCATATGCTAATCTTTTCCTGGGGCTGTGGGAAAGGGAGGTGGTCCAGAATACGGAAGGCATTGATGCTTTGATCTCATGGTCAAGGTATATTGATGATATACTCTTTATTTGGCAAGGATCTGAATACTCTCTTAATTCTCTGCTGGCACCTCAGCCCTCCCCCTGCCTTGACGCGTCGGGCTGGGGATGGGCTGGGCGTCATATGATGCTAACCCGTGCTGACATCGGATGTGTCACGTGAACAGAAGCGCTGTCATCATACCGCTGCCATTAATGACATCCACACCCTATAAATACCCACACGTAGGAGCAATACAACACGCACGCTCCATTGGAAGAAGCTGAATGCGAAACGCGTGTCGGGGTGCCATGGTTCACTAGAGGTACAGAATACTTCATTCAGCTATTATAACTGTTTATCAATAATTCCTCATAAGAGATATTTTGCATACTTAATTAGTTGCATGTACTATCTGTATCTTGGGTAACCTATCTCAGAGGATATTAGATTTTGTTTGCAAATTAGCTGTCTCACCTGAATGTGTCATATATGGGTGATTTTAATCCTGCTACTGTTAAGCACTTTATGCAATATATTAGGCACTTTGTATATTTTTGGTCTCATTGAAGCCGTTTTTTTTCGACTCTATATGCATTTTGCACTGTACCTATAGACCAACTATTTATTTGTCAATACTGCATATATATGCACTTGCTCTTTGCAGGATCATATGCCCTATATTTGATTCTTTCATGCTCAATCAGGTTTTCTGTGATTTTTCTAGTGACGGTTTTCGTGAATTTTTTGTCTCCATTTTTTAATTATACTGATGTATTAATTTTAAACAATTTTCAATTAAAAATATTTTTAATTTTATGGTATCATAGCTTCCTGACTTTTTTATGTGATGGTGTGTATTTTATTAATATACTGTGCTTATATTTGTTTATTAGGCATGGTTGTATAATTGTTTATTTCTTATGCTTATCACTTATTTATTATGTTGTTTCTTCTGTATGTAATTTATTGTCACATCAATATGACACATGACTCACATATATTATTTACTATACAATATTTTGTATACTTATAGCACATTTAGTTATTTATTTTTGTAAATCATTGCAATTTTGGGATCTTTTTTGTCCCATTTATATATACGGTATATTATATCACTATGCACTTTATTCATTGAGGAATTGTGGTTCTCTAATATGTCTTATTTATTGCCTGGTCTTTATATATATGTAAGCTGCGGTTTTGTTTTGACATATCAGCATTTTATTATGTTATTTCCATTTTGATCTGCTGCACTCTTAATCATATATATGCCGTGATACCCTGGTGTATGAGGCGCTTTATTCAGCGTTCTACTTAATATCTTACCTTCAGATTTATGTCAGCAGTTATTGCTGCTCTGTTCCGAGACACTAGCATTTTGCAAATTGTTTTTCTATCAGGACCTGTAGTGCGCATTAGCCATGCATGCGCTGTGCTGTCCCGGTGTGGAGGCGCTCTCCCCAGCGTCGCGTCGCCTGGGTGACATTTCCGGCCTCATGACCGGATCATGTGCCTGGGTGATGTGAATGCTGAGCGCCGTCCCCTCCGTGATGTCATAAAATGACGGCTATGCGCCGGTACACAGGACGGCTAATTACTCCATCAACCCACTACTATTTAACACTGAGAATTTTACTGCTACTCCACCTCCTGACGAAACTGCAAGCGGCGGTGAAACGCGCGTAGAGGTTCGTCTCAGCAGTCTCTACACCCTTTTCACAATGCATATAGGTAATTATTATTGATTGATTATATATTCTAACCCAGGTTGTGCTATCAGTGCTTGTTATTGTCTGCGGAACGCACATAATAGATAATGTAGAGAGGTGCGTTCGCAGCCCGGGGGCCACCGTGCAGGCAGAGCCTGCTGCTAGTAAGATGACGTGAGTAGCGAACTCTGTTATCCCGCAGAGTCGCTTAAATAAGCGCCGTAGCGTGCTTTGGCAGTTAGTGCGAACTCTGTTAATCCACAGAGTCGCTATCGGGAATGCCACAGCGCTATATGGCGATAAGTGCGAACTCATTTATCTTCAGTGAGCCGCAAGGTAAAACACTAGGGCACTGACTAGCGTTTTAAAGCGAATCCTCTTGCGTCACAGAGTTGCTGAATAACCCTACTGGGTCCAGGTACATGGTTAACTGCTGTGCGGATAGCAGTCCATGATCATGCAGTCAGAACACAAGCAATAATCTCCTCGCCGGAGTAGCTGGTATTCTAATGGCGTTTTCAGCCGAGCCCTGAACACGTGCATACAATCTCCTCACCGGAGGTGCCGATATTCTAGGGGCTTATTTCAGCCAGACCTAACCACATGCATACATGACCACACTAGCACAAGCACGTAACGGATTTGATACCAGCGCATGGCGGCCCAGCCATGCCACCCTTTTATAGTAGCAACTGCAGGACCTACCAGAAAAGGACCAATGCGAAACCATTCCAGAACACATGTAGTTTCAGGACCTTCCTGGCGGACCAATGGGAGTCGCTGCTGTAACCGAGCATGTGACCCCTGATCTCCAATGGGAGATCTTGCCCTGGGCATGCTCAGATGGAGAAAGCAGGGACTTAGTTCCCGAACTGCCTGCTCCAGCACTGGTTATAATAGAGGAACCAGGAAAGACCGCAACAAGCCTCTGCACAGTGTTAAACTGGGTGAGACGCTGGGACCGACGTCTCTGCTGAGCAGCCTCCACTGTGGCCGGAGATGGATGGGGGACCGCAGTGGGACTGGCTCGAGATTCCCCTTGTGCAGCAGTGGGAACTCAATCCCTAACATTACCCCCCCTCCTAGGGCCCCCCTTCTTTGGACCTCGCTATGTTCAAAGGCAGTGATGAGCTGCGGAGCGTGAATATGCTCGGCAGGCTCCCAGGACCTATCCTCAGGCCCATAACCCCTCCAATCCACCAAATAAAATTTTTTGCCCCGTACCACCTTGCACCCAACAATGGCGTTCCCCTCATGATCGTCAGTAGATGAAACCGATGTCCCGGCAGATGACTCAGAAAACCGCGAAATGGCCACGGGTTTCAGGAGGGACACTTGAAAGGTGTCGGTGATACCAAGGCGAGGCGGAAGGGCTAGGCGGTAAACCACCGGGTTCACCTGCTCAAGGACTTTAAAGGGACCCACAAAGCGAGGTGCCAACTTGGTGGACTCTACACGTAGCCTGATGTTTCGGGCAGAGAGCCACACTAGGTCACCTGGAGCAAATGTAGGAGCGGGGCGCCGATGGACATCGGCCGAAGACCTCATCCTCTCTTTGGAGGCCTGAATGGCATCCTGGGTGCGGTCCCAAATGTCCCGTGCCTCCACAGCCCAGTCTGCCACCCTGGAATCGGCGAAGACACGGGCATGGGCACTGGTACCCGCGGATGCTGACCATAGTTCAGGAGGAATAGGGTCTGTCCGGTGGAGTCAGCCACAGCATTATTTAGAGCGAACTCAGCCCACGGTAGCAAGGATGCCCAGTCATCCTGCCTGGCAGAGACAAAATGTCGCAAGTATGGTCTGGTTGGCCCTCTCTACCAACCCATTTGTCTCGGGATGGTATGCAGAGGAGAGATTCAACTCAATGCTGAGTAAACGACACAGCTCTCTCCAGAACCGAGACGCACACTGGGGACCTCAATCGCTGACAATTTTGTCTGGCATACCATGTAGGCAGAAAATATGCCTAATGAATAATGCTGCCAATGCCCGTGCAGACAGTAACAGTGGTAACGGCACCAAGTGTACCATTTTGGAGAAGTGGTCGGTTATCACCCAGATGATGGTGCAGCCCCGAGACTTGGGTAAGCCCACCACAAAATCCATCCCGACCATCTCCCAAGGCCTGTCTGCCACCAGTAAAGGGAAAAGTAGCCCAGCTGGCCGTTGTCGAGGGGACTTATTCTTGGCGCAGGAGACGCACACCTGAACGTATTCCCTGACGTCACAGACTATATGTGGCCACCAGTATGTCCTCACCAGCAACTCCGATGTCCTCTTTGTCCCAAAATGTTCACCCACCCTGGACGAATGTGCCCAAGAGAGTACCTCCGGTCGCAAATTGGTGGGCACAAAAGTCTTGCCCGGAGGCACAGACTCAAGCGAAACCAGGGCCACCATTCTTAGGCTCTCTGTGGGGACAATCAGCCAAGGCTCCTCCTCCACCTCTTCAGAGGACACCATGGAGCGAGACAGAGCGTCGACACGAATGTTCTTCTCACCAAAGAGAAAATGGAGGGTGAAATGGAACCGTGAGAAAAACAAGGACCATCTGGCCTGGCGAGAATTTAGCCGCTGGGCAGTCTGTAAATAAACCAAGTTTTTGTGGTCAGTAAAAACTTGAAAGGGAAAACGAGCCCCCTCCAGGAGATGTCTCCACTCGGAAAAGGCCAACTTCATGGCTAGTAACTCCCTGTCCCCAATGGAATAATTCCTCTCTGCTGGTGTGAAGGTCTTGGAGAAGAAGCAAGGATGCTTCCGACCTTGAGCATCCTTTTGGAAGAGGACTGCTCCAGCACCAACGGACGAGGCATCCACGTCCAATACAAAAGGCCTATTAACATCGGGGCGATGTAAGATGGGAGCGCTAGCAAAATGAGATTTAACTGAAGTAAAGGCCTTGGAAACCTCCTCTGACCATAACTTGGGATTGGCTCCCTTCTTGGTGAGGGCTACCAAGGGAACTACCAGAGTAGAGAAGTGGGGAATGAATTGGCGATAGTAGTTAATGAACCCCATAAAACGCTGCACCGCTTTAAGAGAGTGAGGTTCTTGCCAATCCATTACCGCCTGTAGTTTGGCAGGATCCATAGCCAATCCCTGGGGGGAGATGATATAGCCCAGGAAAGGTAAAGACTCCTGCTCAAACATGCACTTCTCCAATTTTGCATATAGAGAATTTGCCCGCAAGAGGTCGAAAACCTTGCAGACATCTCTCCGATGGGAATCTATATCTGGAGAAAAGATGAGAATGTCGTCCAGATAGACTACCACAGAGGTGGCAAGCATATCCCGGAAGATGTCATTTACAAAGTCTTGGAAGACGGCTGGAGCATTACAGAGCCCGAAGGGCATCACCAAGTATTCGTAATGCCCGTCCCTGGTATTGAATGTCGTCTTCCATTCGTCCCCCTCACGGATGCGAATCAGGTTATACGCACCCCACAGATCTAACTTGGTAAATATACTTGCTCCCCGAAGCCTATCAAAGAGCTCAGAGATTAGCGGCAAAGGGTATTTATTTTTCACGGTGATAGCGTTAAGACCCCTATAGTCTATACACGGGTGTAACTCTCCGTTCTTCTTCTGCACGAAGAAGAACCCCGCTCCCGCTGGTGATACCGACTTCCTAATGAATCCTCTTGCCAAGTTCTCCTGAATATATTGGGACATAGCCTCCGTTTCAGGGAGAGAGAGGGGATAAACCCTTCCCCTAGGAGGTTCAGCTCCAGGCAAGAGATCGATAGGACAGTCGTAGTGCCGATGAGGCAGAAGAGTCTCCGCAGCTTTCTTGGAGAATATGTCTGCGTAAGACCAGTAAACCTTGGGAATCGAAGTGAGGTTTAAGGGTATCTCTGTGGTGGTGACCAAAACGCTGTCCCTAATGCATCTGCCTTTACATGATTCACCCCAACCCATAATTCTCCCAGAAGACCACTCAATATGGGGAGAGTGGTGGCGGAACCAGGGTAATCCCAACAGAACCTCGTCCATTCCTTCAGGAAGGACAAAAAGAGATACATTCTCCTGATGGGACGGTGACACAGACAGGGGAAGAGGGACAGTCTGATGGGTGATTGGTGAGGACAGAATTGATCCATTTGCCACTCTAACCGACACTGGCTCGGAGAGTTTCACCAGAGGTATGTTGTGGCGAGAGGCAAAGGTGGAAGACCCAAAATTTCCCTCTGCCCCAAAATCCACACAGCGCTTGACTGGAAGAGTGGATGGACCTATGGTAATTGTCTTTTAAGAAGTACTTTCGGAACAAAAGCCGTTGCGCCCAGTGACCCTGCCCTCATGCCTACTGGACACGGCCGTTTGCGCAACAGCTGTGGACATTGGTTGGCATAATGCCCCTGCTGCTGGCACACACTACAGACCATGGAAGCTTGAGCGGCCTGAGACTTAGGTCCCACTCGAGTAGCCTCCATGGTCTCCTGGGGGTCGGACGCCTGAACGGGGGATTCCAGAGGTTTGGCAAAGGTGGGAGCCAGCCGAAACCTCTGCCTACACTGGGCCGCTCCAACCTCCGCTCATGAAAACGGAGATCGATGCGGGTAGAGATGGAGATAAGATTCTCCAGTGAGTCCTTTACATGATCAGCCAGACCTCTCCAGTATACCGGAATGAGGACTTTATCCGGCCACTCTAACTCTGAGGCCAGTGTCCGGAATTGGACCGAAAACTGACTGACCATGGACGAACCCTGTGACATTGCCAGCAGTTGGAGCGCAGTATCGTGGGTGACCTGATGTTAGGGTCTGCGGAACGCACCTAATAGATATAATAGAGAGGTGCGTTCGCAGCCCGGGGTCCACCGTGCAGGCGAAGCCCGCTGCTAATAAGATGGCGAAAGTAGCGAACTCTGTTATCCCGCAGAGTCGCTAAAAATAAACGCCGTAGCGCGTTGTGGCAGTAAGTGCGAACTCTGTTAATCCCAGAGCCGCTAACGGGATGCCACAGCGCTATATGGCGATAGGTGTGAACTCACTTAGCTTTAGTGAGCCGCAAAGTAAACACGCTAGGGCGCTGTCTAGCGTCAAAAGCGAACCCTGTTACGTCACAGAGCCGCTGAGAAAAAGTACCATGTCCTGTCAAGCTCTCAGGTACACGGTTAATTGCTAGGAGCATAATACGTGGTCATGCGCTAATGTCCTCGCGGGAGTCACCCGCAATCTATGGCGTCTAAACGCCAGACCCTGAATACGGCAATCAAACTCCTCACCGGTTATGCCGGTAATCTAGGGCATCTAGGACACCGACCCTGACCAGCTAGCACACCAAACTCCTCACCGATTAAGTCGGTATTCTAGTGGCTTATTTCAGCCGGGTCCCTAACCACACACACGCATGACCATACTGGCGCATAGCATACAGTGGTTGATATTAGCGCATGGCGGCCCAGCCATGCTACCCTTTTATAGCAACAGCTACCGGACCTTCCAGGAACAAGGACCAATGAGAAACCTGTTCCAGAAGACTAGTAGTAACAGGACCTTACTGGCGGGCCAATAGGAGCTGCTGCAGTACCTGAGCATGTGACCCCTGATCTCCAATGAGAGATCTCACTCTGGGCATGCTCAGAAGGGAAAATACAGGACTTTGTCCCAAAGACGTCCGCTCCAGCACTGGCCACAATAGCAGATCCAGGAAACGTAGCAGCAAGTCACTGCCCAGTAGTGGAGTGGGCAAGATGCCTGGACCGACGTCTCTGCTGAGCAGGCTCCACTGTGGCCGGAGATGAATGGGAGACCGCAGCGGGACGGGTTCGAGACTCCCCTTGTGCAGCAGCGGGAAATCGAACCCTAACACCTGAGGGCCTAAAAAGACCTTTCTAAGAGCCTCCAGAAACTGAGGAGCACTCTGCACCACACAATCGTCGCGCTCCCACAGTGGCGTTGCCCATTCCAATGCTCTGCCAGACAGAAGTGAAACTATGAAACCCACTTGTGCCCGCTCGTGGGAAAACGTGCAGCCAGAAGCTTGAGCTGGATAGAGCACTGGCTTACAAATCCCCAAAAATGTTTACTGTCACCAGAAAACTTGTCTGGCAGCGGGAGATGGGATAAGGTCGGAGCAGAGGTGGCGGAGGACAAACTGGCTGCCGCTGCGCTCGCAGCCTGAACAGCGACTGCGGTAACATCCACAGCTGAGGTTGTGCGCTCGAGAGCCGCCAACCTACCATCCAGCTGCTGGATGAACTGCCATAGACGCTGGTCGTCCGCCATTTTACTAGCCAGACCCTGGCACTAGTATTATGTTATGGTCTGCGGAACGCACCTAATAGATAATGTAGAGAGGTGCGTTCGCAGCCCCGGGTCCACCGTGCAGGCAGAGCCTGCTGCTAGTAAGATGGCGTGAGTAGCGAACTCTGTTATCCCGCAGAGTCGCTAAAATAAACGCCGTATATGGCGCTATATGGCGATAAGTACGAACTCACTTATCTTCAGTGAGCCGCAAGGTAAAACACTAGGCCACTGACTAGCGTTTTAAAGCGAACCCTCTTGCGTCACAGAGTCGCTGAATAACCCTATGGGTCCAGGTACACGGTTAACTGCTGTGCGGATAGCAGTCCATGATCATGCAGTTAGAACACAAGCAATAATCTCCTCGCCGGAGTAGCCGGTATTCTAATGGCGTTTTCAGCCGAGCCCTGAACACGTGCATATAATCTCCTCACCGGAGGTGCCGGCATTCTAGGGGCTTGTTTCAGCCAGACCTAACCACATGCATACATGCCCACACTGGTGCAAGCATGTAACGGATTTGATACTAGCGCATGGTGGCCCAGCCATGCCACCCTTTTATAGTAGCAACTGCAGGACCTACCAGAAAAGGACCAATGTGAAACCATTCCAGAACACATGTAGTTTCAGGACCTTCCTGGCGGACCAATGGGAGTCGCTGCATGTGACCGAGCATGTGACCCCTGATCTCCAATGGGAGATCTTGCCCTGGGCATGCTCAGATGGAGAAAGCAGGGACTTAGTTCCCGAACTGCCTGCTCCAGCACTGGTTATAATAGAGGAACCAGGAAAGACCACAACAAGCCTCTGCACAGTGTTAAACTGGGTGAGACGCTGGGACCGACGTCTCTGCTGAGCAGGCTCCACTGTGGCCGGAGATGGATGGGGGACCGCAGCGGGACTGGCTCGAGATTCCCCTTGTGCAGCAGTGGGAACTCAATCCCTAACAGTATTTGCCTTATTGATCTATATTTTTTGGTCAATTAAGATCTTTGATCAATTTACATTTTTACTGGGCATTTTGTTTGGATTACATGGCATTTTATATTTGTTAAATTACCATTCAATGCTTGCATATTTACATTATTGTGCCATTTACTCATTGACTCTAATGCACTGTAGCCATTTTTGTAATACCGTTCATTGAATTTAGTATTACATTCTATTATTGGGTGTCTCCACCTATATGTCTAGTGATATTTTACATATATAAAATTGATATTTTATAGACATATTCTGTGGTGTTGTTTGCTGCTGTTTAGCCTTATGTTAGCTGTCCCTAGTTAATGCTAGTCCTATTTCATTCTTTTGGTTATTTTGTGATATATACAGTCATGGCCAAAAGTTTTGAGAATGACACAAATATTAATTTTTACAAAGTCTACTGCTTCACTTTTTCTAATGGCAATTTGCCTCCGAGTTAAGGTCGCTACTAACATCGACTGCAAATCACATGAGGTTTGCGCGTATGAGCCCCAAACTACATTCCACTGATTGAACCTCTAAAGGGTCTCCGCCATTACTAAGACCTTGGCCAGTATTTGTCTCGAACGAGTCGTTATTTGATGAGGAGGTGGGATTCACCCGGTCATGTGCTAAGCATGAGCCTGCTGTGAACTTTAAAGGAGGTAGGGACTTGTTTTTCCCGTGTCTGTAAACATTAACCTAAAATAGCCGTCATCGCATAGTATGCAATCACTAATGGTCTAGACGGCAAGGTAATCACTAGGCACGATTCAGCCTTCAAAATCCGAACCTCTAGCTTCAAGACGTGAATAACCCTTGGGTGCCAAACGGTTACTGCTGGCCGCAGAAGACCTGATCAAGCAGTGACCCCAAAATAATCTCTCCGCCGGGAGTAGGCGGTATCAATGGCTTTCGCGAGCTGAACACAGTGCATAGTAATTCCTACTGCCGGCACTGTAGGGGCTGTTCAGCCAGACTAACGCCATGCTCAATGCGGCAACTGAGCAACACTCTAACCGCAGAATAACACGCATGGTGGCCAACGCAAGTACCACCCTTTTAGGAACTGCTAGGACCTAAAGTAATGTTCCAATGAAACCCTTTCCAGACTATGTAGTTTCAGGACATCTGGCGACCATGATCGCGATGAGACCAAGGTGGCGCTCCACATGTGTCCAGAGATCTTGCCATGGCATCTCAATGGTAGAGGGATTGTTTCCACCCCTGCAGCAACTGGTTTATCAAAACCTGAAAAACCACAAGCCTGCAATGTTAAACTGGTGAGACCGAAGTCCTCAAGCACTGCTGACAGCTCCACTGGCCAGGCAGTTGGGGACGCAGCCTTTTACAGGCTGAGATTCCCCTTGTGCAAAGTGGAAACTAATCCCTAAATGGCCTAGTGATCAAATTTATGCAATTAAAGATCTTGATATTCATTTTTGGGCTCAGGGCTTGGATACTCCCAGTTTATTCCATTGAGAACTTGGAATACTTCAAGTAATTATGGACCATTAAACTCATACTCTAGCACTGAAGCCATTGTTTGTCAGAATGGACTACTATCATGATTGTAAGTTGATTGAGGATGGAATTGCAGAGTCTGAGAAGAATGGCAACTGATTCTGCACTTGATTTATCATTACTGTATTTACAATATAATTTTGATTATTTTTTGCAATTTTATTTGTGGTGTTGTTTAAACATCTGCAAACACACTTAAGAGTGCACTCTGTAAATATAATTGTGTCATCTCAATTTCATGACTGTTTTTATATTTTGTGATATATATGTTTACTAATTCATAGTTTTATCCTAAGTTAATTGAATGGACTGTTAAGGATGTTATTGGACTTGTGGACGCTATAATAGGTGGCCTTAGTTAGAGAAGTTTGTGTATAAAATTTGTATTAAATTTTTAATTTTTTACATTGTTCCATTGACTGTTCCTTTTTATGGTGTTCCTTTTTTATGTCTCTACATTGATTTTTTTCTCCTTTTACTCCCTTCTTTTATGTTTGATCTAAATTGCTTCTTACTATAACCAGTGTATGTACAGTACTATACTATTTCCATGTATGCTGCCATACTTATTTTGTACATGCGGACCTCATCCCCTTTCATACCTGAGTCTTCATCTCTGATTTTACCACTATTTATATATATCTTTTGCCATATTTGTAATTTCCAATAAACGTTACTGTTTATTATAACTGTACATTTTTACTCCATGCCTTTGTATAGGATATATTCAGTTTTCATGTTTTTCTCCTTACGTCGTCGGTAGATTATCGCCTATATGTGGCTTATGGCCTGACACTCATTTTTGCGTTATCTTTTCAATTCGGATGATATTGTTTCTAGAGATACGGAGCTGTAGTGCCAGGAGTTACTTTTGGTACAAATTGTATTTGTTTTTTATTCTGCATTTTTCAGCATTCCAGATACCCTATTTAGGAGTCTTGTACTGTACATTATTCTTATGATTTTGCTATGCTTTGCATCTTTATTCATTGTAAAAGACAACTTTCTAAATGTTAGTATGACATACTTCGATAAATACTGTATAATATGGAATTAATACAACACAATAATCGAGTCTAACGCATGTTACTAAGTTTTCCATTTTTATTACGATAACTTAATTCCCCTGTGAGAAATAAGAATTTCGTGCTCCAGATTCCTGAAACTGACCCCACCAGGTTTCCAAGACTGCCAACTATCAGTCCTGCTCATACCCTGTAGGAGACAGCTGCCAAGGACCTTATGATGGTAATATTAGTTTAGCTTTGAGAAGCGGTGCATGTGGTTGACATTATCTGTGTGAGAGAAAAGATTACAAGCACTTAATCTACAGGAAAACCAGTTCCAGAGGTGATGCTAACCCTACCGTGATATCACAATCTATGCCTGCAAGAGGCTGACCTTTGCAAATGCCCCTTGATATATTTTCTAGCAAATATAGCCCGATGTTTGTCACTTCGAGTCTGTATAGTACAAATACAGCAATGGAGAAAATATATAAATATATGTATATAACTTAGAAGGGTTCTCCAACAGACACAGAAAATCATGCCCAATGCTCCCTAATCTGGGCAAAATTGTTCTTCAATTTTCCCTGAAACCATGTATAACTTGATTTGTACAAGAGAAAAATCCAACTTCTGTCCATTATATTGACTGCAGATATCATTGCCTGTAAGTAATAGATGTGGTAACTACATTTCCCACCATACCTTGTCAAGAGGTAGACCAGATCACATCTCTCAGAAGCTATATTTCTTTACATCCTTTCACATTTGTAAGCAAAATTCTGGGCAGCTACAGATACAGGTCAAAGGAACAGGACAAGAGGCAGCCTGCGCCTATGCAGCAGCATGCATGTCACAGGTGGTGTGCAAGCAGGGCCGGACTGGCCATCTGGCAATTCTGGCAAATGGCAGAAGGGCCTGTCTGGTCATGGGCTGCCCTGTCTGCTATGTTGTTAAAACAATCGGTGTTCTCAAGACAGCCATACTGTTAAGAGTTGTGAAGGAGCAAAGCCACTGACTTCGTCACTTACCCCAGCAGGCCACGGGTATCATTAGAAATATTGGTCTTGTAGAAAATCTTCCTTTCCTCCATCAAGTGTAATATTAGTAATATATTCCATCTGGTTCATGGAGACAGGGACAACATGGGCCTGTGGGATTTCAAATGCCAGGACTGAATTTCAGCCCCAGTCCGTACCTGTGTGCAAGCTTAAGCCGATGGCAAGAAGGAGAAACGAATGAATGACAATAATCTTACATCTGCACTGCCCTTACATTTGACAACTTCACTGATGACTACAATATTGAGATTTACATTTTTAATATAGCAATTATTCACTGCCTGCGAATTAATCTAGGCTGTTAATCTAAAATGACCCTATCAGGTTAAAACAGGAAAAAGAGTTGCAATGATAGTCAGGGCCATATTTGGCTTCATGTTTCCCTAGGCACTTTAAGTAGTCACAACCCCTACTGGTTACTCAGATTAAAAGTACCCATACCCCTTATATAATACAATTAGATAACCCCCCCATACCCATTAAATTCCACAAAAAAAACCCTGTATTTATGGAAGAAGACGCTTCGAAACGCGCGTAGGGGTGGCAGGTCGGGGTCCCTCTCATTATACACTGCCAGTAAGTAACAGCCTGAGCATTACCTTCATATTTGGCACACCTATGTTAACCACGACAACTGCACTATTAAGCACTTTAGCATTAGCAATTTAGCATGTGATGCATGGTGTTGCTATAATAGGTATAGTATTGGGCGGTTTAGCACTAGTGTCATTTATCCTTGTATATCCTTGATTATATGCTTCTGCCACTACTTAATGCTCTTTGATATGAATAACAGCATTTTTGTTGGCTGATATAACTTTTTGATGTGTATATATACTCTGACTACTTACTAGTAATTTTATATATTATAAAGGACTATTGTAATTTTAGTGCTGTTTTTCTGGTTAGTAAGTTTATATTGGAATTACCCTTTTTCCTGCTACGGCAGCACTATTCTGTACCAATATTTTAATATTTATTTGTGAATAAAAAAATTAATTATGGCATAAGATACTCATTTCTATCCCCAATTTTTTGCTTTAATTAACTTGTATGGGTTTTGGTGTATAACCCAATACCCATTAGTCTAACGTCAGCTGAACCTACAGATATCAACTGTTTCGGCAGACAGTCTAATGTGTGATCCTATGATGATCTATTGTTAAAGCTAACAAATAATGGATTACTACATCTGAATGACTATAGCACCAGAATCACCATCGATACATGGATATAGCACCAGAGCCACCATCGATACATGAATATAGCACCAGAGCTGTCATCAGTACATGAACACACCACACAAAAAAACCAACAATTAAATGAAAACAGCACCATGCCTACCATCAGTGCAGCAATACAGCAGCAAAACTGCCATCAGTACAAGAACATTACATCAGAACCATCATCAGTACAGGAATAAATCACCAGGAACACCATCAGTACATGAATATATCATTACCACTATCAGTATATGAATACAGCACCAAGCTTAGAACAGTGATCAATTGTAATGTCAGGACAGCTTTCGCTATACATTGGTATCACAAGAACCTACAACTCCCACTATGTCCATAACATTGGTAAGTAGATAATTAGAGTTGTTAGTAACAGCCATCACCAGGCTGTGGATACAGGAATACGATACGATACACTTTATTGATCCCGGGGGGAAATTACAGTATTACAGCAGCAATACAAACAGCAGTACATAAAATATTAGGACACAGTACTATTTTAGATGCAGTCAGCAGCAATATTATTAATTTAAAAAGTAACCTAACTTTTGGAAAATATCTTAAATGTTTTATGCCCTTTCATTCTGAATAGATTGGTTTCTAAAATATCAACGTTCTGGGCAACAGATCATCTTGTGTAAACATGTGCTGCATAGAAAAATGCTATTTTGTGTGTACAGAATGATCATGTTAATAGCCATTCTGTGTACATGAAAGCGCAGTCGGCATGTCTAAATACTCCAGTAAACGACTGCTGACCGGTATCATATAATCAGTAGTGTTGAGCATTCCGATACCGCAAGTATCGGGTATCGGCCGATATTCGCGTTATCGGAATTCCGATACTTAATTCCGATACTTTTTCAATATCGTATACCGGAATCGGAAGTTCCCATAATTCTTTGAGAGGCAATGTGATTTTAGTCAGCCAATGAGGAATCCTACGAAGTGTGGGCACATCCTGTAATGCTGCGGTCATCTTAACTAATGGCATGGCTGTGATTGGCTGCTGAAATGATGTCAGAATGCACTATAAAAGGCGCCGCAGCCATTTTAGCGTCACTGTGCTGTGAACTCAGTAAGGGACAGAACGCTGCTGTGCTGACTCTGAGGGACAGTTAGATATTGCGATTTTGTGTACTACTGTGCTTGAGGCAGGCTAGTTTACCAACCGCTGTGTAAAGCTTCATTTTGCCAGTGTTGTTTTAACAGCTCTGTGCAAGGTGTGTGTGTGACAGTGCAGGTGACGCTGCAGTTTGCTCTGCATCCACCGCTGTTTGTAGGCATCTGCACGTGTCACTGACTCTTTTTTTTTTTTATTTTATTTAGTGGAATTGGTGCAGCTCCATTATATTAGAAAAAAATCAAATCTATTAGTGTGACGTGCTTCCATCCGTATACAATACATTGGTTGCAAACACTATAGAAGTACAGAAAGGAGCTTTTCACAGATTGTGGACAGTTGTGTTTCAGTGTTCACTGCAGTCTGTGAGGTTTTGATTTTTTGAGTGCAGATCACGCTCCAGTTAGTTCTTCAACCACTGCTGGTTGTAGTCTGCTGAGCGTGTGTCACTGCCTCATCCTTCACATTTTTCTCTAATTGGTGCTGCTCCATTTTAGTGGAAAAAAATCTAATCTATTAGTGTGACGCGCTTCCATCCGTATACAATACATTGGTTGCAAACACTATAGAAGTACACAAAGGAGCTTTTCACAGATAGTGAATAGTTGTGTTTCAGTGTTCACTGTAGTCTGTGAGCTTTTCATTTTGTGAGTGCAGATTACGCTCCAGTTTGTACTTCAACCACTGCCGGTTGTAGTCTGCTGAGCGTGTGTCACTGCCTCATCCTTCACATTTTTCTTAATTGGTGCTGCTCCATTTTAGTGGAAAAAAATCTAATCTATTAGTGTGACGCGCTTCCATCCGTATACAATACATTGGTTGCAAACACTATAGAAGTACACAAAGGAGCTTTTCACAGATAGTGAATAGTTGTGTTTCAGTGTTCACTGTAGTCTGTGAGCTTTTCATTTTGTGAGTGCAGATTACGCTCCAGTTTGTACTTCAACCACTGCCGGTTGTAGTCTGCTGAGCGTGTGTCACTGCCTCATCCTTCACATTTTTCTCTAATTGGTGTGCTCCATTTTAGTGGAAAAAAATCTAATCTATTAGTGTGACGCGCTTCCATCCGTATACAATACATTGGTTGCAAACACTATAGAAGTACACAAAGGAGCTTTTCACAGATAGTGAATAGTTGTGTTTCAGTGTTCACTGTAGTCTGTGAGCTTTTCATTTTGTGAGTGCAGATTACGCTCCAGTTTGTACTTCAACCACTGCCGGTTGTAGTCTGCTGAGCGTGTGTCACTGCCTCATCCTTCACATTTTTCTCTAATTGGTGCTGCTCCATTTTAGTGGGAAAAAAATCTAATCTATTAGTGTGACGCGCTTCCATCCGTATACAATACATTGGTTGCAAACACTATAGAAGTACACAAAGGAGCTTTTCACAGATAGTGAATAGTTGTGTTTCAGTGTTCACTGTAGTCTGTGAGCTTTTCATTTTGTGAGTGCAGATTACGCTCCAGTTTGTACTTCAACCACTGCGGTTGTAGTCTGCTGAGCGTGTGTCACTGCCTCATCCTTCACATTTTTCTCTAATTGGTGCTGCTCCATTTTAGTGGAAAAAAATCTAATCTATTAGTGTGACGCGCTTCCATCCGTATACAATACATTGGTTGCAAACACTATAGAAGTACACAAAGGAGCTTTTCACAGATAGTGAATAGTTGTGTTTCAGTGTTCACTGTAGTCTGTGAGTTTCATTTTGTGAGTGCAGTTACGCTCAGTTTGTACTTCAACCACTGCGGTTGTAGTCTGCTGACGTGTGTCACTGCCTCATCCTTCACTTTTTCTTAATTGGTGCTGCTCCATTTAGTGGAAAAAAATCTAATCTATTAGTGTGACGGCTTCCATCGTATACAATACATTGGTTGCAAACACTATAGAAGTACAAAAGGAGCTTTTCACAGATGTGAAAGTTGTGTTTCAGTGTTCACTGTAGTCTGTGAGTCCAGTTGTCTTCAACACTGCGGTTGTGCTGCTGAGGTGTGTCACTGCTACCTCACATTTTTCTCTATTGGTGCTGCTCATTTAGTGAAAAAATCTATCTATTAGTGTGACGGCTTCCATCCGTATCATACATTGTTGCAAACACTTAGAAGTACACAGGAGCTTTTCACAGTGTGAATAGTTGTGTTTCAGTGTTCACTGATCTGTGAGTTTTTTGGAGTGCAGATTACGCTCCAGTTTGACTTCAACCACTGCGGTTGTAGCTGCTGAGCTGTGTCACTGCCTATCTTCACATTTTTCTCTAATTGGTGCTGCTCCATTTTATGGAAAAAATCTAATCTATTAGTGTGACGGTTCCATCCGTATACAATACATTGTTGCAAACACTATGAAGTACCAAGGACTTTTCACAGATGTGAATAGTTGTGTTTCAGTGTTCACTGAGTCTGTGAGTTTTTTTTGTGAGTGCAGATACGCTCCAGTTTGTCTTCAACCACTGCGGTTGTAGTCTGCTGAGCGTGTGTCACTGCCTCATCCTTCACATTTTTCTCTAATTGGTGCTGCTCCATTTAGTGGAAAAAAATCTAATCTATTAGTGTGACGCGCTTCCATCCGTATACAATACATTGGTTGCAAACACTATAGAAGTACACAAAGGAGCTTTTCACAGATAGTGAAGTTGTGTTTCAGTGTTCACTGTAGTCTGTGAGTTTCATTTTGTGAGTGCAGATACGCTCCAGTTTGTCTTCAACCACTGCCGGTTGTAGTTGCTGAGCGTGTGTCACGCTCATCCTTCACATTTTTTCTAATTGGTGTGCTCCATTTAGTGAAAAAAATCTAATCTATAGTGTGACGCGCTTCATCCGTATACAATACATTGGTGCAAACACTATAGAAGTACACAAAGGAGCTTTCACAGATAGTGAATAGTTGTGTTTCAGTGTTCACTGTAGTCTGTGAGCTTTTCATTTTGTGAGTGCAGATTACGCTCCAGTTTGTACTTCAACCACTGCCGTTGTAGTCTGCTGAGCGTGTGTCACTGCCTCATCCTTCACATTTTTCTCTAATTGGTGCTGCTCCATTTTAGTGGAAAAAAATCTAATCTATTAGTGTGACGCGCTTCCATCCGTATACAATACATTGGTTGCAAACACTATAGAAGTACACAAAGGAGCTTTTCACAGATAGTGATAGTTGTGTTTCAGTGTTCACTGTAGTCTGTGAGCTTTCATTTTGTGAGTGCAGATTACGCTCCAGTTTGTACTTCAACCACTGCGGTTGTAGTCTGCTGAGCGTGTGTCACTGCTCATCCTTCACATTTTCTCTAATTGGTGCTGCTCCATTTAGTGGAAAAAAATCTAATCTATTAGTGTGACGCGCTTCCATCCGTATACAATACATTGGTTGCAAACACTATAGAAGTACACAAAGGAGCTTTTCACAGATAGTGAATAGTTGTGTTTCAGTGTTCACTGTAGTCTGTGAGCTTTCATTTTGTGAGTGCAGATTACGCTCCAGTTTGTACTTCAACACTGCCGGTTGTAGTCTGCTGAGGTGTGTCACTGCCTCATCCTTCACATTTTCTCTAATTGGTGCTGCTCCATTTTAGTGGAAAAAAAATCTAATTATTAGTGTGACGCGCTCCATCCGTATACAATACATTGGTTGCAAACACTATAGAAGTACACAAAGGAGCTTTTCACAGATAGTGAATAGTTGGTTTCAGTGTTCACTGTAGTCTGTGAGCTTTTCATTTTGTGAGTGCAGATTACGCTCCAGTTGTACTTCACCACTGCGTTGTAGTCTGCTGAGGTTGTCACTGCCTCATCCTTCACATTTTTCTCTATTGGTGCTGCTCCATTTTAGTGGAAAAAATCTAACTATTAGTGTGGCGCTTCCATCCGTATACAATACATTGGTTGCAAAACATAGAGTACACAAGGACCACCACTGTTGAACAACCATCATTTTCACCGCCTGCCCAAATTGCCCAGGCAGTCAGAGAGCTTGTACAGGGGCCACTGAGTCTCTGCTTCTGTTTCAGAACTGTTTTTGGGTTGGAAACAGGGGCCCCCCAAACACTTTGGAATTGGAAAAAGAGGCAGTATGCAGGAAAGCGCAACACTGTTCCTCGAAACTGAAGAGGGGGTGAGCCGTCCGAGGTCAGCACACCGCAGAAGCTTGATTGATAGACTCAGTTGCCCTTTCGTTGAGCATGTGGGCCAACCACCCAACAACAGCAGGTTTTGGGAAAAGGGAGTGGTGGAGATATAGGTCCAAGACCAAAAATGGGGGAGGGAAAAGGAAGGTGGTGGGAGCAGCTCTGAGAAAAGATTGCACCAACGGGCCAAACGTAGGGGAGGTAGGCTGCAGAAAACCCTTCCGTAGCTCCAGTTGGGACCCCTTCGGGGCAGTTCTCTTACAACAGCCAACCGGGCGCTCCCCGGGCTTTTCGCGGGTCCTTTTTGATAAGTTGCAGTGATATTTGCTATGTAAAAAAGAAGCTGTGTAAAACAAAAAATTAAAAGGGTAAAAGTGCAGTTTAACCCCAATACAACAAAAATGTGGAAACTGGCGGTCAAAGCACTTTGTTGAGTTACAAAGCCAAATAATGTAGGCCCCACAGCAGCACCACATCTTTAGCTCCTTGGGCCTCTTTCCATTTAACCAGCGTAAGGCTTCCTCAAAAGGATCGCCATGGAAGAACCCGTACTGTTGTCCAGAGACACAGGTTTTTCCACCACACTGCAATTCCCTGTCATCCCACCACACCAGGCCACAAAACAGCCTCGGTCACACAGGGATAAAAGACGGCCATACCGGGAAAAACCCCCACGAGCACAGGCTCTGAATGCGGCTTGCAAAACCCGTCCCTTGAAAACTGTCATTCAGGCGGTGGAGCTGACGTTTCCCTGAATTAATGGGTTTTGGGATCCCCCAATACAATTGCCCACCCTTTTTTTTAGCAGGCAAGCCGTCCCTGGCTCAAAACATGTGAGGGAAAAAATTAAACTGCCTACAAAAAGCCGTCGTAGCAAAAGGGCCCCCCCACCGACTGGACCTACCCATGGCCAGGGACATACCTTTTTACTCACGCCCATTGGTGAATGTTTTTGGGGGCCCGGGGCAATTTGGGGGGTGGGGCGTACGGGTTTTTTGCCAAACTCCCAAGGGTTGCCCCGGGAAACAAGTCGTCACATTGACTCCCCCTCCTACCCATTCCCAAATCATCGCTGCAGGGGCCGTCCGGGCTCCTCCACATGGAAACCCTGGGGCTTACCTGATGCGACCGATAGGCCAGCCGGCCAAACGGGAACAGGCCGTTCTGAAATTTAAATTTCCCATGGGGAACGAAGCCACACAGCGCAGGAGGTCTGGGAAGCCATAAACAGGAGGCGACGTGTGGTTTTTTCCACGAAACTCCCCCGGCTTGTATTGTACAATGGGCCCAAATCTGGGGGCAGCTCTGGGGCCTTTGGAACCTCACTCACATACCCGTCTGGACCTTTTAAACTTGGTCGTGCAGAGTTTTTTGAGGGACTATCCCGGGTCTTGAGCACTGCTGCAAAGCCGCCTAGATGCGGACACTTTGCGACGTTCCAGCATGGCCAGATGCGCATTGCAGCTCTCAACGCGTTTGCCCTTCCCGAACTCGATCAATGTGACGTATCCCCCCAGGGGGAATTCAACGTTAATATTTGGACGGTTGTGTGACAGCAGCCAGCAGTTTATGGATACACCCATCACCAATCAACACGCAATTTGCGCCGCCCACACTTCACCATTAATGATTGGCCATATAAGAATGTGCCACGTTTTGCTGCTTTTGATGAGCAACGCGGGTGGGATCAGAGATCATATCCCTGACTGCCCCCCTTTTTGCCTGCTTTAAAAAAAAACCGCAAACAATAAGGGAGAGGTTTTGGGAAAAGGTGGGGGATGAGGGGTCACAAAATTTCCCTCCCTTCTGGAAAATCAGCGCAACGTGGTTCCTCACAAAGGGCTGGCAGGGTCACTTTTTGGGGGAGGGTAGGGGAGGGTCAATGGAGAGGAAACATCGCTAAGGGAGGGACAAACCTCATCATTGTAAGCGAGGGGGGGTATGCAGAGCAGGGAGAGATAACGCCCCTTTCAGAGGACAGGTTTTTTTGCCATTGGGGGTTGCACACATGGTTGATTTCATGCGCAGTGCCTAAAAACACCGCCGCATCGCCCAAATTCTCACGACGTCTGTTTAAATTGGGTGTACACCCCCTAGACCCCGTCCCGGGGGACAACGTCAAAAGCCTCACCCACCCCGTTAAACCCGGGAGCGTAAAATGGGGGAGAACCAAACAACGGTGCAACCCCTAATGTTTACTTACTGCCGAGAGCACTGCGGCTACTGTTTTACAAAGCACCCTTGTGCGTCGAGGCGTGTAGAGAGCTCTGAAAAAGGGGACAAAAACCAGTGCCTCGCACGGGGAAAGACCATATGTTAAAAATTGGCAAAGTTTTGGGGCAGCGCCACAAATTCTACACCACCAGGGGCTCCGTCAGGGGGGGAACGTACCGAAAATGGTGACAGACACTTGGCTTTGCCTCCATGTCTCCCAGATGGCTTCCCCATTCTTTTTGGGTCTCAAACGATACAGGGCCAGAGTTTACCATAGCTTTGGGGAGTGCTGGCTTGCCCTGCTGCCATGTTTTATCGGAGGCGTCTTTAGTCGCAGGGGGTGTACTAACAGACCGTCGCTGCATATCCTCCGATAATTAGACCGGTTATTTTTTAAAAATAACAGGCATGGATCCGGCAAAATTTGTCTTCCGTTTTCAAAAATAACTGTTTTCGAAAACGTTATCCATTTTCCGTTATTTTCATCTTTTACCACCTGAACCCTATCCCGGGCCCAACACGCCATTGCTGCCAGAAGTGTCGGTCCCAGAAAAAAACACAAGCCTATTTAGGGGGGTTCATAACGCCACTGTCCCCCGCTTGTCAACGGCAAGAAGTCCCTGTTCCCGACACATGGGCAGAAAAACACAGACCAACATGCTCCAAAAGGGAAAAAGCCGTCACCCCGTTTTAGCTGAAAAAATGAAATTGTGAAGTTTTGCAGGCCAGAATGTAAATTTTTATGACAAATATGGGCAAAAAATAATTTCATACAGCGCATACTGCACTTTTATTAGAAAAGGGAACAAAAAAAAAACATATCTACCTTCACTTTTGAAATTAATGCATAAAATACATTTTAGACTATAAAAATTAATGTTTTTTAAGAACTTTATCTGACCCGTAAGATAATGGTCAATGGATTCGAAACATTAAATCCTCATAACATCACCGATTTATTTATGACGACATAAAAATACCATACTGATGCCAACGTAACTTTAAACACCAATTGAAATGGCCAGCATGTAAACATGGGAATAATGTCCAATAATAAATTTTACATCAGAAAGTGCATCATGCATACTGACAATAGGGAGTTTACTGCAAGTGCTGTTGAAAAAAACCACAAGAGATATAAATTAAACTGGATAAAAGGGACACAGGGAAATTTCTCAGGACAATTTGATGTAATACTTTTCTCAATTAAGTCAGCGTCCAAAACCTTAGGGTTGTTATCTTTTACATTTTTTAAAAAGGAAAGAATTTTTTTTTTTTTTATAGGTGGGGTATTACACATTTAAAATTTTTA
>JARQOD010000008.1:141500667-141572612 GCA_033576555.1 Oophaga sylvatica | reverse complement strand
CCATGTATGCTGCCATACTTATTTTGTACATGCGGACCTCATCCCCTTTCATACCTATCTTCATCTCTGATTTTACACTATTTATATATATCTTTTGCCATATTTGTAATTTCCAATAAACGTTACTGTTTATTATAACTGTACATTTTTACTCCATGCCTTTGTATAGGATATATTCAGTTTTCATGTTTTTCTCCTTACGTCGTCGGTAGATTATCGCCTATATGTGGCTTATGGCCTGACACTCATTTTTTGCGTTATCTTTTCAATTCGGATGATATTGTTTCTAGAGATACGGAGCTGTAGTGCCAGGAGTTACTTTTGGTACAAATTGTATTTGTTTTTATTCTGCATTTTTCAGCATTCCAGATACCCTATTTAGGAGTCTTGTACTGTACATTATTCTTATGATTTTGCTATGCTTTGCATCTTTATTCATTGTAAAAGACAACTTTCTAAATGTTAGTATGACATACTTCGATAAATACTGTATAATATGGAATTAATACAACACAATAATCGAGTCTAACGCATGTTACTAAGTTTTCCATTTTTATTACGATAACTTAATTCCCCTGTGAGAAATAAGAATTTTGTGCTCCAGATTCCTGAAACTGACCCCACCAGGTTTCCAAGACTGCCAACTATCAGTCCTGCTCATACCCTGTAGGAGACAGCTGCCAAGGACCTTATGATGGTAATATTAGTTTAGCTTTGAGAAGCGGTGCATGTGGTTGACATTATCTGTGTGAGAGAAAAGATTACAAGCACTTAATCTACAGGAAAACCAGTTCCAGAGGTGATGCTAACCCTACCGTGATATCACAATCTATGCCTGCAAGAGGCTGACCTTTGCAAATGCCCCTTGATATATTTTCTAGCAAATATAGCCCGATGTTTGTCACTTCGAGTCTGTATAGTACAAATACAGCAATGGAGAAAATATATAAATATATGTATATAACTTAGAAGGGTTCTCCAACAGACACAGAAAATCATGCCCAATGCTCCCTAATCTGGGCAAAATTGTTCTTCAATTTTCCCTGAAACCATGTATAACTTGATTTGTACAAGAGAAAAATCCAACTTCTGTCCATTATATTGACTGCAGATATCATTGCCTGTAAGTAATAGATGTGGTAACTACATTTCCCACCATACCTTGTCAAGAGGTAGACCAGATCACATCTCTCAGAAGCTATATTTCTTTACATCCTTTCACATTTGTAAGCAAAATTCTGGGCAGCTACAGATACAGGTCAAAGGAACAGGACAAGAGGCAGCCTGCGCCTATGCAGCAGCATGCATGTCACAGGTGGTGTGCAAGCAGGGCCGGACTGGCCATCTGGCAATTCTGGCAAATGGCAGAAGGGCCTGTCTGGTCATGGGCTGCCCTGTCTGCTATGTTGTTAAAACAATCGGTGTTCTCAAGACAGCCATACTGTTAAGAGTTGTGAAGGAGCAAAGCCACTGACTTCGTCACTTACCCCAGCAGGCCACGGGTATCATTAGAAATATTGGTCTTGTAGAAAATCTTCCTTTCCTCCATCAAGTGTAATATTAGTAATATATTCCCATCTGGTTCATGGAGACAGGGACAACATGGGCCTGTGGGATTTCAAATGCCAGGACTGAATTTCAGCCCCAGTCCGTACCTGTGTGCAAGCTTAAGCCGATGGCAAGAAGGAGAAACGAATGAATGACAATAATCTTACATCTGCACTGCCCTTACATTTGACAACTTCACTGATGACTACAATATTGAGATTTACATTTTTAATATAGCAATTATTCACTGCCTGCGAATTAATCTAGGCTGTTAATCTAAAATGACCCTATCAGGTTAAAACAGGAAAAAGAGTTGCAATGATAGTCAGGGCCATATTTGGCTTCATGTTTCCCTAGGCACTTTAAGTAGTCACAACCCCTACTGGTTACTCAGATTAAAAGTACCCATACCCCTTATATAATACAATTAGATAACCCCCCCATACCCATTAAATTCCACAAAAAAAACCCTGTATTTATGAAGAAGACGCTTCGAAACGCGCGTAGGGGTGGCAGGTCGGGGTCCCTCTCATTATACACTGCCAGTAAGTAACAGCCTGAGCATTACCTTCATATTTGGCACACCTATGTTAACCACGACAACTGCACTATTAAGCACTTTAGCATTAGCAATTTAGCATGTGATGCATGGTGTTGCTATAATAGGTATAGTATTGGGCGGTTTAGCACTAGTGTCATTTATCCTTGTATATCCTTGATTATATGCTTCTGCCACTACTTAATGCTCTTTGATATGAATAACAGCATTTTTGTTGGCTGATATAACTTTTTGATGTGTATATATACTCTGACTACTTACTAGTAATTTTATATATTATAAAGGACTATTGTAATTTTAGTGCTGTTTTTCTGGTTAGTAAGTTTATATTGGAATTACCCTTTTTCCTGCTACGGCAGCACTATTCTGTACCAATATTTTAATATTTATTTGTGAATAAAAAAATTAATTATGGCATAAGATACTCATTTCTATCCCCAATTTTTTGCTTTAATTAACTTGTATGGGTTTTGGTGTATAACCCAATACCCATTAGTCTAACGTCAGCTGAACCTACAGATATCAACTGTTTCGGCAGACAGTCTAATGTGTGATCCTATGATGATCTATTGTTAAAGCTAACAAATAATGGATTACTACATCTGAATGACTATAGCACCAGAATCACCATCGATACATGGATATAGCACCAGAGCCACCATCGATACATGAATATAGCACCAGAGCTGTCATCAGTACATGAACACACCACACAAAAAAACCAACAATTAAATGAAAACAGCACCATGCCTACCATCAGTGCAGCAATACAGCAGCAAAACTGCCATCAGTACAAGAACATTACATCAGAACCATCATCAGTACAGGAATAAATCACCAGGAACACCATCAGTACATGAATATATCATTACCACTATCAGTATATGAATACAGCACCAAGCTTAGAACAGTGATCAATTGTAATGTCAGGACAGCTTTCGCTATACATTGGTATCACAAGAACCTACAACTCCCACTATGTCCATAACATTGGTAAGTAGATAATTAGAGTTGTTAGTAACAGCCATCACCAGGCTGTGGATACAGGAATACGATACGATACACTTTATTGATCCCGGGGGGAAATTACAGTATTACAGCAGCAATACAAACAGCAGTACATAAAATATTAGGACACAGTACTATTTTAGATGCAGTCAGCAGCAATATTATTAATTTAAAAAGTAACCTAACTTTTGGAAAATATCTTAAATGTTTTATGCCCTTTCATTCTGAATAGATTGGTTTCTAAAATATCAACGTTCTGGGCAACAGATCATCTTGTGTAAACATGTGCTGCATAGAAAAATGCTATTTTGTGTGTACAGAATGATCATGTTAATAGCCATTCTGTGTACATGAAAGCGCAGTCGGCATGTCTAAATACTCCAGTAAACGACTGCTGACCGGTATCATATAATCAGTAGTGTTGAGCATTCCGATACCGCAAGTATCGGGTATCGGCCGATATTCGCGTTATCGGAATTCCGATACTTAATTCCGATACTTTTTCAATATCGTATACCGAATGGGAAGTTCCCATAATTCTTTGAGAGGCAATGTGATTTTAGTCAGCCAATGAGGAATCCTACGAAGTGTGGGCACATCCTGTAATGCTGCGGTCATCTTAACTAATGGCATGGCTGTGATTGGCTGCTGAAATGATGTCAGAATGCACTATAAAAGGCGCCGCAGCCATTTTAGCGTCACTGTGCTGTGAACTCAGTAAGGGACAGAACGCTGCTGTGCTGACTCTGAGGGACAGTTAGATATTGCGATTTTGTGTACTACTGTGCTTGAGGCAGGCTAGTTTACCAACCGCTGTGTAAAGCTTCATTTTGCCAGTGTTGTTTTAACAGCTCTGTGCAAGGTGTGTGTGTGACAGTGCAGGTGACGCTGCAGTTTGCTCTGCATCCACCGCTGTTGTAGGCATCTGCACGTGTCACTGACTCTTTTTTTTTTTTATTTTATTTAGTGGAATTGGTGCAGCTCCATTATATTAGAAAAAAATCAAATCTATTAGTGTGACGTGCTTCCATCCGTATACAATACATTGGTTGCAAACACTATAGAAGTACAGAAAGGAGCTTTTCACAGATTGTGGACAGTTGTGTTTCAGTGTTCACTGCAGTCTGTGAGGTTTTGATTTTTTGAGTGCAGATCACGCTCCAGTTAGTTCTTCAACCACTGCTGGTTGTAGTCTGCTGAGCGTGTGTCACTGCCTCATCCTTCACATTTTTCTCTAATTGGTGCTGCTCCATTTTAGTGGAAAAAAATCTAATCTATTAGTGTGACGCGCTTCCATCCGTATACAATACATTGGTTGCAAACACTATAGAAGTACACAAAGGAGCTTTTCACAGATAGTGAATAGTTGTGTTTCAGTGTTCACTGTAGTCTGTGAGCTTTTCATTTTGTGAGTGCAGATTACGCTCCAGTTTGTACTTCAACCACTGCCGGTTGTAGTCTGCTGAGCGTGTGTCACTGCCTCATCCTTCACATTTTTCTCTAATTGGTGCTGCTCCCATTTTAGTGGAAAAAAATCTAATCTATTAGTGTGACGCGCTTCCATCCGTATACAATACATTGGTTGCAAACACTATAGAAGTACACAAAGGAGCTTTTCACAGATAGTGAATAGTTGTGTTTCAGTGTTCACTGTAGTCTGTGAGCTTTTCATTTTGTGAGTGCAGATTACGCTCCAGTTTGTACTTCAACCACTGCCGGTTGTAGTCTGCTGAGCGTGTGTCACTGCCTCATCCTTCACATTTTTCTCTAATTGGTGCTGCTCCATTTTAGTGGAAAAAAATCTAATCTATTAGTGTGACGCGCTTCCATCCGTATACAATACATTGGTTGCAAACACTATAGAAGTACACAAAGGAGCTTTTCACAGATAGTGAATAGTTGTGTTTCAGTGTTCACTGTAGTCTGTGAGCTTTTCATTTTGTGAGTGCAGATTACGCTCCAGTTTGTACTTCAACCACTGCCGGTTGTAGTCTGCTGAGCGTGTGTCACTGCCTCATCCTTCACATTTTTCTCTAATTGGTGCTGCTCCATTTTAGTGGAAAAAAATCTAATCTATTAGTGTGACGCGCTTCCATCCGTATACAATACATTGGTTGCAAACACTATAGAAGTACACAAAGGAGCTTTTCACAGATAGTGAATAGTTGTGTTTCAGTGTTCACTGTAGTCTGTGAGCTTTTCATTTTGTGAGTGCAGATTACGCTCCAGTTTGTACTTCAACCACTGCCGGTTGTAGTCTGCTGAGCGTGTGTCACTGCCTCATCCTTCACATTTTTCTCTAATTGGTGCTGCTCCATTTTAGTGGAAAAAAATCTAATCTATTAGTGTGACGCGCTTCCATCCGTATACAATACATTGGTTGCAAACACTATAGAAGTACACAAAGGAGCTTTTCACAGATAGTGAATAGTTGTGTTTCAGTGTTCACTGTAGTCTGTGAGCTTTTCATTTTGTGAGTGCAGATTACGCTCCAGTTTGTACTTCAACCACTGCCGGTTGTAGTCTGCTGAGCGTGTGTCACTGCCTCATCCTTCACATTTTTCTCTAATTGGTGCTGCTCCATTTTAGTGGAAAAAAATCTAATCTATTAGTGTGACGCGCTTCCATCCGTATACAATACATTGGTTGCAAACACTATAGAAGTACACAAAGGAGCTTTTCACAGATAGTGAATAGTTGTGTTTCAGTGTTCACTGTAGTCTGTGAGCTTTTCATTTTGTGAGTGCAGATTACGCTCCAGTTTGTACTTCAACCACTGCCGGTTGTAGTCTGCTGAGCGTGTGTCACTGCCTCATCCTTCACATTTTTCTCTAATTGGTGCTGCTCCATTTTAGTGGAAAAAAATCTAATCTATTAGTGTGACGCGCTTCCATCCGTATACAATACATTGGTTGCAAACACTATAGAAGTACACAAAGGAGCTTTTCACAGATAGTGAATAGTTGTGTTTCAGTGTTCACTGTAGTCTGTGAGCTTTTCATTTTGTGAGTGCAGATTACGCTCCAGTTTGTACTTCAACCACTGCCGGTTGTAGTCTGCTGAGCGTGTGTCACTGCCTCATCCTTCACATTTTTCTTAATTGGTGCTGCTCCATTTTAGTGGAAAAAAATCTAATCTATTAGTGTGACGCGCTTCCATCCGTATACAATACATTGGTTGCAAACACTATAGAAGTACACAAAGGAGCTTTTCACAGATAGTGAATAGTTGTGTTTCAGTGTTCACTGTAGTCTGTGAGCTTTTCATTTTGTGAGTGCAGATTACGCTCCAGTTTGTACTTCAACCACTGCCGGTTGTAGTCTGCTGAGCGTGTGTCACTGCCTCATCCTTCACATTTTTCTCTAATTGGTGCTGCTCCATTTTAGTGGAAAAAAATCTAATCTATTAGTGTGACGCGCTTCCATCCGTATACAATACATTGGTTGCAAACACTATAGAAGTACACAAAGGGGCCTTTCACAGATACTGAACAGTTGTCTGCAGGGTTCACTGTAGTCTGTGAGGAATAACCACACTTAGGCCTTAACTTTTCTGACTTTCTTTATCAATCTACCAAGATGAAGAAGTCAGTGAGTAAGGCACGTGGTCGTGGTCGAGGCCGTGGATTTGCAGCAGGGAGAGGACGTGGGGATTCTGTGGCTGCTGCCGCACCCAGTGACACAGCATCCACCAGTTTTCCCCGTGAGCGTTCCTTTATGCGCACTTTTGTAGGAGCTCAGCGTACCCCCCTGCTGCGTGAAGAACAAATTGAAGCCGTTGTTGGTTGGATGGCAGCCAATGCATCGACTTCAATACCTTCCACCTCCTCTCAGGACCACAGCACTGTTGAACAACCATCAGTCTCTTCACCGCCTGCCAAATTGCCCAGGCAGTCAGAGAGCTCTGTACAGGAGCCAGCTGAGTCTCTGCTTCTGTTCTCAGAATCTGTTGGCTTGGAAACAGGGGCCCAGCCAAGCAGCATTCTGGAATGTGAAGAAGAGGCAGTATGCAGTGATGCGCAACAGCTGTGTCTCTCTGAATCTGAAGAGGCGGGTGAGCCAGTGCCGATGGTCAGCACACCGCAGAACGCATCTGATGATGATGAGACTCAGTTGCCAGTTTCTGTTGAGCATGGTGCTGGCCAGACCACCCAACAACAGCAGGTGTTGGAAGAGGGTAGTGGTGGAGATGATGAGGTCCAAGACCCAACATGGCGTGAGGAACAGGAAGGTGGTGGGAGCAGCTCTGAGGAAGAGATTGCACCAACGGTCCAAACAGTAGGGAGAGGTAGGCTGCAGACTCGCTTGCCTGTAGCCTCCAGTTTGGCACCCGTTCGGAGCAGTTCTCTTACAACAGCCAAACCGGGCGCTCCCAGGACTTGCTCTGCGTGGTCCTTTTTTGATACAGTTGCAGATGATATTTGCTATGTAAAATGCAAGCTGTGTAATCAAAAAATTAAAAGAGGTAAAAGTGTCAGTAACCTTAATACAACAAATATGTGGAAACATGTGCGGTCAAAGCACTTTGTTGAGTTACAAAGACACACTGGAGATGTAGGCCAACCTACAGCAGCACCTACATCTTCAGCTCCTGTTGGAGCCTCTTCCTCCAGTTCACACACAGCTGGTAAGGCTTCCTCAAAGGATCGCCATGGAAGAACCTCTGTCACTGTTGTCCAGAGACACAGTGTTATTCCACCCACAGCTGCAAGTTCCCTGTCATCCTCACACACCCAGGCCACAAAACAGCCATCGGTAGCACAGGCATGGGATAAAAGACGGCCATACTCGGCAAACCATCCACGAGCACAGGCTCTGAATGCTGGCATTGCAAAACTCCTGTCCCTTGAAATGCTGTCATTCAGGCTGGTGGAGACTGACAGTTTCCGTGAATTAATGGCATTGGCAGTCCCACAATACAATGTGCCCAGCCGATTTTATTTCAGCAGGCAAGCCGTCCCTGGTCTGCAAAAGCATGTTGAGGCAAAAATTAAACATGCGCTACTAAACGCCGTCAGTAGCAAGGTCCACCTGACCACCGATGCGTGGACCAGTACCCATGGCCAGGGACGATACCTTTCACTCACTGCCCATTGGGTGAATGTTGTGGAGCCGGGTACAGATCTTGCGAGTGGCGCTGTACGTGTTCTGCCAACTCCAAGGATTGCCGGAATCAAGTCTGTCCACATTGACTCCTCCTCCTACTCCAGTTCCTCAGAATCATCGCTGCAGGAGCCGTCACGGTCTACCTCCACATGGATCCGTGGACGCTTACCTGATGCGACCGATATGAGCACAGCCGTGGCCAAACGGCAACAGGCCGTTCTGAAATTAATTCCCATGGGGAATCGAAGCCACACAGCGCAGGAGGTCTGGAATGCCATCAAGCAGGAGAGCGACGTGTGGTTTTTGCCAGCGAATCTCCAGCCAGGCTTGGTAGTGTGTGACAATGGCCGAAATCTGGTGGCAGCTCTGGGCCTTGGCAACCTCACTCACATACCATGTCTGGCACATGTGCTCAACTTGGTCGTGCAGAGTTTTTTGAGGGACTATCCGGATCTTGATGCACTGCTGCACAAGGTCCGCCTAGAGTGCGCTCACTTGCGACGTTCCAGCATGGCCAGATCGCGCATTGCAGCTCTGCAACGCAGATTGCGCCTTCCTGAACATCGCATCATATGTGACGTATCCACCAGGTGGAATTCAACGTTACATATGTTGGAGCGGTTGTGTGAGCAGCAGCCAGCAGTTATGGAGTATCAGCTGCATCAGGCGCAATCAACACGCAATTTGCGCCGTCCACACTTCACCATTAATGAGTGGGCCACTATGAAGGACATGTGCCACGTTTTGCGTGCGTTTGATGAGTCAACGCGGATGGCGAGTGCAGATGATGCACTAGTCAGCCTGACTGTCCCCCTTATCTGCCTGCTTCAAAAAACACTGCAAGCAATAAGGGATGAGGTTTTGGAAGAGGTGGAGGATGAGGAGTCACAAATTCCATCACCTTCTGGAAAGTCAGCGCAACGTGGTTCCTCACAAAGGGCTGGGCAGGGCTCACTTTGTGAGGAGGATGAGGAGGAGGAGTCAATGGAGGAGGAAGACATCGCTCCAGAGGGAGGTACACAACGCTCTAGTCAGTATGTAGAGCGAGGGTGGGGTGATGCAGAGCAGGCAGAGATAACGCCTCTTGCAGAGGACAGCGTTTCTTTGCCAGTTGGGAGTCTGCAGCACATGGTTGATTTCATGCTGCAGTGCCTAAGAAACGACCGCCGCATCGCCCACATTCTCACGACGTCTGATTATTGGGTGTACACCCTCCTAGACCCTCGCTACCGGGACAACGTCAAAAGCCTCATCACACCGTTGAACCGGGAGCGTAAAATGCGGGAGTACCAAGACACACTGGTGCAATCCCTAATGTTCTACCTTACTGCCGAGAGCACTGCTGCTGCTACTGCTTTACAAAGCAGCTCTGTGCGTCGAGGCAGTGTAGAGAGCTCTGCAACAAGAGGGAGCACACGCAGTGCCTCTGCACAGGGAAAGACCAGTATGTTAAAAATGTGGCAAAGTTTTGTGGCAGCGCCACAAATGTCTACACCATCCGAGAGGGCTCCAGTCAGCGGGAGGCAACGTATCCGTCAGATGGTGACAGACTACTTGGCTTTGCCTCTCAGTGTACTCCCAGATGGCTCTTCCCCATTCAAGTTTTGGGTCTCTAAGCTGGATACATGGCCAGAGCTTAGCCAGTATGCATTGGAGGTGCTGGCTTGCCCTGCTGCCAGTGTATTATCGGAGCGCGTCTTTAGTGCTGCAGGTGGTGTACTAACAGACCATCGCATGCGACTATCCTCCGATAATGTAGACCGGCTTACTTTTCTGAAAATGAACAAGGCATGGATCTCGGCAGAATTTGTCTGTCCGTTTTCAGATTAAATAACTGTTTCGCAACGTTATCCATGTCTCCTGTTATGTTCATCTTTCTACCACCTGAACTCTACTCCCTGGGCTCCAACACTGCCAGTTGCTGCTCAGAAGTGTCGTGTCCACAGAACAAAACACAAGCTCTACTGTTAGTGGGGTTCAGTAACGCCAGCTGTTCCCCTGCTGTGTCAACGGCAAGAAGTCTCCTGTTCCCGACACATGGACAGAAAAACACATGACCAACATGCTCCAAATAGGGAAGAGCCGTCACCCTGCTTGTTATGCTGAAAACATGAAATTGTGAAGTTTTGCAGGCCTAGAATGATAAATTTTTATGACAAATATGGACAAATAATAATTTGTCATCACAGCGCATATCTGCACATGTCTATTAGAAATGGTAACAAAAAATAAAACATAGTCTACTCTTCACATTTTGAAATTAATGCATAAAAGTACATTTCAGACTTATGAATTAATGCTTTTTAAGGAACTTTATCTGTACCTGTAAGATAATGCAGTCAATGGATGTACGAATCATTAAATCCTCATCATCATCATCACGAGTTTTATTTATGACAGACATTATAAAATACACATACTGATGCCAACTGTAACTTCAAACACCATATATGAAATGGCCAGCATGTAAACATGGTAATAATGTCCAATAATAAATTATTACATCTAGAAAGTGCATCATGCATACTGACAATAGGTAGTTATACCTGCAAGTGCTGTTGAAACAACCACAAGAGATATAAATTAATACTGGTATATAGGTATCACAGTGCATAGTTACTCATGGACAATGTTGATGTAATACTGTATCTCAATTAAGTCAGCGTCAACCATTAGGCTTGTTAGTCTTGTACATTGTTAAAGAGGGAACGTAATTTTTTTGTTTGTCATAGGTGGAGTATTACACATTAAATTATTACTGCTGTATTTTTTTTTTGCGTCCCTAGTGCGCAATAACGCAGCCTAACCTCACATTTGATAGTCAGCTAATTGCCACACGCTACCCTACCCTACGCGTGACAGTAGGAAGGTAGTGTTGACGGATAAAGCTTTGCGCAACCAGACATTCTTTTACCCTCTTCAACACTCTACAAGCAAAAAATGCATGATTTCAGCCGCAGACTTTATTGACGTACAGTATAACATCGGCATTACCCATCAGAGGCTGTCCACTGTCTGATACAGACATAGAATATACCTTTGCTATCCGTAGCCTTTGTTTCACCTACACTTGCAGGCACACACTTAAATTGTGACAAACAATGCCTAATGTTTTTTTAAATGGTTATTTTTTATTGTACATTATTGTGTCATCAATCACATTGATGAGTCCATGCTGGACATGTCATACATGCTATAGAAAGTTACGATTTTATGAACTTAAATAATTGAAATGTCTGTGACTGTCACATAAAATTTGCGATGATGATGATGAGTGACTATTACAAAATCCATTGTCTTCACTATGTTATGGTTTAACATAGCGTTCCTTAAGCATTATTCATAAAAAAAAAAAATGGACTTTTATTCTTAAATTTACAACACTATATTTTGTTACCAATTTTTTGGGTGTTGTGTTGTTCCATTTATTTTTGGCATGTGCATATATGCGTTTATATTTGTATTTTCTTTATTTTTCCTTCTTGAAATTAGAAAACATGTGTATGTTTGTACCGTGTTAGCCAGTAGATAGAAAAATATTTAGACTTCAGAGTCAGCAGTGGTTGATACCTTTTAATGGATAACTGAAAAGATGGAAACAAATTGCAAGCTTTCAAGGCTACTCACGTCTCTTCATCAGGGAAAGACTAACTAAAAAAATTAAGCATCACATATTTCTATACACAACAGGACACAGGAATAGTGCAATAGGTAAGACAAGTAAGTGACGTGTATCAGAACTGTCATTATCTCACAGGGATGAACATAAATATTGGAACAGTTCCTAGATAAGGATAGAAAGTTTGATTGCCCTCTCATTGGAGTATTTTTTTGGGTTTTCATGACCCTGGAAGGGCATAGACGCAGATTCCTTAATTGATATAGAATGACATAAATCCATGTGATCTATTCATTCCATCACTAACAGTGTCAAAGGTCATGATGAGCTTATATTCTGAAACCTTTGTACGTTTCTCATATTTGAAGTTATATTTTAATACCAGTAATTCCATATCCATGATGCTATGACCGGGCAAACAAAAGTCTTTTGCCACAGGTAAATTCATTAATTTATCTGTGATTGTGTGGCGCTGATAATTCATCCTTGTTCTCCTTTTTGTTGCCGGTCTCCCCTCACTTGTCCCTCCCTCACTTGTCTTAGCTATTCCTGTGTCCTGTTGTGTGTAGAAATATGTGATTCTTCATTTTTGGCTTTACTCTTAGCCTGATGAAGACACCTGAGTAGTCTCGAAAGCTTTGAATTTGTTACCATATTTTCAGTTAGCCATTAAACGTTATCAACCACAGAGGACTGTCAAGTATAAATATTTTTCTATTCTTGTAATTGAAATTTATCATTTTATTGTTGTAGTAAAAGTTCATTTATTCTTGTTTGAAGTACATACATTTGCAATGGCCACGTAACAAGGCAATAACTCAATATTTTGTGCCTACACCCTCCTTGACCCTGGCTTCAACAGCGCCAGTTGCTGCTCAGAAGTGTTAGATGCACAGATGAAAACAATCGCTGATGTGTTTGTGGGGTTCAGTAACGCCTGCTGTTCCCCTGCTGTGTGTCTGGCAAAAATTACTGCTGCTAACTACAACTTCAACTTCAAACGTCTCATACTAGGCCTCTGCCTACACCCTCCTTGACCCTGGGCTTCAACAGCGCTAGTTGCTGCTCAGAAGTGTTAGATGCACAGATGAAAACAATCGCTGATGTGTTTGTGGGGTTCAGTAACGCCTGCTGTTCCCCTGCTGTGTGTCCGGCAAAAATTACTGCTAGCTACCTAATCATGGTGAAAAAAACATGACATCTCAAAGTGTGTAGTGCTACACATAGATATGAGGCTACACCATGATTTCTAAGCTGTAAACATTTGAAACGTCAACTTTCAAACCATAAAATGATTTGTCTTTGTCACAAATCTGTAACAAAATAATTGTGACATATTATTACAGATATGCACATGTCGAAAACAAATGCAAACACAAAAGCCTACTTATGCTATAGGATACTGATGGTCAACCTTGTCACTCCATAGCTTAGACAAATCCAACTCACATCATGATGACTCAAATACTGCAATGTTGGAAGTGCATAATGTGGGTTGAACTTTGACAACTGCTGCAGTGCGAAGGTTATACTTCAGTGTTCTTGCCTTTGAAATAAAAGCATACAAGTAAATATAATATCCAATGTTGATTAAGGGACGTGATGTACACCTGTAATATTGTGCAAACAATGCATGTAGGAATAGTCCTCTTCAACATTACTTATATTTGTGTAATTTTAAAAAATACATATTTGATTAGAAAGTTAACAGCCCATATCATAAAGGTCCTTCATGTAAACATGATAATCGCTAACAAAAATCATTCATTACCTTGGTAAAGTCAATAGTGCATAGTCACAATAGCAAAATATATACCTGTAAGTGGTGCTGAAAGAACGACAACTGATAGAATAGGTGAATGATATCTATTTATCAGACTGAATAGCGACACCTGTACAATGTCGATATAATACTGTACCTTAACAAAACAGCTGTGTCACACCTCACACGCATTTTTCTTGTAGCTTGTTATGTAATAGGGCACATGCGTGTATGTTTCATCATAGGTGCATGTTTACTGAGTAAAGCAGTCATGACAACGCCTTTGTGTTGTCGGTACGCTTGCGATGATGAACGATGCGCACCGTGAATGTTAGTCTGCGTCATAAGACGCACAGACGCTCCAATACCCAACGCGTCACAGCAGGAAGCCAGTCTGTGCGTCCAAACAAAGGCGCAAGCATACATGCACGTACCCTTTTATAAAGCTATATAAAAAAAAGGATGTAGTAGTAACGCACACTTTATTGAGGTACAGTATTACATCGCCATTCACCATCTGTGGCTATGCAGTGTCATCTATATATACCTTATCTATCCGTTGTCATGCTTGCAAGTCCACAGTCAGGCATAAATAGCTGTTTTCACTATGCACTTTTTAAAGGTTTTTTTTGTTAATATAAATGATTGGCACATATTATCAGTATTACATGATGGAAATTTTAGATATTTTTAAAAACTTTTTAGTGATATTATTCAGCAAATGAAAATGGTGTACATACTGTTACTTATCCATCATTAATGGATTCTGATATGTACTTGTATGCTTTTATTTAAAACCGTATAGCAGATTATTTAACCGATTTTTATTGTGGTTTGCATTGCTTTTCAACATGTTAATGTATGCGTTTATGTTTGTCAATTATTAATTTACATATATTTTTTAAAGTAAAATCATCATCTTATGGTACTAAAGGTTATATTTCTCTTGTTTGGAGTATAGACATTTTTAATTGACACGTAACAAGGAAAATACTTGATCTAGTATTTAAACATCCTCCTTGACCCTGGGCTCCAACACCGCCAGTTGTTGCTTGGAAGTGCTGTTAGCACAGTCTACACTTGCTCCTGTGTTACTGGGGTTCAGTAATGTCAGCTGTTCCCCTGCTGTGTGAACGGCAAAAAGTCCTGCTGCCTCCACCCTGTTCTCTTCTCATCCCTGGGTTACAACTCCGCCAGTTGTTTCTCGGAAGTGCTGTTAGCACAGTCTACACTTGCTCCCGTGTTACTGGGGTTCAGTAATGTCAGCTGTTCCCCTGCTGTGTGAACGGCAAACAGTCCTGCTGCCTCCACCATGTTCTCTTCTCATCCCTGGGTTACAACACCGCCAGTTGTTTCTCAGAAGTGCTGTTAGCACAGTGAACACTTGCTCCTGTGTTACTGGGGTTCAGTAATGTCAGCTGTTCCCCTGCTGTGTGAACGGCAAACAGTCCTGCTGCCTCCACCCTGTTCTCTTCTCATCCCTGGGTTACAACACCGCCAGTTGTTTCTCGGAAGTGCTGTTAGCACAGTCTACACTTGCTCCCGTGTTACTGGGGTTCAGTAATGTCAGCTGTTCCCCTGCTGTGTGAACGGCAAAAAGTCCTGCTGCCTCCACCCTGTTCTCTTCTCATCCCTGTTCTCTTCTCATCCCTGGGTTACAACACCGCCAGTTGTTTCTCGGAAGTGCTGTTAGCACAGTCTACACTTGCTCCTGTGTTACTGGGGTTCAGTAATGTCAGCTGTTCCCCTGCTGTGTGAACGGCAAAAAGTCCTGCTGCCTCCACCCTGTTCTCTTCTCATCCCTGGGTTACAACACCGCCAGTTGTTTCTCGGAAGTGCTGTTAGCACAGTCTACACTTGCTCCCGTGTTACTGGGGTTCAGTAATGTCAGCTGTTCCCCTGCTGTGTGAACGGCAAAAAGTCCTGCTGCCTCCACCCTGTTCTCTTCTCATCCCTGGGTTACAACACCGCCAGTTGTTTCTCGGAAGTGCTGTTAGCACAGTCTACACTTGCTCCTGTGTTACTGGGGTTCAGTAATGTCAGCTGTTCCCCTGCTGTGTGAACGGCAAAAAGTCCTGCTGCCTCCACCCTGTTCTCTTCTCATCCCTGGGTTACAACACCGCCAGTTGTTTCTCGGAAGTGCTGTTAGCACAGTCTACACTTGCTCCCGTGTTACTGGGGTTCAGTAATGTCAGCTGTTCCCCTGCTGTGTGAACGGCAAAAAAGTCCTGCTGCCTCCACCCTGTTCTCTTCTCATCCCTGTTCTCTTCTCATCCCTGGGTTACAACACCGCCAGTTGTTTCTCGGAAGTGCTGTTAGCACAGTCTACACTTGCTCCTGTGTTACTGGGGTTCAGTAATGTCAGCTGTTCCCCTGCTGTGTGAACGGCAAAAAGTCCTGCTGCCTCCACCCTGTTCTCTTCTCATCCCTGGGTTACAACACCGCCAGTTGTTTCTCGGAAGTGCTGTTAGCACAGTGAACACTTGCTCCTGTGTTACTGGGGTTCAGTAATGTCAGCTGTTCCCCTGCTGTGTGAACGGCAAACAGTCCTGCTGCCTCCACCCTGTTCTCTTCTCATCCCTGGGTTACAACACCGCCAGTTGTTTCTCGGAAGTGCTGTTAGCACAGTCTACACTTGCTCCCGTGTTACTGGGGTTCAGTAATGTCAGCTGTTCCCCTGCTGTGTGAACGGCAAAAGTCCTGCTGCCTCCACCATGTTCTCTTCTCATCCCTGGGTTACAACACCGCCAGTTGTTTCTCGAAGTGCTGTTAGCACAGTCTACACTTGCTCCTGTGTTACTGGGGTTCAGTAATGTCAGCTGTTCCCCTGCTGTGTGAACGGCAAACAGTCCTGCTGCCTCCACCATGTTCTCTTCTCATCCCTGGGTTACAACACCGCCAGTTGTTTCTCAGGAAGTGCTGTTAGCACAGTCTACACTTGCTCCTGTGTTACTGGGGTTCAGTAATGTCAGCTGTTCCCCTGCTGTGTGAACGGCAAAAAGTCCTGCTGCCTCCACCCTGTTTCTCTATCTCATCCCTGGGTTACAACACCGCCAGTTGTTTCTCGGAAGTGCTGTTAGCACAGTCTACACTTGCTCCTGTGTTACTGGGGTTCAGTAATGTCAGCTGTTCCCCTGCTGTGTGAACGGCAAAAAGTCCTGCTGCTCCACCCTGTTCTCTTCTCATCCCTGGGTTACAACACCGCCAGTTGTTTCTCGGAAGTGCTGTTAGCACAGTCTACACTTGCTCCTGTGTTACTGGGGTTCAGTAATGTCAGCTGTTCCCCTGCTGTGTGAACGGCAAAAAGTCCTGCTGCCTCCACCCTGTTCTCTTCTCATCCCTGGGTTACAACACCGCCAGTTGTTTCTCGGAAGTGCTGTTAGCACAGTCTACACTTGCTCCTGTGTTACTGGGGTTCAGTAATGTCAGCTGTTCCCCTGCTGTGTGAACGGCAAACAGTCCTGCTGCCTCCACCATGTTCTCTTCTCATCCCTGGGTTACAACACCGCCAGTTGTTTCTCAGAAGTGCTGTTAGCACAGTCACACTTGCTCCTGTGTTACTGGGGTTCAGTAATGTCAGCTGTTCCCCTGCTGTGTGAACGGCAAACAGTCCTGATGCCTCCACCCTGTTCTCTTCTCATCCCTGGGTTACAACACCGCCAGTTGTTTCTCGAAGTGCTGTTAGCACAGTCTACACTTGCTCCGTGTTACTGGGGTTCAGTAATGTCAGCTGTTCCCCTGCTGTGTGAACGGCAAAAAGTCCTGCTGCCTCCACCTTTCTATGTTCTCTTCTCATCCCTGGGTTACAACACCGCCAGTTGTTTCTCGGAAGTGCTGTTAGCACAGTCTACACTTGCTCCTGTGTTACTGGGGTTCAGTAATGTCAGCTGTTCCCCTGCTGTGTGAACGGCAAAAAGTCCCTCTGCCTCCACCCTGTTCTCTTCTCATCCCTGGGTTACAACACCGCCAGTTGTTTCTCGGAAGTGCTGTTAGCACAGTCTACACTTGCTCCTGTGTTACTGGGGTTCAGTAATGTCAGCTGTTCCCCTGCTGTGTGAACGGCAAAACAGTCCTGCTGCCTCCACCCTGTTCTCTTCTCATCCCTGGGTTACAACACCGCCAGTTGTTTCTCGGAAGTGCTGTTAGCACAGTCTACACTTGCTCCTGTGTTACTGGGGTTCAGTAATGTCAGCTGTTCCCCTGCTGTGTGAACGGCAAACAGTCCTGCTGCCTCCACCCTGTTCTCTTCTCATCCCTGGGTTACAACACCGCCAGTTGTTTCTCGAAGTGCTGTTAGCACAGTACACTTGCTCCTGTGTTACTGGGGTTCAGTAATGTCAGCTGTTCCCCTGCTGTGTGAACGGCAAACAGTCCTGCTGCCTCCACCCTGTTCTCTTCTCATCCCTGGGTTACAACACCGCCAGTTGTTTCTCGAAGTGCTGTTAGCACAGTCTAACACTTGCTCCGTGTTACTGGGGTTCAGTAATGTCAGCTGTTCCCCTGCTGTGTGAACGGCAAACAGTCCTGCTGCCTCAACTTTAATTTCCATGGTACCTTCTGTACCCATCCGGGTTCCAGTACCGTCAGCTGGTTCTCCGCAGTACCTTTGCCTAGTCCTCATGCGGTATCCAGTTCCAGCAACGTCTGCTGTCTTGTATGCTTTCCGGTACTGTAGGTTCAGTAATGTCAGTCTGTTTCCTCCTTCTGCTGCTGAACCTGGCAACACAGTCGTGGTCCTCAATTAATTTCATTGGTTGTACCTTCTGCTACCCATCCGGGTTCCAGTACCGTCAGCTGGTTCTCCGCAGTGACCTTTGGCCTAGGTGCCTCCATGTCGGTATCCGAGTTCCAGCAACGTCTGCTGGTCCTTGGTAGTGCTTTGGAGCACAGGTACCTCCTGCTTAGTAACCCTGTCCCAGTAACGTCAGCTGGTCCTCGGTTGTGCCATTGGCTCTTTTCCTTCTGCTGACCCTCCGGGTTCCAGCACAGTCAGGTGGTCCTCGTTACTTTCATTGGCTCTTGTACCTTCTGCTACCCATCCGGGTTCCAGTACCGTCAGCTGGTTCTCCGCAGTGCCTTTGGCCTAGGTGCCTCCATGTCGGTATCCGAGTTCCAGCAACGTCTGCTGGTCCTTGGTAGTGCTTTGGAGCACAGGTACCTCCTGCTTAGTAACCCTGTCCCAGTAACGTCAGCTGGTCCTCGGTTGTGTCATTGGCTCTTTTCCTTCTGCTGACCCTCCGGGTTCCAGCACAGTCAGCTGGTCCTCGTTACTTCCATTGGCTTTTGTACCATCACCAACAGGACAAAGAAGGTTAAGACAAACTACAAGATACAGAACAAGAGACAGAAGAACAATAAGCAGAAGATCAAAAAGCAGAAGAACATTAAGTATAAGACCAAAATGAAGAGCAAAATATATGCTCTAAATTCTAAGCAGAAGAAGACTAAGCAGTGTATGGGGGTGAGTCCGTTCCTCCTCGTGGTGCCCCTGGAAAATGCCTGATGCTGCTGCAGGCTAAACTGAACGCGGACAAATACTGTTGTAATTAAAATCTTTCGTGACAGCAAGAACGGAAGGATGAAAATTCAGAGTTTTACAGATTACAAGTACAGGAATGTCTGTCACAAATAAGAATATGATGAAAAGGATGAATAGGAAGAAGATGAAGAAGTAGAATATGAAGAATAATAACTGTTTAATAAGAACAATATAAGTAATGTTAACAAAAAGATGAAGAGCAAGAAGTTTTAGAAGATTAAGAAGGTGAAGATGAAGAATAATTTGATGAGAAAGATGATGCTGCTGAAAATTATGAAGGAGAAAGTGTGTGAAAAGTTAAAAAGGTGAAGACCATGGAAGTTGTGAAACAGACATATTTGACAAAATAGAAAAAAGGTTAACAACATTGTCAATTTGTTCGTCAATCCGAACGTATTTCCTAAAAAAAAAAAATTAATGCTATTCCATTGGATTGGGTCAAACATCTATGCCTTTAATGTCTCCTCAACCTCCCCCAATACATTCTACATTACTCTTTCTTGTTTTCCTTCATGTACAATTAACCAACAAGGCAAGAATGGGTTTTTTTTAATTTCGATATTTTGTTCCCATAGACTTACATGGGACTTCCGGTATCGGTATCGGGTATCGCCGATATTTTAGTGATATCGGCGATACCATTCCGATTCCGATACTTTAGGATATCGGAAAGTATCGCTCAACTCTAATAATCAGTCAAGGATCGTTTAAAGGTCATGATTGCCCAGTGTAAGCGAACCCTTAGGTCCAAGTACCTTGTAAGGGACATCTCTGATTTTATGTTGTTCTCATCCCTTTTTCTTCATCTTGTCCTGACACCAGGGTACTTTTTCTCAGCCACAGCTCATCTGTCAGGCTGCTGCAATGCAGGTATATGCAGACACCACTAGATTGCAATAGAGTGGAGGAAGGACTGCACTCTCCCAGGGCAGGCTTGCAATGCAGCAGCAAGGCAACCACAAGTAACAGCAGAGTAGTCAAACAGGCCGAGTCAAGCAATACACTGTAGCGCAGTACAAAACGGAATAAACAAACTTAGGGTCGAAGGCAAGCCGAGGAGGTCAGAGCCAGTCAGGAGCAGAAGTACCAGAGATTACAGCAGTACACATGGTCAGAAACAAGCCAGGGGTCAGCAACAGTCGGAAGCGGATAAGAGAAAGACAGAAGACAAAAGCAAGTCCAAATGCAAGCCAAGTAAAAACCAGGGAGTCAACAAACTAACAGGGAAACACTGAGTCAGGACAGAGGGAATAAACAGACACAGGGCAAGTCAGAGATCACAGCAGGGCAAATCAGGATATACCAGAGTCGGATACACACGCCGAAGGCAGAACTATAGCTGACACTGCCTGTAGGATGCAGCGGAGCTAAATAGCAAACCTGAGAGCAAACTGAGGCTGAGAAAAGTTAACCCCTGAAATGACCAGACCTGGAACATGGAAAGACAGGACTCAAAATCTGGTCTGGATCATGACAGTACCCTCCTCTCAAGGGGGGCCACAGGACCCCCAGGCTTCCCAGGATAACGTGTATGAAACGCCCGAACCAATCGATCAGCATAGACAGATTGCGCCTGGACCCAAGATCGATCCTCAGGACCGTAACCCCTCCAATGGACCAAATACTGAAGTGAACTACGGACCATGCGAGAATCCACAATCCGTTCCACTTCATACTCGGTCTGACCATCCACAGAGACAGGGGACGGAGGGGATGGGGGCCCAGCAGAGGATGGTATAAATGACTTAAGAAGGGACTTATGGAACACATTGGGAATCTGAAGTGACAGAGGAAGGCGTAAGCGAAAGGCAACTGGATTGACAACCTCAATGATCTCGTAAGGACCAATAAACCTGGGATTTAGCTTAGCAGAAGGAACTTTTAGACAAATGTTCTTGGTAGTCTACCACACTTTATCTCCCACAAGGAACATAGGTTCTACAGACTGTCGGTTATCAGCAAAATGTTTGTTTGCCCTGAGCCTCTCCAATGTTCTTCTGAACCTCCCTCCACACTTTCCCAATTGTTGAACTGCCCCTGGACATTCTGAATCCAGCCTAGGAAATTCGCCAAAACGGGGGTGAAAACCATAGTTACAGAAGAATGGAGAGGTGCCAGTGGACTGGTTAATCTTATTGTTAAATGCAAACTCAGCCACATGCAACGAGGAACACCAATAATCCTGCTGAGATGTAGCAAGACACCACAAAATCTGTTCAAGTGACTGATTGGTCCTCTCCGTCTGACCGTTGGTCTCGGGATGGTAGGCCGAGGAGAAGGTCAAGCAAACACCCAATCTTTTACAAAATGCCCTCCAAAATTTGGACACAAACTGTACCCCTCTATCAGAAACCACACTCAAAGGCACGCCATGCAGCCGTATAACATGCTCAACAAGCAACTGAGATAGTGTTTCTGCATTAGACAATCCTGTCCAAGGTACAAAATGCGCCTGTTTACTGAATCTGTCAACCACTACCCAGATAACAGTTTTGCCATTGGAAGGAGGGAGATCAGTGATAAAATCCATGGACAAATGAGTCCAAGGTCTATACGGCATTGGCAATGGCACCAATTCCCCGGCCGGCTGGTTATGGGAGCTCTTAGCACGGGCACATGTATCACAAGCAGACACAAACCTAGCGACATCAGAGGTCATGGAGGACCACCAAGACAGCCTAGCAATGGCTTTCCGGGTAGCCAAGATCCCCGAGTGCCTACTGAGAGCAGAATCGTGGAACTCCCAGAAGACCCTCAACTAGAACTGAACCGGGACAAAGAGCTTATTATCAGGCAAAGATGGGGGAGCAAGAGCCTGAGCCTCCGAAATTTCACACTCCAATTCAGAGGATACCCCAGCAACAACCACCCCTTGCTGAAGAATGGAGGAAGGAGGTTCGGGGGGTGATATCGGATCAAAACTGCGAGATAAGGAATCCAACTTGACATTCTTGGAACCAGACAGAAAAGTGCTAAAAAAATTAAAATGAGAAAAAAAAAGTGACCACCTAGCCTGTCTAGGAGTTAACTGCTTGGCAGATTTAATGTAAGACAAGTTCTTGTGGTCCGTAATCACCATGATCCGATGAACCGCCCCCTCCAAAAAATGCCTCCATTCTTCAAAAGCCAATTTTATGGCCAATAACTCCCGGTTACCAACATCATAGTTCCTCCCTGCAGAAGAAAACTTCCTGGAGAAAAAGGCACATGGTCTAAAATTGGTCAAAGTAACAGGTCCCTGAGATAACACCGCCCCCACTCCCATCTCCGATGTGTCCATCTCTACAATGAACGGTTCTGATGGATCGGGCTGAACCAATATAGCAGCAGACATAAAGCACTTCTTTAAAGTAGTAAATGCTTCAACCGCCAAGGGTGACCAGACTTTGAGATCAGTCCCCTTGTGAGTGAGATCGGTGAGTGGCTTGACAGCCTGAGAAAACCCCTTGATAAATTTTCGATAATAATTGGCGAAACCCAGAAAACGCTGCAGACCCTTGAGGTCTCTGGGTTGCACCTAATCAACAATGGCCTGTACCTTTCCGGGATCCATCCGAAACCCATTGGCAGAAAGGATGATCCAAAGAAAGGAAAGCTCCTGAACACAAAACAAACATTTCTCGGGTTTAGCGAACAGAGAATTTCCCCATAACCTGTGAAGAACAGCACGTAAATGACCAATGTGGGATTCCTTGTGATGCAAGAAAACAAGCATATCATCCAGGTATACAACCATAAAGTGCCCGATAAAATCAGAAAAAACATCATTCATGAAGTTCTGAAACACCGCGGGCGCATTGACGCGTTTGCGAGACCGAAGGGCATGACCAAATTTTCAAACAGAAAATTGGAGGTGAGAAAGGCCGTTTTCCGAATGCGGAAAAAGTTATATGCTCCTCTGAGATCAAGTTTGGAAAACCACTTAGCCCCAGACAATTGGTTATAGAGATCAGGAATGAGTGGGAGAGGGTAGGTATTTCTCACCGTAATTTTATTTAGTTCCCGGAAATTGAGACACGGGCGTAAACCACCATCTTTTTTCTTGACAAAAAAGAATCCAGCGGCCACAGGTGAGACAGAGGGAGTAATGTGACCTTTGCGTGGATTATCAGAGATATAGTTTTTCATAGCGGTTCGTTCCAGGCCAGAAAAATTGTACAAACGGGCATTGGGCAATTTAGAAACCGGAATAAGATCAATGGTACAATCATACGTACGATGTGATGACAAAACCTCAGCCTCTTTTTTGGAGAACACGTACCCAAAGTCCTTAGGTACTCCGGAATACCCTCCAGACTAATGGCAGACACAAAAACAGCAGAAAGACAACCATTGCAACAATTAGGACGCCATTTAACAATATCACGAGTTCCCCAGTCTATAACAGGATTATGCCTCTGTAACAGGGGGAACCCCAACACCAGTCCCGCAGGAATATTATTCATAACATAAGATTAAATTTGTTCCTGGTGCAAGGAACCCACCTTGAGGAGGAACTCCTCAGAGACAAAGTTAATAACATTTTGAGCCAATGGTGTCTTATCGATGTCAATGATATTGATGGGAGTCTCTAGCCTAACTGTCCCTAACTTTCATTTGGACACCAGACTGGAGTCAATGAAGTTCATGGAAGATCCACAGTCCACAAAAGCTGAAGTGGATGCGAAACCACCTCCATAACACAGTTCACCTCTAGCAAAACTTTTTGAAATGATGAAAACGGTACCTGTGTGTCTGGGTGACCTCCTCGACAATCACCCAGACTCGGCAGCTTGTTACTCGATGGACAAGAGGGGCAGTCCTTCTTCCAATGTCCCATCACATCATTGCTTCCTCTCCTCTCTTTCTCCTTAAAGTTGGTGGCACCAACCTCCATAGTCTCCGTGAATGGCATCACCTCAGACTTGGCAGGCAATACAGGATCCTCCCGCTGGATAATTCCTCTCTTCCGTAACCTCCGGTCCATACGAATGGCCTGGGTCATGGCCTACTCCAGGGAACTGGGTGGTGGATGGAGGGCCAGCGTGTCCTTGAGATGATCAGAAAGTTGACTCCTGAACAGGCATCTCAAAGACACCTCAGTAGACCACCGTCTAAGGGGTAAGGTTTCTCCTTGTGGAGTCCAAAGCCTCTCATCCAGGTAAATCAGATCTCTCCTACTTTTTTTGAAGAGGCAATTTGCATATTAAATTTCCCAGAGGAGCATTGCACGGCGAATAAGCCTCCTTACCTCGACACGCCAGAGCTGGTATGTCACTCTCCACAAGGAGAAACCTTACCCCTTAGACCTTAGTCCAGAGCCTCTCATCCAGCCAAATCAGATCTCTCCTACTTTGCACTGACGAGGACCAATAGTCCGAAACACCGTGTTTGCAAATGGAGATACTGATTTGGCTTTTATCCTAAGTCATATTACAAGACTCGTTAAAGGGTTGATTGTGACTTGTAGGATCACTACTTCCAATAGGTGGCACTATAGAGTACAAGTCCTTTTTTTTTGAAGAGGCAATTTGCATATTAAATTTCCCAGAGGAGCATTGCACGGCGAATAAGCCTCCTTACCTCGACACGCCAGAGCTGGTATGTCACTCTCCACAAGGAGAAACCTTACCCCTTAGACCCACAAGTTTGGTTATTCAGTCGGAGACCAGATTGGACCACACACTGGGATTAGACCTTGAAACGGAAGCGCCTCCAGAAGTTTTATCCATATACATCATATTTCACATAAGGTTCATAATCAAGAGTATTTTGAACATAACTGTATTCAGAGCTGTGCACATTTGATGACGCAGGGGTGGACATATCATTGGTGCAACCTGTGCATTCGCACAGGGGCCCAAGATGTAATGGGGCCCATTCCACCACCAAAGCAGGTGAAATTGTGCATTATGATGAGCTGCAAAGGGCCCTTATATTGTTCTTGCACAGACTGTGTCCACCAGTGTGATGACAGCATGAGTGGGATTAGTAAATTGCCAATAGACAAACTTTAGAAAGCCCCCAACCCAACCAAAATCATCTCTTTACCTACATCTGTAAGATCAGTAGAGAAAGTGACCCAGATTATAACTGTAATGGTACCTCATCTTAACCCAAGCAGGGAATCAAAGTGACAACCATTATGAACCCCAGAAAATGCACCTTATGGTCCTCATTTTGGCCCGCAAACTGCTACCTAAGATTGAATAGTGCTTCATTGTTGATTGGACCAGGCTTGCAGCCCACTGCCTACTTGGAATTGGTCTTTAAGTAAACATCAAAGATTTGCTTCATGTTTTTAGTAGAGTATTAAATGGATTACATCTAAGGGTCCCAAACCACAAGACCTAAAATGCACTATAAACTTCTTCCGTACAGAATACTGGGCTGCACTTCCACAATTATCAGGGAAGTATAAATAGTATAAGAGAGAGGTTCATGTGTTAGGACAAATTTTCTGCTATGTGACCTCGCTTATGCTACGGGTTACAGATTGTTGTCTCAATGCTAATGTATTACCACATCTGGCAGCAAAAAGGAGATAAGCCAAGTGTTTCTTGTTAAGGATATCGCCTGGTTCTACCATCAATCAAGACTCACCACGCCTATTCCTTCATGTGCATGGAAAATGCTCTGCTAATTTTCATGTAATAATAGAAAAACTACACTAGCCACTGAGGAGACTCAAGGTCTCCAAAAATTCAATATAAACAGCACAAAAATGCAGCAAAACTCACCTGCCCAGATCTCAGAACAAATGCACTACAGGGTGCAGCCAGCCCATAAAGCAAGATGTTAGGCAGCACAGGTGCAAAATACCAGATTAAACAGCCACTCTCCACATACCCATTCAAGGAGGGGGTGACTGCTATTGAATTTTTGGAGACCTTGAGTCTCCTTGGTGGCTAGTGTAGTGTAGTGTAGGTACTTGTAAGCGTGGGGACCTTTGGCGCAGGTTACGAGCTTACGTATTTTGGCCAAAATTTTAACTAATACCCCACTATTTTTGTATTTTTTGCACTTTATTTTTCGGGGTGCAGTTGAGCCCAGGCACGTTTGGTCTCGCATAAGGGGTGTTCACACTGGTGCGCATTGAGAGTGTACTGGCCAGCCCACCTAGTCGAATAGTAGGGGCGTAATTAATAGGCTGTGAAACGGACACTGTGCAGTATCCTTGTGTGAACGGCACCCTATGCGGTCCTCTATTGTGCAATTGTATACTGGGCAGTCACCCCCTCCCTGAATGGGTATGTGGAGAGTGGTTGATGATCTGGTATTTTGCACCTGTGCTGCTAACATCTTGCTTTATGTGCTGGCTGCACCCTGTAGTGCATTTGTTCTGAGATCTGGGCAGGTGAGTTTTGCTGCCTTTTTGTGCTGTTTATAATAATAGAAAAAGCTTCAAGCCGTAACTCAAATCTGAGACCAGACTTAAGTGTTTAAAGGAGTATTCCCATATCAAATATTTATAGCATATCCACTGGAAATGCAATACTTGTTTTGTAGTAATCTGGTGTGCCATCGCAGAGCAATCAAGCTTCAAAACCACATGCAAAATAGCATGTAAGTGCATTGGGGTGTCAGTTTACCCCAAGTCCTTCCACACTCCTCCAATACACTTACAGTCTAATTTGCATATGGTGTCAAAGCTTGATTTCTCAGCGATGGCATACCGAATGACTACAAAACAGGTTTTTATTGTTCTACAATTTACATGGCCATTTCCTCATTTTGATCGGTAAATTCGTCTTGACAGGTTCCCTTGTTTTTCGGAACCAGCTTCTTTAGCCATTGCCCAACATTTACCGTAAATGTATCTTATATATCTGTCTAACCACTTAAACTTCATTGTCGGTCTCTGAAAGAGGCATTCAATAGTTGTAATCTAAGGGACAAACTTTCTGGTGCCCGTTCCCCTCAATAAATCATTTCTTGGGTGCTGTTGAGTTGCCATATCAGGGGGTATACTGGAGGCCCTTATCTTCACCATCTAGGCTTGCAGATGGGCTTCATACCATATATAATTTTCAGTATTAACTGCAAGCTCAAGTCCTCACAGGATAACTAGAAACAAGTAAAATGTAATGTAGAAAAGTTTTTTTTTTTTAAATAAAATAAGTAAAATTTTAAATATCACCCTCCTCCCTTTTCCCAAAAATAAAATTAAAGAAATAAAAAATTTTTTTTTAAATCATTGAGTCCACAAAAGTCTGATATCTCAAAATATGATATTATTTAACTCATCAGAAAAAGGAATGAAATAAAATGAATGCCATTAAGAAAAAAAAATTAAATACCGACCAACACGCCGCACCTCCCCCAAACAAATATAATAAAAGCAAATAACACATTGTATGTACACCAACATGGTGGCAATGAAAACTAAAACTTGGCATGAAAAAAACAAGGATTCACTCATCAAAAAAAAATAACGAGTGTCAAAAAATAGCACCAAAAATAAAACAATCTATGTACAAAGTTCTGGATAAAATCGAAAGGCCAAAAAATATTTGCACAGGGTTTCTTTTTCCATTTCACTTCAGTCGGAAGTTTTGAAAATTTTCAGCACACTATATGGTAAAGTGAATCGTATCGTACAAAAGTAAAACATGTCACTCAATAAACAAGACCTCATATGGCTATATCGATGGAAACATTAAAAAAATGTCTCTTGGTAATAGGGGCATAAAACCCAAAAATGAAAATTGGACCAGTTACAGGTTAAAGGGGTTCCAACCTACAAAAATCCTCAGGCTAAAAATAATCACAGCAATTATGATTCAAACTTTAGAGCTTTATTCCTAAACCCCCGTTAGAGACTCTGTCGGCTCTTTATTTTTACAGTGTTTAGGTTCATCTCCATTTTAATAGGACTAAACTGCAAGTTTCACAATTAAGCCTATAAGTAATTGTGGTGCAATTCGTTGGAATCAATTGTTGGGTGCGATATGGTGAAGAGATACGTTACAACTGATGATCATTCGGGATGAGGGACCGTATATGAGATGGAAGGAAAGCTAAGCGGAGCGCTGCCTCGGAGTACGTCTCTTATCGCCCTCTTCTAGGAAAGTATATTCTGTGCCAGACAGAGATTATCTTGCTCAATTTGTACCAGTTACAGCAAAACTGCCAAGAAGAATCTGTACTCGTGTAGAACCTCTACATATCTTGCACCCTCTGTTAAAGAGTAACTAAACTTTTGTTATTAATTATTGATCAGTCTTTGCAAAGCTATGAATCTTTGTAATGTGCTCCATTACCTTATCTTGCTTCCTTTTCTACCAAACTTAATACGGAAAGGGCTGTTTTATCTGCCTTGTTCATGCACTTGGAGCAGCTGTTTTGAACTAGAAAATATCCTACTCCGATGGGAACATCTCTACTCACATGACCTACTGTCATGGGTGTGTGAGATGCTACAGACAGTCGCTCTGCATCTGGCTGCAGAATCTTTCTGACTTTTGGACCCAGTGGCAACCTCCCTCCAGCTCTAATTGACACACCTCGTCCTGGGTGTTTATAGACTCCCAGTCTGCTTCAGGGAGTCACCGGTGATATTCACACTTTTCCCTTGTGAAGGCTTGGAGACATGGGCGTACCCAGGATCAAAACTAGGGGGGGGCAAGCCAAGGTCACATCTTATACAGGTCACATTGTATACACTGTACATTATCCTGCATATTAGGTATGGAGCATTAGAACTGTTGTATATTGTATAATACAGCAGTGTATGCGACACTACGCTGTATATACCATATATTATACATGGCACACTAGCCTCTATACAAAGAATTATAACCTGTATATGAAAAGTATAATACAGCAGTGTATATACACTCTATATACTGCACACAATGTGTATGACCCTGTATACACCATATACTACACTCTATATACCGCACACGATTTATATGGCCTATATACCGCACACGATGTGAAAATAGTCATTTTTCATTAAGCTGGGGCTATACGTCAACTTTGGCCATGAAACAGCTGCTTGTATAATAATGCAGGTAAATGGGGTCGCATTGTGACCCGGCTAGGTACCGCGACAAAGAATCAGAACCAGTTGGATTTTTTTTGCAACTTGATTGTCGGAGTTGCAATACCTTGTGGGTCATAATGCAACCCCATCGATGGAGCAGCAGCAGCCTAGAGCAATTTTTGGCCGTTTGTGTCACAGCCAATGTCGCCTTCTTTGATGTAATGGACGAGAAATGTATATAAATACTATTCAAAACAATGTACATATTTTATGACATGAGAGAGAGACCTGTGCACTTCACTGTGCACTATAGAGCCATATCATGAGAGACCTGTGCTCTTCACTGTGCACTATAGAGCCGTACATGTGAGAGAGACCTGTGCACTTCACTGTGCACTATAGAGCCATATCATGAGAGGCTTGTGCATTTCACTGTGCACTATAGAGCCGTATCATGAGAGACCTGTGCACTTCACTGTACACTATAGAGCCGTATCATGAGAGACCTGTGCTCTTCACTGTGCACTATAGAGCCGTACATGAGAGAGAGACCTGTGCATTTCACTGTGCACTATAGAGCCGTATCATGAGACCTGTGCACTATAGAGCCGTATCATGAGACCTGTGCACTATAGAGCCGTATCATGAGACCTGTGCACTATAGAGCCGTATCATGAGAGACCTGTGCACTATAGAGCCATATCATGAGACCTGTGCACTATAGAGCCGTATCATGAGACCTATGCACTATAGAGCCATATCATGAGAGACCTGTGCACTATAGAGCCATATCATGAGAGACCTGTGCATTTCACTGTGCACTATAGAGCCATATCATGAGACCTGTGCACTATAGAGCCATATCATGAGAGACCTGTGCACTATAGAGCCATATCATGAGAGACCTGTGCATTTCACTGTGCACTATAAAGCCATATAGAGAGCGAGAGACCTGTGCACTATAGAGCCATATCATGAGAGACCTGTGCACTATAGAGCCATATCATAAGAGACCTGTGCATTTCACTGTGCACTATAGAGCCATATCATGAGAGACCTGTGCACTATATAGCCATATCATGAGAGACCTGTGCACTATAGAGCCATATCATGAGAGACCTGTGCACTATAGAGCCATATCATGAGAGACATGTGCACTATAGAGCAATATCATGAGAGACCTGTGCACTATAGAGCCATATCATGAGAGACATGTGCATTTCACTGTGCACTATAGAGCCATACAGAGAGAGAGACCTCAGACGCAGAAGCTTCCGCCACTACTCACCCCGGCACAGAGTGGCTCCTAATAACAGGTCTCACAGGACAGGTGCAGATCTGTGGGACCCTTGGCCAGCAACAGGAGGAAGCAGCCATAGCTAGCAGCTGCACTCACACACTCAAGCAGCTGGGCGGCTGAAGGACCTGTGGACACGCCTCTCTCTAGATCATGTGACCCTGTGACTGCATTCAATCCATCCTGATTTTTCACATATGTAACTAGAGGACCTGCGGTGACACCTCCCTGCTGCGGGTCACATGGTTGGGTGACGTCCTCCTCTCTTTCACTATGGGTGGACTGATCGGTGGCAGAGTCTCAGCCTGTGCTGCAGTGAGTCCCGCCCCCTGTCAGCTTTGTGTGTCTGCCTGCTCTCCAAGTTCTTTGTGTGCCCCTGCTTCTAGGGGGGGGCAGTTGCCCCCCCCTGCCCCACGGTGGGTACGCCCATGCTTGGAGATCTAGCACTCGGCTTACTTCCTCTCTGGTACTGTTGGAGGATGTTTGGTATTATCTCTATGAGTCTGCTCAAGCTAAGTTTCTTCCCTGTTGTTTGTTTCCATTCTCCTCTTTAGTGTACAGTGGGGACTGACCAGTGCTCACCCCCTTCCTTATTCAGGGCCTAGCTCTACAGATATACAGGGCTTAGGTGCCTGCTCAGCAATTGGTGTGGAACCAATATAGTGACAGTAGGGGGGGTAGGGTGCTATTAGATCTGCCTAGGGGGTCTCCACTCCCCCTTTCACTAGCGTTTGGGCTTCCTTCCCTTCTTTCACTCGTGTTGCATTTAGTTTTCCCACACTGTGCATGACACCTACGTCATGCTCAGCCAATATTTGCAAAATTTGTCCCTGTCTGTGTCTGGATATTTTCTGGACCTGCAGTATAAAACAGCTGCTGTAAGTGCATGAACAAGGCAGATAAAACAGCTCTTTCAGTGTGGAGTTTGGTAAAAAAAAAGGAAGCAAGATAAGTTAATGGAGTATATTACAACTGTTCATAAAAGAAGTTCATGGGAAAGACCAAGAGCTCCACCAGCACATTTGTTTTACTTTATGCCTTTCTAAGCCGAGCTTGACCCATGCTCTTCATCCAACTCGTCACCATAAGTTTTTTTTTTTATCTCATTATATAATTGCATCTTCCAAGTCTTAAACTGACTTTTTATAGTTTTCAACCAGCCTCCCTGCCAGCGCCAACATCATATTACGTCTTATATAAAAGCCGGTATGTAATCTAACCCATGACCTGACATTCGTTGCCTCTGAAGGCAAATCTATTTTTTTTTCTTATTTCAAATATTATAAAATAAGTCTAAGAATCCAATCTACTTCTATAAATCTGAATATACCGGGCATCTGAATTATAAGAAATGGCATTAAAATCTTGGAGAATTCCAGGCAGCAGAACCAGAACACGTGATAGACTGAGATCAGCCGAGCAGCTGAGGTGGCACGTGTCCTCCTGGAACATTATTGTCGCCCCGCTTTGGTCTGGGAGGGATTCCGGTTTTTCTCCTGTGGATTCGCAATGTATAATATATTACAGATGAAACCCTCCGCACTGCTCAGGTTCATCCAGCACATTCAGGTCCGTCATCTTACTACTTGCAGCTAAGAGAAGATGTAAGATCATTCACGTTGATATCTACTTGCTATACGGCAAAGGTCACTGATGGTTTTCAGCACTGGTCATCATACAACGCAGTTTTAGAATTAAAAGGCATGTCAAGCTTTGCAGTCTTTTTATTGTTCAAAAACACCTAAAAAAAATTAAACAGGTTTGCCAAAAGTTTTCGCTAAACTTTTCCTATCATTTAGTGTCTCCAGCTCCATCGCAGAGCTATCGGCATCCATGGTCGCCATCCATCTCTATATAATGTGTTCTTAAACTGCCTTAGTCATGAGATCTTCTGTTTTGTGAGATAGTCTGGATTGGAAAGCTTATTCTTAAATACCCTAAAAGGAAATAACCTCAAAAATTACGGATTGACATAATTAATAACCGCAAAAAAAGTGTTCCAGCAAAAACATATTAAAATTATCCTTTATTAACATATTGAATACAAATGTAAAAACAATAAAATAACAAAACTGCCCAGTAGGAGGTATATAACGTATTACCACATCAATAAATTTGTATATCACTGGTCTAGTATATAGGAGATATACATGGGAAAATTCCCTAAGTCAAAAACTCCTAAATACGGACGCCCTAGTATGTAAGTATTGGCATTAATAATATGCCACGAAGCTATATCAAACAAGATGAATACCCAATCTGTAAGTGAATATTAGCTGGACTCCAAAGAAATCCAAAGCGCTAACATGTGACAAGCCTAATATGCCTAGTCTGGCTGAACCTAACAGTCCTAAGCACAGATCAATAATAGATAGATCACTGGACACATAAAGTCCTAGATAGGATGCTGCTGTTAACCGGCATAAGCCACTTAAGAAGAAGAAGCTTGAGCGAAACGCTCGTTGGGGTGGAGGAGGTAACGCCACGCACATCAGTACGGTCCAGTTCTTAGGTAATTCAATTGTTTATTTGCGGTATATACCTATAATCTTATGTGGCTTATTAATTATGTAAATCCGTAATTTTGGAGGTTATTGTTGATGTGGAGTGCTGGCTCCAATAATATTATATACAGCTTTGGACTATTTTGTGGATATACCTAAAAGGAAATGTAACATTATAAGGGAGAAGGGCATTTTATTCAGCACTATCATCTATCAGCCAGCTGAAAAGGAGCTACAAAAAGTGTCTCCAGGTCTGGAGGACCTGACATGTCCATACACAAGACAAAGAGTCCACTGATCTTAAAAGGATCTGGGTAATACTTCAGTTCGCCTGCAGGGGAGCTGCAGAAGAATTGAATACTTTCAGGTACCGTTCCACATAGATGCCAAATACATGTGCCTCTGATAAAACATGGAACCCATGAGTTACAAGGAGGGCAGCCATTACCAAGGTGTTCTGCCATAGAAACATCACGTCTAGACCGCTCAGCTTACTTAAACCATGTATTTTTGGATAAAAATGAACTCTTTAACTGAGTTTCATTCCATATTTTGCCCCTTCAAGCATAGCTGTGCTGCTCATGCTCGACTGTTGTTTCATTCACTTGCAATATAAGAAGGAGCAGATTAAAATTTATTTTTCCTTTTCACCTTCCAAGAGCTATTTTTTTTTTGCACTTCTGGTTGAAACAAGCTTTACATTGTATTGTTACCACTTTGGGTTCAATACTCCTTTTTGATCTCATCTCTTTCTATTCCCTTTTTCTGGGAGACCAAAAGCAGCAATTTGCCATTTCAATTTTATTTTTTCATTTTTGAGTTCACTGTATGGGATAAACACGGTAACATTCTGGAAAGATAGATGGTTACACACGCGCTGTGCTAAATATTTTGATATTTTAATTTTTTTTGATTTTTTTTAACTTCCAGAAAAAGAAAGGGATTTGAGCTTTCATGTACCCCATTTTCAGCCTTTTACGTGCCGCTATCACAATTGACAGTGACAACTAAAAGAATAACCTGATGCAATCACAGCAGTTAGACTTTGGTGCCAGCCAATCCATCTAAAGATTTTACTAAACAGCTAGACCCAGACGTCAGCTGTACAACACAGCAGGCCCCTGTGTTATATGGAGTAGGCTCCCGGCGCCATTCATTCAGTGCACACAATGGCGCTTGTCAAGGGGTGAATATAAGGAATCTGTCAGCAGGTTTTTGATATGTAAGAGCAGTATGATATAGGGGCTAAGACCCTGATTCCATCGATGTGTCACTTAGTTTACTGGGTGCAGCAGTTGCGATACAATCACATTTTTCCCTGCTGCAGATCTATCAGAGCTCTGAATGCTGAGCTCTGTGTATAACCCGGCCACACCACTGATTGGCTGCTTTCTATGTACACTATATATTGACAGAAAGTTGCCAATCAATAGTTGGGGCGTGGCTGGACCAGGAGGCACAAGACACCTAGTCCTGTAGTGATAATCTCCTGTTGATAAAACACTAATTTTATTGAAACATCAACACACATCCCAGTAAGTCACACATTGCTGGAATCAGGCTCTCAGCCCCTACATCATGCTGCTCTCAGATTACATGACAATAACCCACTGACAGATTCCCTTTAAACATTTGATTTCCCTTTAAAAGCAGCAGTTTTCCCTAGTGACTTCTTTCAGCAAAATGTTACACCCGCCACACTGCAAACGGGTGATCAGGAAGGGTTTGAAGACAAAAAAGTCTCATGGGGTGTGACCCGGCCCAAATTCCCAGTTGAATCTGTTTTACTTGACTAATTATTGGCACAGGGCTGAGTAATCTCTGGAGCGTTGGCTTGGCGTGAGTCATCCACTAGCTATGAAGTCATCTTAGAGGTCCACCATTGCATGGGCACGCATCTCTGAAGGCGTGAGATGTTTGTTCTTGCCTCCTTTCTCCGTTTGATCTTGGGCCATGACTCGTTTATCAATGTTCAGAAGCCGACTTCCGTCACAATCGCTCTCAGAAGGGTCGACCTGATATTTTTATTATGTTATGTAAACAGGAAAGTCGCTCATCAGTCATTTCGTTTATTTTAGGAGTAACATTGTTTTCATTGTGTTTTATTAGCATGAAAGGTGGCCATTAATATGCAGAGTCAGCGTGGGAGCTACATATTGGGAGAGGTTTTGATGAGCTTAGGGTACACTCACTAGAAGCTTTAAAAGTCAGAAAATTCTAAAGCAAATTTATCATTCACATCAAAAAGTTGAGTGTCATTGTACATGCAGAATAACTCTTTATAGGGAATCTGTCACCAGGTTTTTGCTATGTAACCTAAGAGCAGGATGACGTAGAGACAGAGACCCTGATTCCAGTGATGTATCACTTACTGGGCTGCTCGCTGCAGTTTTGCTAAAATCCCTCTGCTGCAGATCTAGCAGTTCTTTGAATGCTGAGCTCTGTATAACCCCGCCCACACTTCTGATTGGCCGCTTTTTGTGTACACTGTGCAGAGACAGAAAGCTGCCAATCAGTGGTGGGGGCGTGGTTATACACAGCTATTGAATATGGATCACTAAATGGCAGCAGGTTTACAAGTCCTCTTGTAATAATCTTTTCCAGTGATTTCATCAAAACTGCAGAAAGCAGCCCAGTAAGTGACACATCACTAGAATAAGGGTCTCTGTCTGTACATTATGATGTTCTCAGATTAAGTGACAAAACATTGTGATAGATTCCCTTTAAGTGTTTTTTCTCCGCAGTTTCCCAGTGCAGTTGAATTTGAGTGGCACTATGGATTTCCCATTGTATATAATGGGAGTTGTTTTGTGGGAGTTGTTGGGTGTAAACATACCCTTAGGGTGTAAGTAATATAGAACATGAGACTGATAATGAGAATAGTGGCTGTCTACCCTGAGAAGGTGGCATGAACATTAGTACTGATGACAGCCATTATATCATTAAAGGGAATATATCAACAGAAAATGACCAATTGTTCGAATCCGGTTAATATATTAAATAGATTTTTCACAAATGTTTGATCCCTTTTTTTATTTGTTTATCACAATCTATATAAAAAAGAAAAAAATGTAGAAATGGCTGAATATTAGATTCCTGCTACTTATTCAACACATTGCACATTAGCAGCAACAGGCAGACTTCTGCCATATTTTGTTGTATAAAAGCATTACCTGAGCATGCTCTGATCTGGGCAAAAGTCACCTTGAAGGGAGAAGTAGGTGAGCTGTGACATCACTTACTGTGAATGGTGAATCCGTGTTTATCTACTATATATAAGGTGTCATTGTACAGGAGGAGGAGGAGGTGAGCTGTGACTTCCCCTATTGTGTATGGTGGATCCTGTGTTATCTACTGTATATAGAGGTGTTATCAGTCATTGTACAGGAGGAGGAGGTGAGCTGTGACATCACTTATGTGAATGGTGGATCCTGTGTTATCTACTTATATAGAGAGTGTCATTGTACAGGAGGGAGGTGAGCTGTGACTTCCCTATTGTTATGGATGGATCCTGTGTTATCTACTGTATATAGAGGTGTCATCAGTCATTGTACAGGAGGAGGAGGTGAGCTGTGACATCACCTATTGTGAATGGTGGATCCTGTGTTATCTACTGTATATAGAGATGTTATCAGTCATTGTACAGGAGGAGGAGGTGAGCTGTGACATCCTTATGTGTAATGGTGAATCCTGTGTTATCTACTATAATAGAGGTGATCATTGTACGAGGAGGAGGAGGTGAGCTGTGACATCACCTATGTGTATGGTGGATCCTGTTATCTACTGTATATAGAGGTGTTATCAGTCATTGTACAGGAGGGGGAGTGAGCTGTGACATCACTATTGTGAATGGTGGATCCTGTGTTATCTACTGTATATAGAGGTGTTATATCATTGTACAGGAGGGGCAGAGGTGAGCTGTGACATCACCTATTGTGATGTGGATCCTGTGTTATTACTGTATATAGAGGTGTTATCAGTCATTGTACAGGAGGAGGAGGTGAGCTGTAACATCCCCTATTGTGATGGTGGATCCTGTGTTATCTACTGTATATAGAGGTGTTATCAGTCATTGTACAGGAGGAGAGGTGAGCTGTGACATCACCTATTGTGAATGGTGGATCCTGTGTTATCTACTGTATATAGAGGTGTTATCAGTCATTGTACAGGAGGAGAGAAGGTGAGCTGTGACTATCACCTATTGTGAATGGTGGATCCTGTGTTATCTACTTATATAGAGGTGTTATCAGTCATTATACAGGAGGAGGAGGTGAGCTGTGACATCACCTATTGTAAATGGTGGATCCTGTGTTATCTACTGTATATAGAGGTGTTACAGTCATTGTACAGGGAGGAGGAGGTGAGCTGTGAATCCCTATTGTGAATGTGGATCCTGTGTTATCTACTGTTATAGAGGTGTTATCAGTCATTGTACAGGAGGAGGAGGTGAGCTGTGACATCACCTATTGTGAATGGTGGATCCTGTGTTATCTACTGTATATAGAGGTGTTATCAGTCATTGTACAGGAGGAGGAGGTGAGCTGTGATATCACCTATTGTGAATGGTGGATCCTGTGTTATCTACTGTATATAGAGGTGTTATCAGTCATTGTACAGGAGGAGGGGTGAGCTGTGACATCACCTATTGTGAATGTGGATCCTGTGTTATCTACTGTATATAGAGATGTTATCAGTCATTGTACAAGGAGGAGGTGAGCTGTGACATCACCTATTGTGAATGTGGATCCTGTGTTATCTACTGTATATAGAGGTGTTACAGTCATTGTACAGGAGGAGGAGGTGAGCTGTGAATCACCTATTGTGAATGGTGGATCCTGTGTTATCTACTGTATATAGAGTGTTATCAGTCATTGTACAGGAGGAGGAGGTGAGCTGTGACTATCACCTATTGTAATGGTGGATCCTGTTTTATCTACTGTATATAGAGGTGTTATCAGTCATTGTACAGGAGGAGGAGGTGAGCTGTGATATCACCTATTGTAAATGGTGGATCCTGTATTATCTACTGTATATAGAGGTGTTATCAGTCATTGTACAGGAGGAGGAGGTGAGCTGTGACATCACATATGTGGAATGGTGGATCCTGTGTTATCTACTGTATATAGAGGTGTCGTCATTGTACAGGAGGGGAGGTGAGCTGTGATATCACTATTGTGATGATGGTGATCCTGTGTTATCTACTGTATATAGAGGTGTTATCAGTCATTGTACAGGAGGGAGGAGGTGAGCTGTGATTCACCTATTGTGTAATGGTGGATCCTGTGTTATCTACTGTATATAGAGGTGTTATCAGTCATTGTACAGGAGGAGGAGGTGAGCTGTGATATCACCTATTGTAAATGGTGGATCCTGTATTATCTACTGTATAAGAGGTGTTATCAGTATTGTACAGGAGGAGGAGGTGAGCTGTGACATCACCTATTGTGAGTGATGGATCCTGTGTTATCTACTGTATAAGAGGTGTTTTCAGTCATTGTACAGGAGGAGGAGGTGAGCTGTGACATCACCTATTGTGAATGGTGGATCCTGTGTTATCTACTGTATATAGAGGTGTTATCAGTCATTGTACAGGAGGAGGAGGTGAGCTGTGAATCCCTATTGTGAATGGTGGATCCTGTATTATCTACTGTATATAGAGGTGTTATCAGTCATTATACAGGAGGAGGAGGTGAGCTGTGACATCCCTATTGTGAGTGGTGATCCTGTTTATCTACTGTATATAGAGGTGTTATCAGTCATTGTACAGGAGGAGGAGAGTGAGCTGTGAATCACCTATTGTAAATGGTGGATCCTGTATTATCTACTGTATATAGAGGTGTTATCAGTCATTGTACAGGAGGAGGAGGAGGTGAGCTGTGACATCACCTATTGTAAATGGTGGATCCTGTGTTATCTACTGTATATAGAGGTGTTAGCAGTCATTGTACAGGAGGAGGAGGTGAATCATATATTGTAATGGTGGATCCTGTGTTATCTACTGTATATAAAGGTGTTATCAGTCATTGTACAGGAGGAGGAGGTGAGCTTGGCATCACTATTGTGAATGGTGGATCCTGTGTTATCTACTGTATATAGAGGTGTTATCAGTCATTGTACAGGAGGAGGAGGTGAGCTGTGATATCACCTATTGTAAATGGTGGATCCTGTATTATCTACTGTATATAGAGGTGTTATCAGTCATTATACAGGAGGGGAGGAGGTGAGCTGTGACATCACATATTGTAAATGGTGGATCCTGTGTTATTCTACTGTATATAGAGGTGATATCAGTCTTACAGGAGGAGGAGGTGAGCTGTGACATCACATATTGTGAATGGTGGATCCTGTGTTATCTACTGTATATAGAGGTGTTATCTGTCATTGTACAGGAGGAGGAGGTGAGCTGTGATATCACCTATTGTGAATGGTGGATCCTGTGTTATCTACTGTATATAGAGGTGTTATCAGTCATTATACAGGAGGAGGAGGTGAGCTGTGACATCATCTATTGTGAATGGTGGATCCTGTATTATCTACTGTATATAGAGGTGTTGTCATTGTACAGGAGGAGGACATGAGCTGTGATATCACCTATTGTGAAAGGTGGATCATGTATTATCTACTGTATATAGAGGTGTTATCAGTCATTACACAGGAGGAGGAGGTGAGCTGTGACATCACCTATTGTGAAAGGTGGATCATGTATTATCTACTGTATATAGAGGTGTTATCAGCCATTGTACAGGAGGAGGAGGTGAGCTGTGACATCACCTATTGTGAATGGTGGATTCTGTGTTATCTACTGTATATAGAGGTATCAGTCATTGTACAGGAGGAGGAGGTGAGCTGTGACATCACCTATTGAGAAAGGTGGATCCTGTATTATCTACTGTATATAGAGGTGTTATCAGTCATTGTACAGGAGGAGGTGAGCTGTGACATCACCTATTGTGAATGGTGGATCCTGTGTTATCTACTATATATAGAGGTGTTATCAGTCATTGTACAGGAGGAGGAGGTGAGCTGTGACATCACCTACTGTGAATGGTGGATCCTGTGTTATCTACTGTATATAGAGATGTTATCAGTCATTGGACAGGAGGAGGAGGTGAGCTGTGACATCACCTACTGTGAATGGTGGATCCTGTGTTATCTACTGTATATAGAGGTGTTATCAGTCATTGTACAGGAGGAGGAGGTGAGCTGTAACATCATCTATTGTGAATGGTGGATCCTGTGTTATCTACTATATATAGAGGTGTTATCAGTCATTGTACAGGAGGAGGAGGTGAGCTGTGACATCACCTACTGTGAATGGTGGATCCTGTGTTATCTACTGTATATAGAGATGTTATCAGTCATTGGACAGGAGGAGGAGGTGAGCTGTAACATCATCTATTGTGAATGGTGGATCCTGTGTTATTGTCATGGGTGTATCGCCACAAGGATCGTCGCGATTACACACTCTGACTTCTCACAGCTGAGTTGCTGTTTCTTTGTGTTTGGTAATGAGGGAGTTAATTTTACCTAGCTCTTTGCTAAGACTAGGTCCAGCCTGCCCGGCTGCTTTTGATTATGTTCTAATTAGATTCCTTCATATACCTGCCAGTCTGCTTGTTAGATGCCGGTGAAAGCATTCATGTAGTCTAGCAGACTGGATCGGTTCTGAGAATACTTAAGCTAAGAGTCCTTAGTTGTTTTTACTCTTACAGCTTATAGTTTATCTCTGAGACCTTAGGTGTTCCTACTGTGTGTGAGTGTTGTATGTAAGACTTTATTTACTTTATTTCTTGTCTTTCTTGTATGTCTTTCTGTTCATTAACCGTTACCTGTTCATTCCCTTTGGTGGTAATCAGGGTCCTTCTTAGGACTAGATTACAGTTGGCAGGGATTGATAGGAGACAGGGTTTACGCTGGTGGCCTGGACCTCTGTACCTTTAACAGTACCTCCAGGTAGAGGGATTAGTTAGGACCCCAGTTTAGGGTCAGCATAGACCCCGGTCACCCTCTAGCCGGAGACAGCGTATAACGGATTCCGTATTGACCCACTGGACATTGTCAGGTAATTCTATGTTATCATATATCTATGCGCATGTTATATTGTATGTTGCCCTTTTGATATAGATTACTGTCATCACATATATATATATATCTGCTATACAGCGTGACAGTTATCTACTGTACATAGAGGTGTTATCAATCATTATACAGGAGGAGGAGGTGAGCTGTGACATCATCTATTGTGAATGGAGGATGCTGTGTTATCTACTGTATATAGAGGTGTTATCAGTCATTGTACAGGAGGAGGAGGAGAGCTGTGACATCACCTACTGTGAATGGTGGATCCTGTGTTATCTACTGTATATATAGGTGTTATCAGTCATTATACAGGAGGAGGAGGTGAGCTGTGACATCACCTACTGTGAATGGTGGATCCTGTGTTATCTACTGTATATAGAGGTGTTATCAGTCATTGTACAGGAGGAGGAGGTGAACTGTGACATCATCTATTGTGAATGGTGGATCCTGTGTTATCTACTGTATATAGAGGTGTTATCAGTCATTGTACAAGAGGAGGAGGTGAGCTGTGACTTCCCCTATTGTGAATGGTGGATCCTGTGTTATCTACTGTATATAGAGGTGTTATCAGTCATTGTACAGGAGGAGGAGGTGAGCTGTAACATCATCTATTGTGAATGGTGGATCCTGTGTTATCTACTGTATATAGAGGTGTTATCAGTCATTGTACAGGAGGAGGAGGTGAGCTGTGACATCACCTACTGTGAATGGTGGATCCTGTGTTATCTACTATATATAGAGGTGTTATCAGTCATTGTACAGGAGGAGGAGGTGAGCTGTGACATCACCTATTGTGAATGGTGGATCCTGTGTTATATACTGTATATAGAGGTGTTATCAGTCATTGTACAAGAGGAGGAGGTGAGCTGTGACTTCCCCTATTGTGAATGGTGGATCCTGTGTTATCTACTGTATATAGAGGTGTTATCAGTCATTGTACAGGAGGAGGAGGTGAGCTGTAACATCATCTATTGTGAATGGTGGATCCTGTGTTATCTACTGTATATAGAGGTGTTAGTAGTCATTGTACAGGAGGAGGAGGAGGTGAGCTGTGACATCACCTATTGTGAATGGTGGATCCTGTGTTATCTACTCTATATAGAGGTGTTATCAGTCATTGTACAGGAGGAGGAGGTGAGCTGTGATATCACCTATTGTAAATGGTGGATCCTGTGTTATCTACTGTATATAGAGGTGTTATCTGTCACTGTACAGGAGGAGGAGGTGAGCTGTGACATCTCCTATTGTGAATGGTGGATCCTGTGTTATCTACTGCATATAGAGGTGTTATCAGTCATTGGACAGGGGGAGGAGGTGAGCTGTGACATCACCTATTGTGAATAGTGAATCCTGTGTTATCTACTCTATATAGAGGTGTTATCAGTCATTGTACAGGAGGAGGAGGTGAGCTGTGACATCAAATATTATGAATGGTGGATCCTGTGTTATCTACTGTATATAGAGGTGTTATCAGTCATTATACTGGAGGAGGAGGTGAGCTGTGACATCAAATATTATGAATGGTGGATCCTGTGTTATCTACTGTATATAGAGGTGTTATCAGTCATTGTACAGGAGGAGGAGGTGAGCTGTGACATCACCTATTATGAATGATAGATCCTGTCTTATCTACTGTATATAGAGGTGTTATCAGTCATTGTACAGGAGGAGGAGGTGAGCTGTGACATCACCTATTGTGAATGGTGGATCCTGTGTTATCTACTGTGTATAGGGGTGTTATCAGTCATTGTATAGGAGGAGGAGGTGAGCTGTGACATCACCTATTGTGAATGGTGGATTCTGTGTTATCTACTGTATATAAAGGTGTTATCAGTCATTGTACAGGAGGAGGAGGTGAGCTGTGACATCACCTATTGGGAATGGTGGATCCTGTGTTATCTACTTTATATAGAGGTGTTATCAGTCATTGTACAGGAGGAGGTGAGCTGTAACATCACCTATTGTGAATGGTGGATCATTTGTTATCTACTGTATATAGAGGTGTTATCAGTCATTGTACAGGAGGAGGAGGTGAGCTGTGATATCACCTATTGTGAATGGTGGATCATTTGTTATCTACTGTATATAGAGGTATCAGTCATTGGACAGGGGAGGGAGGTGAGCTGTGACATCACCTATTATGTCTGCAGAAAATTTTAAAAAAAAGTTCTTAAAAAAATATATATATTACAGTATATGTTGTATATAAATCTCTCTCTTTCTCTCTCTCTCTATATATCCTGATTTAAACAATAGATCATTTAGTGATGACACATTCCATGTAATAGTCCTCTGTATCAGGGTATGAGGATTATGCAGTTGTGGTGGATGCGAGCCATCACTGTACTACATCAATGGCCATTCATGTGACTGACAATATTGCGGTACTATCTTCTCCTCTGTCTGGCCGTTTTCTGACTTTAGTCTAATATATATTGGGCTGTTTCCCAGACAAGGTTATTTATGAATCAGGCAATAAGAAAAAGACCCTATTGGGAAATGTTTGGCTCCAAAGTTAGCTCCATACGCTGATGTCTTGTCCTGTGATCCGTGAGATTAGTTAGATTTTTTATCTGTACCTTGACCTGTTTTTCTAAAGGTGAAATGATAGTTAAATGAGCTGAAGGTCGTCTGACCGGCAATAATCACTCACTGTGCCCATTGTTCACTGGCCATGATTTGTCTCTTACAATGGAATTTGAAGGAGAACCTGATGGCCTCAAACGTTGGATGTATTTTTGGTTTCGACATTCACAAAAGACGTATACTACACATTGGGGATACGCGCTGCAGCCATTGTCCCTAGTATTGCAGGTCTTAGGGGACTAAAGCCTGGTAAAGGTTCAGTAGAGGCGAGGGCGCTTGTATCACTGAGGAATACGACTGTTACACATTGGGTAAGCCCCGGTGTGTCCTCATCCTTTTGATGTGGAGAACCTATGGAGAACTACAATTTTTTAGATGCCAGAAGACACTAATACAGTAAAGATGTATATCTTCGTACCGTGTTAGCCAGTAGATAGAAAAATATTTAGAGCTGAGAGTCCTCAGTGGTTGATACCTTTTAATGGCTGACTGAAAAGATGGTAACAAATTGCAAGCTTTCCAGACTACTCAGGTCTCTTCATCAGGCATAGACTAATACAAAATCTGAAGAATCACATATTTATACACAAAAACACAGAAAAAATGCAATAGGTAAGACAAGTGACGTGAAGCAGAACTGTCATTATGGCAGAAGGATGAACATAAATATTGGAACAGTTCATAGATAAGGAGTGTGAAAGTTTTATTACCCTCTGATTGGGGTCTGGTAATGTTTTGTGATGTTTTCACAGGGTATTTGGAGTAAATTCCTTAATTGATGTAATAGGCCATAAAACCATGTGACAGGTTCATTCCAGCATTAAGAGTGTCAAAGGTCACCATCAATTTGTATTCGCAAATTCTTCTCTGTCTCTGAGATGTGAATCTGCTTCTTAGTACCAGTATTTTCATATCTGACATGCTATGATCAGGGGAGCAAAAATGTTTTGCCACAGGTAGATCCATTCTTTTTTCTCTTATTGTGTGGCGATGAGAATTCATCCTTGTTCTCAGTTTTTGCCCGGTCTCTCCCACATACAGACCCCCAGTTGGACATTTAGTACATATAATTAGGTACACAACATTAGATGTGATGCAGCTGAAAGTACCTGGGATCTTGTAGTCCCGATGTGAGTTGGGGATCTTTATCTTGTCCGTGGTCATTATAGATGCACAGGTTTTGCATTTCTTCTTGTTGCAAGGAAAGGTTCCTGCAGCTGTTGGGGAGGACAGGGAACTTCTGACAATGATGCTTCTTAGATTTGGGGGCTGCGTAAAACACAGTAGTGGGGGGTCTGGAAATATGGATTGTAATCGGGCATCTTTTTGTAGTAAAGGTTGTAGTTTCCGTGCAGCTCCCATTAGCATCTCCAGATTTGGATTGTAGGTGACCACTAGAGGCACCCGGTTATTTTCTTCTTTAGCTTTGTAATGTAGCAGGTGATTCCTTGATATTCTGGTGGCTCTTGTAATTTGGTTTTCAATTGTTCTTGGATGGTAGCTCTGATTTAAAAAGGTCTTTCTAAGGCGACCAAGGTGTTCATCTCTATCCATGGGGTTGGAACATATACGGTTGTATCTGATGGCTTGGCTGTAGACAATAGAGTTTTTTATGTGTTTTGGATGGAAACTGTCCCATTTAAGATATGTTGGACGGTCGATTGGCTTCTGATACAGGGATGTCTCTATTTCATTGTCCTTCAGTTTAATGATGGTGTCCAAAAAGTTAATTTCAGTACTGGAGTAGTTGAGTGTTAAGTTGATGGTGGGATGAAATTGATTGAACTGTTCGTGGAACGTCTTTAGCTGTTGCTCAGACTCCGTCCAGATGATTAAAATGTCATCAATGAGACACTAAAACACTTTATAAAATGGTCACCAGTTTTTATTTTTTTTGTTGCAATTTGAGTCAAAAATCTGGCTCATTTAAGCTTAATACCTCTCCCTCAACGCATTGTCCTCAATATCTGAACATGACAGCGATACAGGAATGTAAGGAATAATAATACACACTGGGAACCAGAAACAGATGGCAGCTTTCGTTTTGGAAGAGTGACAAACAGAAGATAAAGCTGTCAAAATCACAGATTAATGAATGTGTGGTGAGAAAAGTCCTACAGAGTGATGAAAGCCAAGAGCGAGGATCTCCTCAACTCTCCTGAGATGAACGCGGCAGTCACAAATAAGAAGCGTAAAATACACAACCGAGGCTCCTCAAAAATGAAGGAAAGAGGTAAGACGCCTAAAAAGAGATTCCTGGTCAGTATGTTGAAGCTTAGGGGCATTAGGGTGGCAGCTCTCTCTCCCAACTTCTTGATACACAGGCGCGCTCGGCAGAGAGACAGCCACTACCAGACTCTGCCGGCAGGGGTTGATCTCGTCGAGAACAAAAGGATCATCAGTCCAAAATCAGACATGCCAGATTGTTATCATCCACAACATCATCTGTTGGGGAGAGTTGGGCTGCCCCCCATATTCTTCAGCCAAGTTTGTCTATGTCGACACTCGAGACGCTCGCCGCTCAACTGATAGCGGTGCCAGCAGCGGCGCCAGCAGCTCCATCATTACTGTAGTGGCCGGGAACTGCAGATCCACCTCCTATTCAAATGAGCCAGCTGTCAGTCAGTGCTTACATCCGCCGGTCTCGGTGGCATAAGCGGTAACTGTAATTGCTCCGGGCATGCTTGCATAACTGAAAGCCGGCGGCTCCCAGAAGAAATAATGTTCATTTTCTCCTGGGTGCCGGATTTTCAGTCCTGCGGCCAGGCACCCGCACTTATATTTGCAGGTTAATAGCATTATCGGACCTAACAGGTTCCCTGTAATACATTTGTGTGACCACAACAAGCAAGGAGCTCTGCCAGTGGAGTGTGGGGCACACGGGATTTGTCAACTCTTACATTGGATCCGTAACATCTCCTCTTTTTTTCTGGGAACCTCCATGATGTTCTGGAAGAGTTGACAATTACGTATTACAGACTTTGCTTTTGGTCCCCAAAGCTTCAAGTTACACCATTGCCAGCCACTATGACAGTAGTTAGGGCTACTATTCTACAATATTAATATTTTACCAGCGTTATTTTTGTTGAAATAATGCTTATTATTGTATATATTGCATCAAACACTACTTAATACAGTTTAATAGTGCATGAGTTTCTGTCTCCAGCAATAGTGTTATATTGCCAATAATGCACTATTAAAAAAAAACAAAAAAAAGCGTGACGTTCCTGTTCACTGTGTGTGTAGCTGGAGCACATTTTACTTTCACTTTGCAAGCTGACAAACAAGATGCTAAGATCCTAAGCTATAAGAAATACCAGTTGTGAGCTGTGTTACTGTTGGTCCTGAATAATTATACATTTACTATTGAAAGGCTGAGATTTTCTCTGCTGTAGATGTACCAGTTCTCTGAATGCTGAGCCATGTATAACCCACCCACACCACTGACTGGCAGATTCCTGTGCGCACTGTGCATAGGCAGAAAACTGCTAATCAGTGCTGGGGAGAGGTTGGACTGGGAGGCACAAGACAACTAGTCCTGTAGTGATAATCTACGGATGATAAAACACTGATCTTATTGAAACAACAACACATAGCCTAGTAAGTGACACATTGAAATCAGGGTCTCTGCCCCTACATCATAATGCTCTCAGATTACATAAGAAACAAAATTCCTGACAGATTCCCTTTAAGAAGGAAGGTACTGGTAGGGAAGTACTTAGATGTTTCCATTACTATGAGTACAAAAATAAGTAAACTCACTGCCTGCAAAGGAAGTAGCAAGAGGAGTCACCTTCTGAGCGAGATCGGTTTTCATTTTTTCCCAAGGGTGCTTTGGCTGAAGTTTCTCCAATTTTCTAGGGGTAAGGTTTCTCCTTGTGGAGAGTGACATACCAGCTCTGGCGTGTCGAGGTAAGGAGGCTTATTCGCCGTGCAATGCTCCTCTGGGAAATTTTAATATGCAAATTGCCTCTTCAAACAAAGAGGACTTGTACTCTATAGCGCCACCTATTGGAAGTAGCGATCCTACAAGTCACAATCAACCCTTTAACGAGTCTTGTAATATGACTTAGGATAAAAGCCAAATCAGAATCTCCATTTGCAGACACGGTGTTTCGGACTGTTGGTCCTCGTCAGTGCAAAGTAGGAGAGATCTGATTTGGCTAGATGAGAGGCTCTGGACTGGGGTCTGGGGGTCCCGTGCAGGGGTGGGATTCAAATTTTTAACAACAGGTTCTGTGTTTGTGCGTCGGTAAACCACACCCATTTTTAAGCCACACCCTTTTTAAGCCACACTCATTTTGAAGCCACACCCCCGAAGCCTGCGGAATGGGATTCCCTCAAGAGGTTCTGCAGCAGCTGGGTTGTGATTCATACATATATGTTCCCTCCGCAGCTGCAGAACCTCTTTTTAAAGAAGGGGGGAGGTATAGCTAGTCAGAGGCTGAAGGATTACATCACTGCTCCCCACGTTCTACTGGGACTTGTAGTCCTGGAGGAACTGCAGGATCCAGATGTGATTAATTTTTTCCACATAAAAGGTTTTAGGCAAAACAGGTTCTGCAGCAGCAAGGCAGCCCCTCATAGCTTCACAAAAACCACTCCACTCTCCTTCCCTTCCCTCTTTAAAATGAGGTTCTGCAGCAGCTAAGGAGCCGCAGGCAAGAAGGAAGGGCTCCTGGCACTGAATGTGCCTAAATAATACAGTGCCCAAATAATACAGTCACAGAGTGCCCAAATAATACCGTCACATAATGCTCAAACAATACAGTGCCCAAATAATATCATCACATAGTGCTCATATAATACCTCATACAGTGCCCAAATAATACAGTGACATACTGCCCAAATAGCACATACTGCCCAAATAGTCTCCAGGCCAGGCCAGCCCCAGGCAGCGCCGCAGCTCAGGCAGCTGCTCACACTGTCATACAGTGCTGAGGGCCACTGCCCAGCCCCAAATAATACAGTGACATACTACACTCACTGCCCAAATAGAACTTAGCACATACTGCCCAAATAGTCTCCAGGCCAGGCCAGCCCCAGGCAGCGCCGCAGCTCAGGCAGCTGCTCACACACACAGTACCTCAGAGACTCTGCAGCTCTGCCTCGCAGCCTCTGCTCTCTCCTCTCTCTTCAGCTCCTCCTCGTGACTGAAGATGGCCGCGGCGCGCCGCTACCCAATCGCCGCACTGCAGAGATCATTCCGCGGGGGCTGGGGCTGGCGGTGTGTTGCGGCCAGAGGCGTATCTAGGCTTTCTGGCACCTGGGGCAAGAATTTGTTTCGGCGCCCCCCCCCCCGCACACATGCGATTTGCACACTTAGTCATGTACCGACGAGCTGCTCTCCCTAATGCTCTCAATGTTCAGTGAAAAACTGAGAGAAGCAGGAAGAGAAGCTCGTTGTCACAGGACCATAAGTATGAAAATGGCATGAGTGAAGTGTCCATGTGATGACTGCTGGAACCTGCAGAGCTGAATCCTGACATTGCAGCTTCTGAATTCTCACAACTAATGCACTGCACACTTTTAGGATTCTCCATTACGGTGGCGAGAGTACACGGTCATGTCAGCACAAGCATGTGATTTATATACTTCTGGCCACATTCCGACTAGACGTGCCCGGCCTCGCTCCGTTCATTTTCATTGAGTGAGGCCACACACGTCTAGTCAGCATGTGACCGCATGTATGTAAATTACTGGCACGAGAGAATCCTAACAGCGTGCAGTGAGCACTGTGAGAATTCAGAAATTGACTAATTCTCATGTTTTTATTTATTTTAGGAGCATTAAAGGGGCTGTCCAGGTTTGTGCTGAGTCTGCAGTCATTCTATGTGACACAGACCTGGAGAACCCCTTTAATGCTCCTAACAAATAAAGACATGAGAATTAGTCAGTATCACAAATAATATTTACATCCAGGTACCTTATAGATGACGCTGTCTCTGGAGTCGTTCTCCTTTTCTTCATCTTGTCCAGATCCCATGATGAGTTTTCTCATCCACAGCCGTCTCTGCAGACCTCCATCTTCTCTGCTCTTCTGCACCAACTCTCCGCATGATGCCCTTAAAGACAGAGGAGTCATTATAATGCCCCTAAATAAAAATATCTGCAATATACTGTCACCTCACACTATTCCCCTCCCTCCTCACACATCCCCCTGTTCAGCATACTGTCTCCTCATATATTTACCCCCTCACTATACTGTCTGCTCACACATACCCCTGACTCCCCATACTGTGTCCACATACATTCACCCGTTCACCCATACTGTCTGCAACCATCCCCCATACTGTTTCCTCATACATACATACTCTTCAGTACCCTCAAATCCCCCCACACATATTAAATACCCCATCCCCACTCCAAATCCCCAGCCCCACACATAAAATAGCCCCCCATCCCACTCCAAATCCCCCACACATAAAATAGCCCCCCATCCCCACTCCAAATCCCCCACACATAAAATAGCCCCCCATCCCCACTCCAAATCCCCCCACACATAAAATAGCCCCTCATCCCCACTCCAAATCCCCCACACATAAAATAGCCCCCCATCCCCACTCCAAATCCCTCCACACATAAAATAGCCCCCCATCCCCACTCCAAATCCCTCCACACATAAAATAGCCCCCCATCCCCACTCCAAATCCCTCCACACATAAAACAGCCCCTCATCCCCACTCCAAATCCCCCCACACATAAAATAGCCCCCCATCCCCACTCCAAATCCCCCCACACATAAAATAGCCCCCATCCCCACTCCAAATCCCCCCACACATAAAATAGCCCCCATCCCCACTCCAAATCCCCCACACATAAAATAGCCCCTCATCCCCACTCCAAATCCCCCACACTAAAACAGCCCCCCATCCCCACTCCAAATCCCCCCACACATAAAATAGCCCCTCATCCCCACTCCAAATCCCCCCACACATAAAACAGCCCCCCATCCCTACTCCAAATCCCTCCACACATAAAATAGCCCCCCATCCCCACTCCAAATCCCTCCACACATAAAACAGCCCCTCATCCCCACTCCAAATCCCCCCACACATAAAATAGCCCCCATCCCCACTCCAAATCCCCCACACATAAAATAGCCCCCATCCCCACTCCAAATCCCCCCACACATAAAACAGCCCCTCATCCCCACTCCAAATCCCCCACACATAAAATAGCCCCCCATCCCCACTCCAAATCCCCCCACACATAAAATAGCCCCCCATCCCCACTCCAAATCCCCCCACACATAAAACAGCCCCCATCCCCACTCCAAATCCCCCCACACATAAAATAGCCCCCATCCCCAAATCCCCCACACATAAAGTAACCCCCCATCCCCACTCTAAATTCACCCCCCATACTCACACATTATGCCCCCCCATCTTCGGTGGTATCTTCAGCTCCATATTGGAGCACACTTACCACCATCGTTCCCCCACCTTGTCGCCGCCGGCCAGTGACGTCAGCAGCGTGATCACATGACCTGATCACGCTGCTGGCGTCGCTCTGACCCGCAGTCAGAGCTTCAATTGTACTGGCGTCTGTATAGATGCCAGTGCAATTGATCCCTGGGAGCCGGCACGCAGCAGCTTCTCTGCGCCGGCTGTCAGCTTCACAGCCGGCACAGGGAGCCGCCGACTCTCAGGCGCAAAATAGTTCCGGATCGCCGCTCTCATTCTCCCCGGTTCGGAGAACCGGCTGCTTTTTGAACAACCGGTTCCATCGAACCGGGGAGAACCGGCTGAATCCCACCCCTGGTCCCGTGTCTGCAAATGGAGATTCTGATTTGGCTTTTATCCTAAGTCATATTACAAGAGTCGTTAAAGGGTTGATTGTGACTTGTAGGATTGCTACTTCCAATAGGTGGCGCTATAGAGTACAAGTCCTCTTTGTTTGAAGAGGCAATTTGCATATTAAAATTTCCCAGAGGAGCATTGCACGGCGAATAAGCCTCCTTACCTCGACACGCCAGAGCTGGTATGTCACTCTCCACAAGGAGAAACCTTACCCCCAGACCCCAGTCCAGAGCCTCTCATCTAGCCAAATCAGATCTCTCCTACTTTGCACTGACGAGGACCAATAGTCCGAAACACCGTGTCTGCAAATGGAGATTCTGATTTGGCTTTTATCCTAAGTCATATTACAAGACTCGTTAAAGGGTTGATTGTGACTTGTAGGATCGCTACTTCCAATAGGTGGCGCTATAGAGTACAAGTCCTCTTTGTTTGAAGAGGCAATTTGCATATTCCAATTTTCTACTGATTCTCCAGGATGACAAACCGAAACCAAAGGAATACATTTTACAATAACTCTAGTGTGGCTGTCATATAGAAATAATAAGTGACTAAGAAGAGTGACAGTTCAGATAACAAATCTTATGTATGTGCCAAGAAAAACACCAATGAGGCCTCGTACTAACAAGGAAACATCTCCAGAAATAGGACTCAGCAATGTTCCTCTGCAGCTTGGAGCATACCTGCCTATGTCTCTTATTCTTATCTCTTATGTAAAAATGACTATGTCTATAGAGAAAACTAGCATCAATTACATCTTGACAATGACGTCTGCTCAGAAGTGGGGCTACTGTCTGCTGAGGCATGGCTCCCCACTCTTCCAGAAGGGCGGCCCTCAGGGCATTGAGGTTCTGGGGTACAGAGTTATGAGTCTCTACACAGTGACTCAGCCGATCCCAGAGGTTTTCAATGGGATTCAGGTCTGGAGAAAGTGCAGGCCGCTCCATGTGAGGTCCCCAAGTCTCCAGCAGCCGCTCCCTAATGATGTGACCTTGATGATCTAGAGCAGACCAGGGCAAGGGGCGGCCCGCGGCCCGCATCCGGCCCGCCGGCTGTCAGCGACCGGCCCGCGGAGGCGCTCCGGCAGTCTCAGGGCCCCGGCATCAGCTGGCACGATACTTACCTCTCCCGTGCCTCCACTGCTGCAGCTCCGGGCTCCACCGGCGCTTCCTCTCACAGCCGGCCGCTGAATGACGTCATCATTCAGCGGCCGGCTGTGTCAGAGAGCAGGGACGCTGGACAGGTAAGACGTGTCTCTGTGTGTTTCTGTGTCTATGTAGTGCGGTGCTGTGTGTGTGTGTGTGTGTGTGTGTATGTATGTGAGAGAGTGCTTATGTGCTGTCTGTGTGTGATGATGGGCAGGCATTGCTGGTAATGGGGAGGCATTGCTGATAATGGGGAGGCATTGATGATGATGATGGGGAGAAGATGATGATAATGGGCATGCATTGATGATAATGGGGAGAAGATGATGATGGGGAGAAGATGATGATGATGATGATGATGATGGGCAGGCATTGATGATGATGGGGAGAAGATGATGATAATGGGCAGGTATTGATGATAATGGGCAGGCATTGATGATGGGGAGAAGATGATGATGGGCAGGCATTGCTGATAATGGGGAGGCATTGATGATGATGGGGAGAAGATGATGATAATGGGCAGGTATGTATATATACAGTATATATATATATATATACATATATATATATATATACAGTATTGGGTAGAACGGAGTTAATTATATTAGTCCGGCCCTCTAAAACCATCCCAATTTCTCATGCGGCCCCCTGGCAAAATTAATTGCCCACCCCTGATCTAGAGCATGGTCATCCATGAAGATGAAATTAGCCCTTTGTTGTTCGTGCAGAGGCACAATGACTAGATTAATGATGTTCCGGTAGTAGGGACTTGTCACTGGACCATTCACATAGTGTAGGGCAGTTCTGTATTAACTAGACACACCTGCCAACACTGTAACACCACCACCACCAAAGGCTCGTCTGGTGACAACAGTGGCTGATACATAGAGTTCTCCTTGACGTCTTCAACATTGTTACCGCCATCATTTCTGTGCAGTATGAACTGATTTTCATCGGTGAACAGAACTGAGGCCCACCTGGTCCCTCATCCAACGTAGATGCAAGACGATGACGCCTGTGCCTGGTGTTGTGGTTAAGCACCGTTGCAGGTTGTCTAGCATGCAGACCACGCTGATGTAAACAGTTTTCAATGATTTAACATGACACTTGAATGCCTCTCACCTCCAATAAATGTGCCTGGAGTTGTGTGGCATTCATCATCCAATTCTGCAGGGCATTGTTCACAATGAAGCGGTCATCAGTGGGATGCGGTCAAAGGACGTCCACTTCTCTTCCTTTCTGTGACTCTTCCAGTCTCTGTATCTCTGTTGCACCTGCTGATGACTCTGTGACTCTCTAAGTTCAGTGGTCACTTGCATTTGAGATAATTCTGCTTGAAGCCTCAAGATGGCGAGTTCCTGGTGATCAAATATTGGATGTTGTCTTGGTCTCATGATGTAAAAATGTTAACAGCATGATGAGGAGGACTATTTAATACCAATTCTAACTGACCTCTGAAATTTATTGGCCAATTCATGGATCAAACACCTATTGTGAATTTTGCCATTAATCGCCTTGTTAGAGAACAGCAACTTGAGCAAAAAGTAGTCAAACACTGAACAGTTGGACATGGGCATCCAAAAGTTTAGAAATGTAAAATTAAGTTCACCTGAAAAGGTTAGACGGGGTAAACAGTTCAAATGGAGATAATGTGTAGAGTTAACGAACAGTAGATAAAGTAATAGCAGTTCTGGTTGGGAAAACTTATCCTGTCAGTTGTCTCTCAGGCCGTGGAAGTTACAAGGCAGGCGAGGGCGCCAACAACGGCTGGCGCGGTGCTTGTCCGCTGCGGTCCTGAAGATCCCGATGATCCGTCTCCTGGCGACAGCTGTTGGCCTCGGGTGGCTTCCGTTGAGTCTCTAGTCCATATCCTGATTTAGCCGAGAGAGCGTAGGCCACTGCACTGTCTGAACTCAATGTGGCATAGCAAATGTATGCTGGGGGGTCAGGGCGCAGGTAACGGTCCCACACCCGGTCTTTCTTGGGCAGGATGTGCACAGTACTCACGGGCCCGGAGCGCTTGGCACCTAATTTCGTGGTGAACAATGAGCACGCTGCACGTCTCTCCTCACAGTCTCTGTCAGTGGTGGCGGGGTTGAGGGACGGAGCACTCACTTCACCCTGCTGAGCGCTGTTTCTCCCCGCCAAGTCTGACAATTTCCGCGCGCGCTGTGGCTGCACAGGCTTAGCCCACACCCCTGCTTCTGGAGACCAAGATTGGTCTGGTCCCCTAAGTTTTCCCCCGGGCAACAGAGGAGACAGTCCCGACAGTTCCGGAACCGGTGCAAAGCAGGTACCCTGGGCACGGTCTTTCTTCTTACACCTACTGTATATAGGTAAACAAATGGTATAAAGACACATATGGATCCAGACGGAGGACAAAATATAGGTGGCCAATGACAACGTTAAAGTGTAAGTCAGGAAAAGCTTCTAACAGACTTTCAGCTATGTGCATAGACGAGAGTCATCTTGTTCTTCAGCCTTAAATCGCACCAGAAGATATGGTCTTTCTTAGTCAGACCTTTGTAGTGTAAAGAGGCCGAGAGCGGTAGTCACGACTGAGCTGCTGTCCCGTTTCGCCCAGGCACTTTGCAGACAAGGGGTGTCCAAGTCCCAGTGTGCTGTAGGTGTGGGGTGCACCATACTCACTAGTAGGCCATAGGCCTCTATGGTTCCTTACTCAGGAGCCACTGCATAATGCATGGGACACCAAGGTCTTTGTAGCAATCAAACTTTTACTAAGCAGTGTAAGTTCATCAGTAGGGCACAAGTAGGAAAGGAAACAGGAATTTGCACTTGCTTCTTAATACACTTCCTCTCCAGTTCTGCCACCCATTTGTCCTGGACTACTCCAAACCTGCAGACTCCACCAGCCTCAGGTATTCGTGTCCACTCCGGTAGTGCACCTGGGACAGGCCACCTGCCCCTTACGGAATTCCACGTCCACTGACCTCGTGATGCTAGAAGACAAGGCCCGTACCTTGGTACCTGGTCCAAGCCCAATGGTCCAGACGATCTTGGAATGTCCATCAGGGAAATCTATTCGGCCTCCCACTACCTCAAATAGTTGGTCCATGCTGCCCCTGCCTACCCACCACACCTGAACTTGGCCTTCACTGACACTGAACTCCCTCTAACCAGAAAGTGCCCCCCTTTTATTGACACAAGTGGCCACCCACTAGGCTAGTTCTATCCTTAACCATTTCCAATCTACATGCTAAACTTATTATCCTCATTCTATATCTTATGCTATCCTAAGGTTATCCTATGCTATACTCACATTATGCATTAACACTTTACAAACTGTACATCACCATAATGAATTACATTAGACACACATTACTTTTCCATAGAAAACCTCACAACAGTATTCACATGGCATGTCTGTTATCTTCAGGGGCAGGAACAGGGTAAGTCCACATCGATACAGTAGTAGGCAGAGGTAAAGAAAAATATACCAAGTGTATAGGCATTTGTAGCTGGGTACTACGCTAATTGGGATGGTGTACCACCAATGGCAGCAGGCTAGATGACTGCTATGGAGCTCACAAGTGGGGTACTTAATGGCCGAATACCCTTCCTGGCATGCGTCCACTTTCATCAACATCAGGTGTATATGAGTGTGACACATCTGTCTCGGCTTGGAGGGCTACACCTCAGTCCTCTAAGGCCGCTGCTCTCTTCTGTGCGCCAACTCGGATTTTACATGTGGCCCAACGTACCTCTGTTACATCACCTTTCTAGGCCTTTTAAGGCCCATTTGGACACACCTCTGTTTCTGAGCTCAAAACCAGAACTGTGTTCTACAGACTTGAATTTTTATCTACTATGTCCTTATCCAAGTCCTCAATTCCTGTTGTGTCCTCCTGCTTCAGTGGCTTCCAGCCAATCCAGCATTGCTAGTTTGTCTGCTGTTTGCATTCCCCAGTTTTCCGAAACCTCTTCTCTAGGGATGAACGAATGTGCTCAGTGATACTTGGATATCACTAAAGTATCTGGGCAGTGGCGTAACTAGAAATGGCGGGGCCCCACAGCAAAATTTTGAACGGGGCCCCCTCTCCCAAACGGGCGGCGGGGGGGCGGGGTTCTGATAGTGGGCAGAGCCAATAGCAGTGGGCGGAGCAAATCACAGCAATTCTCTAGGCCCAAAAAATACTCTTCAGTCTCATAACGGCCAGCTTTTTGCCCAAATCAGAGCTGTATTTAAAGCAGACATTATGGAAACACAATATAATATAATGGACTGGTAGCAATGCAGCCCCCTTATGCTACCATTACTAGTAACCATGTCCCGCATAACTATTAATGCAGGCACATTATGCCCCCATAACTAGTAATAAGCCCTCTTATTCTCCCATCAGTAGTAATGTGCCCCTCAAGTAGTAATGCAGCCAAGAATGCAGAGTTATCACTCACACAGTATGTGCCCCCGTTAATCTTCGGTGGTATCTTCAGCTCCACAGTGGAGCACACTCACCACCAGTCTTCACCCTTCTGGGCGCCGCCGACGAGTGACGTCAGCAGCGTGATCACATGACATGATCACGCTGCAGACGTCGCTCTGACCCGGGGTCAGAGCTTCAATTGTACTGGCGTCTGTATAGACACCAGTGCAATTGATTCCTGGGAGACGGCACGCAGCAGCTTCTCTGCGCCGGCTGTCAGCATGACAGCCAGCACAGGGAACCGCCGACTCTCAGGCCATGGGCGGCGGAACACAGCCGCAGGGGAGACAGCTGCAGCAGGGACGGGCCCCCTGCTAGCCCGGGCCCTATGGCAGCTGCTTCCCTGCTTCCACGATAGTTCCGCCCCTGTATCTGGGTGCTCGGATGTGCTCGGCACTCGATGAGCATTAACTGGTGCTCGGTTTTGTAGCTCGACTCCTCATCCTGCATGTTTGGCGACTGTAACATAGAAAATAAACATGCAGGGAAAGTCCAGGCAGTATTGGATTGGGATCGTCCTGAGGATTTAAAGGCGTTACAAAGGTTTTTAGGTTTCACCAACTACTACCGTAAGTTCATGAAAAACTTTTTATAAGTAACCAAACTTCTTACGGATATGATTAGGAAGGGGATGGACTCTTCCAAGTGGTCCAGTCCTACCAAGGAGGCATTTGATACATTAAAGAGGTGTTTTTCATCTGTACCGATCCTCATACAGCCAGATGTCTCTCAGCCTTTTATCGTTGAAGTCGATGCCACTGAGGTGGGAGTAAGGGCTGTGCTGTTGCAGGGTGCGTCTCCTGGTAAAGAGCGTCCATGTGCTTATTTTTCCAAAAAACTGTCGTCGGCAGAGAAAAATTATGACATCGGTAACAGGGAATTCTTGGCAATCAAGTAGGCTTTTGAACAGTGGCGACATTTTTTGGAGGGAGCTGTTCATCCGGTTATGGTGATCACAGATCATAATAATCTGGTATATTTGGAATCGGCTAAACGTCTAACGCCTTGACAGACAAGATGGGCATTGTTGTTTACCAGATTTAACTTTTCGTCACATATAGGCTGGGGAACAAAAACATTAAGGTAGATGCCTTATCTTGTTGTTTTCCTGGGGGGAGGAAATAATTGTGAACCGTTACCTATTCTACAGAAAGGGGTGGTCATAGCGTCTATATGCTCCAATCTGGAAAGAGAGGTTGTTGACGCTCAGGGGGATGCCCCTGCTGCCCGTCCACTTGGTAAACTGTTTGTTCCTGTTAATCTTCATCTAAGAGTCCTTAGTGAACATCACGATTCAGTCTTGGACGGACATCCTGGTAATAAAGCCTCCACTGATCTTCTTACTCAGCACTTTTGGTGTCCAGGAGTTCATCAGGATGTCCAGGAGTATGTAGCTGCCTGCAGTATCTGTGCACGTCCTAAGACTTCTCATAGTTGTTCGTCGGGGGCTCTCCAACCATTGGAGATTCCCAGAAGACCTTGGACTCTTTTCTTGGTCAATTTTATCACGGATCTACCCACAGGGAATACTGTGGTGGTAGATAGATTCAGTAAGATGTCTCATTTTATTGCATTACCTGCTTTACTGAACGCCAAGTCCTTGGCGCAAAGTTTCGTCAGGGAAATTGTAAAATAAAATTACATTGGATCCCGACCGATATTGTTTCTGAGTGGGGGATGCAGCTTGTTTCCAAGTTTTCTAGGAATTTTGCACCCGTCTGGGAATCCATCTGTCATTTTCTTCTGCATTTCACCTGCAGTCTAATGGGCAGACTGAACGGGTTAACCAGAATCTGGAGACTTATCTTAGGTGTTTTGTGTCTGAGAATCAGGAGGATTGGGTTTGCAGTAAATAATCATTGTCATGAATCTATTGGTAAGTCCCCTTTTTAGGGGCGTATGGGTTCTATCCTCAGTTCAGCTCATTTAATAAAAATCATCCTTCTGAATTACCTGAAGAGGAACGGTTTTCATCATCTATTACGTCCATATGGCAGGGGATTACTAATAATTTGAGGAAGATGGGATTCAAATATAAGAGTGTGACTGATCGGAGATGTTTGGTGGATCTGGACCTGTGTGTTGGTGACTTGGAGTGGTTATCCTCTAGGAACATTAAGTTGAAGGCTCCATCTTGGAAACTGGGTACCAGGTTTATCAGTCCTTATAAGATTATTACCATCGTCAATCCTGTAGCTTTTTGCCTTGCTTTGCTGCCCACCTTTAGGATCCATAATGTATTTCATCATTCTCTCCTCAAAAATACGTTACATCTTCGATACCATCACCACTACCACAGCTCCTGTCATTGTCGATGGAAACTTGGAGTTTCAGATTGCGAAAATCATGGATTCTTGTTTAGTTCGTCGGTCGCTTTAGTATCTGGTACATTGGAGGGGGTATGGTCCTGAGGAGAGGATGTGGGTACCAGCATCTGACGTTCATGCGGCCAGACTGATCCAGTCTTTTCATGTGGCACACCCCAATAAACGCAGGTCCTGAGGTTCCGGAGGTCCCTCATAGAAGGTGGGGTTCTGTCACTGGGAAACCACAACAGAGAGGAGCCAGAAGACTGCAGCATCTGATTGCTCCTACTCCTGCACTGAAAAGAAGCACTTTTTCTTTTTAAATGGTGTTCATTTCTTTTGGCAGAAAAGGGGTTAATCGGCCATTTTAGAGACTCTGGGAGTATGAGCCTCAGCTGAGCTCGGTTAGCCACTCCCATCCCTATAGCATCTGTGTCCTGATTCAAACCCTGATTTTCATGCAGCAAAAGAGCTAGCTTTTGCTGCATGGTTGGGTAGAGAGGTGTCTATATGAGGAGTTTGGAGGAGTTATGTGTGACTGTTGAATGGTTTGTAAGTGTAATAATTCCCTTTCCTCCTGTTACTTTGCTTATTCCCCTATCCTCCACTCCCCATGCATTCCTCTGTATATATGTGAGTGAATATTTGTATGTTTGGTGTTTCAGTTTACCCTTGTTTGTGTTGCCTTGTTCGTTGGGTTGGTGTGCTGTGGTGCACAGTAGCGCCCCTCTTCCCTGGGTGGGGGAGAGAACAGACGGAGTGCTGATTCAGGAAATAAGGCAAGGGTGGCGGCCCCGGCATCTTCACCTTCAGAAGTATCCCGGGGAATAGGGCGAGCTAGGGTGCACCAAGGAGGAACATACCAAGGAGGTGCCTTTAGGTGCGGTGACAAGCGCTGTTTATGCTGTAAAATCATAAATTGTGAGACTAATCAACTCATTTCGCAAAATTCCAAAGTTAAGTTCATCCATATACAAGAACTATCTTGCGATTCCGATTTTGTTGTGTATGTGTTCACCTGTATCTGCGGACTCCAATATGTGGGTCAGACAACTCAGACATTATGGAGCCGCATGAACAGCCACAGACACCCCGTTAAAAAAGTTTTTTTTAAAGCGAAGCTTATCTAAACACCTTACTATCGTACATAACAGAGATTTCAATGTGATTAAAGTCACTCATCTAGAACAAATACCCATCACAACGAGAAATAGAAAATCCATTCTCAATGACAAAAAGTCATATTGGAGTTATAAATTGGGGACCCTTAATCCAGATGGCTTAAATGAAACGCTAGAATCGGTGTGATAGAGCACTTTAATTTATTTTTCCCTTTATTTTATTTTTTTAATTTTACTCATTTTTTTCCAAATTTTTCCTTTTTTTTCTTTTCATTTTTCAGATTCATTTTCATCTTTATTTTTATTTTTTTTTCTATATATAATTTTTTTTTTACGAGGGTTTTTTTTCTTTTTCCTTTCCTTTTTTTAATGTATTGAATGCTCCTTTCAAGACATTAAGAGAAGCTACTTCAATTTACAACTTTATCCCATTCAGATATATAGACATCCTAATACAGGATCTTTATAAACATTAGGTTGTCCCACAGTTACTTGACTATGTATTCCCCTATACCAACTGGGTCCCTCGTTACCTTAAGTTCAGATGGTTTGTTTGATCAGGACCGTTCCCATTGCATCTCAGTGGGATAGTGGAAGCTCTGCAGAAAGCAGAGACTATTGTCTGCGATTGCACTAACAGAGATCTGGTTTTAGAATCCTTTTCCACTCCCTCTTGTGCACAATTTGGTGTGGGATTTGAATCCCTCAATGCTTGGGAAACCGCATATAACACATATGTTAAGGAGAGGCTTATGCAAACTGAATATGGGACAAAACATTTTTGTAGGGTTTTATAAAGGAAAAAAAGTGGCAATGATAGGATATTTATTTGTTATTATAATTTTTTTATTTTTACTTTTATTTTTTTTTCCCACTCGGCAAGGTGAGATTACATACCTTTTAGAAAAGGAGTTGACTAAATATCCTTTTCAGAAGCTCTGATCAGAACAGGTGAGTCCATTTTGCACACACATGATTTTGCTGCAGATGAGTGGAAACACACAAAAGTTTTCACAGTTGTAACTGCACCCACATTGGATAGGGGTGTATATAAAACTCCCCATAAGTCATTTTGTTTTATACACCTGAGGAAGGCTCTTTTAGAGCAGAAACACATTGTGATTTTAATACCCATTTATAGTTTTTATACTTCTTTTAATTATCGCAAGAATGAAAAAATATTTAACCCCTTCCCGACCTGTGACACAGCCTCATGAAAGTAGGTGCCAATCCGACCTATGACGCATACCCTGTGTCATGATAGGATCGCGCTCCTGCGGGTCGAGTGACTGAGGTCACTGAAAGGTCACCCGACCCGCAGGCACAAGACCCTTTGTGCTTCACCACAGGGGGGTTGGCTTAACCCCCACGTGGCTACGATTGCTCTGATTGGCTGTTAAAAGTGAAACAGCCAATCAAAGCAAGCTGTAATATTTCACCAATGAAATTTGGTGAAATATTACAATCCAGCCATGGCCGATGCTGCAATAGCATCTGCCATGGCTGGAGACCGAGATCCAACCCCCCTCACACCGAGTGACGGCGGCGATTTGCCGCCGCCACTGATTGATGGCGGCGATTGGTCACCGCCATCACTATCTGCTCCCCTCCTCCTTGCCTCCGCTCCCCACCTTCCGACCCCCCCTACTCACCTCTCCCGATCCTCTGATGTCACTGGGTCCGTCCCGGCGTCCGTCTGGGAATTTTCATGGGTATCACCATCTTGAAAAATGACGGGCGCATGCGCAGTGCGCCCTCCAGAGTCCATAAATTTATTTTGATCACTGTGATAAACTCTCACAGTGATCAAAATAAAAAAAGTAAATAAACGCCCCTTTATCACCCCCATAGGTAGGGACAAATAATAAAATAAAGAAAATATATATATATTTTTTTCCTGTTAGGCTAGGTTCACATTGCGGTAAACCAGCCCGTTCAACGCAAAGTGCTGGTAACGGTATAGCATAACACGATCGCGTTATGCTATACCCGCTAGCGCAGATGAATCAGCAGATGATTCATCTGTCCTAGCGATGACAGAGCTCAGACGCTGCAGCCCACGTCCGAGGCTCCGTCACTGAATTACAGCATGCGTTGCGATGCGCCGAACAATGGGGTTCATTGGCAGCGTTAACAGACTGTGTCCGTCTAACGGACAGCCTTGGCGCAATGTGAACCCAGCCTTAGGGTTAGAATTAGGCTGGGTTCATATTGCGCTATGGTAGTCCATTAGATGGACTGCATTACACCGCGGTATAACGCAGTGTAACGCAGTCCATTAACGCTTCCATTCACACCCATTTGTGTGTGCATCGCGACGCATGCCGTAAAGCGGCATGCGTTCGCGACATGCCGTCATTCAGTGACGGAGCCTTGGACGTGGGCTGCAGCGTCTGGGCTCCGTCACCGCTAGCACAGATGAATCATCTGCTGATTCATCTGCGCTAGCGGGTATAGCATAACGCGATCGCGTTATGCTATACCGTTACCAGCTCGTCAACGCTATGTGTTGAACGGGCTGGAAAAACAGAATATGAACCCAGCCTTAGGGTTAGGGTTAGAACTGTGGTTATGGTTAGAACTAGGGTTAGGGTTAGAACTAGGGTTAGGGTTAGCATTAGGGTTAGGGTTAGCATTAGGGTTAGAATTAGGGTTAGAATTAGGGTTACGGTTAGAATTTTGGTTAGGGTTGGAATTTGGGTTAGGGTTAGAATTAGGGTTAGAGCTGGATTGGGATTAGGGTTAGGTTTGTGGTTAGGGTTAGAGTTAGGATAAGTGTTAGGGGTGTTTTGGGGTTTGGATTGGGATGAGGGTTAGGCTTATGGTTAGGGTTATGGTTAGGGTTTGGATTAGGGTTAGGGGTGTGTAGGGGTTAGGGTTGGGGTTAGGGGTGTGTTGGGGTTAGGGTTAGAGTTAGAATTGATGGGTTTCCACTATTTAGGCACATCAGGGGTCTCCATACGCGACATGGCGCCACCATTGATTCCTGCAAATTTTGCGTTCAAAAAGTCAAACAGTTTATTCCGAGCCCGGACGTGTGCCCAAACAGTGGTTTACCCCCACATATGGGGTATCAGCGTACTCATGAAAAATTACACAACAGCTTTGGTGGTCTAATTTCTCCTTTTACCCTTGGGAAAAAAAAATTGGGGACTAGAAAAATTATTTTTGATTTTTTATTTTCACGGCTCTGCGTTATAAACTTCTGTGATGAACTTGGAGATTCAAAGTGCTCACCACACATCTAGAGGAGTTCCTTGGGGATCTAGTTTCCAAAATGGGGTCACTTGGGGGGAGTTTCTACTGTTTTGGCACATCAGGGGCTCTGCAAAAGTAACATGACGCCAGCAGACCATTCCATCAAGTCGGCATTTCAAAACATCACTACTTCCCTTCTGAGCCCCGACGTGTGCCCATACAGTAGTTTTCTCCCACATATGGGATATCAGCGTACTCAGGACAAATTGGACAACAACTTTTGTGGTCTAATTTCTCCTGTTACCCTTGGGAAAATAAAAAAATTGGGGACTAAAAGATCATGTTTGTGGAAAAAATATGATTTTTTTATTTTCATGCCCGGGCATTATAAACTTCTGTGCAGCCCTTGGGGGTTCAAAATGCTCATCACACATCTAGATAAGTTCCTTGCGGGGTCTAGTTTCCAAAATGGGGTCACTTGTGGGAGTTTCTACTGTTTAGGCACATCAGGGGCTCCGCAAACGTAACAAGATGCCCGCAGACCATTCCATCAAAGTCAGCATTTCAAAACGTCACTACTTCCCTTCCGAGCCCCAACGTGTGCCCGAACAGTGGTTCCCCCCACATATGGGTACCAGTGTACTCAGGACAAACTGTACAACAACTTTTGGGGTCCAATTTCTCCTGTTACCCTTGTGAAAATAAAAAATTGCGGGTTAAAAAAATCAGTTTTTGAGGAAAAAAATGATTTTTTTATTTCACAGCTCTGCATTAAAAACTTCTGTGAAGCACGTGGGGGTTCAAGGTGCTCACCACACATCTGGATAAGTTCCTTGGGGGGTCTAGTTTCCAAAATGGGGTCACTTGTGGGGGATTTCTACTGTTTAGGCACATCAGGTGCTCTGCAAACGTAACAAGATGCCTGCAGACCATTCCATCAATTCGGCATTTCAAAGCATCACTACATCCCTTCAGAGCCCTGACGTGTGCCCAAACAGTGGTTCCCCCCCCACATATGGGGTACCAGCGTACTCAGGACAAACTGGACAACAACTTTTGGGGTCCAATTTTTCCTGTAACCAGGGTTAATAATCTTCTTGAATGTAGTTTTGAGTAGCTTGAGGGGTGCAGTTTTTATAATGGTGTCACTTTTGGGTATTTTCTGTCATATAGACCCCTCAAAGTGACTTCAAATGTGAGGTGGTCCGTAAAAAAAATGGTTTTGTAAATTTTGTTGTAAAAATGAGAAATCGCTGGTCAACTTTTAACCCTTATAACTTCCTAACAAAAAAAAATTTTGTTTCCAAAATTGTGCTGATGTAAAGTAGATATGTGGGAAATGTTATTTATTATCTATTTTGTGTCACATAACTCTCTGGTTTAATAGAATAAAAATTAAAAATTTAAAAATTGCGACATTTTCTAAATTTTCACCAAATTTCCATTTTTTTCACAAATAAACGCAAAAGTTATCGACCTAAATTTACCACTAACATGAAGTCCAATATGTCACGAAAAAACAATCTCAGAATCGCTAGGATCCGTTGAAGCATTCCTGAGTTATTACCTCATAAAGGGACACTGGTCAGAATTGCAAAAAAAGGCCATGTCTTTAAGGTCAAAATAGGCTGGGTCATGAAGGGGTTAATACTCATGTTTTTAAATAAATTTAATTTGACAAATACAAAATGTCTTTACCATTCTGGACATCGCCGAAAGGAGTGGTTCACATCTGACATCTGTTTGAGGATTCATTCCACCAGAGGGGAGCGCCTCTGATTTCTTTTTACCCTAGTGGTAGCGACAGGGTAGTCGTGACATTGGGTCTCAAAGATGGACACCTGACATGAGCTATCTCTTTATGTCTTGGAGGTGTGGTGCTGCTCTGCTGCTAGTGTCTTGTCTGAGCGGGTTTTTAGGGCCATCGGGAAGGTGATAACCGACAGGTGCTTTCTCCTGTCAACAGAAAATGCTGACAGGCTCACACTGATAAAAAAGAACAGAATCTGGATTAGCCTCAACTTTTCCACGGAAATTCAGAAAAAATGTTGATAAAGACCACGGTGGTGGTCGAAACGCGTAGCTTGTCCTCCAGTGCTATGTGATGTCCGAGGAGCTTATTCATGTTTTTATTTATATGAAATAAAGAAGATATTTTTTATATACTTGAAGTGAGCCTAACATTTTTTCTGAATTTCCATGTTGTTCACGTCTCATCAGGACGGGATCTGAGCACCTTCCTTCCAAACGGTGAGCTGGCTTTCTTTGTTTGTATTGTTTTGAATCCTCAACTTTTCCACACCACCAGATGAGAGCAGGACATAAAGTCTTTTTAATCTTCAATATCTGAATTAAGCCCTCCAGTTTTTGCCTTTAAGGGTGTATAGATGACCCTCCTTATAATTTTTTTCTGGCTTTGTACTGTGTGCAAACCCTTTATAAGTGTAGAAGTACCACAACTACACTTTCTTAATTTTTTATGAGGCACTCCAGTTGGTACAGTACCTTCAAGGGTGTAGGAGTACCACAACTATTCTTTGTTCACAATATTTGAATGAGGCACTACAGTTGGTGCGTTCAAGGGTATATGGATGACCCTTGAACGCACCCTTTTTCCATCCATTTCAACATTTTCACCGCCCCCCCAGACCTCCTTGTAGGGTCTGCCGGAAAAATGAGCATCCGAGCATTAGGAATTGTTCAGTTTGAGTAACGAGCATCCAAGCATTAGTGCTTGCTCATCACTACTCTTCACACCACATGCTTGACTGTCTACTGGATTCATGTGTCCACCGTGATCTGAAGGTTAGTGGATCCACCTCACAATGTGAGCTTAATATGACAGAAGTAGAGAGGATTTGTCTGGAGTGGACTCACTATATACCCAACAAGTGCTGGCTGTTTAAAACCACAAACACCCACCAGTAAGTGCTGCAATTAGACTTAGCTCTGATCACACCAGCCTAACTGCTTAGATCATTGTTTCTGAACGCCAGTCCTCAAGACCCACCAACAGGTCATGTTTTCAGGATTTCCTTAGTATTTCATAGATGATGGAATTATCACCTGTGCAATACTAAAGATATCCTAAAAACTTGACTTTTTGGTGGATCTTGAGGACTTGAGTTGAAAATCACTGGCTTAGATGCTATGATGTCTATTGACAATAGCATCTAAGCGGTTAGAAAGGGAGGTTTCTTTTCTATTGCAAGCCACACACTGCAATTTTGGGAACCTGATTTGGTTGTTTAATGACAACGAAGGCCCCGATTCAGCTCTTTGCAATGAGGTCTGTTGTGAACGTGTTGGAGACGACTTCGGAGCTGAAGCTCCCTCTGGTGGTTGCTGAGGGTATTGAACCTATGTTGAACAGCAAAAATCCACCACCTGCAACTGACGATTGGTTATCAGGTGGGACGGTCTGGCCTGATATAAGTGAGCTGACCTCCCATGGTCCTTGCCGGTGATCAATTGTTCTTCCTGGTGTAGGTTGGAATTCAGCTTGCTTTTCTGATGTCTCCTGCTTGCATTCAGATAAGTCACTTTCAGTTTTTTTTTACTGTGGTTTGAATTTCCTTGTTTTTTGCTGCATTGCTTTTTGAGTTCAGCTGGGTCCCTTTGGGGGGCTTGGGCTGATCTCCGTTCTCTTTTTGTATTTGTTCATTTGCTCAGTTCTTGTGATATTTTACTGCTGGGTAGCTGCGTGTCCACACCAGAGATCTGATATAGGTGGTCGAGACCGTGTGGTCTCAGTATTTTTGGATTCAGAAGTGTTGGAGTTTTTCCTAGGGTTTTTCTGGGTTGCAGACAGTATTCTCTCCTGTGCTGTCCTATCTAGACAGTTTTGGGCCCCAACGTTTGCTCAGTCTATTTTCTGTCTGTGTTCGTGTTTTCATCTTGTCTAACCGCCATTATATGTTTGGGGGCTTCCTATTCTTTGGGGCTCTACTCCGGGGCAGTTAGCTTTCCTCTTTCCATCTTCAGGGATAGCTATCTCTCCGGCTGTGATGAGGCGTCTAGGGCACCGTAGGAACGTCCCACGGCTGCTTCTAGTTGTGCGGTTAGTTTATGGGTCTGCAACCTATTAGTTTCCAACCTCTCTGGTGTTTAGCTGCCTATGCGTTTTTTTGCTCCTGCCTCCTCAGCTACCAAAACACAACAGAGGTCCCCAAATTTTTGGTGGAATTCATACATTTTTATGAGCTGAGAAATACACTCACTGTACTACTAGTATAGTTGGTTTATTGCTCAGTGGTACACTTCTTTTAATAAATAAGACCCAAAAATCATAAAAGTCAGAAGAGACAAACATCTTTGCAGGTCATATTATTGCTAAAATGTCTTTGGTATGATTGATAATGTCAGTAGAGGAGCACTTGGAATCATGGCCACTGTCCCTTTAAATCATTAAAGAGCTCAACTAAACAGAGAAAGTAATTAAGAGTATCAAATTAAGCAAATGTATTAGTGACTGTACTATTACAGCATATATGATAGATGTTCTCCAAATGATTACCCATATAGCAAAGATTTACTAGATGAGCCGAGTTTACACGTGAGCCGGCATATGCACTAAAGTAGTGCCAACTGCGAGCACATCGGACTGGAGAGCTTTAGATAATGGTAGAAAGCCCATTATAGTCTCCAACTTTACAATTAACCTAATTAAATGAACTGAACCGTCTTATAGCATGGGAATATTCTGCCATAGAAGGGATCCTCTCTCGGTCACCTTGCATTTTGGCTTTTACTTCCAACCGGATATTTGAGAAATGACTTGTAAGGATAAGACCCGTAACAATGTGGAACCGCCGCAAAACTATAAAATGGGACTCTGGCCCAGATGTATACAAATAGCAATGAATGGCAGCGTATAAATGAGCTGCACTGATGTCAGACAGAACAGATTGCCATTCCTGCCGGTGTCCTTGGATGACCTTGGAATCGGAATCTGAATATACTGAAATGTGACATGTTAGATGGCAGGGGCGGGTGTTGTACTAGTATTGTCATGTACTGCACGATAACTGCGCCTCTGAAAGCAGATAGAGAGGATGTGAGGAATGTATTATCTAGTCTAGGACAGAGATTAGCATCACTGCAGGAAATGAAGATTACAGGGTAAACATCATGTAAGAAAATCTGGATATTATGCTCCTCACGCATTAGAGCATTTGCACCTTTTTTTATCGAGTTTTAGGTGTTTTTTGCCCTTTTTTTATTTCTGTCAAATACTTCGTATCATTTGCGGGGTTTTCTTGAAATCTATTTTATATGCGTTTTTTTTTTTGTTCACTAATTCATCAATTCACCAATTGCAACTTTTTAAAAAGTTGTCATATTTTTTGTATTCCAGTTTTCACACTGGAGTGATTCATAAAATAATCACAAATATTGCAATATTTTTGCACACATAATAATGCAAAAAAAATGAAAAATAAGGAGCAAAATTCATGAACCAATTTGGAATAATTTGATGCAATAAAAAGTCAATGAATTCCATAAGAAAAAAAGAAAACAATTAGAAAAAAAAAATGCAAATGATGAAATGATGAATAGGGGGATAGAAGTTTTTGATGTGCAGTTTTGGATTGAGGACATAGATTAAAGGGAACCTATCACCAGTTTTGTCCTTTGCCAACTAAAACTATCACCTTAATCAGCACCTGTGCTGCAGTCCATCAATAGTTATACAACCCCTGACACCCTAGTACAGCCCCAAAAAAACTTTTGAAGTTCTCCCTCTCTGTATGTTAATCCTGTCGGTCCGGTCCGATAAGCATGGTTTCTGAGGTCTCCATCTCTCCTTCCGGCTTCTCCATCCCTCCTCCCGGCTGTTGATAACCGTCTTCCTGCTATAATTGACATTCATCATCCACATAGCCTGGCGAAATCTCACGCCTGCGCAGAAAAATCGCCAGCTCACGCCGTCGACTACGTTCTGCCCTACTGTGGCTAAATCATAACGGCGCATGCGCACTTATGTATTCAACTCTGCCCCAAAAGGTCAGAGCATAGTGAGCAGGCACTATCTTTCCAGTTAGAAAAAAGGGATTGAAGGAGGCACTCCAGACCTTGTAAATATATCAAATATCAAAATATCCTATGACTAAAGGCGCAGTTGACGCACCTGAAACGCGTCAGGTGTTTTTTCACATTTTTAACTATGGTTACATGCCTTAAATAAAGTTTTTTTGATAATTTTACAAGGTCTGGAGTGCCTCCTTCAATCCCTTTTTTCTGTCTTTTTGCTGTGCTCTCCAGAAGGATTGGCACCCACCTGTGTATTGTGGATTGGACTCAACCTCATTTGGCTGGATCTTTCCGTCACGTTTGCAGCTCCCACACCTCTCTCCAGCACCCTATCTTTCCAGTTGCATCATTGCAAATAATATGTAAACATTTATTTTTGCTCCAGTGGATCTGATGTGAAAAATAAAGCAATTTCACAATACGTCTGTCATGGCTTAGTTTCGGAATTTGATCCTTCTGCTGTGTGGTCGGTTTTCCTCTCTGCTACTCTACAGTTCTTTTCATCTCTGTCTAACTGCTGATGGTTTCTTTTGTCTTGGGTTTCCTTTCTTGGTTGGCTTCTCTCCAGCTGTTCTCCATTTTCCCTTTTGGCTCTATCCTATCCCATTTTGGGATTGGCTTTTTTTGTAAACCTTTCACTTACCTCACTTGCTGGTTATACTTCCATATAGATTGGTGTTTGGAGTTTCAGCTCGTCAGCTAGGGGCTTACCTTATCCAGTAAGCCCTAGTTGTTTTTCCTGCTCCAAATCTTCTTCTCCACGTTTTGGGGTCTGGGAGGTTTCACTTACTTTTTTTGGTTCTCTTTATTTATCCTTGTCTATCCTTTGTGAACATATTTTAGTTTCAAACCCTGGGTTCTCATGTCTCCCTGCAGGCTTTCCTCTATCTTTGTTGGATTTGTGCTGCAGCCCCCCCTTTGGTTCCTCAGGAAGTACGAGAACATCCTCGATGGCCTTTTAGGGAGCCAGGTCCGAGAAGGTGTATTTCATTGTGCGGTACAGTGTTATGTTTCGGTAGCTGAGGAGTGCAGGTAAAAAAGGCAATACACCAGAGCAGTTGGAATCTATGAGATTGCAGTACCCTGACTAACCACCACAACTAGAGGCAGCCATGGAGCATTCCTACGTTGGTCCTAGACGCCTCGTCACAGCCTGAGAAACTAACTACACCTAAAGATAGAAAGAGGAAAGCTATCTGCCCCGGAGCAGATCCCCAAAGAACATAGAAAGCCCCCAAACATGTAATGGTGGTTAGACAAGAAGAAATACTGACACAGACAGAAAATAGTATGAGCAAACGTTGGGGCCCAAACTTGCTAAATAGAAAAGGATAGGAAGGGCACTTACTGCAATCCCAAAAAAACCTAAAAGCACCAACTCTACTAATTTCAAAAACACCTGAGATCACACACCTCTACCACCTAAATTAGTTCTCTGGTGTAACAAAATCAAAACAGCAGCCACTGAAAAAAACTGGAAAAAGCAAATGTACAAACATCAGTGGCTGAAACTAAACTGAGAGGGCAAAAGCCCCCGGAGGGGACCCTGAAGGCCCCCACAGAAGTGCAGGACAAAATGCAAAAATCAAGCACAAAAACAAAAAAAAGAAAATGTCTTATCTGTTAGCAGGAGATGCAGACACGACACAGCAGGCTACAAAGGAAACAGGAATCAAGGATTGAGACCAGAACAATTGATCACTGGCAACCCTGATGGGAAGGTGACTCCCTTATATAAGACCAGTCAGTAACACCTGATTCCCAATCCTCACAATCTTCACTGGACAGTCCAGTACCGTTTGCAACCACCAGAGGGAGCTTCTGCTCAGAACACATTTCTAGCCCATTCACAACAGTACCCCCCCCTTGAGGAGGGGTCACCGAACCCTCACTTGAGCAACCAGGTCGGTCAGGATGAGTTCTATGATAAGCACGGATGAGTCTCCTAGCATGGATGTCCGAAGCAAACACCCAAGAATTGTCCTCCTGACCATAACCTCTCCACTTAACCAAATACTGGAGTTTCCGTCTAGAAAAACGAGAATTCAATATTTTCTCAACCACAAACTCCAGATTGCCCTCAACTAAAACAGGGTCAGGAGGCACAGCAGTAGGAACCACTGGCTCAACAAACCTCTTCAACAGGGACTTGTGGAACACGTTATGGATCTTAAATGTCCCTGGAAGAAGCAAACGAAAGAAACAGGATTAAGAATCTCCATGATCTTATAAGGTCCAATGAACCTAGGCTTAAATTTAGGAGATGCCACTCTCATAGGAATATTTCTTGAGGACAACCAGACCAAGTCCCCCACTTTAAACCGA
>JARQOD010000008.1:141428167-141493167 GCA_033576555.1 Oophaga sylvatica | reverse complement strand
TGCCGTCTTCCATTCATCCCCGTGCTTAATGCGAATAAGGTTATATGCCCCCCTGAGGTCAAGCTTGGTAAACCAAGTAGCGTTTTTCACCCTGGAAAACAGGTCAGAAATCAAGGGTAACGGATATTGATATTTCACAGTAATATTGTTCAAGAGACGATAATCAATACACGGCCTTAATGAACCATCCTTTTTGGCCACAAAGAAAAAAACCGGCACCTAAGGGTGAAGAGGATGGTCTGATGTGACCCTTCTCAAATGACTCCTTGATATAAGACCGCATAGCGTCATGTTCAGGTACAGACAAGTTAAAAGGGCGACCTTTAGGGAATTTACTACCAGGCACTAATTCAATAGCGCAGTCATAGCTCCTATGGGAGGCAAGGATGCAGATTTACTTTCGCTAAACACATCAGAAAAATCAATCAAAAAGTCAGGAATATCCTGAGCCTGGGGGAGGCAGAAAAAACAGGAGTGTTGGTATTAACACATTGGCAGCCCCAACTGGTTACAGACACAGATTTCCAATCCAAAACAGGATTATGAGACTGTAACCAAGGGAAACCCAGTACGATAATGTCATGAAGATTATACAGAACCAAAAATTTGCAGCTCTCCTGATGATCAGGTTCAACCCTCATTATCACCTGAGTAGAGAACTGAGGTTTATTCTCAGCCAAAGGGGTAGAATCGATCCCCAGTAGGGGAATAGACTTCTGTAGGGGTATCAAGGGAAACCCACAACGTTTAGCAAAATCAAAATCCATCAGGTTAATAGCTGCTCCCGAATCAACGAACGCCTGAGCAGAAAATGAGGACAGAGAGCATATCAGGGTAACAGTTAATAAAAACTTAGTCTGAACACTACCCAAGACAACTGAGCGTGCAAAACGTCTTCCCCGCTTAGGGCAGACTGAAATAGCATGAGAGGCATCACCACAGTAGAAGCATAACCCATTGCGCTTTCGAAACTCATGACGCTGTGCCCCAGAAACCATCTATCACACTGCATGGATTCAGAAGCAGGTTCACAAGGCAACACTATTCCATGCATACCTCTCCGCTCACGCAAAAGTCTGTCAATTTGAATCGCTAATGACATAGAATCATTGAGACCAGAGGGGACAGGGAATCCCACCATAACATCCTTTACATTATCTGACAGACCCTTCCGAAAAAGGGCTGCCAAAGCGTCGTCATTCCATTTGGTCAGGACTGCCCACCTACGGAATCTCTGACAGTATAACTCAGCATCCTCAAGCCCCTGATTTAATGCCAACAAGGCTTTTTCAGCTTGATCAGTGACATTAGGCTCATCGTACAATAACCCCAAAGCCTGAAAAAATGCATCAACATCACTCAAAACAGGATCCCCAGGTGTCAGGGAAAAAGCCCAATCCTGAGGATCGCCGCGCAGGAGAGAGATGACAATTTGAACCTGCTGCGCTGCGTTCCCTGAGGACTTAGATTTTAAGGCAAAAAACAATTTACAGTTATTTTTGAAATTCAGAAACTTAGCTCGATCCCCTAAAAACAAATCTGGCATGGGAATCCTAGGTTCCACAACAGGCAACCTAGCAAGATAGGTAGCAATACTCTGAACTTCAGTGGCAAGCTGATCCACACGGCCAGACAACCGTGCAAACTCCATTGAGAGAAAAAAAAATAAAAAATTCCTCCCCAGCACCCAGAGATACAGAGGGAAAAAAAAAATGCAATAAACAGAAAAAAAAAAAAAATCTCTGACAACTCTGACAACTTTTTTCTTTCACAATATTTTTCCCTTCTGTGAGTACCATATACTTTTCAATTTTTGGGCCGGTGATACTGTTATGTTTCGGTAGCTGAGGAGTGCAGGTAAAAAAGGCAATACACCAGAGCAGTTGGAATCTATGAGATTGCAGTACCCTGACTAACCACCACAACTAGAGGCAGCCGTGGAGCGTTCCTACGTTGGTCCTAGACGCCTCGTCACAGCCTGAGAAACTAACTACACCTAAAGATAGAAAGAGGAAAGCTATCTGCCCCGGAGCAGATCCCCAAAGAACATAGAAAGCCCCCAAACATGTAATGGCGGTTACACAAGAAGAAATACTGACACAGACAGAAAATAGTATGAGCAAACGTTGGGGCCCAAACTTGCTAAATAGAAAAGGATAGGAAGGGCACTTACTGCAATCCCAAAAAACCCTGAAAAGCACCAACTCTACTAATTTCAAAAACACCTGAGATCACACGACCTCTACCACCTAAATTAGTTCTCTGGTGTAACAAAATCAAAACAGCAGCCACTGAAAAAACTGGAAAAAGCAAATGTACAAACATCAGTGGCTGAACTAAACTGAGAGGGCAAAAGCCCCCGGAGGGGACCCTGAAGGCCCCCACAGAAGTGCAGGACAAAATGCAAAAATCAAGCACAAAAACAAAAAAAAGAAAATGTCTTATCTGTTAGCAGGAGATGCAGACATGACACAGCAGGCTACAAAGGAAACAGGAATCAAGGATTGAGACCAGAACAATTGATCACCGGCAACCCTGATGGGAAGGTGACTCCCTTATATAAGATCAGTCAGTAACACCTGATTCCCAATCCTCACAATCTTCACTGGACAGTCCAGTAACATTTGCAACCACCAGAGGGAGCTTCTGCTCAGAACTCATTTCTAGCCCATTCACAACAGTACAGCCTTTTCTGGTCTGTACATGGACCAGTTGGGTACAAGTGCAGCTTCTCTCTTTGGTAGTTTTTTTCTCTCCTCTGCACGATCATAACGTCTTGATTTAAAATTTCTTATTTTCCGTCTACGTCTTAGGGTCGCCCTTTATTTTTCCATTTGTTTAATATTTCTTACAAACATTAACATCTTTTTCTTTTTAAGTTTTATTTAAAAGTTACTTTACATTTTCATTTTACATGTTTTACAGTAATTTTATAAAATATATTTTATTTTTTATTTGTTTATTTTATAACAAGTTTCGTTAACTACACTGAAGAACTAGGATGGTAGTGCATCCTCAATATCAGATTTTTGATGGTCTCCTTAATATTATACCTCTGATATAATTTACATTGCTACTTTTAGAACTGACCCTTGTGTCTTCTCTATAGGAAATCCTCAAAAACTGAAATATTAAGGGCTGTTGCACACAACCGATTTTCTCAGATGGGTGTTATCTGTGGTTTTCACAGATAGCACTTGTACCTATGATAATCTATGGGGCTGTGCACATGTCTGATTTTTTTTCTCAGGCCGAGTGGTCCATGGAGAAAATTGGAGACATGTCCAATTTTGATCCAATCCAAGTCTATGGCTCTGTGAAAAAAAACGGACCTCATGAGTTCGATTTTCATGGACTCACAGAATGGAGAAGATGAAGAAACTTTGTTCTTTCTCTCCACGTACGAGAAAAGACAATGCTACTCTGGTCAAACTCTGATAAGAATATTCAGACCGTTTTTGTCGGATGTGGAGTAATCGAATGTGTGAACCTACCCTTAGAGTGGAGCAGTGTGAACCTACCCTTAGAATAGAGCAGTGAGAACCTACCCTTAGAGTGGAGCAGTGTGAACCTAACCTTAGAGTGGAGCAGTGTGAACCTACCCTTAGAATGGAGCAGTGTGAACCTACCCTTAGAGTGGAGCAGTGTGAACCTACCCTTAGAGTGGAGCAGTGTGAACCTACCCTTAGAATGGAGCAGTGTGAACCTACCCTTAGAATGGAGCAGTGTGAACCTACCCTTAGAGTGGAGCAGTGTGAACCTACCCTTAGAGTGGAGCAGTGTGAACCTACCCTTAGAGTGGAGCAGTGTGAACCTACCCTTAGAGTGGAGCAGTGTGAACCCACCCTTTGAATGGAGCAGTGTGAATCTACCCTTAGAATGGAGCAGTGTGAACCCACCCTTAGAATGGAGCAGTGTGAGCCTACCCTTAGAGTGGAGCAGTGTGAACCTCCCCTTAGAATGGAGCAGTGTGAACCTACCCTTAGAATAGAGCAGTGAGAACCTACCCTTAGAATGGAGCAGTGTGAACCTACCCTTAGAATGGAGCAGTATGAACCTACCCTTAGAATGGAGCAGTGTAAACCTACCCTTAGAATGGAGCAGTGTGAACCTACCCTTAGAATGGAGCAGTGTGAACCTACCCTTAGAGTGGAGCAGTGTGAACCCACCCTTTGAATGGAGCAGTGTGAATCTACCCGTAGAATGGAGCAGTGTGAACCTACCCTTAGAGTGAAGCAGTGTGAACCTACCCTTAGAATGGAGCAGTGTGAACCTACCCTTAGAGTGAAGCAGTGTTAACCTACCCTTAGAATGGAGCAGTGTGAACCTACCCTTAGAATAGAGCAGCAATGCTCATGTTTGACCGCCTCTCCATTTATTCCCTACAGAGCCGCTGAGAGCTGCACTAGTCTTTCTCAGGTAGCCCTATAGAGTATGAATAGAGTGGCGATTGGGCAGTCGACCTTCTGCATAATTTTGTAACAAAGATATAAGTTCCTCATCGTGGATAAAAGTTCCCCATTCTGCCGCTTGCTGCCACTATCAGAGGTCGGACCCTCAAGGCTCCCATACACATTAGACTAATTTTGGTCAAATCCACTGATATAGTCGGATTCGGCTGACAGTCTAGTGTGTATGGGGAGCACCAGCCAACTGATGGTAAGGAGAGATATCTATCAGGCATGCCTGATTTCCAATCTTTTGGTTTTCCGGGAGATATGATGACGGTCAACGTGTCAGCCGGCGGCTTTCTCATAGAGGACACAGGAACGCTTGGTCGAACATGCGCTGTTTGGTATGGGACAGTCGGCTGAGATGGCTGTTGGCCAAAAGATTGACTGAAGTATCATTCGTCCAACAGCTATCTAATGTGTACAGCCAACACCTTTAAGTGTGATAAGAAAAAAAATTGTGAAGTGTTAATAATAATAAAAAAAAACAACAATCTGAGTTGGAAAACCAAAAAGCAAGAACTCGGATCCTAAAATGTAACTTTTAATAGATAAAGTTAAAAATTGTTCAAAAAGGACAACAATTAGTTTAAAATATATAACCAAATATGTGCCTAATAGGCCCTACAGAGTAACTACAATGAGCCCTGCCTAGCAGTGGAGGTTGGCACCCTACTTTTCTGCGGTTGGCGCCCCCACTCCTCGGTGGCTCACCCTGTAAACCCTAGCACTCCCTGCAATGCGGAAATACTAAAGGAGCCTAGGTGCTCCCTATAAAAATGACCCTGCCTGGTAGTGGAGGTTGGCACCCTAAGTTTCTGCGGTTGGTGCCCCCACTCCTCGGTGGCTAACCATAGGGTCCCTAGTTGTCCCTATAATAGAGACAGTAAAGAAGTTGTCCTAACACACCCAAATAACCATCACCAAGAGACAAATATTGTTTATCAAAAAAATCTATAATTAATAATAATAAATATACAAATGGGTGTGAAAATTTTTTTTTTGTCCTAATAATAATGGGATCCCAATATAGATGCAGAAGCCAAGGTAATTAGTATGGAGCTCAAATTGATGTGTTTGATTCAATATATAGTGTATACAGATGAATGAATCACTTGATGATCAATAAATCAAATGCTCTATATCATATAATAATGTAGCTCTATAAATGCAGCTTATATATTAGCTACTCAAAAAAGGAAGAAAATTCTTCACTGAATACAAAGAGCTCATAAACATCCATCTACCCAGGCATAATATAAACAAGAAAATAAAGAAACAATCACCTAGTAATAAGAAAATAAAGTGCACTATGCAATGAGATAACTGAATGATCTTTAGCGAATAGAATAACAAGAAGAGTCACACACTGGGAATAATATCATCCAGAATATGTATAGATCATATAAAGTGCATGTGAGTCGCACGTAGCAGGGCTTTGGGGTACTCGGCACCGAGCCCGTTCACTTCACTGGGGGATGTCACGGGTAGCGCAGCTCGGTCCGTTGTCCTGGGCGCTCACTAAAGGGGGATATTTACAGGGGATTGTAGAATGTTTGTGACGCCACCTGTGGTTCCTGGTCAGGGTGACCAGCGCTGCAGGGTAGGTCCTCTGAGGGGTTGTTACTGGGCAGCAAGGTGTTAAGTCTCCCACAGGCGAGACTGATCCCTCGAGATATATGGCGGTGCAGGGGTGCAGGACAATGAGGCAGACACACACAAGACAGTCTCTTTCTTTCAAAATCATATCGCTGCCTATTTTATATGAAGATCCCTCTCTTGCTGACATTCTTTCATCAGGTATTAATGTTGTTTCAAGGAAAGCGCCATCTATTGGTAACAAAGTTTCTCCAAGCATGTTCAGTAATAATTTCTCTTCTCATAAAACATCGTGGTTAGAACATAAAGGTTTTTATAAATGTGGCCACAATAGATGTGCACTTTGCAAATATGTTTGTGTAACGAAAACCTTTGAAAATAATGACAGCACTGCGATTTATACCATTAACAAATATATCAATTGTAATTCATGCTATGTGGTATATAAAATTATGTGCACTATTTGCAATTTATCTTATATAGGCTGCACTACTAGGAAACTAAAAATCAGGATCGCTGAACATTTGCAGGATATAAAGAATGTTTCTTCGAATCGCAATATTTCTGCTGCTGCTAAACATTTTATTTTTCAGCATGCTCGCAATGTTTCTTCCTTCCAAGTCACAGGTATTGAAAGTGTTAACCTGTCTGCCCGAGGTGGAGATGCACGTCAGCGACTCCTCACACGTGAAGCTTTCTGGATCTTTAATCTACATACCAGACATCCATTTGGTCTCAACAAAAGAAACGAATTGATGTTCCATTATTAATTTTATTTCTTTGCATTGATTTTATTTGTGCAAATATTGTTTTTTTTTTTTTTTTCTTTTCTTTATTCGTTATGTGAAAATTGTTAAAGGACTTGTCAAAAATCACATGACATTTTTTCTGATCGTGATTGGTCTTCCTTTGTCTTAAATATGTGCCTTTGTCTGAATATGTCAGCTGTGATAAAGATCCCTGTGATCGAAACGCGTAGCCTTGTCCTGAGCTTGTCCAGGAGCATGCCATTATTCATGTTTTTATGAATCAATAAAGATGAAGATTTTATTGAAGCTGGATCCCTTTTTCCTTCATTTTCTCATGTATCTTCACGTTTGATCAAGCGGAGGATCCGTGCTTCTACAAACCGGTGAGCTGGTTAGCGTTCTTATATTTGTACTTTTGATTACCGTGCCCCCGGTTTCATGCTCAATATTTTCAAGTATTTTGAAAGTGGACTCAGTCATTAAGCTCAGGCACCAGCTTTATTATGGCATCTATTTTTGTTCAAGACAGATCTGTCAAAGCGGCACAAGTGTTTTCTGGTGATATTAACGAAATTCCAGACATGCCTGATCTGAATGAAAATATCAACAAAATGGAAAAACTTTTGCTTCAAGAAACAAAGTTGTGGTGGGATCATACTACCCTCCAAAATTATCTAGCTAAGGATATGATTCCAAGGGGGCTTCGTATTAAAAAAATCCCCACTACAATTTTTTCTGACATTTTCATTGAAGAGTGGAATCAGATACTCAGTAATTGTTCTTCCAAACTAATGCAACTCATAGTCAAATATGAGAGTAATAAATTGGAGGATATTCAGAAACAAATGAATGATGCAGATACTGCGCTCACTGAATTTAAATCGTTGACTCAGTATGACTCACTTGTGGCTAAAATGCAAGATAATGTCTCTAGCCTAGAAAAGGATATCATGGACCGGAAAAAAAGAAAATTTTCTCGTGATCTAAGAGACTATTCAACCAAGAAAGTCTATGACTGGGGCCATTGGGAGCGGGGTCATAGAACTCCTAAATCTATTTTAAAACGCAACCATGCTCTCAATGAACCGGTATCTAAACCACATGTCTGTTTTACATCCTCTGAGTTGGATTCATCTGACAATAATCTGAGTGTTTCCTCTAATGACAGTGTTCACACCACAAAGTTTTTTCGTCATTCAAAAAACTAAAAGGCGGGGTGGCAGAAAACACCGACAAAGATCATGTCATGATTACACGCCGCAGGAAGAATTATCGCAAATAATAAACCATGATAATGTCTTGAATTTATCTGCACGAGACTTTACCAAAACGCAATTAGATGTTTTGTCCTTAGGTCTGAATTTTGTGCCCGATCAGAATTTCAATCTTTTTTCTACTATTTTGGACGTCAATAAGTTTATGCGAGACCTTACCATCAAAAATCATTTTTTAAATCATTCTGATGAGACCCCTTTGCAGGAGTCGCTGACATATAATAATGAATTTACTGACTTGTCTTTCAGAGAACAGGTATCTCTCAACACTTTGTTTAGTTTGTCTACTCATTCCTATGATAATGAATCTGATATTATTCATGCACCTGTGTTTAAAACAAAAAATCCCTCTTTTTATCCCATTCAATCCAGGCCTGATTGCATGATTAAATACCAGGAGGTGATAGAGAGGGATTTAAAAATCCTTCATGATAGGGTTAAAATGGGCAGCAGCAGAAATCATTCCAATTTAACAAAAGCCCAGAAAACTGCATTAGATGAGATCAAAAGTATGTCAGATATAATAATTAAAATGTCGGACAAGGGTGGCATGGTAGTTATCCTGAATAAAGAGGATTATCATTCTCAAATTATGTCTCTCTTGTCTGACAGTGATGTATATGAAAAACTCCATACAAATCCCACTGATAAATTTAAAAGTGAGATTATCCAAATTATCAATGAGGGTTTCAGCCTTGGCATTTTAACCAAAAAACAAACTGATTATCTCACAGTGTCTCATCCTATTATCCCTATCATGCATGGTCTCCCAAAAATTCACAAGGATATGAAAATCCCCCCCATGAGACCTATTGTCTCAGGGATTGGATCTTTAAATGAACATCTGGGTGAATGGGTGGACTCACTACTTCAACCACTAGTACAAATCACTCCTGGTTATATTAAAGATTCTAAAGAAGTGCTGAGAATGTTTTCCAAGAAAATCTGGTCTAAAGAAAATACTTGGTTATGTTGTGATGTGACTTCTTTATATACCTGTATACCTTACAATGTTGCTATGACAGCGCTGCAGTTTGTCTTAACGAAATTCAGTAATTATTCCCAGGATCTCATTAATTATATTTTACAAGTTATTCAATTTTTATTAACCCACAATTTTTTCTCATTTGACAATAAATTTTTTTTACAAAAATCTGGCGTGGCGATGGGTGCGAAATTCGCGCCATCCCTAGCTAATCTTGTTATGTCATATTGGGAATATTTTTTTATTTTTTCAGCTACTAATCCATTTATTGACTCGATTGCTTGGTATGGTAGATATATTGATGATTTACTCATCATTTGGAGTGGTGATGTACCTGCCATATCCGGATTTATTGATTATATCAATTCTAATTCATTCAACATACATTTTACTCATAAATTTCATCATAACAAAATTTCTTTTTTGGATCTTGATTTATATGGGGTACATGACTCTGTTATTATTACTAAAACGTTCAGCAAACCTTGTGCTGGTAATTCTATCTTGCATGCAGCAAGCAGTCACCCCAAACATACTATTAAAGCGATTCCTTTGGGTGAATATACCAGAATTTTGAGAAACTGCAGCGATCCTACAGCTTTGGAAACGGAATTTAATTGTGTGGATACAAAATTAAAAAACAGAAATTATCCTAAATGGTCATTAAAAAGAGCACGAACAATTGTAAGTAATAAAAACAGAGAGGATCTCATTAGTGGAGGGCGACAACAAAAAAATGATCTTGCAGTAAAACCATATTTTTGTGCTCAATATAGTCCTCAATTTGGGGACATCAAAAAAATCATTTTGAGATCGCTGCCTATTTTATATGAAGATCCCTCTCTTGCTGACATTCTTTCATCAGGTATTAATGTTGTTTCAAGGAAAGCGCCATCTATTGGTAACAAAGTTTCTCCAAGCATGTTCAGAATAATTTCTCTTCTCATAAAACATCGTGGTTAGAACATAAAGGTTTTTATAAATGTGGCCACAATAGATGTGCACTTTGCAAATATGTTTGTGTAACGAAAACCTTTGAAAATAATGACAGCACTGCGATTTATACCATTAACAAATATATCAATTGTAATTCATGCTATGTGGTATATAAAATTATGTGCACTATTTGCAATTTATCTTATATAGGCTGCACTACTAGGAAACTAAAAATCAGGATCGCTGAACATTTGCAGGATATAAAGAATGTTTCTTCGAATCGCAATATTTCTGCTGCTGCTAAACATTTTATTTTTCAGCATGCTCGCAATGTTTCTTCCTTCCAAGTCACAGGTATTGAAAGTGTTAACCTGTCTGCCCGAGGTGGAGATGCACGTCAGCGACTCCTCACACGTGAAGCTTTCTGGATCTTTAATCTACATACCAGACATCCATTTGGTCTCAACAAAAGAAACGTATTTGATGTTCCATTATTAATTTTATTTCTTTGCATTGATTTTATTTGTGCAAATATTGTTTTTTTTTTTCTTTTCTTTATTCGTTATGTGAAAATTGTTAAAGGACTTGTCAAAAATCACATGACATTTTTTCTGATCGTGATTGGTCTTCCTTTGTCTTAAATATGTGCCTTTGTCTGAATATGTCAGCTGTGATAAAGATCCCTGTGATCGAAACGCGTAGCCTTGTCCTGAGCTTGTCCAGGAGCATGCCATTATTCATGTTTTTATGAATCAATAAAGATGAAGATTTTATTGAAGCTGGATCCCTTTTTCCTTCATTTTCTCATGTATCTTCACGTTTGATCAAGCGGAGGATCCGTGCTTCTACAAACCGGTGAGCTGGTTAGCGTTCTTATATTAGTCTCTTTCTGTACCTTTACTGGTGTATTTGCAGGCACGTCCCGGGAAGCTGCTCAGGGTGGAGGATGCACGTCCAGTAATCACTGAGTAGGTGTAGGGCCTCCTTACGTCTTTATATGTGTGAGTTTCTGACTTGCATGAAACAAAGCCTAACTCCGTGTGAAACAGCTACGCCCGGCTGACATTGTGGTGGAGCCTTCTTTTGGACAGAACTAAGTCTCTATCTGCAGCGTCCTGCTAGACTCCTGTTCTTCCTGACCCCGGTTACGTATCAGCACTGTTGGGCCCCTCTGTGACCTGTAGTCCAGCAGGGTCTCCGGTTTTTCCCACTGGCCGTGAAGGTACTAGCAAGCTCGGACCCGGTGTCCGGTGGTGCAGAGTGGAGGTAAGCTATCGTTGCTATTTCTCCTCAGTCACTCTCTCTTTCCCTTTTTCCACTTGCTTGTCGTCCTACTCACACCTTTAACATAAGCACAGACAGCAGTAGATGTCAGCTTTCTTCTCTTCACCGCTCTCCAAGCGTCGGCACGCTCGCTCTCTAACAGTACCTCAGTTGACTCGGTGTTACAAATACTGCAGTTCCCTTTCCTTCACTTCCTTCTTAGGCTCTGTCAGAAGTAGCTATCAGGACATTCCGTCAGACTGATCTGTGCACACTCCGAGAGTCACTTTCCACTTTCCTAAGGAACTATCAGTCAGCACGATCTGAGGTAACTTTCCTCTCAGCTCTTCAACACGCTCTGACACAGACTAGTGTAATCTGAGCTCTGCTCTGACAGGAAATCAACTAACTGCTGCATCTCTCCACACCCTTATATACTCTAAAGGGCTCCCTCTGGTGGCACTATAGGGAAATGTGAAGTGTGAATGAATATCGGGTGTTTGTGAATTACCTTATATGCATCCTCCTGGGTAATATGTGGCACCAAGCGCAGCTGGGCTACACACATGTGCAATCTCAAAGAGGAGGTCTACTCATCTCAGAGTGGTGATGTTTCAGTCCAAGGGATCCCAAATGGCCATAGTCAGGTACTTAACCCCTTAGTGACAGAGCCATTTTGCAGCTTAATGACCGGGCCAATTTTTACAATTCTGACCACTGTCACTTTATGAGGTTATAACTCTGGAACGCTTTAACGAATCCCGCTGATTCTGAGATTGCTTTTTTGTGACATATTGTACTTCACGTTAGTGGTAAAAAAAATTTATATGACTTGTTTTTATTTATGAAAAAAACCGAAATATGGCGAAAATTTAGAAAATTTTGCAATTTTCAAACTTTCAATTTTTATGCCCTTAAATCAGAGAGATATGTCACACAATTTTCTTAATAAATAACATTTCCCACATGTCTACTTTACATCAGCACAATTTTGGGAACAAAATGTTCTTTTGTTACGAAGTTATAAGGGTTAAAAGTTGACCAGCGATTTCTCATTTTTACAACACCATTTTTTTTAAGGACCTGTTATGATTTGGTAGCTGAGGAGTGCAGGTAAAAAAAGGCAATACACCAGAGCAGTTGGAAACTATGAGATTGCAGTACCCTGACTAACCACCACAACTAGAGGCAGCCGTGGAGCGTTCCTACGTTGGTCCTAGACGCCTCGTCACAGCCTGAGAAACTAACTACACCTAAAGATAGATATAGGAAAGCTATCTGCCCCGGAGCAGAACCCCAAAGACAATAGAAAGCCCCCAAACATGTAATGGCGGTTAGACAAGATGAAATACTGACACAGACAAAAATAGTATGAGCAAACGCTGGGGCCCAAACTAACTAAATAGAAAAGGACAGGAAGGGTACTTACTGCAATCCCAGAAAACCCTGAAAAGCACCAACACCACTAATTTCAAAAACACCTGAGATCACACGACCTCTACCACCTAAATTAGTTCTCTGGTGTAACAAAATTAAAACAGCAGCCACTGAAAAAACTGGAAAAAGCAAAAGTACATACATAAGTGGCTGAACTAAACTGAGAGGGCAAAAGCCCCCGGAGGGGACCCTGAAGGCCCCCAGAGAAGTGCAGGACAAAAATGCAAAAATATAGCACAAAAACAAAAAGAAGAAAATGTCTTATCTGTTAGCAGGAGATGCAGACACGACACAGCAGGCTACAAGGGAAACAGGAATGAAGGATTCAGACCAGAACAATTGTTCACACGCAACCCTGATGGGAAGGTGACTCCCTTATATAAGACCAGTCAGTAACACCTGATTCCCAGTCCTCACAATCTTCACTGGACAGACCAGCACCGCTTGTAACCACCAGAGGAAGCCTCTGCTCAGAACTCATCTCAAACCCATTCACAACAGTACCCCCCCCTTGAGGAGGGGTCACCGAACCCTCACCTGAGCAACCAGGCCGGTCAGGATGAGTTCTATGATACGCACGGATAAGTCTCCTAGCATGGATGTCCGAAGCAAACACCCAAGAATTGTCTTCCATTCATCCCCGTGCTTAATGCGAATAAGGTTATACGCCCCCCTGAGGTCAAGCTTGGTAAACCAAGTAGCGTTTTTCACCCTGGAAAACAGATCAGAAATCAAGGGTAACGGGTATTGATATTTCACAGTAATATTGTTCAAGAGACGATAATCAATACACGGCCTTAATGAACCATCCTTTTTGGCCACAAAGAAAAAACCGGCACCTAAGGGTGAAGAGGATGGTCTGATATGACCCTTCTCCAATGATTCCTTGATATAAGACCGCATAGCGTCATGTTCAGGTACAGACAAGTTAAAAAGACGACCCTTAGGGAATTTACTACCCGGCACTAATTCAATAGCGCAGTCATAGCTCCTATGGGGAGGCAAGGATGCAGATTTACTTTCGCTAAACACATCAGAAAAATCAATCAAAAAGTCAGGAACATCCTGAGCCTGGGGGGAGGCAGAAAAAACAGGAGTGTTGGTATTAACACATTGGCAGCCCCAACTGGTTACAGACACAGATTTCCAATCCAAAACAGGATTATGAGACTGTAACCAAGGGAAACCCAGCACGATAATGTCATGCAGATTATACAGAACCAAAAATTTGCAGCACTCCTGGTGATCAGGTTCAACCCTCATTATCACCTGAGTAGAAAACTGGGGTTTATTCTCAGCCAAAGGGGTAGAATCGATCCCCAGTAGGGGAATAGACTTCTGTAGGGGTATCAAGGGAAACCCACAACGTCTAGCAAAATCATAATCCATCAGGTTAATAGCTTCTCCAGAATCAACGAAAGCCTGAGCAGAAAATGAGGACAGAGAGCATATCAGAGTGACAGTTAACAAAAACTTAGTCTGAACACTACCCAAGACAACTGAGCGTGCAAAACGTCTTCCCCGCTTAGGGCAGACTGAAATAGCATGAGAGGCATCACCACAGTAGAAACATAACCCATTGCGCTTTCGAAACTCATGACGCTGTGCCCCAGACACCACTCTATCACACTGCATGGGTTCAGAAGCTGGTTCACAAGGCAACACCATTCCACGCATACTTCTCCGCTCACGCAAACGTCTGTCAATTTGAATCGCTAATGACATAGAATCATTGAGACCAGAGGGGACAGGGAATCCCACCATAACATCCTTTACATTATCTGACAGACCCTTCCGAAAAAGGGCTGCCAAAGCGTTGTCATTCCATTTGGTCAGGACTGCCCACCTACGGAAACTCTGACAGTATAACTCAGCGTCCTCAAGCCCCTGATTTAATGCCAACAAGGCTTTTTCAGCTTGATCAGTGACATTAGGCTCATCGTACAATAACCCCAAAGCCTGAAAAAATGCATCAACATCACTCAAAACAGGATCCCCAGGTGTCAGGGAAAAAGCCCAATCCTGAGGATCGCCGCGCAGGAGAGAGATGATAATTTGAACCTGCTGCGCTGCGTTCCCTGAGGACTTAGATTTTAAGGCAAAAAACAATTTACAATTATTTTTGAAATTCTGAAACTTAGCTCGATCCCCTAAAAACAAATCTGGCATGGGAATCCTAGGTTCCACAACAGGCAACCTAGCAAGATAGGTAGCAATACTCTGAACCTCAGTGGCAAGCTGATCCACATGGCCAGACAACTGTGCAAACTCCATTGAGAGAAAAGATCCTCCCCAGCACCCAGAGATACAGAGGGAAAAAAAAAAAATGCAACAAACAGAAAAATATCTCTGACAACTCTGACAACCTTTTTTTTTTTTTTTTTTTTAAAATATTTTTCCCTTCTGTGAGTACCACACAATTTTCAGTTTTGGCCGGTGATACTGTTATGATTTGGTAGCTGAGGAGTGCAGGTAAAAAAAGGCAATACACCAGAGCAGTTGGAAACTATGAGATTGCAGTACCCTGACTAACCACCACAACTAGAGGCAGCCGTGGAGCGTTCCTACGTTGGTCCTAGACGCCTCGTCACAGCCTGAGAAACTAACTACACCTAAAGATAGATATAGGAAAGCTATCTGCCTCGGAGCAGAACCCCAAAGACAATAGAAAGCCCCCAAACATATAATGGCGGTTAGACAAGATGAAATACTGACACAGAAAGAAAATAGTATGAGCAAACGCTGGGGCCCAAACTAACTAAATAGAAAAGGACAGGAAGGGTACTTACTGCAATCCCAGAAAACCCTGAAAAGCACCAACACCACTAATTTCAAAAACACCTGAGATCACACGACCTCTACCACCTAAATTAGTTCTCTGGTGTGACAAAATCAAAACAGCAGCCACTGAAAAAAACTGGAAAAAGCAAAAGTACATACATAAGTGGCTGAACTAAACTGAGAGGGCAAAAGCCCCCGGAGGGGACCCTGAAGGCCCCCAGAGAAGTGCAGGACAAAAATGCAAAAATATAGCACAAAAACAAAAAGAAGAAAATGTCTTATCTGTTAGCAGGAGATGCAGACACGACACAGCAGGCTACAAGGGAAACAGGAATGAAGGATTCAGACCAGAACAATTGATCACCGGCAACCCTGATGGGAAGGTGACTCCCTTATATAAGACCAGTCAGTAACACCTGATTCCAGTCCTCACAATCTTCACTGGACAGACCAGCACTGCTTGTAACCACCAGAGGAAGCCTCTGCTCAGAACTCATCTCAAACCCATTCACAACAGGGACCACATCACATTTGAAGTCACTTTGAGGGGTCTATATGATAGAAAATACCCAAAAGTGACACCATTCTAAAAACTGCACCCCTCAAGGTGCTCAAAACCACATTCAAGAAGTTTATTAACCCTTCAGGTGCTTCACAGGAGCTGAAGCAATGTGGAAGGAAAAAATTGACATTTAACTTTTTTTGCAAAAGCTTTACTTCGGAACCAATTTTTTTATTTTCACAAGTGTTAAAAGAAAAAATGAACCAAAAAATTTGTTGTGCAATTTCTCCTGAATACGCTGATACCCCATATGTGGGGGTAAACCACTTTTTGGGCGCATGGCAGAGGTCGCAAGGGAAGGAGCGCCGTTTGACTTTTTCAACGCAGAATTGGCTGGATGCCATGTCGCGTTTAGAGAGCCCCTGATGTGCCTAAACAGTGGAAACCCCCAACAAGTGACCCCATTTTGGAAATTAGATCCCTTAAGGAACTTATATAGATGTGTGGTGAGCACTTTGAACCTCCAAGTGCTTCACACAAGTTTATAACGTAGAGCCGTGAAAATAAAAAATCATATTTTTTCCACAAAAATGATCTTTTCACCCCAATTTTTATTTTCCCAAGGGTAACAAGACCCCAAAAGTTTTTGTGCAATTTGTCCTGAGCATGCCGATACCCCATATGTGGGGGTAAACCACTTTTTGGGCGCACAGCAGAGGTCGCAAGGGAAGGAGCGCCATTTGACTTTTTCAACGCAGAATTGGCTGGATGCCATGTCGTGTTTAGAGAGCCCCTGATGTGCCTAAACAGTGACCCCATTTTGGAAACTAGACCCCTTAAGGAACTTATCTAGATGTGTGGTGAGCACTTTGAACCCCAAGTGCTTCACAGAAGTTTATAACGCCCGGGCGTGAAAATAAAAAATCATATTTTTTCCACAAACCTGATCGTTTAGCCCCAAATTTTTTATTTTCCCAAGGGTAACAGGAGAAATTAGACCATAAAAGTTGTTGTCCAATTTGTCCTGAGTATGCTGATACCCCATATGTGGGGGGTGACCACTGTTTGGGCGCACGGCAGGGCTTGGAAGGGAAGCAGCGCCCTTTGACTTTTTCAAACCAAAATTGGCTGGAATTGAGATTGGACGCCATGTCGCGTTTGGAGAGCCCCTGATGCGCTTAAACAGTGGAAAACCCCCACAAGTAACACCATTTTGGAAACTAGACCCCCTATGGAACTTATCTAGATCTGTTGTGAGCACTTTGATCCCCCAAGTGTTTCACAAAAGTTTATAATGCCTGGGTGTGAAAAAAAAAAAATTTCCACAAAAATAATTTTTTAGTCCCAAATTTTTGATTTTTCACAAGGAAATTGGACCCCAATAGTTGTTGTCCAATTTGTCCTGAGTACGCTGATACCAAATATGTGGGGGGGAACTGTTTGGGTGCACAGTAGGGCTTGGAAAGGAAGTAATAACGTTTTGAAATGCAGATGTTGATGGGGGTCATGTTCCGTTTGCAGTACCCAAGATGTGCCTAAACAGTGGAAAACCCCCACAAGTGACCCCATTTTGGAAACTAGACCCCCTAAGGAACTTATCTAGATGTGTGGTGAGCACTTTGAACCCCAAAGTGCTTCACAGAAATTTATAAACGCAGAGCCGTGAAAATAAAAAATTATTTTTTTCCTCAAAAATGATTTTTTTAGCCAGCTATTTTTTATTTTCCCAAGGGTAACAAGAGAAATTAGAACCCCAAAATTGGTGTGCAATTTGTCCTGAGTACGCTGATACCCCATATGTTGGGATAAACCACTGTTTGGGCGCACGGCAGGGCTCGGAAGGGAGGGAGCGCCATTTGACTTTTTGAACGCCACGTGTTTGGAGACCCCCTGATGTGCCTAAATAGTGGAAACCCCTCAATTCTAGCTCCAACCCTAACACCAACACACCCCTAACCCTAATCCCAGCCCTAACCCTAATCCTAACCTAAATCCCAGCCCTAATTCCAACCCTAATTGTAACCCTAACCCTAATTGTAACCCTAACCCTAATTATAACCCTAACCCTAAGGCTAGGTTCATTTTGTGTTTTACCAGCCCATTCAACACATAGCGTTGACGGGCTGGTAACGGTATAGCATAACGCGATCGCATTATGCTATACCCGCTAGCGCAGGGGAATCAGCAGATGATTCATCTGCGCTAGCGATGACGGTGCCCAGACGCTGCAGGCCGCATCCGAGGCTCCGTCACTGAATGATGGCACGTCACGAACGCATGCCGCTTTACGGCATGCATCGTGATGCGCCCTCAAATGGGGGTGAATGGCAGCGTTAATAGACTGTGTTACACCGCGTTATACCGCGGTGTAACGCAGTCCGTCTAACGGACTGCCATAACGCAGTATGAACCCAGCCTAACCCTAATTATAACCCTAACCCTAGCCCTAACCCTAACCCTAATGGAAAAATTAAAATAAATATAATTTCTATATTTTATTATATGTCCCTAACTAAGGGGGTGATAAAGGGGGGGTTATGTACTGTTTTTTTTTATTTTGATCGCTGTGATAGTTTATCACAGTGATCAAAATGTACTTTTAGGAGAATGAATGAAACATTTTTTGAATCTGCCGCTAGGCAGATTCGGGGGGCGCACTGCGCATGTGCTCGCCATTTTTTTCACAGGAAGAAGACCCGGGAGGATCGCAGGCCAGGGGGAGCTGCCGGAGGACACGGAAGGTATGGGGGGGTTTGGGGGTACTGGCGACCCTAATTCTCTCCCTCTGATGTGCGATCACATCAGAGGGGAGAGAAATCTTTTTTTTTTTTTTGCGGTCGCCGTTATACTCGGTATAATGGCGATCGCGACACCGGGGTCGGTAAATACCAACCCGGATCATGTTCTCTGGGGTCTCGGCTACCCTCGGCACCCGAGACCCCAGAAACACTGCCCAAGCCCCCCAGCACATCGCGGCAGGCGCACTGAGCATGCGCCCGCCATTTTCTAGGCCCCAAAGATGGCGGCGCCCACCGGGGCCACATGCAGGGGATCGGGGGCCACAAGGGGGAGATCGGGGGCCCTTTTTCTCTCTCCTCTGATGTCCGATTACATCAGAGGAGAGAGAAATTATATGGCACACCATTTTTTTTTTGCGATCGCCATTATAGGGTTAATAACGGCGATCGCAACATCGGGGTCAGGTAAAAACCGACCCGATTCATGTTCTCTGGGGTCTCGGCTACCCCTGGTAGCCGAGACCCTGGAGAAAATGCGCCTCTGGGGGGCGCTATTCACTTTTTCCACAGCGCCGTTAATTAACGGCGCTGCGGTTTAAGTACCCTTATTGACCGCCGTTAAAAGGTGTATCGGCGGTCGTTAAGGGGTTAAAGCAACAAAATCGTGGCAATGCCCAAGCAATGCCAGACGCGTTTCCCCCCCATAGGGATAACGGGGGTTCATCAGGGGTAAGATGACCACTGCATATAGTAAAAGAGTGCTGTACTGACTCACTCACCACCCATTCTTATATCCGTCCATAACGCCATGTGCGCCGCACGCCAGGATCACTTCCGGGTATAATGTGACGTATAGGCCATGTACGTTCCAGCAATGAACTGGAAGCCGGATGTGACGTCCTGTAAAACATCATCAAGGACGTACTAGTGGAAGTCACTCGGTGAAACGCAGATGCGTTCCACCGGAATCGCAAGTGAGGCCTGAATTTTGGCATCACTAGCAGGGACGCTAATGCGTTCTAGCAGAAGACTTAAACTAGAAACCGGTTGTAACGTCCAGTAAAAAACATCATCAGGGATGTACTAGCAGAAATAACTCGGTGATACGTTAATACGTTCAACCGAGATCGCAAATGAGACCTGAATTTCAGCGTCACTAAAGAAAACGCAAATGCGTTCCAGCAAAAAACTTGAAAAGGGATCACAGATGAAACATGGATTGCGGCATCATTCCATTTATAGATGAAAGAAACAGTGTACACATATATACTAGTAAAAGTCCCACGGTAATATGAGTCGCACTTAGTACCAGGGCAATGGGGTACTCGGCACGGAGCCCATGAAAGTCTATGGGGTTTGTCACTGGCAGCAGGACTCGGTCCGTGGCCCTGGGCGCTCATACAATGGGGGATATTTACAGGGGATTATTTAGGATAGGTAGTTCGTGACGCCACCTGTGGTTTCTGGTCAATTGTACCAGCGCTGCTGTAAGGGTCTTCACAGGGGATGTTATGGGGCAGCTGGGTGGTAAGTCTCCCACAGGTGAGACTGGTCCCTGGAAGTCTATGGTGGTGATGATGTAGGGTGTAGATAAGGATTCAGTCACACACATTGCAGTTTCTTTCCATACCTTTTACTGGCAGATGATTCAAGCAGATCCCGGGGAGCTGGTCGGGGTGAAGAGTGCACATTCGGGTAACAGCTGAGCAGGTTAGAGGCCTCCTTTACTTCGAATGTAGGTGAGTCCAACTTGCCTGAAGCGAAGTTAACTCTGAATCTCCAGCTTTCTCAATAGCTATACTGCCCGGCCAACATTGTGGTGGAAACTTCTAAGTGGTGAAAACTAAGTCTATATTTGCTGATCAGGCTAGACTCCTGTTTTCCCTGTCTCCGGTTACGTATTGACACTTAGGGCTGCTCTCTGCGACCTGTAGTCCAGATGCCTCCGGTAATCTTGTTACTAAGCTTGAAACTGTAGCAACGCCTCGGACTCCGGTGTCCGGCAATTTAGTGCAGGCAATCCAATACCCAAAGCACTTCTCTATCTTTTCCACTGCCCTTCGCCCTGCTCTCGCTCTTAGCACAAGCAATTGTAACTTCGATGGTAATGTCAGCTTTCTTCTAGAGTTCGCTGAGCAGCTCTCAGTATCCTCCTTCCTCCAGCTTCTGTTGAGGTACTGATTAAGGGTAGCTCTGACTAGGCTAGGATGATCCACTTCACCCGTACTAGCCTCCACTTGCTTGTCAGGTGAGCTACGTTAGTTCTGCGAGGATTCAGTCCTCCCTTCTCTCTCTCTCCAAGTCCAGACTCCACTGGACTGAACTGCACTGTCTGAAGACAGGAAACTGACTGAACTCTGATTGCTAAGTGTCACTTCCTCTTGTACCCCTGATGGGTGTGTCTAAAAGTGTGAGTGAAGTGCATAGATATCAAGCTTTTGCGGTTACCTTCCTGTGCACTCTCCTGGACTTTATGTGTGCCTGCGTAGCTGGGCTACACATCCCCCCTTGGTAAAACACAGCACTCCCGGGCTGTAAAAGACAAAAAGAACATTTTGTTTTGCATTAACAATAATGTTTTAACACTTCCCATCCGGGAGGTAAGACTTCTTGAACGTTACATTTTGTACAATGAAGAATACAAAAGTATCAAAATATCAAACGTGTTCATAAATACTAGATACTTGTGGAGGACCCGCACCAAAAACCTCCCACGTGGGTCCTGGGTGGGCTGCAGGACTTCTGACTGCAGACCTCACTCTAGGCCCACCATACGGGTTTTTCTTCAGAGGTAGATAGTAATGGTTTTATGTGAAACCAAGATAATGCACCGTAGCGCAACTATTTACAAGTGAAAGTTTTTGGGCTGGCATAGTCCACAGCCACGCAGTCCATTGGCATGGTTAAAACACATTTCAAATAATTACATTAATACTTTTTTTTCAAACTTTATACAATTTTTCAGATGCAATAAACCCTATCTGGGTCTTGCTAACTAGTCTACTAGGACTACTCCTGATAGCGAATAGGTAGTTTACCTTTAGTGATACGTTCTGACCTACGTGGGGTAGCGTCAGGTATAGTATTATCTAACCTTTCTGTTCTGCGTAACGGCAAACTATAAATACTGTCTCAACCTCTCTATGGATCTGGCAAGTGTACTAGTGACTGGACGAGGCGGTACTGCTTCACCAGCTTCACCAAGGGATTCCACTTCTTGTGGCGCTGCTTCCTGCGGGTCCGCTTCTTGGGGTTCTAACGGTTGAGGGTCTGCCGGAATAGGTTCTTCTGGAACTGGCTCTACTGGCACAATTGGTATGACCGGTTGTAGAGACTCCTCTTGCGGTTGATAAAAACTGCAGCACAGGAATAATTACAGCGTCTCCTAATCTGGGCCAATCTGCAGGTAAATCTCCCAAATCCGTGTGTATGACCGCTTCAGCACTCTCTCTTGATGGACAACAGGGTTTTCTTCACGGAGCTTTAATGGGCCAGGACACAACTTTAAATGATCTCTAGACACAGTTGCCGTCGTTTTTCCTCCATCCTTGCTGATGGTACAGACCTTGCTGTTATCGAAATTGGAATTTTGCACGACATATGGCTCCTGTTCCCACTGATCATCCAACTTGTGTGTTCTTCTTTTCCTTTTGAGCACCATTTCTCCAGGCATTAAAGGCTTAGCGGGAGCATTTTTGTTATAATTCATCTCTTGCTTTTCTCTTACTTTGTTGAGACTATCTTCTACGCAGGCTTGTACTCTCTTGTACTGTTCTTGTCGATTTTTGTCCCAATCTTCAGCGTTGTTATCAGCCTCTGGTTCTACCACACCGAGTTCTAAGTCCATTGGCAGCCTTCCCGGCCTTGCTCTCATAAGGTAGGCTGGAGTGCAGTTGGTGGAACTTACTGGGATATGGTTGTACAAGTCGACCAGGTCAGGTAACAAGTCTGGCCACCGATTTCTTTCTTCCAGTGGTACAGTTTTCAGTAAGTCAATGACAATGTGATTCATTTTTTCACAAAGGCCGTTGGTCTGAGGGTGGTATGGTGTCGTTCTGATCTTTTTACATCCATACAATTGACAAAATTCCTGAAACAGTTCAGCTTCAAAGGCTGGACCTCGATCAGTCAGTACCTGCTCTGGATATCCGTGTGGTCTGCAGAAACTTGCTTGGAAGGTTCTTGCTGCTGTCTCTGCTGTCATATCTTGACAGGGGCGACCACCAGAAACCGGGAATAGTGATCCACCATGGTCAGGGCATATGTGTATCCTGACCTGCTTGGGGACAACTTGACGTGATCCAATGCCACGATCTCCAAGGGACGAGTCGTCCGGATAGGCTGCAAGGGTGCCTTCTGGCTACTGTAGTCTTTTCGCCTGAGGCCACAGGGTCCACAGTTCCGGCACCACTTCTCGATGGAGCTGCGCATCCCTACCCAGTAGAACCGGCACCTCAACAGGGTCTCCAGCTTTCTCCAGCCAAAGTGTCCTGCTTGATCGTGGTATGCTTCCAGCACCATTTGGATGTCTGCTCTCGGGACCACTATTTGCCAAACCATCTCATGGGTCCTTGGGTCGACGTATCTCCTGCACAACTTCTCACGGTATATGAACAACCGGCTTCTCTCGTTCCACAGGAGCTTTGCTGGCATGGATGCATCTTTCTCCAAGGAGGAACCTTCCTGTTTTATCAACTCCTTTATACGGCTGACCACGGGATCGCTGTCCTGAGTCTCCTTCCAGCTGTGATGAGGTAAAGGGTTCAACATCTCACCACACCGCTTCCTGTAGACTCGTTGCTCTTGGACCATCCCATTTCGGTGGAACGCAGGTAGCTCGATTTCTTCCAGATCGTCTGACTCTTCCTCCGTGTCAGATTCATGCGGCATTCTGGACAAGGCGTCCGCGTTAGCATTTTTACGGCCCGCTCTGTATTTGATGGTAAACTGGTAGTTTGATAACCGAGCCATCCAACGTTGCTCCATGGCTCCCAGCTTGGCTGTTTCCAGATGCGTCAAGGGGTTGTTGTCTGTAAACGCAGTGAACCGGTTGAGGCAAGGTAATGTTTAAATCTTTCGGTAATGGCCCAGACCAGCGCCAGGAACTCCAGTTTGAAGCTGCTATAGTTTTCCGGATTCCTCTCAGTTGGCCTGAGTTTTCTGCTGGCATATGCGATGACTTTTTCTTGGCCGTTCTGCTTCTGACTGAGGACCGCTCCTAATCCTTCGTTACTGGCATCTGTGTATAGCAGGAACGGTTGGCTGTAATCTGGGTAGGCTAAGATTTCATCGCCGGTAAGGATCTCTTTCATCTCTTTGAATGCCTCAGCTTGTTCTTTTCCCAATTAAATGGAAGGTTTCTGCTCTTAAGAGGTTGTCCTACCAGGAGGTCCTGCAAAGGTGCCGCTCTCTTAGTGTAATCTTTTACAAACCTCCTGTAGTAACCTGTTAATCCCTGGAACTGACGCACCTCTTTTAAGTTCTTCGGCTCTGGCCATTTCTGAATAGCTGTGACCTTCTCGGGGTCCGGCGCTACTCCTTCGGAACTGACAATGTGTCCCAAGTACTGTACCTTCCGTTTGAGCAGGTGGCATTTAGAGGGCTTTAGTTTCATCCCAAACTTGGACAATGACTCAAATACCTCCGCCAGGTGCTTCAGATGATCTTCATATGTCTTAGAGTACACAATTACGTCGTCCAAGTACAGCAGCACAGTTTCGAAGTTGAGATGTCCCAGACAGCTCTCCATCACCCTCTGGAATGTTCCTGGGGCACTGCTGAGACCAAACGGCATCCTATCGAACTCGCAGAGTCCCATTGGGGTGGTGAAAGCAGTTTTCTCCCGGTCCTCCTCAGCCACAGCCACTTGCCAGTACCCACTAGTAAGGTCGAGGGTAGAAAAGTAGTTAGCCGTTTTCAGAGCAGCTAAGGATTCCTCTATACGTGGTAATGGGTATGCATCTTTATGTGTTATACGATTTACTTGCCTATAGTCTACACACATTCGCATGCTACCATCCTTTTTCTTCACTAGAACCAGAGGTGTTGCCCAGGGGCTACAACTATCCCTTATCACCCCGGCTTTCTTCATGTCATGCAGCATTTCCTTAGCTTTCTGATAATGGGCTGGAGGTATGGGCCTGTACCGCTCTTTGATGGGAGGATGACTGCCTGTAGGGATATGATGCTGTACTCCCTTAATGGTCCCAAAATCAAGTGAGTGCTTGCTAAATACTTGTGCGTACTCTTGTACCACCCGTAGTACCCCCTGTTTCTGGTGGACGGAAGTGGTGTCTGTCCCAATATGAAGCTGCTGACACCAGTCCGCTACTGGGGTTGCCGGATCATTATCCTCCGCTGGTTGGCAGGAGGCTAAGGACTCGGTTGTGGGATAGAATTGTTATCTACGGCATATAATTTAGCAACTGTAGCATAACGTGGCAAATTTACTTCATCGTCCCCCCAGTTGAGAAGTCGTACTGGTACTCTCCCATTTATTACTTCCACTACCCCTCTAGCAATCATGAGTGTAGGTCTGTGTTCTGAGCGATGGGGTTCTACTACTGCTTGGTAGTTCTGTCCTCTCAGACCCATGGCTGCTCTACACCATATTAACATTTCGCTCATTGGGGTATTACAATGGGGTTCGAGTCTGTGACCCGTACATTACCGATTTCACCATCTGTAAGCTTCGCTTGCTGCTGGCACATCAGGGCCCGGATCTCCCTCTGGATCACTCCCTTCTGCTTTGGCCTGGCAATTTCAGCGAGCTGTTGGAGCAAAAACACAACTTCTCCCAGACAGTTACTGATAATGTTAGTACCAGTATCACATTAAGGCATTCTCCTCATTTACAGTCTTTACCACTAAAAGTCCCTGATCCTTCAGCTCCACCCTGCCCACTTTTACGTTCACATTTTTGGCTCCAATTACTTCAACAGGGAGACCATTGGTGGCGTACACTGTCAAGTCAGGGCTCGGGGGCTGGAGACTGTCCATGGACCAAAATTTATTGTAAAGGACGTCAGGTATGATGGTCACCTGAGATCCCTTGTCCAGCAGTGCAGGGATTGCAATCCCGTCCAGAATCATGGACAGGTAGGGCCGTCCACCCACGAACCTGCGGTTCCAGTCTAAGGGGCCTGATGAGTCTACTCCTGGGTGTTGGCCCTCTGACCCAGGATCGGCTCGTTTAAAGGACATTGCTGACCATATGACCTTTTTGATTGCAGCGGTTAGACAGATGATCTCCCGGCGAGGATGGTGTTGTTCAGGAGTCGCTCCTGGGGGTGGCGTGGTCCTCCTCGGTGAGGCGACGTCCTCCATTTCCTCCGGTTCATCCAAGGGACATCCTCCGGACAGTCGGCTAGTAGGATCTTCCCTCCTTCCTCTTTCCGCAGTTGCAGGGCCTCCATTACAGTGGCCAAGTTCTTAGTCAGCTGGCGAACTTCTGAGCGCAGACATTCCAACTCACTAGGGGGCGCCACCTGCGTTTTAGCTTCTGCCACCTGCGGGGAAAAGGTGGGTACTGCCGGCTTAAGAGTGGCTTCACCCGGGTGATACTGATTTGCCACCTCAGGCTTTTCCAGGGGTCGCAGTCCTTTTATTGCCATGTCCTTGAGGGCATCAAAGGTGGCATCTGGATGATCCAAGGACCACCAGTTTACAGTCCTGCTTTCCTCTGGAGACCTCAGTCCCGCACGAATTGCTCTTTCAACATTTGGCTCTCATCAATGGACTTGTAGGGTTAGCCTGTTTAAGAGCTCGCAGGGCCCCCTGTAGTCGGCAGGCGTAGTCCCTAATACTGTCACCCGATTTCTGGAAGCACTGATAAAATGCCATCCGGAGATCCGTTTCTGTGCGGTCCTCAAAGATGGCCTGTAGCTTTAAGAGAATCGCAGGTACCGACTCCTGGTCTGCAATGGGCCAAGTCTCTACTTCTCTCTCAGCCGCACCAGCTAACTGCCCTATTACCACAGCAGCTTTTTGCTTTTCAGTCATTGAATACATATCCAAAATACTACATATTTTCCGTTTAAATCCTGGCAGGGTGCCTGGCTCGCCGCTGTACTGGGGGAGCCACTTCGCTCCAGGCATGTATGGGAGGGTTAGCGGCATTAGCGGGACCACCGGGCCAGGTGAGGGGCCTGCACCCCCATCCTGGCGGTACGACGCCAAGCGGTGGGCTATTGGGGCCTCCGGCGGGGGCCGCTCCGTCTGCCGGTTGCTGCGACATATTGGTGCCCCCTTGGTTAATCTGAGCCTACCTCTTCACAGGCTGCAGCGTCGCAGGCACAGCGGTGGAGACAGGACCTTCGTAGCAGGCACAGCGGTGGAGACAGGACCTTCGTCGCAGGACTGTGATGTCAGAGCGTTCACTTCCTGTTTCACAGGACCTGCCGCCGCGTCAGAGTTGGGGCGGGGCCAGGGAACCAGCGCGCACTTTCAGGTACGCCCCCCTTCTTCACCAGCACCTGAGGGCGCTAATTTTGCGTAAAGATGGCGGTATTTTGGCGCCAAATGCAGCAAACAGTTCAATAGACACTCAGGACTCACAATTGCAAGCTTTCGTATCCTGTTCGTGACGCCAAAAATTGAGTCGCACTTAGTACCAGGGCAATGGGGTACTCGGCACCGAGCCCATGAAAGTCTATGGGGTTTGTCACTGGCAGCAGGACTCGGTCCGTGGCCCTGGGCGCTCATACAATGGGGGATATTTACAGGGGATTATTTAGGATAGGTAGTTCGTGACGCCACCTGTGGTTTCTGGTCAATTGTACCAGCGCTGCTGTAAGGGTCTTCACAGGGGATGTTATGGGGCAGCTGGGTGGTAAGTCTCCCACAGTGAGACTGGTCCCTGGAAGTCTATGGTGGTGATGATGTAGGGTGTAGATAAGGATTCAGTCACACACATTGCAGTTTCTTTCCATACCTTTTACTGGCAGATGATTCAAGCAGATCCCGGGGGGCTGGTCGGGGTGAAGAGTGCACATTCGGGTAACAGCTGAGCAGTTAGAGGCCTCCTTTACTTCGAATGTAGGTGAGTCCAACTTGCCTGAAGCGAAGTTAACTCTGAATCTCCAGCTTTCTCAATAGCTATACTGCCCGGCCAACATTGTGGTGGAAACTTCTAAGTGGTGAAAACTAAGTCTATATTTGCTGATCAGGCTAGACTCCTGTTTTCCCTGTCTCCGGTTACGTATTGACACTTAGGGCTGCTCTCTGCGACCTGTAGTCCAGATGCCTCGGTAATCTTGTTACTAAGCTTGAAACTGTAGCAACGCCTCGGACTCCGGTGTCCGGCAATTTAGTGCAGGCAATCCAATACCCAAAGCACTTCTCTATCTTTTCCACTGCCCTTCGCCCTGCTCTCGCTCTTAGCACAAGCAATTGTAACTTCGATGGTAATGTCAGCTTTCTTCTAGAGCTCGCTGAGCAGCTCTCAGTATCCTCCTTCCTCCAGCTTCTGTTGAGGTACTGATTAAGGGTAGCTCTGACTAGGCTAGGATGATCCACTTCACCCGTACTAGCCTCCACTTGCTTGTCAGGTGAGCTACGTTAGTTCTGCGAGGATTCAGTCCTCCCTTCTCTCTCTCTCCAAGTCCAGACTCCACTGGACTGAACTGCACTGTCTGAAGACAGGAAACTGACTGAACTCTGATTGCTAAGTGTCACTTCCTCTTGTACCCCTGATGGGTGTGTCTAAAAGTGTGAGTGAAGTGCATAGATATCAAGCTTTTGCGGTTACCTTCCTGTGCACTCTCCTGGACTTTATGTGTGCCTGCGTAGCTGGGCTACACAAATACGTTCCACCGAGATCACAAGTGAGGCCTGAATTTCGGTGTCATTATCAAAAAAACGCAAATGCGTTCCAGCAAAAAATAGAAACAGGATCACAGATGAAACATGGATTGCGGCATCATTCCAATTATAAATAAATAAAATAACTGGAAACATAGAATATAATAGAACGATAATGCGTTCAAAATAGTTCACTAAAGGCGCAGGAGCGATGAAAGAGAGTATGGCTAACAATGTATATATGCCTATATGAAAAAATACTTCTCCATTTCATCAGGTAAGTAAACTCATTAGCAAAGGAAAAAACTTAAAAGACAAAAAAAAGGAACAAATAAATAAGAATGAAAAAATGTAAAGTACGCCAAAATGTACGACCAATAGCGAATAAGTATAAATATACCTAGCAAACGGTATTCTACAGGACACACCAGGTGGCCTAAATGAAACTAGAAAAGGATAACTGCTCATTCAGGCTCATAGGGCTCATAGATTCCAACAAGTAAATCCACCTTGTTTCTTGTAATATCCTCCTATCCCAGTTACCGAGTCTGACCGAAGAAGGAATGACCTCTATAACAGAAAAAGACATCCGACTAAGATCCCCTCCAAGTATCATATTCATGTGACGCGCAAGTGGCGTGTCCTTGCCATTTTTAATGTCCCTAATATGCTCTCCAATTCGAATACGTAACTCTCGTTTAGTTTTTCCAACGTAGTCCTTAGGGCAAGAGCAAGTGCACAGATACACCACTCCTGCCGTCCTACAGTTAGCAAAATGTCTCATAAAGAAATCTCTATCAGTCACAGAATTCTTGAAGGATTTTGAGATCCGTATATATCTACAAGATGAACAATGTCCACATTTGAAAGTCCCAATTGACCTATTAATTAACCACGTTTCCTATTTTTTTGAGGGACAAAATGACTGTGGACAAGACTGTCCTTAATTGATCTTCCTTTTCTATATGTAACTGACGGATGTGGGAGATAAACTGACAAATGTCAGGATCTGATCTCAAAATCTGCCAATGTCTTTGAAGAATATTATGAACCCTTTTAGATTGGTCATCAAAGGTACCAATCAATCGAGTGATCGGTTGGGAATCCGTCCTTACTTTCGTCGTCAGCAACGAAGTCCTGTTAGTGTCATATGCAACTTTATATGCAGAGTCAATCACAATCTGAGTTGTCATTGAACTTCACTCAAAATGGATGTGTCCTATGCGAAGAAAAAATGACTCCTAGCCTCCATTTTTTCTCCGGTTGACTGTGACCTTGTCAGTTTATAAGCTTTATTAAAAAATGTTTGCACCCACACGGAACCATGATACATATAGGGTCGCTGTCCTAAATGCCAGACATTAAAGTCTTGAAAGGGTTAAGAAACAATGCTCAGCCTCACACTGTCCATGACTCTGTGATGAGGAAATCCTGCAGCTTTCCTAAATTCTTGCTTGTGCTTTGCAATGGTGACATCACGTCTATGTACAGTTTTGTCCTTGTAACGTCTTCTCCCCCCCCGTAGGGCCTTGCACCGAGGGCCATGAACCTTCATTCTTAGGGAAGGCGTGCAGCAGAGACTGGGAAGTCAGGCTTCCTCTGCGCGGAGCTCGCTCCATGTGCCCATCACAGAACAGATAACCCATTTATACTCATGTTCTGGCATAAAAATAACCCACAGGAGGCCGCTAATAAAATATTATCTAAGTGCGAGCAGAGAGACTGCCTGGTGCTCGGCATGTGAAGACGATAGGACCATCCTTCTACAGTGCCGGCCCCGTTATGAATGAGTCAGGAGTAGCAGAGGACGGGTGGTCCATCTCTGACCTCCACATCTCTGACCTCCACCTTCTGCCACGTGCATGGAATAGGGATGGTGTGCTCAAGCAGTGTGCCACGTCCATCATTGACTGCCCAAGTAGGGGCCGCCATGTCCGGATGGGCCGCTGATCTCATCATCCAAACTCAACAGCCTCACAAACATAAAATAAGAGGGTTAAGTTCAGGTCCGTAGACCAGTGAATGTCGGCCATATTCTCATCATTTCGTCCCATGTACATTCCCTCACTATACCACCACATAGTCCTAAGACAATACTGACATCATATACTGATAATCTATATAAACTCAAATAAAATACCGCAATACAGTCAGCACATAACAATTGAACTCAATGTCCACATAAGGGCTTGTTCACATGTGCTTTTTGCCTTGTAAAGATGTAAGGGGTTACAGAGACTGACCTATGCCCCAAACACCTGCTGGTTAAATGTTGATAACTGTGAATGTTCTAATCTGTATATATATTGTAATGTACCTAATGTTGCTATGTATATATTTGTGTAGATAGTGAAAGTGTAGTTATAGGGTTAGCCACTAGAGGGGACAGTGTTGGATAGGAATAGGAACTTAGAATAGAATAGGAATTAGTTAAGATAGGATGGGCCAACTGTGGGTAAGCCAGGAAGATTTCCTGTAGTCTTGTCAGTAGGGACTGAGAGCCCGGACAGGGCAGGTGGACCCTGAAACATTAAAGCACGCAGCCCAGTCATCCAGGGCCTATGGGCCGAAGGTCACAACCATGAGAGAATGCAGGGCAGCTCCAGTGTATGGAAGATAACTACATGGGCTGATGCCCTTTTGTCTGGGGCAAAATGGACAGTGGAACTCCTAAAGATAGGCTGGCCCGATGGAACGCTGCGGTATTGGACGATCCGGTACAACCCTGGGACATTCTGGAGGAAGTGAGGGAAAGCACAGGGCAAGAAAGGAAAGTACTCTGTGATGATACCTGTGATGAAACTGTGTCTGAACTGGACATACTGAGAATGGAACCAAGTAAAATCGTTCATGCTAAGTTGGAACCGGACTCTGTCTCTCTTTGTTTGAAACCGCCAGAAAGCAATCCTCAGCAGCTCAGAAGGGATCCTGATGGAACCGAGAATGGGACGAAAGGTACAGATCAAAGGGGACATTGTGTGTACGTGGAGGGAGACAAGGGCGTGATTGAGCAACCACTGTCAGCCACGACTACGGCCCTGTCTCCCACTACAAAGATATGCTGCCTTTACAGTACCAGCAAAGTAACTGAGACTTCTGAAATCTCAAGCACACGCTACTTTTTTGTTCCTTGCGGATTTGAACCATAAAAGCATTTTTGCAGCATGGAATTGAGCTGCATGTACCAGGGCTTTGGGATACTCGGCACCGAGCCCGTTGATGTCTATGGGGGATGTCACGGGTAGCACAGCTCGGTCCGTGCCCTGGGCGCTCACTGAAATGGGGATATTTACAGGGGATTAAATGTTCGTGTAGTTTGTCGTGACGCCACCTGTAGTACCTGGTCAGGGTGACCAGCGCGGCTGTGCAGGTCCTCTGGATGGGATGGTGTTGTGCAGCTAGATGATAAGTCTTCTACAGGTAAGACTGTGTCCTCCCAGGGCAGATGAATGTAAGGTAACAGCAATGGTGCAGAGTGATGTAGCAGAGTGGAATGTGCGACGGAGTAATAAAGTAGGAAACAGTTCTGTTGCAGTTTCAAGGGGTTTTTACTCACAGTCTGTTGCCAGCAAGACAGATGCCTGGTTGCACTGTGTCCTTCCAGTGAGTAGTCCAGTAACTCTCAGGTACATTGGTCACACTTCCAAAGACTCCCTTTTATGTTCCTTTCCGGCTTCTTGTGCTATACTCCTTACTCCTCTCTGCACCTCCCTACCACAGAGCCCTCAGACGAGGTAGTATTGGATCCTTTCAGTTTACAGGTACGAACCGATGTCCCGGGACGCTGATCTCCTCTTCACGGAGACCGGAACACCGTCGGATGCCTGGACGTACTTGATCCCTAGCTGCCTCCGGATGGGATTATGGTAGCTAGTGGCTCTTGGAGAGTCCCACTAGACACGGTGTTTACTAATGGCGATGAACTGACCCACTAGTCTGGGAACTGTCTCCCCGATGATGTGCCTGGTCCTTCCTTCTCCAAGGATGGGGCACAGCTTCAATTGCTGTCTCAGCCCAGGACCCCTTCGCTTCCTTCAGTACGGCTCCCCTGAGATAAACTACAGAGGAGCTGCAGGACGGGCCAGTACCCACACACTGCCCGCCTGACTCTAACTGAAACTCTATCCTCACTCATGCAGCATGAGGCTTCCTCAACCCCTCCCATCCAACTAGCTACACCCTGTTCTAACCAGCCTGAGCTAGACCATCCCATTGGGTCCGCCTACACTCAGCTGGCATAGTGTACTATTGAATGCAGATGGTGGAGTCAATGGGGTGTTTCCTCCTTACCTGAGAGTCAGGTGCCACACCGCTGGGTGCGATGCAACATCTCTGTGGCGACTGGACCCTCAGAGCGCCACAGAATTTCTTTCAGCATTTTGGCAGCGCTTTTCACCCAAATGAATAATAAAAAAACGCAAACTCAAAATCGCTCTAAAAATGCCCCCTTTTTACAAAGCTTTTTTCCTGCCAACGCTCTGGGTTTCACTGCAGAAATATGTGTTGTAAAAACTCAGTGCGTGCACAAAACCGAATACTGTCTTTAAAAGGGATCTTTCTGTAAGCAGGTTTCTGCTATGTAATCTGAGAGCAGTATGATGTAGGGGCAGAGATCCTGATTCAGGCGATGTGTCCCTTATTGGGCTGTGTTTTGCTGTTTCAATAAAATTAGTGTTCTATCAGCAGTGTTCTACAGGCAGGGCCGGCGTCAGCACCCGGCACACCCGGGCAAGTGCCGAGGCCCTGAGCAGGCGGGGGGGCCCACTCGCAGTCTGGCACCCCCACGCCCGTTAGCGGAGGAGAGCGGTGTCAGCGCCGCCACTGGGCCCCCCCCGCTTGCTCAGGGCCCCGGCATCAGCTGGCACAATACTTACCTCTCCCGTGCCTCCGCTGCCGCAGCTCCGGGCTCCAGGGGGCGCCGGCGCTTCCTCTCACAGCCGGCCGCTGAATGACGTCATCATTCAGCGGCCGGCTGTGGCACAGAGCGCGGGGACGCCGGACAGGTAAGACGTGTGTGTGTGTGTCTGTGTGTATGTAGTGCGGTGCTTTGTGTGTGTATGTGTGTGTGTATAAGTATGTGAGAGAGTGCTTGTGTGCTGTCTGTGTGTGATGATGGGCAGGCATTGCTGATAATGGGGAGGCATTGATGATGATGATGGGGAGAAGATGATGATAATGGGCAGGCATTGATGATAATGGGCAAGCATTGATGATAATGGGCAGGCATTGATGATAGGGAGAAGATGATGATGGGCAGGCATTGATGATAATGGGGAGGCCATGATGATGATGGGGAGAAGATGATGATGATGGGCAGGCATTGATGATAATGGGGAGGCAATGATGATGGGGAGGAGATGATGATGATGGGGAGGCCATGATGATAATGGGCAGGCATTTTCCACAGCGCCCTTTCCTGAGCCGTAACAGTGCAGAACGCAGTACAGCGCAGAGGAGAGCTCCATATTTTGTATGGAGCATTATATGGGGACCAGTATCCTGTATGGAGCATTATATGGGGACCAGTATCCTGTATGGAGCATTATATGGGGACCAGTATCCTGTATGGAGCATTATTTTGGGTCCAGTATTCTGTATGGAGCATTATATGAGGGGTGACATCCTGCATGGGGTATTATATGGGTGATGAGGGGGAGACTGTGGTGCCCATAATATTGTGTGGAGGACTGTCCTGTCCAGTCTGTACTGTGCGCTGTGAGGATTTGGCGGTTTTTGAGCTATTGTACAATTTACAATAGATATCACTCATGTAATGGAAGAAGTGAAGTATTTGACAATTGTACTTACCCTATATTTCTCTGCAGTATCTGTGCATCATGAATCGCGGTCTGTGTTAAAGGGGCCCACTGAGGCTCTTTCGCCCGGGGCCCATAAAAACCTGGAGCCGGCCCTGTCTACAGGACTAGGTGACTCGTGCCTCCTAGTCCAACCCCGCCCCCACCAGTGATTGGCAGCTTACTGTCACTATGCAATGTACAAAGAAAGCTGACAAACAGTGAAGCGGGCAGGGTTATTTACAGCTCAGCGCTCAGAGCTAGATTTTCAGCAGAAAAAATAGAGATTCTATCACATCTACTGCACCCAGTACGTGACATATCGCTAAGATCAGGCTCTCTGCCCGTACATCATGCTGCTGTCAGATTACATAAAAAAAACTGCTGTCAGAATCCCTTTAAGTTATTTTTGTAGCGTCTAAGATTCCTATCATTAACTGTCCTCTATAAAAGTGAAGCCCAGTTTGTCACCCCAAAAATGGCTGATCAACATAAGGTGGAAAAATCTGCAGCAAATCAGTAGCAAAATCTGCATGTGTAACTTGTGGTAGATTCCATGTGGATTTCACCTCATTATTTATTGACAGAGAAAATCAGAGACAGAAATTGACATTGTGCACAATTCAAAATCTGTATGAAAATTAAAATGACCTAGCGGGAGGACGAGATGTTCCAATTTGGGGTTGTATTCTTCAAGGACTTTTGTGCAAATGCCTAAGTTTGTCCTAACAGTAAAAATATGATCAGATCTCACAGGAGTGCTTAGTTATTATCTCATGTGAACCCGGCTGTAGGCCGGTATGATCACATACAGAGATTTTCTCCCATAGGAGCAAAACTTCTGCAAGTGAAAAGTTAGAAACAAGTAGATTTTTTTTCATTAAAAAGTTGATTTTTCTTTCTGTTATCAGAAAATTAACTATTGTTTAAATCAGATTTTTGTGTTCTATGTATTTTCTTTTTTTAATTTTTGCCAATTTTTTGTATTCCATATCACAACCTTTAAGACAAAAAAAAAAAATCTTGCAATTCTCACACCAGCCACTGGGGATTTTTTATACTCTACTTCCTGTTGTTTCAGGAAATGCACATGTACATTAGAAGCAATAGACCAACTGTGACCCTTATCTTTTGTAATGAAGCATCTAATGAGCGTGTGCCAAGGTCATTGTGGAAGGAAAGGGAGCAGGGTCAGATGTGGCATCACCTACTGTGGTTGTTGGATTAGTTATTCGCTGTGTTTAGAGGTTATTATAATCATGCCTTTGATGATAAGGAGCCTGCTGAAAACTGATCCTGAAAGGACAGGAAGTATGAGCCCCAGTGGCCAGATTAAAAACTGAAAAATTACTAACATTGTTTTTTTAAGACTATGATATGGAAAAAATACTGCCCAAAAAAGTAAAAAAATACTCAAAACCTGAGTTGAAAAATATGTGATTTTCTAATAATAGGTTCCCTTTAAGTACAGATAATAATTGTATGTCAGATATCAAACTATGAGCATTTCTAACCTAAATATGAATATTATAAGCTATTATAAAGTATTTAGTGAGATTTGCTATAGGAAATAGTTTTAAATTGATTTATAACCTATGAAAATGGGAACTGAGATTAATAATAAAAGGACTAAAGAATCAACAACAAAAAAAAAGGTATGAAGAAAAATAAGCCAAAAATATTAAACCGCGTCAAAGGAAGAAGGAACTGGCGATAACTAGTGACATTCAACAATGAGCTGGCAGCGAGCAGAGGAAACTCCAAGGTAATGTCAGCCAACGATTCCCTGAGCAGAGACAGAAAGTTCCCATGTTAGACAGAACATGTGCACCCGCAGTGCATGGCCGTGCCTCCCCGCAGGCCTGCAAAACTGAGAACAAATGAAACGGACGCTGCACTTGCATTGCTAACTGCGTCCGCCATCTTGTTGAACGGTTGAGGGCCAGCAAAATGTTAAAAAGAGAAAAAAGCTCAGTCCCCTCACTGCTCCTCTCTCCGGCCGCCCGCACTTCTCGCTGCCCGCTTTCCAGTCCTCCAAACCCATTGGTCACTCTAGGTCAGGGATCTCGGCCTATTCGCTGTCGGAAGTCCTGGCTTGAGTGAATGCTGGGCCGGAGATATAACACAATGGACTGGACAGCGGGAATGGTTCATACGAGCTGGGCTAAAAGGTGAGCAGTGAGGAGAGTAGGTTTTTTTTTTAACCTTTTGCAGGCCACTTACCTCTCTGGCTGCCTCCATGCCTGCTGTCTGGTGGCCCGCTTCTCCAGCGTGTTGCATGTCAGGTCTGCAGTTCACTTTAGGCCGGGAATTCTGACCGCAAACAAGGCCTGGAATTCACTGTGCGCGTTCCGGGCCTACTATCGGGTAGAAGCCTCGGGATAGAGTGACTGCTGGGCCAGAGATGTGCTGTGATGGAGGTGCAGAGGGCCGGAGATGGTTAGTGGGCAGCTGGAGAGGTGAGCAGAGAGGCGAAGTTACTCCACTCATCTCTACTTTCCACTATGTTATGGAAATAAAAGAGGAAAACCTATAATATACCCCATAAGGGTATGTGAACACGGTGTCTTTTACACCCGCTGAGATAGTTCTAAAGTGCCTCAGTGCATATGTGAACCGATATTAGGTGTCATACAGAAAAGGTTTACAAGAAGGGAATGAGCAGACTGTACTTTCTGCGGAAGCTCAGGTCGTTCAATGTGTGCAGTAAAATGCTGGAGATGTTCTACCAGTCCGTTGTAGCAAGCGCCATTTTTTTTGCTATCATTTGCTGGGGCAGTAGTGTGCGAGTAGCTGACGCTAATAAGCTCAACAAACTTATCAAGAAGGCAAGTGCAGCTGTTGGCCTCCATCTGGACTCTTTGAGGAGGTATTGGAGGATAGAATTCAGAAGAAGTGTAGGGCTATAATGAACAATAATACACACCCCCTATACGAGCTGTTCTTGAAGCAGAAGAGCACATTCAGCAGCCGTCTAATCCTACTAAGGTGCAAGAAGGAGAAATTCAGGAAATCGTTTGTACCTACTGCTATGGGGATGTATAATAATTTCCTAAGGGTGGCAGAAAATAATGACTGATGACTGGTGTACTAATGTCAATTAACATTGTTAGTATATACACACTGAACTACACACTTTTATTATTTATTTATTATGTTATGTTGGTATACCTGTGCAAGATTTGTGTCCTAATATTTTATGTACTGCTGTTTGTATTGCTGCTGTAATACTGTAATTTCCCCCGGGATCAATAAAGTGTATCGTATTGTATCGTATTATTGCTGTAGGAACAACAACCACATTGAATGCAATGCTTAGGGCAGTAAATTGTCCCTGGGTTGTGAGTCCAAGGTTGCTGCGTCTCCCACCCCAATGCGCGTTTCGCCGATTCTTATTCTGGGGGCGTGACTGCCCTAAGCATTGCATTCTATATGGTTTGAACCTGTAGCCTACTGTACAAGTGATAATATATGCCTTATATAATGAGATGGTTTGCATTTCACACATGATGTTAGCTGTTGTTCCTACTGCAGTAATACCGGATAACATATGCACTGAGGCACTTTAGAACGATCTCTATGAGTAGTTGTTTACATAAGTGTATATATGAATGCATCCCTATATAAGCATAATTCACAGCCTTTGTTTTATGGACATATGCTCTTTTGGTTGAATATTTTAAAAAGCATTTTTGCTTTATGCAAATAATTTAGGTTTTTGTATACCCATTGTGGGACATGGTGTAACATATCCATATAGCCAATATTTGTCAAACAAATGTGCAAACTATAAAACTGCAAAAAAGAGCCAGTTAGCCTAAAGCAACATTACATGTAACCTTACAAGGGCTGTCAGTCTGTTGCTGTGCCTTTTTTAATCTGACCCGGGCATCCTTTTAATTGTAATTTTTCTTATTATAATGTAATGTACACACACTCCTTGTTCCCTGGTTTTCTCAGTTCTGATAAACTCAATAATAATGTTCGTTTTCCTGCAAGATTCACGCTTATGGCAACAATATTTATTTTATTCCGTATCTACTGTGGTTACCGCTGTGATCACTTTTATTTGTAACTGGTGATCCTGTACTCTGAACATCACTTGTGTATTATCTTTACGTGATATCACATGTATTTCTTACTGTACACACTTGTTTTTTATCTCTCTGTGCTCTGTGATACTCAACTGTAATGTGTTTATCCCTGTACTGTGACATCACTGTGTTTATTATCTCTGTACTGTGACATCACTTGTTTATTTCCCTGTACTTGACATCACTGTGTATTATCCTGTACTGTGACATCACTGTGTTATTATCCCTGTACTGTGACATCACTGTGTTTATTATCCTTTTACTGTGAATCACTGTGTGTATTATCCCTGTACTGTGACATCACTGTGTTTATTATCCCTGTACTGTGACATCACGTGTAGTTTGATACTTTATTCCCTGTACTGTGACATCACTGTGTTTATTATCCCTGTACTGTGACATCACTGTGTGTATTATCTCTATACTGTGACATCACTGTGTTTATTATCCTGTACTGTGACATCACTGTGTTTATTATCTCTGTACTGTGACATCACTATGTTTATTATCCCTGTACTGTGACATCACTGTGTATTATCCCTGTACTGTGACATCACTGTGTTTATTATCACTGTACTGTGACATCACTGTGTTTATTATCCTTGTACTGTGATATCACTGTGTGTATTATCCCTGTACTTGACATCACTGTGTTTATTATCCCTGTACTGTGACATCACTGTGTGCATTATCCCTGTACTTGATATCACTGTGTGTATTATTCCCTGTACTGTGAATCACTGTTGTAATTATCTGTACTTGACTACACGTTTATTCCTGTACTGTGACATCATTATGTTTATTATCCTTACTGTGACATCACTGTGTTATTATTTCTTCTGTGGCATATGTGTATTATCCCTGTATGTGACATCCTGTGTTATATTCCTATACTTGACATCACTGTGTGTATTATCCTGTACTGTGAATCACTGATTGTAATATATAACTGATGTAATATATAACTTATCTTTCAAAAGGTAGAGGAGAAAACAAGGGGATCTGCTACCTTGGATCTAATCCTTACAAACAGGGAGGAAATGGTTGAGGAGGTAAGAGTGGCTGGGACCCTAGGAGGTAGTGACCATGCTATTTTAGAATTTTGGATAACAAGAGGAGGAAGACCTGTGAAGACTCAGACGTGAAGGTTAGATTTCAGAAAGGCAGATTTTAAGGGACTCAGAAAGAGAATTGGAGGGATCCAATGGCTGGATATCCTTAAGGACAAAAATGTCCAGGAAGGATGGGACATCTTGAAAAATGAGATTCTCAAAGCACAATCGTTAACAATTCCAAAAAGAGGGAAGAATGGGAAGCATTTAAGGAAACCAGGATGGATGAACACAGAACTGAAACACATGCTAAAAAGGAAGAAAGAAATGTTTATCAAATGGAAAGAGTGAGGCATATCTAAAGAAGAATATAATGCCATCTGCAGAACCTGCAGGGCACAAATCAGATTATCTAAAGCTGACAATGAATTAAGGCTTGCAAGAGATGTCAAAAGCAACAAAAAAGGATTTTGGGGATACGTCAAAAGTAAAAAAAAAGTCAAAGATGCTATAGGATTTTTACAGGATGAAAATGATGAAATGGTAAGAAAGGATGTTGAGAAGGCTGAACTTTTAAATTCCTATTTTGCATCTGTTTTCTCTCAGAAAGGAAATGTAACATCAACTGATCTTCACTGTCCTATTAAAGGAATAGAAGAATCCAGGATATCTATAAACAGAAAAACAGTGAGGAAACACTTAGCTAACCTAAATGAATTCAAGTCTCCAGGTCCAGATGAATTACACCCCAGAATACTGAAGGAGATAGCGGAAGAAATTCTTGAACCACTGTCCATAATCTTTGAAAATTCTTGGAGAACAGGAGAAGCCCCAGAAGACTGGAGAAGAGCAAATGTTGTTCCTATCTTCAAAAAGGGGAAGAAGGTGGACCTAGGGAACTACAGGCCGGTGAGTCTGACTTCTATACCAGGAAAAATCTTTGAACAAATTATTAAAGAACATGTATCTAAGTATCTGCATAAGAATGAAGTGATTAAACAGAGTCAGCATGGGTTTGTAACTAATAAGTCATGTCAGACTAACTTAATTTCCTTCTATGACAGAATCACTGACTGGGTGGATCAGGGAAATGCTGTAGATATAGTATATCTTGACTTCAGCAAAGCATTTGACAAAGTATCTCACACAATCCTTATTGAAAAAATGACTAAGTATGGAATGGACAAGGCAACTGTTAGGTGGATTCATAACTGGCTTAGTGATCGGACTCAAAGAGTGGTCGTAAATGGCTGCACATCCAGTTGGAAGAATGTCTCAAGTGGGGTACCACAGGGCTCTGTTTTGGGCCCTCTATTGTTCAACATCTTTATCAATGATTTAGATGAAGGAATTGAGGGTAAACTGATCAAATTTGCTGATGACACAAAGCTAGGAGGGGTAGCTAATACTAGAGAAGAGAGAGAGAGGATTCAAAAAGATATAAATAAACTGGAGCAGTGGGCAGCAACTAAAAGAATGGTTTTTAACAGGGAAAAATGCAAAGTACTACATCTGGGCAATAAAAATGAAAAAAGCATATACAAAATGGGAGGAATAGGGCTAAGTAACAGCACATGTGAAAAAGACTTGGGTATACTAATTGATCACAGACTGAACATGAGTCAACAGTGTGATGCAGCAGCAAAAAAGGCAAATACAATTCTAGGATGTATCAACAGAAGCATACAGTCTAGATCACGTGAGGTCATTATTGCCCTCTACTCCTCTTTGGTCAGACCTCATCTGGAATACTGTGTCCAGTTTTGGGCACCACATTTTAAAAAAGACATCAACAAACTGGAGCAAGTTCAAAGGAGAGCCACCAGAATGGTGACCGGTCTGCAAACCATGTCCTATGAGGAACGGTTGCAGGATTTGGGAATGTTTAGCTTGCAAAAAAGAAGACTGAGAGGAGACTTAATAGCTGTCTACAAATATCTCAAGGGCTGTCACATTGTAGAAGGATCATCTTTATTCTCATTTGCACAAGGAAAGACTAGAAGCAATGGGATGAAACTGAATGGGAGGAGACACAGATTAGATATTAGAAAAAACTTCTTGACAGTTAGGGTGATCAAGGAGTGGAACAGGCTGCCACGAGAGGTGGTAAGTTCTCCTTCAATGGAAGTCTTCAAACAGAGGCTGGACAGACATCTGTCTGGAATGATTTAGAGAATCCTGCTTTGAGCAGGGGGTTGGACCAGATGGCCCAGGAGGTCCCTTCCAACTCTACTATTCTATGATTCTATGATTCTATGATTCTATGATCTGTACTGTGACATCACTGTTTGCATTATCCCTGAACTGTGACAACACTGTTTTTATTATCCCTGTACTGTGACATCACTGTTTTTATTATCTCTGTACTGTGACATCACTATGTGTATTATCCCTGTACTGTGACATCACTGTATGTATTATCCCTGTACTGTGATATCACTGTGTTTATTATCCCTGTACTGTGACATCACTGTGTGCATTATCCCTGTACTGTGACATCACTGTGTGCATTATTCCTGTACTGTGACATCACTGTGTATATTTTCTCTGGACTGTGACATCACTGTTCATAATATCCCTGTAATGTGACATCACTGTGTGTATTATTCCTGTACTGTGACATCACTGTGTGTATTATCCCTGTACTGTACATCTCTCTGTGTGTTATCCCTGTACTGTGACATCACTGTGTTTATTATCCCTGTTCTGTGACATCACTGTGTGTATTATCCCTGTACTGTGACATCACTGTGTTTATTATCCCTGTACTGTGACATCATTGTATGTATTATCCCTTTACTGTGACATCGCTGATTGTATTATCCCTGTACTGTGACATCACTGTGTTTATTATCCCTGTTCTGTGACATCATTGTGTGTATTATCCCTTTACTGTGACATCGCTGATTGTATTATCCCTGTACCGTGACATCGCTGTGTGTAAGTGTGGCACCCCTGAGGTCCAGTTGCCACAGAGGTACTGCACCTCAGTCGGAGGTGTGGTGGTTCGCTTTCAGGTAAGGAGGGGACATCACCCAGAACCCAGACACTTACATCCAACACCAGACCCCTCAAGGCCAGGGAGGGACTAAGTAGAGGGTGTGGATGGAGAATGTAGAGTAGGGGTGCAGCTTAGTGAGTGGTCTGAGAGACCACAGACAGTTAGTGGGTTGTTGGAGCTCGGGAGGAGAGCTGAGAGGAGCTCAGGAAAAGAGCTGAGAGAAGAACAGAAAAGACAGAAAGAGAAGCTTAAGAAAGATAGAGAGAGAAAGAAGCTTCAGTGAGAGATAGAGAGGAAGAAGAGGTCCTGAGGGCACGGGAAGTGAGGAATCCACCTGTGGGGCCCGTGACTGAAATCGGGGGAAGGACCAGGTCACAGTAAGGGGACCGGCCCCAGTCTAGTGGAGAAACTAATTATCCTTGTATAGAGAAATTACTGCAATGGTCCTTGGGCAGTGACATTACTTTTTCCTGTTTTTAAGAGCATAAAAAAAACTCTGATGTGTTGTGAATGTGTTGGAGATGAGTTCTGAGCAGAAGCTCCCTCTGGTGGTTGCAGACAGTGCTGAACCATTTAGTGAAGATTGGCAATCAGGAGTTACAGACTGGTCCTATATAAGGGAGGTTCCCTCCCATCATGGTTGCCGGTGATCAATTGTTCTTGTCTAACTGCTGTTGTTCCTGGTTCACTTGGAAGCCTGCTGAATCTTGCCTCTTCTCCTGCTCTCAGATAAGACATTTTCTGTTTTTATTTCTGTGCTTGCTTTTTGCATTGTTTCCTGCACTCTTGTGGAGGTCAGCCAGGTCCCCTCCGGGGGGCTTGTGCTCCTCTCAGTTTATCTGAGCCTCTGTTATTTGTTCATTTGCCTTTTCCAGTTTTTTCAGTGGCTGCGGCTTAGTTTTGTTACACCAGAGAACTAATTTAGGTGGTAGAGGTCGTGTGATCTCAGGTGTTTTTGTAATTAGTAGAGTTGGTACTTTTTAGGGTTTTTTGGGATTGCAGTAAGTTTTCCTTCCTATCCTTTTCTGTCAAGGAAGTTTGGGCCCCAACGTTTGCTCATACTATTTTCTGTCTGTGTTTGTGTTTCCTCTTGTCTAACCGCCATTACATGTTTGGGGGCTTCCTATGTTCTTTGGGGATCTGCTCGGGGCAGATAGTTTTCCTCTTTCTATCTTTAGGTGTAGTTAGCTTCTCAGGCTGTGACGAGGCGTCTAGGACCAACGTAAGTACGCTCCACGGCTGCCTTTAGTTGTGGTGGTTAGTCAGGGTACTGCAATCCTGTAGATTCCAACCTCTCTGGTGTATTGCCATTTTTGCCTGCTCTCCTCAGCTACCAAAACATAACACTGATGTTTAAGTTGCACCCAGGTACCAGTAGGGGGCGCAAAAACAGTACAAAAGCTGTGACAACTGAAAACTTTGGGCTTACATGAATTTTTTTAAATGATTAACAGCACAGTCAAATAAACTGTGACGCCTCAAAGGGAACCTGACAGCTGATATATGATGCTGATTCACAGGCAGCATGTATCAGACACTGGCTGCACAATTTCACCACATATGTTTGACTCTATCAGCTGCCAGGGACTGATCCGCACAGGAGACTAGTCAAACAGGCATGTCCCCGAGGGCTTTACTTTACCTACTCCCCTGGAGTATCAGGTCCCTTCCCATACAGGCACAAAGGGAGAGACCTGTCACTCCAGAGGAGTGGGCGGCACCTGCCTGTCCGACTAGTCTCCCAGGCAGCTCAGTCCATGGCAGCTTGTAAAATATTATTTCTCTGTAGCCAATCTCTGATACAGGCTGCCAATGGATCGGGTAGCATGAATCGCTATCAGGTTCCCTTTAATACAGACAGTAAATGAAAATATGTGCAAACCTTCCCACCTCAAAATCACTTTAAGATTTGTCATTGGTAAATGCCCTCAAGGCATTGGCGCATCTCCAAAGGCACTAACATTTTTATAAAGGCGATAGGCCGTGCCGTATGAAAACGTAAAGTTTCTCTGATGAATGTCTCCATACCCAACCTGTGCACGGTGATTACTCTCTTCTGGTGCATGGATGGCCCTCAGCAAATATCTCCACTAGAAAGTCTTTGAAGTGGTTGATGAAAGTCATAATGAAATGACAGACACGCTTCAACCTCGGAACCATGTCTTTTTTTAGAGCCACGAGGTGAATACATCACAAGATGTGATATTCTTCCTGCAAGTATTGCAGCAGGCACCAGACAGAAGCTAATACACAGAGAGGACTGCACAGATGGTGTTAGATGCCACTGTGCCCATTACAGGGCTGGACACTGACAGCGAAGGGCACCTGTATAGCAAATTTGGCTGACCCCCTCCCATAAAGCTTCAGTTGATCTACACACATACACATGTATGTTCACGTTAGGGCTCATGCTCACTTGCGATGAAATCAGACGAATTCAATCTGATAAAAAATCGGATTTAATTCGGACCAATGTTAATCTATGATGGTGTCTTCATCTAGGTTTTTTTTTTCCACCTCGGATCGGCTCAAGATCGGGCTAGAAAAAAATCGCATGCGATTGTAATCGAAAATCGGATTGCATCAGATCGGATACCTGCAATTAAAGGCAATGGGTGTGATAAAAAAATCACACAGCACTCGCACAACAATCGTACCATGCGAGTGCTGTGCGATTTTTACGCACCGGTGTCCTTTCAAAAGCCGGCAATTCATTTTTTATTGGATTGAATTTGTCCGATTTCATCGCAAGTGAGCATGAGCCCTTACATATATGTATGTATGTATTATATATATATATATATATATATATATATATATATATGTAATATACACTGCTCAAAAAATAAGGGAACATTTAAACAACAGAATATAACTCCAAGTAATTCAAACTTCTGTGAAATCAAACTGTCCACTTAGGAAGCAACACTGATTGACATCAATTTCACATGCTGTTGTGCAAATGGAATAGACAACAGATGGAAATTATTGGAAATTATCAAGACTCACTCGATAAGGCTGGTTTCACACTTGCGGATAGAGGTGCTGCGGAGGGCTGCGTACTTCCTCCGTGAAGCTCCGCCCACCGCCGCAATTCCTCCAGTCAGCTGCGCCTATGTCTGCATGAGTTCTGCATGCGGCCTGAGTACCTATATTTAATTGCATTACACTCGTCCGACTCTCCTGCATGAAAATCGGACCGATTTTTGAATCACTAGTGTGTCTCTGCCCTTTAGGCACATATATACAGACATACAGGATATATAAAGTATGTATGTAAGAAGGAAGACCTGTACTGAGCCGGGTCCGGAACTGTTGAGGATGCTTCCAATGTTGCCTGGGGAAAGAAAAGAGGGACGGACCAACCTCCTGACTCGGGTAGGAGGAGCCAGATAAAACAGAAAGTTTGCAGCAGCTTGCAGCCATGTGAGCAGTGTGCTCCATCCCGGAGGATCAGCGCCGGCGACAGGCCGCATTATTTGGTCCCCGCCGTCTCCAGCAGGACCGCTGAAGATAGAGGTGCCGTGCGCCCAGTGACTGCGAGAGCTAGAGGTGCCGTGCGCCCAGTGACTGCGAGAGCTGGAGGTGCCGTGCGCCCAGTGACTGCGAGAGCTAGAGGTGCCGTGCGCCCAGTGACTGCGAGAGCTAGAGGTGCCGTGCGCCCAGTGACTGCGAGAGACAGAGGTGCCGTGCGCCCGTGACTGCGAGAGCTAGAGGTGCCGTGCGCCCAGTGACTGCGAGAGTAAGGTGCCGTGCGCCCAGTGACTGCAGGTAGAGCTAGAGGTGCCGTCGAGCGCCAGTATGGACTGCGAGAGATAAAGGTGCCGTGCGCCCAGTGACTGCGAGAGCTAGAGGTGCCATGTGCCCAGTGACTGCGATAGCTAGAGGTGCCGAGCGCCCAGTGACTGCGAGAGCTAGAGGTGCCGTGCGCCCAGTGACTGCGAGAGATTGAGGTGCCATGCGCCCAGTGACTGCGAGAGCTAGAGGTGCCGTGCGCCCAGTGACTGCGATAGTAGAGGTGCCGTGCGCCCAGTGACTGCGAGAGCTAGAGGTGCCGTGCGCCCAGTGACTGCGAGAGCTAGAGGTGCCGGCGCCCAGTGACTGCGAGAGCTAGAGGTGCCGTGGCCCAGTGACTGCGAGAGATTAAGGTGCCAGTGCGCCCAGTGACTGCGAGAGATAGAGGTGCCAGTGCCCAGTGACTGCGATAGCTAGAGGTGCCGAGCGCCCAGTGACTGCGAGAGCTAGAGGTGCCGTGCGCCCAGTGACTGCGAGAGATAAAGGTGCCGTGCGCCCAGTGACTGCGAGAGCTAGAGGTGCCATGTGCCCAGTGACTGCGATAGCTAGAGGTGCCGAGCGCCCAGTGACTGCGAGAGCTAGAGGTGCCGTGCGCCCAGTGACTGCGAGAGATAGAGGTGCCATGCGCCCAGTGACTGCAAGAGCTAGAGGTGCCGTGCGCCCAGTGACTGCGAGAGATAGAGGTGCCGTTAACGCCTAGTGACACTGCGAGAGATATGGAGTGTCATATGCGCCCAGTGACTGCGAGAGGCTGCCTAGAGGTGCCGTGCGCCCAGTGACTGCGAGAGATAAAGGTGCCGTGCGCCCAGTGATCTGCAGAGAGCTAGAGGTGCCATGTGCCCAGTGACTGCGATAGCTGAGGTGCCAAAGCGCCCAGTGACTGCGAGAGCTAGAGGTGCCATGCGTCAGTGACTGCAGGGGAGATAGAGGTGCCGTGCGCCCAGTGACTGCGAGAGATAGAGGTGCCGTGCGCCCAGTGACTGCGAGAGTAGAGGTGCTCGTGTGCCCAGTGACTGCGATAGCTAGAGGTGCCGTGCGCCCAGTGACTGCGAGAGATAGAGGTGCCGTGCGCCCAGTGACTGCGAGAGATAGAGGTGCCGTGCGCCCAGTGACTGCGAGAGATAGAGGTGCCGTGCGCCCAGTGACTGCTAGAGATAGAGGTGCCGTGCGCCCAGTGACTGCGAGTACAGTGCATGAGCAGAGCATAGAGAGTCGAGTACCGGACAGACTTTTGCGGCCTTCCCTGCCAGTTGCTTTACGCCCATTCACGTTTAACCCTGGGAGTGTTGTGGTCTTGTTTGCTTCAGCCGCACGTGATCATGGACTAGGGCTTAGTGGAAGGTACCAGAGACCGACCGCTGCTGTCAGAAGATGGACCATCGTTTTAAGGACTCCCACCTGAGGACATCTCTCTGGCCTCTGCCGGTTCTACAACCCCTGCGGGGTCATTTGAGGAGCATAAGGACACGATAGGTTCCTTGATTGAACTGCCATTGTTTTATATTTGTTATTCCTATTATCAATACTTTAACCATGTGCCTCCCTGCGAGGAGTTAAAATCTTGTACTATTAAATTGTTGCATTTTGTTCACCTTGCTCTGCATCCTGTCTGTCACTGCATCCAGCAACCTGCTTACATGTACATTCATATACATAACACATGCAGTTACACTGTTACTCACCTGTCCGTCTCAAGAAAACCAGCGCTCCATCCTTCTTCTGCTACATCTGGCTCTCAATCCTAATTTTGCATGTCGGGTTACCATTGTAACTCAGCATACTCCTGTGAGGTTTTGCTCTAAGACCTTATAAGCTGACTGGTTCTTGCCGCTTACTGCCTGAGAAATCAAGTAGTTGGCATTCCCACTACTAATTTAACCCACCGCCTGTACATTTTACTTATTTTCTAATTTGGCTCTGCTACATCACTCAGCTACATCGCTGGATTCTGCTACATTGCCATAGTGAGTCTCTTAACTTACTCTATTCTGCTACATCGCTGGGCTCTGCTACAAAATGCTGCACTGAGTCTCTTGACCTACTCAACTTTACTACATCAATTGTCTCTGCTACATTACCACAGTGAGTCTCTTGACCTACCTAATTCTGCTACATCACTGGGCTCTGCTACATTACCACAGTGAAGCCTATTGGCCTGCTCTACTCTGCTACATCACTGGGTTTGGCTACATTATCACAGTGAGCTTATTAGTCTGCTCTACTCTGCTACATCACTGGGATCTGCTACACCACTACAGTGAATCTTCGGGCTTACTCAAGTCTATTACAGGGCTGGAATCAGTGGTGTACCACCAATTGTGGGAGGTCATGTGGCCAACACAGTTGAAAGCAATGATGAAGGAGGGAGCATCCGCCTCCATCTTTGTTCCTGGGAATCTGATGTCTCACCGTAGTGTTTGGAATGACATTGCTACATGGTGCCTTCTGCACTGAGATGTGCGACGCTTCAGAGCGCTAGCTAAAGAGACTGAAGCACTGGGGGAGTGAAGAGGAGAGATCGGTATTGTATTTTTTTTTAATTGTGGTGGTCATAATACTGTATGGAGGCCTATGGGTAGAGTATTATACTGCATGGTGGACTATGGGTGTGCATTATACTATATGGAGGACTATGGGGTGTGCATTTGACTCGCACCACATGTGTGGATACCAGGGCTATGGGGTACTCGGCACCGAGCCCATTGATTTCTATGGGAGATGTCACTGGCAGCGGGACTCGGTCCGTGGCCCTGGCGGTCATGCAATGGGGGATATTTACAGGGGAATTGTAGATTAGATAGTTCGTGACGCCACCCGTGGTATCTGATCAATTGGACCAGCGCTGCTATATGGATCTTCACAGGAGATGTTATGGGGCAGCTAGATGGTAGGTCTCCCACAGGTGAGACTGGTCCCTGGAAGTCTATGGTGATGATGCAGGGTGCAATAAATGAAACAGTCTCACACAAGGCAATCTCTTTCCATACCTTTACTTGCAGATGTTTCAGGCAAGTCCCGGGAAGCTGGTCGGGGTGGAGAATGCACATTCAGAATAACCGCTGAGCAGGTTAGAGGCCTCCTTTAACTTTGTATGTATGTGAGTACAAACTTGCATGAAGTCAAGTTAACTCTTTTAATCTCCAGCTTTTCTCAATAGCTGCCACGCCGGCTGACATTGTGGTAGAGCCTTCTATGTCTCTGGTTATCAGATGTTGAGAGAACTAAGTCCTTACTTTTGTCGTGCACTTGACTCAAAGTCCCCGTTCTCCCTGACTCCGTTTACGTATCAGCGCTTAGGGCTACCTTCTGCGACTTGTAGTCCAGAAAGCCTCCGGTTTTCTTATTACTAGGCGTGAAGCACTAGCAACGCTTCGGACCCGGTGTCCGGTTAACTGAGTGAGGGTGGTCTGTCCCTTTGTCACTCTTACTTCTCCACTCGCCCTTCGCCCTGCTCTCGCTCTTAACATAAGCACAAGTAGCGATGTTGTGAATGTCAGCTTTTCTCCAGAGCTCGCTGAACAGTTCCAAGTACACTCTCTGTTGTAGCTCCTGTGATTCCCTTCTTTCCTTTCTCAGACCCTGTCCAGAGCAGCACACAGGTACTCTGTCAACTGTGTAAAATGCTGTAGCTCCGAGAGTCACTTTCCTCCTTCCAAAGAATACAGGTAGCTTGTGCTGAGGTACTGGTCCTGCTGTTCTGACTGGGCTAGAGTGACTCCTTACACTCAAACCAGACTCCACTTCATGAACTTGCTCTGCCAGAATCTAGTCTGTACTCCTCTTCCTCCAAGACTAGACTGAACTGAAACTGAACTGAACTGAACTGAACTCCTCTCCCTCCAAGTCCAGACTGAACTGTCCTAAGACAGGAAGCTTGACTGAACACTGACTGCTACGTGTCATTGCCTTTTATACCCCTAGTGGGTGTGTTGGGAAATGTGAGTGACGTGAATGAATATCAAGCTTTACGGTTACCTTTCTGTGCATTTTCCTGGAATTATGTGTGCCTGGCGTAGCTGGGCCACACATCCCCCTTGGTTAAACACAGCACTCCCGGGCTGTAAGAGAGAAAAGAAAACATTTTGTTTTGCATATAACAACAACATTTTAACACATCCCTTGCGGGAGGTAAGACTCTTGAATGTTACAATTTGTACATTAGAAAAATATAAAAGTATCAAAAACACTTTCATAAATACAAGACAGATTCTTGTGGAGGACCCGCACAAAACCTCCCACGTGGGTCCTGGGTGGGCTGCAGGACTTCATTGCTGCAGACCTCACTCTAGGCCACACCATACGGGTTTTTCTTCAGAGGTAGTTAGGTTTCATGTAAAACCAAGTTGTAGCACCGAAGCGCAAACTATTTACATTGAGAGTCTTTGGGCTGGCACAGTCCACAGCCACGCAGTCCATGCATGATAAAACACATTTCAAGACATATCAATAGAAATCACATTTATATCTCAATATTTTAACGCTTCACTTTCGCTTTACCCAACTGGGGTATTCTATGCAAACTATGCAATCATTATCACATTTACTCTTTAGCTTTTTAACTCTGTACTCAGCCGGGTATTCTACTTAAATATGTAAACATCATCATACATATTTTTAAACATTAATAAAGTGCAAATCTTGTAGAACTTCTTCATCAACTTTTTACATGTTCTGATGCAGTAAACCTTGTCTGGGTCCTACTGATTTTCATCTTTGCTTGAGGTTACGTTTACTTTTTCCATCCCTGGAGACAGAATTACACAATGCCCTTGGGTACCCATTACCAGGATATCATGTCCTGCGATGTAGGTTTGGGTCGCTACAGTCTTCATTCTGACCATGGTCCCACCGGGTGCTTCTGTCATGTAGGACGCAAGTGGCGTTGTTGAAGGTGTCGCAGTAACTTGCGATTCAGGACAGGTCGCAGATTGCGATGCAGAAATGTACGCAGGGTACGATGCTGGACAAGACTTTGGTGTAGAGGAGGGCGCAGGTTGCGATGCAGAACATGACGTAGATAGAGAGGCGTACGCAGGGGGCGATGCTGGTGCACGGCCTGGTGCTGTTGGAGCCCGGGACTGGAACGCTGCGGCATTGTGTACGTTACCGGCGTCGGGGACGGGGTCACTGACGATAGAGACATTTAGAGCATACCATCCCTTTAAACCCAGTGTCCAGTGTAACTGACTATGTCCCCATTTACCAGATCCCTTCCCGGATGACCGATGGGCAGGTGGGACTCTACATCCCGGCGGCTTACAAAGACTCCCGGATATAGGCCCGGCTCACGGATAAAGCCCCAGCCTTTGTGGAGTTTAAATTCCATAACGCACCCCTGGCGCCGCGGTTCCCGGAGTGTACCTTTATCTCGGCGAACACTCTCCTTGTCGGCGAGGAACTCTTCCAGGTACCGCTGACGGAACTGCTGTATGTCCCTCTCCTTCTGCTGCCGTTGTCTCTCCTTCTCACGACACAGCTCCTCGTGCTCCACTTTTGCAGCATAGGTGATGTCGTCAAGGTACTCCATTTGCTCCCAGTCTATTTCCGGCAGTGATGGTTGAGACCCCTCCGGTGTTCCTACCGGGGAACTGCAATCTGCTGCGGCCTCCTGGCCTGGCTGGCACTCCGGTACGGGCAGGGCATCCTCAGCCACCTTCTCCTCCACTTCTCCATCGGTGGGATCAGGTACAGCACTTTTGGGGGCAGCCTCCGGTGGTCCTTCAGCCTTCTTCAGCAGGGACTTAGGAAAATCAGGTGATGGCGTTATGTCTGTGGGAGAGAACACTGCGTCCCACAGCAGCCGCTGTGTCTGGGCACGCCAGCGTCCCTCGGTCTCCTTCAGGTCTGCATGGCGCTGGATCATTCTTTTAAGCGCCGCATTCTCCTCTTTTAATTCCAGCATGGTTTGCTGAAGGTCCTGTACTGGGGACGGCTCCGGCACGGGCAGAGGCTCTTCAGGGGAACAGGGCCTGCCTGCCACTGCTCCTCCGCATAGCGTATCCCGTCCTTCCGCCATCTCACTCCAGGCCAGACTGTGTTCTCCATCAGGAACAATCTGGTCCCTTCCGTGGAGGCGGGATTTGCGCTTCCTCCTTTTTGCATAGAAGATGAAGAGGAGGCGGATCTCTCTTGCAGTGGGGCCATTGCGGACGTTGTAATAACACTTTGAGAGGGCGGCCATAGCTTTCGCGCCACAAGGGGGGTACACGCCCACGAATGCACGCCCACCTTCTTCACCAGCGCCTCAGGGCGCGAATATGGCGGTAAAAATGGCGGTATTTGGCGCCAAAAGTGACAAACAGCAAACAGTCTTCTTTTGCATAAAACAGTTCAATAGGCACACAGGACTCACAATTTTGCAAGCTTTCGTATCCTGTTCGTGACGCCAGATAGATGAGTCGCACAACACCAGATGGTGTGGGTACCAGGGCTATGGGGTACTCGGCACCGAGCCCATTGATTTCTATGGGAGATGTCACTGGCAGCGGGACTCGGTCCGTGGCCCTGGCGGTCATGCAATGGGGGATATTTACAGGGGAATTGTAGATTAGATAGTTCGTGACGCCACCCGTGGTATCTGATCAATTGGACCAGCGCTGCTATATGGATCTTCACAGGGGATGTTATGGGGCAGCTAGATGGTAGGTCTCCCACAGGTGAGACTGGTCCCTGGAAGTCTATGGTGATGATGCAGGGTGCAATAAATGAAACAGTCTCACACAAGGCAATCTCTTTCCATACCTTTACTTGCAGATGTTTCAGGCAGGTCCCGGGAAGCTGGTCGGGGTGGAGAATGCACATTCAGAATAACCGCTGAGCAGGTTAGAGGCCTCCTTTAACTTTGTATGTATGTGAGTACAAACTTGCATGAAGTCAAGTTAACTCTTTTAATCTCCAGCTTTTCTCAATAGCTGCCACGCCCGGCTGACATTGTGGTAGAGCCTTCTATGTCTCTGGTTATCAGATGTTGAGAGAACTAAGTCCTTACTTTTGTCGTGCACTTGACTCAAAGTCCCCGTTCTCCCTGACTCCGTTTACGTATCAGCGCTTAGGGCTACCTTCTGCGACTTGTAGTCCAGAAGCCTCCGGTTTTCTTATTACTAGGCGTGAAGCACTAGCAACGCTTCGGACCCCGGTGTCCGGTTAACTGAGTGAGGGTGGTCTGTCCCTTTGTCACTCTTACTTCTCCACTCGCCCTTCGCCCTGCTCTCGCTCTTAACATAAGCACAAGTAGCGATGTTGTGAATGTCAGCTTTTCTCCAGAGCTCGCTGAACAGTTCCAAGTACACTCTCTGTTGTAGCTCCTGTGATTCCCTTCTTCTTTCCTTTCTCAGACCCTGTCCAGAGCAGCACACAGGTACTCTGTCAACTGTGTAAAATGCTGTAGCTCCGAGAGTCACTTTCCTCCTTCCAAAGAATACAGGTAGCTTGTGCTGAGGTACTGGTCCTGCTGTTCTGACTGGGCTAGAGTGACTCCTTACACTCAAACCAGACTCCACTTCATGAACTTGCTCTGCCAGAATCTAGTCTGTACTCCTCTTCCTCCAAGACTAGACTGAACTGAAACTGAACTGAACTGAACTCCTCTCCCTCCAAGTCCAGACTGAACTGTCCTAAGACAGGAAGCTTGACTGAACACTGACTGCTACGTGTCACTGCCTTTTATACCCCTAGTGGGTGTGTTGGGAAATGTGAGTGACGTGAATGAATATCAAGCTTTACGGTTACCTTTCTGTGCATTTTCCTGGAATTATGTGTGCCTGGCGTAGCTGGGCCACACATCATACTGTACGGAGGACTATGGGGTGTGCATTATACTACACGGAGGACTATGGTAAGTGTAATCTACTATATGGAAGACTATGGGGAGTGCCCAATTAGAAATTCTGCTATGGGGCCCCATGATTTCTATGTACGCCCCTGTATGGAGTGGAGATGACTTGCTGTAATTAGGCATTGAAAATGAGTGGACAGATAAGACTGCCAGCAGTTCACCAAAACAATGGGCCTGATTCATCTTTTGACATTTTTTTAAACCCTTTTCTTTTTTCGTCTTGTGATGTTTGTTAACAGCGTTGCTGTCATGGGTGTATCGCCACGAGGATCGTCGCGATTACACACTCTGACTTCTCACAGCTGAGTTGCTGTTTCTTTGTGTTTGGTAATGAGGGAGTTAATTTTACCTAGCTCTTTGCTAAGACTAGGTCCAGCCTCGCCCGGCTGCTTTTGATTATGTTCTAATTAGATTCCTTCATATACCTGCCAGTCTGCTTGTTAGATGCCGGTGAAAGCATTCATGTAGTCTAGCAGACTGGATCGGTTCTGAGAATACTTAAGCTAAGAGTTCCTTAGTTGTTTTTACTCTTATAGCTTATAGTTTATCTCTGAGACCTTAGGTGTTCCTACTGTGTGTGAGTGTTGTATGTAAGACTTTATTTACGTTATTTCTTGTCTTTCTTGTATGTCTGTAATGTATGTGATACAGTTCATATAGCGTCTTGTGCTTGGGTGCGATGAAAATACTTGAGACACAGGTTGATAAAAAAAGTCTTGTATTGCTTCATACAAATTGGCAAAAATAAACACACAGGTTGCAAACACAGAAGCAGGAGACACAGCAGGCCAGAGTAATCTAAGCTCAGCAATAACTCTCCACAACAGATTCAGATCTTCTTCTCTGTTACCGCAAGTCCATGCAAACGTGAGGCTCTCAAGAGCAGAGTTCAGAGTCCACAAGTGCTTCAGAGTTCCTCAGTAGGAATGGCTGGAGTACAAGGTCCAAGGCTTCAGGAGTCAGAACACAGGTTCACTGCAGGCTAGATTCTGAAGCACTGATTACTCAGCTGTGGCTGTTTAAGAAGCAAACGGAGAGAATCAGGGCGGGAACATGCAAGCTGGAAAACTCCATTTTGACTGAGGGCAAGATAGCTGCAGCAAAACAGAAAGCAAAATGGCAGACGAACAAACTGAGTTTCAGAAACAGATACACAGAACCTTACATTACTCCCCCCTTAGGGACAACCTCCGGATGACCTCAGACCAGGCTTGTGTGGGTACCTCTGATGAAACTGACGGAGCAAGCGAGGAGCATTAACGTTATTGACTGGCTCCCATGAGTTGTCCTCCACTGGGTAGCCCTGCCATTTAATCAGATATTGTAACTGATTTCTATACAACCTGGAATCTAAAATCCTTTCCACCACAAATTCTTCCTGACCATCGACTAGCACTGGGTCAGGGCAAGGAGAAGAACGTCCAGGAAACGTATTGGGTGTCGCAGCCTTTAGTAGGGATACATGAAAGACAGGGTGAATTCTCATAGTTCTGGGCAATTGAAGACGACAAGCAACGGCACTTATAATCTTACTGATTTTATAGGGTCCAATGTACTTATGTCCCAACTTAGACGATGGAATCCTTAATTTAAGATTTCTGGTTGACAGCCAGACCAGGTCTCCTACCTTAAAAGCTGGTGCAGGTTTACGAAATTTATCTGCTGCCTTCTTGTACCTTTCCTGAGCCGATTCCAGATTCTCCTTTAGAAGATCCATATTCTTCTGCAAAGTCGTGACTCTTTCAGCCACTGCTGGCAAAGGCGTCTCTATGGGAAATCGTGGTAGAATGTTAGGATGATAACCTAGATTAGAGTAAAAAGGAGACTGTTTAGTGGAGGCACTCTGAGAGTTGTTGTAAGAGAACTCAGCCAATGGAAGTAGATCCACCCAATCATCCTGTAGGTGGCAGATAAAGCAGCGGAGATACTGCTCCAGGGTTTGATTGGTTCGTTCGGTTTGTCCATTAGTCTGGGGATGAAAAGCAGAAGAAAGGTTTACTTTAATGTCCAATGCTGCACAGAAATTTTGCCAAAACCTAGAAGTGAATTGCACCCCTCGATCCGAAATAACCTCATCCGGTACTCCATGTAAACGAAACACATCTTTAATCATCAAATCTGATGTCTGTTTTGCAGTGGGTAAGCCGACACAAGGGATAAAATGAGCTGCCTTTGTTAAACGGTCAACCACCACTAGAATAGTGTTCTTCCCTTGAGAGGTTGGTAATTCCACAATGAAGTCCATAGAAATGGATCCCCACGGGCGGGACGGGGTGGGAAGAGGCTGTAACAGACCAGTTGGTGAAGAGCGAGGTGTCTTGCATCTTGCACAAACCTCACACGAAGTGACATAGTCCAAAACATCCTTCCTACAAGTGGGCCACCAAAAGAAACGAGAAAGAAATTCCTGTGTCTTTAGAATTCCTCTATGCCCGGCTATTTTGGAATCGTGAATGAGTTGCAATACTCTCAATCTGACTGTTTCAGGTATATACAGACGTTGTCCCAGAATCCACACACCATTCTTAAAGACAAGACTTACGTCCCTTGGGGGTTGAGCCAAAAAGAATCCGCATGGTATGCTTCCTTGATGTCTTTAATTAGGTCTTGATGATGAATCACTCCTAGGAATCTAGAGTCAGGAAGAATAGTCTTAGGAGGAGTAATTGGACGTGTCTCTGCTGAGTAAATCCTAGAGAGTGCATCAGCCTTTCCATTGCGCGATCCTGGTCTATAAGAAATAATAAAATTAAATTGGTTTAAGAAAAGATTCCAGCGAGCCTGGCGAGGAGTCAGGCACTTAGCCGACCTGATGAACTCAAGATTACGATGATCTGTCAGAACGACTATTTGCTGTGCAGCTCCTTGAAGAAGGTGTCTCCATTCTTTGAAGGCGGCAATAATGGCCAACAACTCTCTATTGCCCACATCGTAGTTCTTCTCAGCCGAAGACAACTGCTGGGAAAAGAAGGCACAGGGATGCAAGACATTCTTCTCACCTGTTCTCTGAGAGAGTATAGCTCCCACGGCACAGTCTGAAGCATCCACCTCTATTATGAAGGCAAGCTCTGGGTTGGGATGTACTAGGATAGGTGCAGTGGTAAATTTATCTTTTAGACGGGAAAATGCTTCCTGGGCTTGGGGAGTCCAGGAGAACTTAGACTCTTTCCGGGTAAGTTGGGTGATAGGTGACACTACCTCAGAGAAATTTCTAATGAAACGTCTATAGAAGTTTGCAAACCCGATGAAGCGCTGTACCTCCTTCACATTTCTAGGACTTGGCCAATCATTGATGGCTTGGGTTTTACTTCCATCCATACTAATTCCTTGTGTAGACAGTACATACCCCAGAAATTGAATTTCGGTCTTATGGAATTCACACTTTTCAAGCTTGATGTAAAGATGATTTTGTCTTAGACGTTCCAAGACCATTCTCACATGTCCATGATGTTCCTCTGTGGAGTTAGAAAAAATTAAAATATCATCCAAATAAATTACCACGAATGTATCTAGGAGATCCCTGAAGATGTCATTCACCAAGTGTTGGAAAGTGGCTGGGGCGGTACTCAGACCAAAAGGCATAACCAGATATTCAAAGTGTCCATAGCGTGACCTGAATGCAGTCTTCCATTCATCCCCAGGTCTAATACGGACTAAGTTATAGGCCCCACGAAGATCTAGTTTAGAAAAAATTTTGGCATGTCGCACTCTCTCCAATAACTCAGGGATTAAAGGCAATGGATAACGGTTTCTAATAGTAACCTTATTGAGTTCCCTATAGTCTACGCATGGTCTCAGGGATCCATCTTTCTTCTTTACAAAGAATATGGGTGCCCCTGCAGGAGATGAAGAGGGGCGTATGAAGCCCTTGGCTAGATTTTCGTCTATGTACTCTTTTAAAGCCTTCAGCTCGGGCCCCGCCAGGGGTAGATCTTACCAAAAGGTATCTCTGCTCCAGGCAATAATTCAATTGGACAATCATATGGACGGTGAGGAGGAAGCTGGTCAGCGTTCTTCTTGTCACATAAATCCACATAGTCCTGGTATACAGCTGGTAGTTCAGGGACTGACATGGTTCCTTTAGGAACAGAGCAAGCTGAAATTTTTGGACTCATCTGTTTCTCTGGAAAGTGTAATTCCTTGGTCTCCCAGTTAATGGTAGGATTCTGAGCCTGCAGCCATGGTAGCCCTAGAATAATGGGAAAGTGAGGAGAAGAGATAAGCATAAAGGACAGTTTCTCTTGATGATCTTTACCCATAAGAACCTTTAAAGGCTCTGTTTCCTGATCCACTGGTCCAGAGGTCAGCAGGGAGCCATCCACAGTTTCCATCTGTACTGGAGCAGCCTTCTTCACTGAACGTATTCCCTGTTTTAGAGCAAAGGAGACATCCATAAAATTTCCACTTGCACCTGAGTCGATCATAGCAGAGCTAGACACCCAGGCTGAGTCAACCCAGAGTTTGATGGAAAGAAAACAGTGAGAATTGTTTTTCTTACAACTCAGCTGGGACACCGCTGAGGAAACTTGAAAGATGGCAGCATTTACACAGTCAACATCCTCAGAGGTAACGGAGTTTAAGTCCGAGAAATCAAGATCTGTTGCTGCAGCTCTCTCTGGAGCCTGAGGCTCGGACCTGACAGATCCCCTCTCGCAACACTCACAATGAATGAGTGCTGCAGTAGTCTTGCGAGAACGGCTGGGACAGTTAATAATAAAGTGCCCTGACTTACCACAATAAAAACATAGATTCTCCTTAAAACGATGTTCCTTGCGTGCATCACTAACCCGTCGTAGTAAAGAGTCTACCTGCATGGGTTCAGGTTCAGGTTCCGTGTAATCCTACTCAAAGGTTCCCTAGCTGGAGAGGAAGGCAGGAAAAGGTTAGTACGATTGCTTTCGAACCATCTCTCTTGCCTGCGTTCAGTTAAACGAGTATCAATACGGATGCAGTAGTTAATAAAGTCACCTAACGCAGTGGGAGGGTCGGCACGAGCAAGTTCATCCTTAATTAGTGGGGATAACCCCTTTCGAAAAATAGATTTTTTGGCGGAATTGTCCCAGGTGGTATCAAGGGCCCATCTCCTGAAATCCAAGGCATATTCAGCTACCGAGTGCTTACCTTGGCGCAAAGCTAACATGGCTGCTTCAGCTGTTGCACCTCGATTGGGGTCATCAAACACCTGCCCCATGGCTGAAATAAAATCATCAAGGTGATTCAAACAATCATCCTCAGTCTCAATCAGAGGGTTTGCCCATATCAAAGCCTTGTTGGTAAGCAACATAATTATAGTAAGCACCTTAGATCGTTCAGTAGGAAATTGTGAAGCATGTGCAGAAAAAAAAAGATTGCATTGATTAACAAATCCCCTGAATTTTTCACGTTCACCACAAAACGAAAAGGGGGCAACTTGGGAATCCCAGAACTCGGGGCCACGGCAGGAGCCTGGACTCGCCCCTCCAGAACCTCAATCCTGGCTCGCAAATCCTGGGTAGTCTGTCCAACCACTTGCAAATTGTGATTATTTAGGTCCTGAAGATTTGTAAAACGGGTCTTTATATTCTGCAAATCTGCAAGGATATTATCAGTCACTCCGCAAAGTTCCTTTATACGGGCCTCCATTTTCCAGATCTTTTAAGACAGGATACTGGAAGAAGAGGAGAAAAAAAAAAAAACAATAGTGTTCACCTGTGGCAACACTGAAGAAAGAAAAAACTTTAAGGGAACTGCTCACCTGGAATGGTTGTGAGAAGTCACAACCACTATCATCACAGAAAGCTTTCAACCAGACATCTGATATCCAGAGTTTCAGCAGACAAAGAGAAGAGAAAAAAAAAAAAACAATAGTGTTTACCTGTGATAACACTGCAGAAAAAAAAACTTAAGGGAATTGCTCACCTGGAATGGTTGTGAAAAGTCACAACCACTGTCATCACAGAAAGTACAACCGGACATCCGATATCCACAGTACAGCAGACAAGCCTTTCCAGACCCAGCAGACACTAACGTTTGGCTTCAGAATCTTGTAATGTATGTGATACAGTTCATATAGCGTCTTGTGCTTGGGTGCGATGAAAATACTTGAGACACAGGTTGATAAAGAAAGTCTTGTATTGCTTCATACAAATTGGCAAAAATAAACACACAGGTTGCAAACACAGAAGCAGGAGACACAGCAGGCCAGAGTAATCTAAGCTCAGCAATAACTCTCCACACAGATTCAGATCTTCTTCTCTGTTACCGCAAGTCCATGCAAACGTGAGGCTCTCAAGAGCAGAGTTCAGAGTCCTCAAGTGCTTCAGAGTTCCTCAGTAGGAATGGCTGGAGTACAAGGTCCAAGGCTTCAGGAGTCAGAACACAGGTTCACTGCAGGCTAGATTCTGAAGCACTGATTACTCAGCTGTGGCTGTTTAAGAAGCAAACGGAGAGAATCAGGGCGGGAACATGCAAGCTGGAAAACTCCATTTTGACTGAGGGCAAGATAGCTGCAGCAAAACAGAAAGCAAAATGGCAGACGAACAAACTGAGTTTCAGAAACAGATACACAGAACCTTACAATGTCTTTCTGTTTATTAACCGTTACCTGTTCATTCCCTTTGGTGGTAATCAGGGTCCTTCTTAGGACTAGATTACAGTTGGCAGGGATTGATAGGAGACAGGGTTTACGCTGGTGGCCTGGACCTCTGTACCTTTAACAGTACCTCCAGGTAGAGGGATTAGTTAGGACCCCAGTTTAGGGTCAGCATAGACCCCGGTCACCCTCTAGCCGGAGACAGCGTATAACGAATTCCGTATTGACCCACTGGACATTCTGTCAGGTAATTCTATGTTATCATATATCTATGCGCATGTTATATAGTATGTTGCCCTTTTGATATAGATTACTGTCATCACATATATATATCTGCTATACAGCGTGACATTTTCACCGGCCCATACTAAGGATTCTCCCCAGCTGTCATGGATCCAGTAGCCCAGCTGGCCCGGCAGTTGCAGGGGTTGTCCATGGAGTTTGCAGACATTAAGTCCAAGGTTTTGTCCCCCCCGGAGCAAACCAGATCTGAACCTAAGGTTGCTCTCCCGGACAGGTTCACTGGTGGGCGGGACAAATTTTTTACTTTCCGGGAGGCATGTAAATTGTACTTTCGGCTGCGGCCTCGGTCATCTGGGAGTGAAGAGCAGAGGGTGGGAATTGTTATCTCGCTCTTACAAGGGGACCTCAATCTTGGGCGTTCTCTATTCTTCCAGGCTCCCCAGATCTCCAGTCAGTGGATCGATTTTTTACTGCCCTGGGTCTGGTATATGATGATCCGGATCGAGTTTCCCTTGCTGAAACAAAGTTACGTAAAATACGGCAAGGAAATCGTCCAGCGGAGGAATATTCTTCTGAGTTCCGTAGATGGGCAACAGATACTCAGTGGAATGACCCGGCTCTTAGGAGCCAGTTTTGTCAAGGGTTGTCTGACAAATTAAAAGATGTGTTGGCTCAGTATGATTCTCCTCCATCACTGGAGGCTGCTATGGCCCTCGCTATTCGCATTGATAGACGAATTTGGGGAAGACGCGAGGTAACTCCGCCTCCGTGATGACTCCACCTACTACTAAGGTCCCTTATAATGAGGTTCCCCTGGTCTGTTCTGAGGAACCCATGCAGTTGGGAGGGACATCTTTTTGTAGGAGGGAATCGGCGGTGCGCCGCAAGACTAGAAGGTGTTTCTTTTGCGGGAGAGAGGGACATTTTGTTGGGGGGTGTCCATCCCGGGCCTCTTTGAGCAAAGGAGTTAACCTGGGAGTGTGTATTTCGTCCCCAAATCCCTCTCAGTTTCTCGTGCCTGCGGAGGTGGTGATTGGTACTAGAACTGAGAGGATTTCTGTTTTTCTTGATAGTGGGTCCGGGGCTAATCTGGTGGACGCTCGGTTTGGCCAGGTGCATGGTATGCAACTGAGTGTATTGGCCAAACCGGTCCCTATAGTCTCTATTGATTCTAGACCTCTCGGTCAAGGTAGCTTGGTACAAGCTGTTCATAACATAGATCTTCGAGTAGGGGCAATACATAAAGAGCAATTGTCTTGTTATGTGTTGGAGGGTCTACCTACTCCTATTGTGTTGGGACTTCCTTGGTTGGCTAAACATAACCCAGTGATTGATTGGCAATCCAGAAAGGTAAGCCAGTGGGGTGAATTTTTGCAGGAATAACTGCATGAGCACGGTCATCGGTGCGGTTGTGCCTAGGACTTTGTCTCCTTTTCTGGAGGACTTTGGGGAGATGTTCTCAGAGGAGGGATGTAAAGAGTTACCTCCTCATCGCGCATATGACTGCTCAATAAAGTTGCTTCCTGATGCCTTATCTCGTACTTTCCCAGGGGCCGGGAGGACGGATGATCCGGTTCCTATTCCTCAGGAGGGAGTTGTAGTGTCAGCTGTATGCTCTTAGCTTGATGGGGAGGTATTCGGGGCTCAGGGGGACGCCCCTGTGGGACTTCCAGGGAGACTGATAGTTCCAGATCGGTTAAGACTGAAGGTTACGGGGAACCGTTACAAACGGATGGCTGATAGGGGGAGAGTTTCTGGTCTAGATCTGAAGGTGAACGATCTGGTTTGGTTGTCTACCAGGAATATAAAACTTAAAGTTTCCTCCTGGAGGTTGGGTCCCAGATTCATCGGGCCGTACAGGATCAGTTCCATAATTAATCCTGTGGCATTTCGTCTGGACCTCCCTCCTACGTTTAAAATTCATAATGTGTTTCACAAATCATTACTTAAAAAGTATGTGGCACCAATCATACCGTCACCTCTACCTCCTCCTTCAGTGGTGGTCAATGATAACGTGGAATTTCAGGGGTCGAAAATCATTGACTCACGTCTCAGTCGCCGATCCCTTCAGTACTTGGTTCATTGGAGGGGGTATGGTCCTGAGGAGAGGACGTGGGTCCCTGCGTCTGATGTTAACGCAGATCGATTGGTTCGGACCTTTCACACAACTCACCCGGGCAGACCTGGCCCTGAGGGTCCGGAGGCCCCTCGTAGAGGGGGGGGTACTGTCATGGTGTATCGCCACGAGGATCGTCGCGATTACACACTCTGACTTCTCACAGCTGAGTTGCTGTTTCTTTGTGTTTGGTAATGAGGGAGTTAATTTTACCTAGCTCTTTGCTAAGACTAGGTCCAGCCTCGCCCGGCTGCTTTTGATTATGTTCTAATTAGATTCCTTCATATACCTGCCAGTCTGCTTGTTAGATGCCGGTGAAAGCATTCATGTAGTCTAGCAGACTGGATCGGTTCTGAGAATACTTAAGCTAAGAGTTCCTTAGTTGTTTTTACTCTTATAGCTTATAGTTTATCTCTGAGACCTTAGGTGTTCCTACTGTGTGTGAGTGTTGTATGTAAGACTTTATTTACGTTATTTCTTGTCTTTCTTGTATGTCTTTCTGTTTATTAACCGTTACCTGTTCATTCCCTTTGGTGGTAATCAGGGTCCTTCTTAGGACTAGATTACAGTTGGCAGGGATTGATAGGAGACAGGGTTTACGCTGGTGGCCTGGACCTCTGTACCTTTAACAGTACCTCCAGGTAGAGGGATTAGTTAGGACCCCAGTTTAGGGTCAGCATAGACCCCGGTCACCCTCTAGCCGGAGACAGCGTATAACGGATTCCGTATTGACCCACTGGACATTCTGTCAGGTAATTCTATGTTATCATATATCTATGCGCATGTTATATAGTATGTTGCCCTTTTGATATAGATTACTGTCATCACATATATATATCTGCTATACAGCGTGACAGTTGCTCCAAATTCTTTGAAATGGCACAAGTGGTTCACAAATTTTCCACACAATGAAACATGCTCTTTACTCTTGCCTTCAACCTTTACAGCGCAAAAAGTTGTTCGTTTCGCTAAACGTGCAACATTTGCTACAAAAAATCAGGAGTACATGACATAACTCCCGGAGAGATACTTGCGTCAAATTTTTAAACTTTTTGATATGATGCAAATGATAAATCAGGCGAAAAAATGTGGAAATCCTAAGCTCTGCCTACAGTTGCGAACTAAAAAAAAATAGGATGAACGCATAAAAAAGTGATTTTGAAAATGGTGCACATGAAAAAATGTATATGGCGCAAAGAAAAAAAAGACCAAAAACTCGGCACAAATGCAATAATGACTCGGAACCATAAGCCTTGTCTTCTCTTAATAAAAAAGGAACTTTCTTTCCATGTATTTACTTAACATTGCCGATGCTCTTGTGATGACAGCAGAGGCTTCTCCCCGGCAGACACGTGCAGAGACAGGAGAATGTTCATATGTAGCTGATTGACAAGACATAATTCAGCTCCTGATTGTTACCTGGGATCGTGCTGCGACTTCCTGCTGTGTTAGAGGCAGACAGAGCTGCTTTCTTCAAATTAATGGCTGAAAATTGCTCACCTGGCTGCACAAAAAACTCTCCCCAAGACATTGGTAAAGTGGAGAATAGTTCTCATACGCGTTAAATGCCTCCGGAGTGAAAGCTTTTGTGTCTACAATCATGTACAGCATCACACCCATGTGTTACCCCGCAAAACAAATTATATCATGTTCATGATTTACACTATGAAAATGTCATCCTGTCTCAACCACAGAGAAGTCCAGTTTACAAGTCAGTGCTAGGAAGGAAGCTGACTTCAAGAGCAAATGCAAAAGAAGAGCCATTAACTGCTGGCAGTAAATAATGTCCATTTCATGGATGGATCTAAGAGTGAGACGATTCCTCCCTGTTGTCAATTTCTCCATTTGTTACCCTCGGTAATGGTTGGGAAAGTTATACGGCACTTGCACACTACGACTCAGAATATCTAGAGCATTAAATTAATATGATGTGTACCTTCTGTAGTGGTGGTCTTCCAACCACAAAATGGGGTCCTCACATGC
>JARQOD010000008.1:141291476-141428067 GCA_033576555.1 Oophaga sylvatica | reverse complement strand
TCCACTATGAATCAAAGGGGCTTTAGCATGCTAATTAGTTTAGGCCAGTGTCTGAATAAGATGGTCAGTCGTATGGTAAATAGCTGAAGCTCAAGCCCTTGTTTCCTGCTCCATATGAATTGCAGGCCAGTTAATATGCGTGCTTCAAAGCAAAAGGGAAGGGCCTAGCAGGTTTAAGAATTGTAGCCATGTACAGGGTGTTCATTCCATTTCACACACAGAAGCCAAGAAGATGGTCTAGGAAAGGACCACAAGAAAACGGATTTGTCTTGCCAAGGGTGCAGCAACATATGCTTTGGGGACTATCCAGTAACTGAAGGCTGTTACCTGGGAATGGCAAAGCCCCTGCCTTCCCATGACCATACTACAACCCGGTAATATTGATCTATAGCTTATACCTTTAAGCCTTGTACATTATCGTTGTATTTTTTCTCTGACTGCAATTCCATTGTAATTACGTTGTATAGCTTTACTGTATATTTCTGTAATTATCTAGTGCGCTCTTAAGGCGATTAAACCATAAAATTAATCTTGGGCTGATGCTTTTACTCTGATCACGAATCTTAGAATACCCATTGGGTAACAGGAAACCCTCCCCGGCGGCCATTTGCTCTAGGTGCAGTTCCCTTACTGACCTGAGAGACAAAGGGGGCGCCGGAGAGCTGTACCTGTGGAGTTACGTCCCATTGGTGACGTGGGAGGAAAGGGGATCGTCCCTCACATTTGGTAGCGGAGGTGGGATCAGAAGCTGTGATACCCAGACTACCGTGTGGCGGTCGGCTTAGTTCCTCACACCAGGTTAATACAATTAATCCCCAATCTCCACAGTTTTAAGCGCGCCATAAAAACGCATTTGTTCAGACTGGCAACCGTCCAATGCATTAACCTAACTATCCCTCTTGGCCCATTCAACATTTTTTTTACCATAATCAGGTACCTCGTATTATGTTCTCACCCGCTTTATGCATTTAATAGCCCTCTGTGTCTGTACTGTTACATACTTTGGCTGTTAACTGGTTCATGTAGAATTACATGAACACCCGATTCTTACACTATGGCTGGTCCGAACAATGAAAGCAATTGTTACTATCTACCTTTTGTGTCTCCCCTTTTTCCTCATAGATTGTAAGCTTGCGAGCAGGGCCCTCACTCCTCTTGGTATCTACTTTGATCTGTGTTTATTGTTATGCTGTAATGTCTATTGTCTGTACAAGTCCCCTCTATAATGTAAAGTGCTGCGGAATATGTTGGCGCTATAGAAATAAAATTATTATTATATTATTATTATTAAAGCTGAAATGACCTCAGGTGCAGCTGGTCGGACTTCCCTTTGATGACTTGCAGCTATCCCATCTCATGGTATAGCACAGACAATCATGGCCTTTATAAAAGTCAAGGCAGGGAATGCAGCAGCTGCTTTTGTTGTGAATCTGGATAGTGAGAGGACATCAGGCTTCACAGCTAAGCCATAGAGATAATGAGAGAGAAAGCTTTAAAACACTAAATAAACATTGCAGTTAGTGTGAGACAGTGAAAAACAGCTAGCATCTTTTCATCATATCCACATATATTGAGGTCACTTGGACATTACTAAAGCTGTACTTGCATTGAAAAGTGTTCAGTTCAGTCCCAGGAGATGTCAGAAGGTTATATATGTGTTTTCAGGTCAATTGTATTTATTTGCATTAGATCAATTTGCTTACAATCTAATTTTTGGGAAAAATTCAACAAAGCTGGAGACTTGGAATTTCAAAAGATTCGGTCATCTCTACAAAAGATAGATGAATGCCTAGTAACAGATCGAGCCATAATTCCTACAGCTCACCTAAAAAATATTTAGAGTTGAGAGTCCTCAGTGGTTGATACCTTTTAATGGCTAACTGAAAAGATGGTAACAAATTGCAAGCTTTCCGAGACTACGCAGGTCTCTTCATCAGGCAAAGACTAAAACAAAGCTGAAGAATCACATATTTATACACAAGAGGACACAGGAATAATGCAATAGGTAAGACAAGTGACGTGAAGCAGAACTGTCATTATGGGGAGAGATGAACATAAATATTGGATCAGTTCATAGATAAGGAGTGTGAAAGTTTTATTGCTCTCTGATTGGGGTCTGGTATGTGTTTTGATGCCCCTAGAAGGTCAGGGAAGCAGATTCCTTAATTGATGTAGAAGGACATGAATCCGTGTGATATATTCATTCCAGCACTGAGAGTGTCAAAGGTCATCATGAGCTTATATTCCCAAACCTTTCTATCTCTCTCAGATTTAAAGTTAGATTTTAATACAATAGATTTTATAGATTTTAATACAGACCAAAAGTTTGGACACACCTTCTCATTCAAAGATTTTTCTGTTTTTTCATGACTATGAAAATTGTACATTTACACTGAAGGCATCAAAACTATGAATTAACACATGTGGAATTATACATTACACCTAACAAAAAAGTGTGAAACAACTGAAAATATGTCTTATATTCTAGGTTCTTCAAAGTAGCCACCTTTTGCTTTGATGACTGCTTTGCACAGTCTTGGCATTCTCTTGATGAGCTTCAAGAGGTAATCACCGGAAATGGACTTCCAACAGTCTTGAATGAGTTCCCAGAGATGCTTAGCACTTGTTGGCCCTTTTGCCTTCACTCTGCGGTACAGCTCACCCCAAACCATCTCGATTGGGTTCAGGTCTGGTGACTGCGGAGGCCAGGTCATCTGGCGTAGCACCCCATCACTCTCCTTCTTGGTCAAATAGCCCTTACACAGCCTGGAGGTGTGTTTGGGGTCATTGACCTATTGAAAAATAAATGATGGTCCAACTAAACGCAAACCGGATGGAATAGCATGCCGCTGCAAGATGCTGTGGTAGCCATGCTGGTTCACTATGCCTTCAATTTTGAATATATCCCCAACAGTGTTACCAGCAAAGCACTCCCACACCATCACACCTCCTCCTCCATGCTTCACGGTGGGAACCAGGCATGTAGAGTCCATCCGTTCACCTTTTCTGTGTTGCACAAAGACACGGTGGTTGGAACCAAAGATCTCAAATTTGGACTCATCAGACCAAAGCACAGATTTCCACTTGTCTAATGTCCATTCCTTGTGTTCTTTAGCCCAAACAAGTCTCTTCTGCTTGTTGCCTGTCCTTAGCAGTGGTTTCCTAGCAGCTATTTTACCATGAAGGCCTGCTGCACAAAGTCTCCTCTTAACAGTTGTTGTTGAGATGTGTCTGCTGCTAGAACTCTGTGTGGCATTGACCTGGTCTCTAATCTGAGCTGCTGTAAACCTGCGATTTCTGAGGCTGGTGACTCGGATAAACTTATCCTCAGAAGCAGAGGTGACTCTTGGTCTTCCTTTCCTGGGGCGGTCCTCATGTGAGCCAGTTTCTTTGTAGCACTTGATGGTTTTTGTAACGACACTTGGTGACACTTTCAAAGTTTTCCCAATTTTTCCGACTGACTGACCTTCATTTCTTAAAGTAATGATGGCCACTCGTTTTTCTTAACTTAGTTGCTTTTTTCTTGCCATAATACACATTCTAACAGTCTATTCAGTAGGACTATCAGCTGTGTATCCACCAGACTTCTGCACAACAAAACTGATGGTCCCAACCCCATTTATAAATCAAGAAATCCCACTTATTAAACCTGACAGGGCACACCTGTGAAGTGAAAACCATTTCCGGTGACTACCTCTTGAAGCTCATCAAGAGAATGCCAAGAGAGTGCAAAGCAGTAATCAAAGCAAAAGGTGGCTACTTTGAAGAACCTAGAATATAAGACATATTTTCAGTTGTTTCACACTTTTTTGTTATGTATATAATTCCACATGTGTTAATTCATAGTTTTGATCTTTCATTGGAGATCAGGGGTCACATGCTCAGGTACTGCAGCAGGTCCGCCAGGAAGGTCCTGAAACTACTGGTGTTCTGGAACAGTTTCCTATTGTCCTTATCTGGCAGGCCCTGTAGTTGCTACTATAAAAGGGTGGCAAGGTCGTGCTGCCATGCGCTAGTATCAATTACATTATGTGCTTTGCGCCAGTGTGATCTTGCACGCATGTGTTAGGGCTCGGCTGAAATAAGCCCCTAGAATACGGCACCTCCGGTGAGGAAATTGTATGCACGTGTTTAGGGCTTGGCTGAAATAAGCCCCTAGAATACCGACTTCTCCGGTGAGGAGATTGTCTGATTGCGTTGCTGATTGCATTTCTACAGACTGCTGTCCGCACAGCAGTTGTCTGTGCATTCCTGTGGAGTCAACAGGACACAGTCCATATCTCAGCGTCTCTACCTTAGCGACACTGTGGTGTAACAGAGTCGCTTATACCGCCATGTAGTGCCACAGTGTCTGTGGTTGCGACTCTGTGAAGTAACAGAGTTCGCCGTACCGCCATTCTACTAGCAGCAGGCTCTGCCTGCACGGTGGACCCTGGGCTGCGAACGCACTCATTATTTATATTTATTTTGTGCGTTCCGCCAGCCCTAACAGTGTTAATTCATAGTTTTGATGCCTTCAGTGTGAATGTACAATTTTCATAGTCATGAAACTACAGAAAAATCTTTAAATGAGAAGGTGTGTCCAAACTTTGGTCTGTACTATATATATATATATATATATAATATATATATATATATATATATATATAATTATATTATATGTCGTATAATGCTGTTATGATGTATAATGTGATGTACATATGTTCCTGTAGTGTATAGATATAGGGAGAGCGTAGTATTTAGATTAGCCCACTAGAGTGGTCACAATAGGACAAAATAGGCTAATAGGATCCTTAGTTAGGAGGGTTCAACTGGGATAAGTTAGAGGGAGCTTCCTGGGTTTAGTCAGTAGGACCTGGGAGCCCAGAAAGGGCAGTTGTGCCATGCAACGTTCAAGTAAAGGAGCCCAGCTCGTACAGGGCCTAGGAGCAAGGGTTACCGGGGAGGTGAAGGAATACAGGGCAGCTTTAACATGGTGGCAATAAACTACATAGGAAGACGCCTAAATGTCCAGGGTGAAACGGACAGGGAACTTCTGAAGATAGTTAGGCCGGCCAGACAGAATGCTGTGGTACCCGAGGTGACGGTATGACCCTGCGATATTCCTGGAGAAGTGAGGGACAGCACAGGGAAAGGAACGGTCATGTTGTGTGAAGAATCCTGTGCTGTACCTGTGACCAATCTGGACGAGTTGAGAAAAAAACTGAGTAAAGTTGATCGTTTTAAAAAGGATTTGGACTCTGCCTGTCTTTGCCTGGTACTTGAAAGAAACCTACTGCAGGCCAGAGAGGACCCTGATGGACAGGAGAAAGGACTAAAAGGTACGCTACAGCAGGGACAATGTATTTATGTGGCGGGAGGCCAGGGTGCGACAAAGCAGCCATCATTAGCCACGACTACTAGCCTGGTCCCCGTTACAGTAACATCCTCCCAAGCTTGGTCTGTAAGACTTACCGTAAAGTAGCACTACACTACCCAAATTCAGATTTTTTCAATGTTAGGTGCTTCACTGTGAATCCTCTGTTGGCTTTGTAAGATCCCCAGACTGCTGGTCTGTCCAGCCCTCAGTCGGATGATTTCCCTCTCTGGACTCTACGCCACTGGACACACAACAGCTCACTATTTGGTTCCACACCTCTCTACTTTTGTAGGATTAATTACTCCTAAATAATGTCTATAGCATCTATCCCCCAAATAACTTTGCAACACAACACCATGTGACCACATAGTGTGGTGATCACCAAAAGTTTCCCAAAACATTGCTCACCCTGTCCCACCTGCCCAGGTCAAAAATAACCACTTTAAGGCATAATTTACACAATGCCGAATACTTGTAAACAGAGCATAGGACATATTAACACACAGTACACCGGCTTATATCTGGGACCTCCCTACCAGAATCAATCGACCCAAACACTTGACCCTTGTGTAGACTGTTAGGTTGTATGAATGGTACATCTGTCCCTGGTTCCGTTGGAATCGGAGTGACACTTCCAATTTATAATCAAAGTCCAGCCAATCAAAGAGATTTAAATGGCAGCATGCAATACTGCAGTTAACCTGTAGGAGTGCCAGAGAAGAATGAAAATCTTGTTTCCAAGTTCCTCTGCAATTTATAACTGATTGTTGAGGTCAAATCTCCTGTTTTGTAGGAACCTGATTGGATAGACCCTATGTTGTGACAACCCCTGGGCAAGTCTTTCTGTTTGGTTCACACTATGCATTTTTTTCTCAATTCCAAAAAAAAATGGTAAAATTGCAACATTTTGTCCATGTTTTTGGAAAATTTCACAAAAAAATGTGTCTGGAATGTATCATGTGAACACAAACATATGCTGTAATTTGGCTGTATAGGTTTTTCTCATAATATTAAACAGGCAACTTGGGGATAGCTCTGATCTGGAACATTAAACCCCCTCAAGATATTGTATTATCCTTTGTCGACCCAATAAATATTATATTGGATTGAGCCAATAACCCGCCTGCCCAGTTATATAATAAGGGTGTGTTGTTGCAAATTTTTCTTACACCCATTAAAATATTTTAACTTTTTTTGTTTGATGTTCCACATCAAAATATCAAAGTATCTGTCATTCGAAACTCTGTAGTTGGAACTTTGACATATTCGAGTAAAACTGGTTTTATTCCAGGTCAGAAATTGCCATAAATAGCATTCTGAGAATATTACGCCTTGGGGTAAAGGAGCAGAGAGTGACAAGAATTAAATTGGTATATTAAATCATTGTGAAATACCGCCTGGGTGACACACACATAGAAAGGAACATATTCTGTTTCCGCACACGGTATTCTTTCCTGAGGGGTCTGATTGCTAAACAATCCCCTCTGTAAGGCTTTGTTCACACGCAACAATTGTAACAGATCCAGCATAAAAAACAGGATCCCTTACAAATGGATGCACTCTTTGTTTTCCATTTTGCACCTGTTCTTGTAACAGATTCATTTTTACTACAGGTGACTTTGAACACCTCTAGAATTTTGGTTGTCTGCGATGCTCGAAAAAATGGATCTGTTAACAGATGACTTAATAAATGATCATCCATTGTGATCTATTTTCCATAGACTTCAATGTTAAAAAAGAAATGAATCCAGTTGCTGGCTGTTTTTTTTTTGCCCATACTACATTTTTTGATCCAGCTCAAAAATGGATTCCAGTCAAACAAAAGCACATTTTTCACCATTATTCAAATGAATGGATACAGTATTTGATCCTTTTATTTCCATTTTTATAATTTCAAAATGGATCCAAAAACAGAAAGTACTACTGGACATGTGAACAGAGCTGAACAATTTCGGCAACACCGTTGATCGTACTTTGATTTGATTGCTTCTTTATTTTATCACCCCCTTGAGCGAGGGCAAGGCCACCCTGTCAAAGTTTTTCCCATTCAAACAACATAATTGCTGCTCTGCCGACTAGTGTGGCCTTTGCCTGGCCTTGTCACACAGTGCCTGGCCACAGTGATGTAAATTTCGGAAAAGAATGTTCTAGTAACAATACGGACTTTAAGGAGTCATTTTAGTGGACTGGATTTTGGGTCCTGGATTTAGGAGCAACCAAAAGAGTTTGGATGGGAAAGGCCGCTCCCTTAGATTCCAGTCCGGGACTTGCATGTCCTATATAATGCAGCTTGGTTGGCTCAGGTGTGGTCTGTATTGTGTGAGGCAGCGACCAGTGTCATATGCGAGGGCCGCTATGTGTCCCCAGGATGCGCACAACAGTAGCATATTGAGGCCGCGGGATTGCATTGCAGTCACAGGCATAGCTGTGATTGCAATGCAAAATAAAAGTAAGTGTTGGTCTTGGGCAAGCTATTTGTCCAAGGCGGATTTAAGAAAACCTGCTCTAGGCTTTTATTTTTGAAAATGGACTACAGAATGGTAGTGGGGAGTTCCATTTCCCTACCGGCCATGTTTTCCATGTGGCCACAGGTTGCTTGTAAAAACCCCTGCAGCAGAGGGTTGAGTGTTAGTTTAGATTTGCAAGCATGCAGAGCTGAAGGCTCTGCAGAGGTCATCCTGTGTGAGGCAACACAGAGCCAAGCGGAACCAAAAAGCCTGGCACCTTCAGCGTACAGGGCAGTGCAGTTGTCCACGGCAACTGGTCTCGGTCACGGACTGTCTTTGTTTCTCGGCTGCAATCCGGAGGATCCTATTTACTTTCTGTTTGTGAGTACACTGATAATTAAAAGAGACTTTGTTTTGAACTTTCATGGGTTACTGCCTGATCTGTCACACTGCACCAATCCCTCTGCACTACAACTGTTAGAGAGAAAAAGATCACTAATGATGAACAGACTGTGCCTGAGAATAAGCATTGCCTGTACTGCTCTCGGTGTGAGACCGTGCTACTTTATTGCACCTATCCTGAGAAAGCATTGTGTTTTTGAATGTTTTGGGTGAAGAAAATCTGTTTATGTTTTGTTGAAAGTTTATGCAAGAAAATAAACTTTAACCTGTTTGACACGAAACTCATACCTGTGTGAACATCAACCAAAAGAGCGTGAACCCCAACAATAGATAACGATCATGGCTCATGTGTTTGTATATAATTGGCTTCTTGTTTTTGCAAGATTAGAGAGGTTTTCCACCCCTCCTTTGTGAGCCATGCACATAAAGGCCGTTCTCCACATTGGACATTACCTTTCTGAATACTGCTCATATAGTACTATACACATGACCAGGTTTTTAAATACATCAGTTAGGGATTAAATACATTAGTCATGGACTGCTCTGATACAGGTATACCTTGATGTTTGGTAGAGCGGCTTAGCATACATTTTTTGTAAAAAACGTATCAAACAAATACCCTGTGTTTTAGCATCTTTTTACCAGCACTTGCTATCTACTGATTACTTTTTTACAACAGAGTATTTTTATATGTTGTTTTACTGTGCTTTTCTGTGTTTCAATAGATAACGGTCAGCAAGAGACCGGGTCCAAATGGTCACCAAGTTACCGTTCCTCTTTGGTACTATTTTAATGAATTGCCCAATTCCAGGATGACAATTTTGTTAAATATTTATAATAAATTTCTAAAATTACATTCTGTGGAAACATGAGCTAATAAAGTTCTGTTGTAAACCCATCTGGGCCAGATGCATTCTGTTTAGGGCTCATTTTAACTGCCTATTCCATTTCTCCAGCTTTCATCGGGGAGATAATTTAAGGTAATACCAAGTTAGAGTCTTATTTATCCCTCTATTATTGGTTACTATAATATTAATTGTGATGGTAGACATAGCCTTAACGTCTTATGAATAAGGGATTACTTTCCAATCGCTGGGGGTCCGACAGCTCACTCTCCCACTGATCTCAATCTGAAGAGCACCGTATGAATGGAGTGGTTGTCTATCATGCGCACTACCATTCCATTCATTCTTAATGGGACTGCTGCAGATATCGGACTTTTCTGCTCAGCTGGTTTTCATCATGTACGGATGTGGACTATCTTAACCTGTTCCTGCCCCTGAAGAAAAGAGATGTGCCATGTGAATACTGTCGTGCAGTTTTATATGTGAAAGTAACGTGTGTCTAATGTAACGTATTATAGTGATGTACAGTATAAGGTGTTAATGCATTATGAGAGTATAGCATAAGATAAGCTTAGGACAGCATAGGATATAGGATAACGATAATAGGTTTAGCATGTAAAATAGGAAATGGTTAAGGATAGGACTAGCCCAGTGGGTGGGCACTAATACTGATAACAGGGGGGCACTTTCTGGTTAGAGGGAGTTTAGTGTCAGCTAGTGAAGTGTCTAGGGAAGGCCAAGTACAGGTGTGGTGGGTTGCTAGAGGCAGCACGGGCCAAGCATTCAAGACAGTGGGAGGCCGATTAGAGTTCCCTGATGGATATTCCAACAGCTTCTGGAGCCTAGGGTACCATGTAGTGGGCACTTTGGACATGGAGTTATATAAGGGGCAGGTGACAAGTCTGGGTGCCTTGCCAAAGTGGACAGCAAATTAATGAGGCTGATGCAGTCAGCGGGCTTGGGGTTACGAACAGGTGGCATAACAGAAGAGGAGTTGTACTAAGGAGGAAGGAAGTGCAGATTGCTGTGCCCATATCTCACCTGTATCCACCTAATGAACTTGGACTGTTTAGTAAAAGTTTGACTGTTGCAAAGAACCTGGTGTCCCATGCATTGTGTGCGGCAGCTCCTGAGGACAATAGCCTGGTGGCAGTGGAGACCTGTGGTCTGCAAGTGAGTGTGATACACCCTACAGCACACTGGGACACCCCTTGTCTATAAAGTACCAGAGAGCAACCGGACAGCAGCTCGGACACATTAGGAATGAGTGCAGTACCAGTGCAAATGATCAACCACCACTCCATTGACACTGAGGTGCCCCTGTTCTTCAGATCGGTGAAGGTCTCAGCAATCAGGAAGTTATCCCTCAGAACTTCCAAACTTGAAAATACCTCTTTGAGGACATGGTCTGATGTCTAACTGATGGGAAACAAAGACAGTGTTTCTGTTAGTAAGTGACCCATTGGTCCGGCGGGCATGGATTGTTAGTTGTCCTATGTGCCTTCTGGCCACTACTGAGCAGCAATATATTCTGAAATGTAGCATCCCACTCCTGGTACTACCTTGTTTTTATGCTCAGATGTGTTTGTAATGGAATGGATGACCCTTTATGTTTATATGGAGATACCAGTGTAAATTCTCTGTCAAACTAGAGCATGGTGTTCTTGATTAATATGTCCGAACTGTTGATGGTAAATATCTGGCATAGAAAGGTGTTTGGATTTTATACAGAACATTCTGATGGAGAAAATACTCTATTTGACATCTGTTCTTTAAATACTAACATCTTACTGCACGTGACCAGTTTGGGTACTTTTTTTCCGTTTTTTTATATTTTATGACAGTATCTCTCTCTACTCCCCAATACACATGAACGCTCCATCTTTTTCCATTTGGAGAGAGGAACAAAAGGACTGGGAGCTCAAATTCAAACTGCCCGTTCCTTGTCTCCACCAACATCGCTTCTTGCTTAAGAGTCAAAATGATCCTATACGCATTAATCAAAAAGATACTGGGTGTTATTGTCTGAAATAAACACACCTTTGCTGCTTCCATAAGGGTTATTCTGGCATGCCGGGGTGCTGTGCTCCTCTTTTTTCAGCAGCCCATAGGAAATTATTGGACTTGCCCTTGCACTCTGATCTGAGTTCCATCTTAAGGCTATGTTCACACATTTATTTTTTTGCTGCTTTTCTCTGCAGCCAAAATCTGATCTTTTGGCAGTAAAAAAACTGCAGCTAAAATGCAGGATTTGCTGACTTTTTTTTGCTATCTTTTTTTCTGCTTTTCTAGCTGCTTTATTGCTGCTTTTTTAGGATACCAAAGTTAAACTTTGCTTCCACCATGCAAGCATGAAAAATACTAAGTGTTATGTCACCAATGCAAGACATATGTGACACCATAAAACATTTTTATGTAAAAACAAGCTGGAACTAGTCGGACTTTGTTTTACTTTCTCACGTTGGTAGGGCATTCAGTTGACCATTGTTTACTTTTCACGTTGGTAGGGCATTCAGTTGATAGGGCATTATTTAGTTTAACAAATCTGTAGGGCATTCAGTTAGTAAGGCATTGCTTGCTTTTTTATATTGGTAAGGCATTCAGTTGATAGGGCATTATTTACTTTAACACATCGGTAGGCCATTCAGTTAAGGTACTGCCACACTTAGCGATCTCGTTAGCGATCACGATAACGACGCAAGCTAACGAGATCGTTGGTGTGATCGCTTTTAGGTCGCTAGTAGCTGCCAAACAGGAGATCTCATAAACGACACATCAGCGGTCAGCGATCTCTTTAACGACTTTGGCGGTCGTTAGGATCTGTCATTAGCATGTACTGAGCGCTTCTGATTCATAGGAATTTCCAGCATCGCTCCTGCTCTCTGCGTCCTGCTAGCCTGCTTTGCAACTTCTGCGATCCTCTCTGTGACGCAAAAGAGAACTTACAGATATTGCGATCCACTCCGTGACGCTAAAAAACCCTAGTCCCGCCTGCGCCGCTGTCATATGCGTCACAAACGAGGTCGCTCGTTGTTCGCAAAAGGTGCCAAACAGCGATATAGGCTCACCAGCGGACGCCAACGATCAAAAAACGGTCCAGAACGCTAGTGAATGATCAGCGACATCACAGCAGGGGCCACATCGCTGCTACATGCCACACACAACGACGTCGCTAACGAGATCGCTAAATAGTGACGTTTTAGCGATCTCGTTAGCGATCTCGCTTAGTGTGGCATACCCTTTAGGCTAGGTTCACATTAGCATTTGTGTGCTCAGCATATCATCTGCATGCTAAACAGCATTTTTTATCTTCATCAGCTTACACATGACGCAAAAAAACGCAGCGTGTGCATGCGTTTGCGTTGTTTATGCGCATGCATTTGATATTTCCAGGTGCTGTAATCAGTTCCTGGACATGCGCAGTCTGAAGTCCGCATGCGCATCGAACGCATCCATGCGCATGTCCTTGTGCACCAATGCATTCCTATAGACAGTAATGCGTTTTTTTACGCACTCATCCGCATGCACATGACTGCGCATATTTGACGGATTTTTGACGCTTCAAAAAATGCAACATGTTGCGTTCGCCGGACACCGCCGCACACCGCAAAATGACGCATGCGTACACATGACGCATGCGGATCTATGTGGCGCAAACACTGCGCACACAGACGCAAATTTGAAACCAGTCTTAGTAGGGCGTTGCTTACTTTTTTGCATCGGTAGGGCTTTCAATTAATAGGGCATTGCTTACTTTCTAACATTAGCTGGGTGTTCAGTTGATAGGGCATTGCTTACTTTTTTACATCGGTAGGGCATTCAGTTGGTAAGGCATGGTTTACGTTCTAAATTAGTAGGGCATTGTTTACTTTCTAACAATAGTAGGGCATTCAGTTGATAGGACATTGTTTACTTTCTAACATTAGTAGGGCATTAATTTGATAGGGCATTGTTTACTTTCTAACATTAATAGGGCATTCAGTTGATAGGACATTGTTTACTTTCTAACATTAGTAGGGCATTCATTTGATAGGGCATTGTTTACTTTCTAACATTAATAGGGCATTCAGTTGAAAGGGTATTATTTACTTTCTATCATTAGTAGAGCATTCATTTGATAGGACATTGTTTACTTTCTAACATTAGTAGAGCATTCAGTTGATAGAGCATTGTTTACTTTCTAACATTAGTAGGGCATTCAATTCATAGGACATTATTTACTTTCTAACATTAGTAGGGCATTCAGTTGGTAGGGCATTGTTTACTTTCTAACATTAGTACAGCATTCAGTTTGTAAGGCATTGTTTACTTTCTAACATTAAAAGGACATTCAGTTGGGCATTCAGTTGGTAGGGCATTGTTTACTTTCTAACATTAGTACAGCATTCAGTTGGTAGGACATTGTTTACTTTCTAACATTAATAGGACATTCAGTTGGTCGGGCATTGTTTACTTTCTAACATTAGTACAGCATTCAGTTGGTAGGGCATTGTTTACTTTCTAACATTAATAGGACATTCAGTTGGGCATTCAGTTGGTAGGGCATTGTTTACTTTCTAACATTAGTACAGCATTCAGTTGGTAGGACATTGTTTACTTTCTAACATTAATAGGGTACTCAGTTGGTAGGACATTGTTTACTTTCTAACATTAATAGGACATTCAGTTGGTCGGGCATTGTTTACTTTCTAACATTAGTACAGCATTCAGTTGGTAGGGCATTGTTTACTTTCTAACATTAATAGGACATTCAGTTGGGCATTCAGTTGGTAGGGCATTGTTTACTTTCTAACATTAGTACAGCATTCAGTTGGTAGGGCATTGTTTACTTTCTAACATTAATAGGACATTCAGTTGGGCATTCAGTTGGTAGGACATTGTTTACTTTCTAACATTAATATGGTACTCAGTTGGTAGGACATTGTTTACTTTCTAACATTAATAGGACATTCAGTTGGTCGGGCATTGTTTACTTTCTTACATATTTTACTTCCCCTTTGAGAAAGCCATCCACGCAAAACACGCGTCAGGGGTGCGAGAGGATCACTTTGTTGTCCAGGCTAATTATGGGTAAGCATTTTTGAGTGATAGCAGTTTATGTGGATTAATATATGGTGCTTGATAGGATAGACTTGTTATTTAATATATTGAGATAGTAACTATGTGCACCTTTTACTAACATTGTACTGACACTCTCTTTGCTTTCCTAAGCCATACTGTGGGCTTGTTATCCACCTGCTGCGAGTAAACCTGGGTCTCTTCCTTTTTTTGCTTATATATATTGAATGTGATACTGATTTTTAATAATTTTGTGTGTAATAAAATTATTATTTTTCTATTCTACTATTTACGGTGGTTTTAGTACTCCTTTTCTTTTGGTGGTTCAAAATTTCTAATATTAGCACAGCATTCAGTTGGTAGGGCACTGTTTACTTTCTAACATTAGTGAAGCATTCATTTGATATGACATTGTTTACTTTCTAACATTAGTAGGGCACTCAGTTCGTAGGGCATTGTTTACTTTCTCACATATCACTAATTTAATTAAATTGTACTAATACTAGCGGCCATACTCATGTAAGGATACCAAGACATTATGGTTTAAACTTGGCAAGATTTCAAAAATAAAGGGGTTTCACATCCTGTTGTAACTGCTCTTTTTTCACCAAAAATGCTGCAAAAACTGATAGCAATTTTACTGCTTTTTTTGTACTTACTCATTGCTTCTATGGGGGAAAAAACTCTTCAATAACGCTGAAAGAAGTGACATGATGCAGTTCTAAAAAGCAGTTTTCCAATTCAGTCAGGAAAAAAACAATGTGTGTAAATGAGATTTCTGAAATTTCATAGTTTTTCTTGGTACTATTAAAAGCAGCTTTTAATTTGTATAAAAAAGCTGTAAAAAATGCAACATGTGAACATAGCCAAACAGGTACAAAAATGCCAAGTTCTTGCAATCTGTGGGGGTTCTAGCTTTTGGTCTATCTTCTCGTTAGGTGATTACTTATACTTACTAGATTACCCCTTTTATAAACAGTAAGAGAACTTAGTAAGGGCATGACGTTGGTATAGTCGAGCTGTTTACTCGTACGGAACCAAGGACTCCCAACATTGAGCCCCTTCCCCATTATCAGGATACCCCTGATATCCTTCCACCAATAACGACAGACAGTAAATCTTTGGATGTATATGGCCACAGCAGCCTTTATTTAAATACAAACAATATTAACAATAATTAACAATATAATAACAACATCAGGGAGGAGTCCTTGAAGCTACAAAGATCATGGTGAATTGAACCAATATCCTGTGAACAACACCCAACCTCTTACTCCCAGCCGTTACCCCACAGGCTCGGGAGCACCACCATTGAGGTGTGCTGTTCACCCAATTACTTGGGGATCCGCCCACTCCATGTGAACTCCCCTTCCACCATTCACCAGACCACCACCACGTAACTTCAAACAGTGGAGACCCTAAACAGAGTCCCCACAAACCAATTTCCACCAACTTCAAGGACTCTCTACCCACCCCCTTGAGCCGCCATGACCCAAAATTATACAAAATAAACAGCCTCATAACAGGGAGGGAGGGCGGGACTACTGATGGGGCAAGACAGGAACTGACACCTTACTCCACCCCATCACTGCCTTATAAACCCCCCACCACTCCCTCTCATTTAAATGTTCCTCCCTCTTTGTAAACCCCTCCAAACCCCCGTCATGCCGGCCTCCGCCCACGCCTCTTTCTTGAGGGGAGGGAGGCTCTGCTCCGGCCATTACTTGACGTTGGTATAGTCGAGCTGCTTACTCGTACGGAACCAAGGACTCCCAACATTGAGCCCCTTCCCCATTATCAGGATACCCCTGATATCCTTCCACCAATAACGACAGACAGTAAATCTTTGGATGTATATGGCCACAGCAGCCTTTATTTAAATACAAACAATATTAACAATAATTAACAATATAATAACAACATCAGGGAGGAGTCCTTGAAGCTACAAAGATCATGGTGAATTGAACCAATATCCTGTGAACAACACCCAACCTCTTACTCCCAGCCGTTACCCCACAGGCTCGGGAGCACCACCATTGATGTGTGCTGTTCACCCAATTACTTGGGGATCCGCCCACTCCATGTGAACTCCCCTTCCACCATTCACCAGATCACCACCACGTAATTTCAAACAGTGGAGACCCTAAACAGAGTCCCCACAAACCAATTTCCACCAACTTCAAGGACTCTCTACCCACCCCCTTGAGCCGCCACAACGAGGGCCCATTGAAACCTCAATGGCCCGAGACCCCCTAAACCCGCAAAGCTATGGCCCTTTCAATACCTTCCTGAATACCCAAAGCCCAAATATCCGAACCAACGGCATTCAGATGAACCCCATCAGCCAACCAAAAATCCCCTTCACCCTTCTCCAAATCAAAATGCCGTACAGACACGTTACCGTTCCGGGCCATGAAAGAAGACGCAGCCCGATTAACCTTTATCCTGGCCTTGTTAATCTTAGCCAGGGACCTCATGTTCCGCTAACACCTGCGTGGAACAATTTCAGACCAAACCAAAATGACCCACGATATAACACCCATAACCGCAAGCAATCCTGCTTAATATCTTTTACTAATTCCCGGAAGGGTCGCACCGCAAGATCATTCCCCCCTGCATGGAGTACCAAAATATCAGGAGCACGGTCCAAACGAGCGCAACCATGAATTTCAGGCAGCACTCTCCTCCACTGCATTCCTCGGAAACCGAGCCATCGCACCACCACCATAGACCGGGGAAATCCCAGTTGCCGAACCATCAGTCCTGACATCAGCTCGCAAAGCTCCCCAGTGGACAAAAGAATGACCGAAAATCCAAACCAGCAGGGGGGCGATACCTGAAACGAGAAACAATGCTAAACATACCAAAAGAATACCTTCAAAAACTATTACCAATAATCACAGGCCCCAAACAGAAAGGCCGACACCCCCACATCGCGAACTAAGGCCTAATATAACTCCGAAATCGATTAGACTTCCAACCCCCAATACGTTGAATCGATGACACACCCAAACCCCTACCCGCCGCTTCAGTCGCAGCACCAATACGGAAAGAATGAGTCCCAAAACGAGAGTCATCCAGACCCAAAGCTCGTATGGACTTTTTGAAAATGGCGTTAAACTGATACCTAGACAGGCTACCGCCATCAGCATGGCACAACAATGAACCCCCCAATCCGGGGCCCAATTCCCAAAAACTCTTCAAACATAGCACCGGACACATCAAATACTCCGGTACACTGCCCAACACTACCCGACGGCCTTTTCCCTCCTGATCCGTCTTGGACCTTCGCAGCCAAAATTCAACACCACCCGCCGTCAATAGCACGTCCTTAGCCAACAAACCGCCTACCCCCTGCTTATTACACGAAACCAGCTCGCCCACCCGCAAGGCCCCAAAAAATGCCAACGAAAAAGCCAAACGGAATAATAGAACCTCAAAACGAGAGGAACACAACGTATCCAAAATAAAACCCAACTGTTCTAATAAAGCAAAAGAAACCGGGCGCCTCGTGTCACCAAGCCCCTTTGTTCGACGAAAACCTTTCGCCGCTTGCTGTACCAAAAAGGTCTTAGACAAATCAAAACTCCCACGCAAACGAAAACCAAAATATAATGCTGCCAAAACCCGCGATACTTTGGCACAAGACCATCCTTCCCTCGCTCCTTGCCCCAACCAAGCCAACAAAGCCCTTTGTTGATCCATCCCTTGTCCCATAATTAAAGTTTCCGCTAAAAACTTCTCCCAATTAAGCCACACTGCCTGATAAGCCGCCCAAGTTTTTGGGGCCAAAGACGCCCTAATCAATGACTCTGCGGACCGTAAACCACCTTCCACAGCTCCTCCGGGCAGGCTAAACCTTCGTACTCCTCTTCCGGGGCCAACGAGCGAAAACGATCCCACTGTAAACGAGAAAGAGAATCAGCTATATCGTTCTTCACTCCCGGAACATGCGTCGCCGTCACGTGCCCATTTAATGCCAGACACAGCAAAACCAAATGTTGCAAAACACGAACGACAGGAGGAGAGGATGCGGTAAGCCCATTAATTGCACAAACAACTCCCATGTTATCACAATTGAACCGCACCCGACGATCCCGAAACTCCTGCCCCCATAAATGCACCGCCACAAGAATCGGAAAAATCTCCAACAATGTTATGTTGCGCACCAAGCCCTCTGACACCCACTCCTCAGGCCAGCGAGATGCACACCACTGCCCCTTGAAATAGGCTCCGAAACCAACACCGCCAGCCGCGTCCGTAAACAACTCCAACACATCATTCCCAACAACCTCAGCCATGACCAATGAGCGCCCGTTATATCCTTCTAGGAAAGAATCCCAAATAGCCAAATCTGCCTTAAGTTCTCCAGACAACCGTATGAAGTGATGAGGGGCTTTTATCCCGGCCGTAGCGCTAGCCAGCCTACGTGAAAAAACTCGCCCCATCGGCATCACTCGACATGCAAAATTCAGCCTCCCTAGCAATGACTGCAAATCCCGCAACGACAACTTCTTCAAACGGCGCGCTCTTCCCACTTCAGCCCGTAAAGCCAACAACTTTTCCTCGGGCAATCTGAACTCCCATGCCACCGTATCGATGACTATCCCCAAAAAACACAAACAAGTAGATGGACCCTCAGTCTTACCAGGCGCCAAAGGAACCCCAAAACGCTCCGCCACCCACTCAACAGCTCTCAAAATCCCATGACAGCGCGAAGAGTTTGCCGGGCCCACACACAAGAAATCATCCAAGTAATGAATAACTGATTCACAACCGGACACCTCACGCACCACCCACTCCAGAAAGGAACTGAACGCTTCAAAATATGCACATGATAAAGAACACCCCATGGGTAAACACCTGTCAACAAAGAACCCGCCTTCCCAAAAACAACCCAGTAGCTTCAAGCTATCCGGATGCAACGGCAAAAGCCGAAAAGATTCGATATCAGTCTTAGCCATAAGGGCCCCTCGACCGCACTTCCTCACCCACCGCGCAGCCTCATCAAAAGAGGAATAAACCACCGAACAAATTTCAGGATCGATACCATCGTTCACCGATCTCCCCCGCGGGTAAGAAAGATGCTGAATGAGCCGAAACTTGTTCGGCTCTTTCTTTGGAACAACGCCCAACGGGGAAACCACTAGATCCGAAAAAGGTGGCGACAAGAAAGGGCCCGCCATGCGACCCAACGAAACTTCCTTTGCCAATTTTTCTCCCACCACCTCCTTATGCAACAAGGCCAAACGCAAATTCCTAAGTACCCGCGGGATAACAAACGGGGGATGTGGGATAACAAAACCATCCCTAAAACCATTATACAACAACGCCGCCTTCTCCTTGTCCCCATATCTATTTAGATAAGGGACCATCCTTTCCAGTCTCACTGGAGTCTCTCCCTTGTGAATTACCTCCCCCAGATTTTTGCTTCCCTTTTTTAAAACACTTAGACGCTCCGTGAGAGCGCGGCAGTTGGAGCAAACATGTTTAAATTTGCACCCCGCCCCAAATTTACACTGGCCGTCATTAAACTGCCAGCACACCCCAAATTTGTTTCCTCCTGCTTGTCCTTGACCACTTCCTCCAGCTGCCCCCGCGTTACTGCTACTCTGGCTGGCGCCGCCCGTTCCCCCAAGAAAGGAATGCCCAAACTTATTCTGTGCAATGACTCTCAGCTACAGACCAATGTCCTTCTGATCCCAACGAATCGCCGGACGAACCGCCTTCCTTTGCCTGAACTGCTCGTCATACCGCAGCCAAGCCTGCCCCCCATACACCCTATATGCCTCCCCTATAGCATCAAAGTAGCAAAATAAAGCCGAACAATTATCGGAAGCTTTTTCCCAATAACACTTGCCAAAATGGCAAACGCTTGTCGCCAATTAACGAACGTCTGAGGAATCAAACGCCACCTCCGTTTCTCCTCCTCCTCCTTCTTACTATCCTCCTTCTTACATTTATCCAAATTAAATTTCTCTAAAGGCAATAAAGAGAATATTTCAACATACTCATCCTTCCAAATACGCTCTTTCACCTCCTTCTTCAAATGCGCCCCCAAAGGGCCCTCAAAACAAACATACACCTCCCCGTGCGCCCTATCATCTAAACGCACCCGACACTCCTGCTCCTTCTCGGTCTGCACCGATACAGATACGGGCTCGGCACTCTGCCCCTCCTGCTCCGTAACACTCGAAACCAGTTGCCCCCCAACCTGCGACCCAACCCAAGCCGACACCGGAGACGGAGAACCAAAACCCCTCTCTAACCGTGACAGCAAATTGCGCACATCAACCAACATATCCTTAACCCCAGCTGCCTCAGCAGCCCCCCCAACACTATTACCAACCCCCGAACGAACTACCCCAAACGGTGAAGAAGACAAAAACGAATGATGGACACTTGACACAGAATTATACTCACCGGGCTGCGAGGGTGCTGTGAGCCCTCCAGCCGGATAACCTGGCTCCAAAGATGCATCCCCACTGCCTTGATCCGACACCACGACTCCGCTGCTTTGATCCTGACGTCCAGAAACCCCGCCGGGACCTCCAGCAGACAAAGGCCTGAACCCCGAGAGAGATCCAGCCCGCTGGTCCTGAAATAGCGATGACAACTGGGTCGCAGTAGCACCCGATGATACTACCGAACCATCAATAGCCTCAGCTCCAGCAACGGCAGAGTAGGCAGGCCGCCCCTGATTCGCCACACCGCGACGGCCCCCCGAAACATCTGGAAACCCAACCACTATGGGGGATAAAATTTGCTGACCCGAACTGCCGACCGAGGCATCGGCCACCGACATTCTGAACCCTCAACAGAGGCAGGCCCCGGTGCAGCAACACTGACACTGTGGCCCCCCGACGAACCTAGGACCCCGCCGCTAACCAGGAGGGGGAATTGTTGATCTGATAAGCCGGCCAATCCATCAGCCGCCGACGCACCTGCATCGCTGTCCAAAGCAGGCCGCACTGCAAACCGATCGCAACTGCGACCCCCCAAAGACGCAGCTCTCAATGAACGCCCGTCGCGTAGCGGCTCCACCACCGATGCACCTGCCATGCTGCTTAAAGCAGGTCGCACAGCAATGCGATCGCCACTGTGACCTCCCGAGGACGCAGCACTTCGACGACGCCTGGCGCGTAACGGCTCCACCACCGACGCACCTGCGATGCTGCCTGAAGCAGGTCGCACAGCAATGCGATCGCCACTGCGACCTCCCGAGGACGCAGCACTTCCACGACGCCTGGCCCTAACGGCTCCGCCACCGACGCACCCGCGATGCTGCCTGAAGCAGGTCGCACAGCAATGCGATCGCCACTGCAACCTCCCGAGGACGCAGCACTTCCACGACGCCTGGCGTGTAACGGCTCCGCCCCCTGACTAGCACGCGGCGGAGGAGAGGTTACCGCCGCAAGGCCTCGCCGGCTGAGCGGATTCCTCCCAGGCCTGGGCCTGCTTGCCCGAGCGCCGCGTGGCGCCCGGCCTGGAGGGGCCCGTGAGGGGCTCCTGCGCTGACACGAGGCCTGAGGAGCCTGATCAGGCGAAAGTCGCTCTGGAGGCCTCACCCGTCTTGGACGCCTCTCCCGCTGTGCTGCCCCAGATGATGGACCGGACGCTCCCTGGACAAGGATCGCAACCTGCGCTTCCAGCCATCCCGTCGGCTGCGACAAGGCCGCAGACCTGAGTTGCTCCAGCGCTGCATTCACTGACACGGTGAGCTGTACTACTGATGGGGCAAGACAGGAACTGACACCTTACTCCACCCCATCACTGCCTTATAAACCCCCCACCACCCCCTCTCATTTAAATGTTCCTCCCTCTTTGTAAACCCCTCCAAACCCCCGTCATGCCGGCCTCCGCCCACGCCTCTTTCTTGAGGGGAGGGAGGCTCTGCTCCGGCCATTACTAGAACTGTCTTCGGGATTTGTAAACTTTTTCCTCAAATAGGGTGGATCAGCCATCCTCGATCCTGATGAAGTCAACAGGGAAGACTTGACACCCAAGGATCGGCGTTATTTTTCACGCATTGTAAACCTCTGTTATTATATTACTCTTGCATAGCTCTGTTATATGGCCTCTATATGTGTGGCACTTGCATGGCCATATACATTGTGGGGAACAGAGAGTACTTTATAGGGTTCCTTTCACTGTCATCCAGATCGGCACCTATAGGATTATCACTACAGGGGTAGACCTAGTAAGGCAAACTCTTTAATAATGTTAATTACGATATTTTTTTTAATCTGTTTATTAGTTTCATTTTTAATTTTTTTTTAACTACATTTTTTTTAAGCCCAAAGCCAAATTAGAACAAGCAGCAGCTGAGGTTCGATGCGCAACACAGGGTTTTGTTGTGCATGTAAACAGTCATAAAACACTTCAAACAGTAGAACATTTTATTAATATTCTGTCTTTCCTTGAAATTGAGAAATAGAACAAACCAGGTTAGAAAATCGTGGCCACTTCCTTTCAAAAATATTTTTACTCTTGTTCTTGGGCTGTTTCACTTAGCACCATGAAAGTAAATGGTGCTGACCCGCAATACCACGCACAACCTGTAGACCGATGTGGTGCTGTCTCTGTTATAAAGCAGACGTGTTTTTCTATTTCTGTGCTGTCTGTTTAAAGAGGACCTTTCACCAAATCTTTCATGTTGAACTGAACATACAATGTAATAGCGACTGCAAAGCGGAAAGAAACATTTTATTTTCTGGGTTTTTTTTTTTCATTTTACCTCTCGTTTTGGAGATATTAGCAATCAAAGTATTTGGCACCTAATGAATTAATTTTTTTTAATTCCAAGTGGGTGGTATCAGAGTTTTTACTGAGGGTGTGCACTTCTTCTCCCTTTGGAGTTGCCCAATCATACAGTAAGTAGGCAACAACACTCAAAGTAAAGAAGAACACACATGACTTAGGTGTCTCAGTGTATGTGAGGAGCTGGCCACAGACTAAAGACTATTGGACCAATGGACGTAGAATGGAGTCCATGGCTCTAACGGATGCAGACTTTTTCCAGCACAGAGCATCTGTAATGTCGATTTTATAGTTGTGTTTCAATAGAGATTTGCTTGCTTGTCACTTTAAGATGCACAAATCTCTCCTGGAATGTGTTCAGCCTCAGGAATCGATGTTTCCATTCAGTGACTGTAAGCAGAGGAAGACGTGCCGGCTGGATCTTAAGTATACATAAGGCCAGACGCGAGATTGGTAAAGCAATCGTTCCATTACTCTCATCAGTGTATCAGGGGGCCTCACCTAGGCCATTGTTCTCCCGGTCACCAGTTCCATGGGGGTAGACCCAGTGAAGCCGTCACCACAGGGGGCCACCCATGCAGTCCCAGGTGATGGGGCTCGGCCGCAGGAAAATACCTTCATCATTGCACAGTTTGCTTTGAGGGGGGATGTCCCGGAGGCCAGGCTCAATTCCGGAGGGGTGGCTCAGGGTATTTAGGACACTGACAAGGAGATGGAGGGTTGATGCTGGCTGGAGCTGGATACATGTGCTACAGTAGTGTTATCGGTCGTCTGGATCTGAGGAACTATCCTAAGAACTGTTGTTGCTGACTGGAGCTTGATACATGTGCTACAGTTGTGGTATCTGTTGTCTGGATTTGAGGAACTATAATAAGGACTAATGTTGCTGGCTGAATCTGAGCACATGTGCTACGATCATGGAATCTGTCGTCTGGATTTGAGGAACTATCCTAAGGACTGTCGGCTGGATCTGGATACACATGCTATGGTCATGGTATCTGTCGTTTGTATTTGAGGAACTATCCTAAGGACAGTTGTTGCTGGTTCGGCCTGGATACATGTGCTATAGTCTAGGTATCCGTGGTCTGGAGGAGCATGGACTGTGACTGCAGACTATACTGGCGGGTGATAGAAAAGCTGTGGAAAAACCAAAAGTTGGGAGGCAGCGAGTACCATCTGGGACAGGGGCAGTAGAACTACCAGCACTGGGGTGTGGATCTTATGGACTGGGGGCATTGCATTATGGCCATCTATCCAGAATTGCTGTATGACCATGGACATAAGGAATAAAAAATATTGGCATCGTTAAACTGCCTGGGTGAGTATTACAACCAACAACCTCAGATCTTCACAGTGTTTAATGATTCAGCCCGATCTCCTGGTCTAACATCCTTCATGATAACAATGTGCAGCTAAGTTAAGTTGTGTCACATTGCAAACCTTTCTATCAGCTCTCCTCTCATAGCGCTGTCAGCTCTGCTGTACTGCCTTTTTCCTCCACACTGCCTGTCTAGAAATGAGTAGAACTTCACTTGCCCATCGGTCTGCAGCAGTTTGCAACCTGCCAGAGGTCACTTTTCAATGCCAGTCTATGAAAGACTCATTCTGGCTCTCAAAGACTTGCATTGACAGCTTGTGACTATTACTTCAGTCTTCCATCCAGTCAGAATTTGCGGTCACAAGATGATGCTGTGGGACCTGAGAGGCACCAATAAAAGGTAAAGATCTCGGTAGGTAAGTATAAAGGGTATGCCACACTAAACGAGATCGCTAACGAGATCGCTAACGAGATTGTTAAAACGTCACTATTTAGCAATCTCGTTAGCGATGTCGTTGTGTGTGGCATGTAGCAACGATGTGGCCCTTGCTGTGATGTCGCTGATCATTCACTAGCGTTCTGGACCGTTTTTTGATCGTTGGCGTCCCGCTGGTGAGCCTGAATCACTGTGTTTGGCACCTTTTGCGAACGACAAGCGAACTCGTTTGTGACGCATATGACAGCGGCGCAGGCGGGACTAGGGTTTTTAGCGTCACGGAGTGGATCGCAATATCTGTAAGTTCTCTTTTGCGTCACAGAGAGGATCACAGAAGTTGCAAAGCAGGCTAGCAGGACGCAGAGAGCAGGAGCGATGCTGGAAATTCCTATCAATCAGAAGCGCTCAGTACATGCTAATGACAGATCCTAACGACCGCCAAAGTCATTAAAGAGATCGCTGACCGCTGATGAGTCGTTTATGAGATCTCCTGTTTGGCAGCTACTAGCGACCTAAAAGCGATCACACCAACGATCTCGTTAGCTTGCGTCGTTATCGTGATCACTAACGAGATCGCTAAGTGTGGCAGTACCTTAAGACTACGGTCAACGACCTTTGATTAGAAACACTAGTCCAGCACTGAAAAAAAAACACTTGAGTGGTGCTGTAAAGGTGTTAGTCATCTGTGCTCTAATCTCCCAGCACATCCTAATCATACAGGAGGGTAGACCAGCGGATCGGGGCTGTGTCATTACATCCACAGATTGAGAAACCTAAACTATGGTCAGAGGTGCATTATTTTTCTGCTGTGTTTCTGCCTACTTATGATTGGTGAGCATCATACAAGGGGAAGAAGTACACTGAAAACTAACACCCACTTGGACCTAAAAAAGTTAACTCAAATACTTTGATTGCTAATATATCCTCATCAGTTAGACAAAACAAAATAAATATATACACTGCTCAAAAAAATAAAGGAAACACTCAAATAACATATCCTAGATCTAAATATTCTCATTGAATACTTTGTTCTGTACAAAGTTGAATGTGCTGTCAACATAATCACACAAAATCATCAATGGAAATCAAATTTTTGAACCAATGGAGGCCTGGATTTGGAGAGACCCCCAAAATGAAAGTGGAAACAAGTCAAAATGAAAATCAAAACAAGACAAAATTAAAGTGGAAACAACCGGTCATGCTGAAATATGTTGCAGGCAGCAGATCACTCTCCATGGCGTCTCCAGACTCTGTCCCGACTGTCACATGTGCTGAGTGTGAACCTGCTGCCTGCAACATCCTTCAGCGTGACCGGTTTGGCAGTAGGTCAGTATTGCTGTGGGGTGGTATTTCTTTGGAGGGCCACACAGCCCTCCATGTGCTCGCCAGAGGTAGCCTGACTGTCATTAGGTACCAAGATGAGATCCTCAGACCCATTTTTTTTAGACCATATGCTGGTGCGGTTGGCCCTGGGTTCCTCCTAATGCAGGACAATGCCAGACCTCATGTGGCAGCAGTTACTGCAAGATGAAGGCATTGAAGCTATGGACTGGCCTGCCCGTTCCCCAGACCTGAATCCGATTGAGCACATCTGGGACAGCATGTCTCACTCCATCCACCAACTTCACGTTGCACCACACACTGTCCAGGAGTTGACAGATGCTTTAGTCCAGGGCTGGGAGGAGATCCCTCAGGAGAACATCCGCAACCTCCTCAGGAGCATGCCCAGGCATTGTAGGGAGGTCATACAGGCACATGGAGGCCACACACAATACTGAGCATCATTTTGACTTGTTTTCACTTTAATTTGTCTTGTTTTGATTTTCATTTTGACTTGTTTCCACTTTGATTTTGGGGTCTCTCCAAATCCAGGCCTCCATTGGTTCAAAAATTTGATTTCCATTGATTATTTTTGTGTGATTATGTTGACAGCACATTCAACTTTGTACAGAACAAAGTATTCAATGAGAATATTTCATTCATTTAGATCTAGGATGTGTTATTTGAGTGTTCCCTTTATTTTTATTAGCAGTGTATATATATATATATATATATATATATATAATGCCGCTCTGCAGCTGCTATAACATTGTGTGTCCAGTTCAACATGAAACATGAATAAAATGGTGAAAGGTCATCTTTAATAATAATAATAATAATAAAATAATAGAAAACCTAACATGAGTGTGTAGCTAAAAAAAGCAGCCCATAAATCAATTTCTCTGCAAAAAATATAAGGTTCTCTTCATGGCTGAATGTGCTATTTCTGACTATGTCCACCTACCTGTGCCAGCTGGACTTGACTCATTTCTGAATCTGCCTGGCTGCCTATGCCTACTAAATGGTGGGCAATGAACAGCTTATTAGAGTGCCCTTGACAGAGGTGCCCACTTTCTTCCCCAAACACACCTTTTTTTATGGATAATTATTGTTACACATGACCCTTCTTCAACCTGTGTCATAGAAAAATTAAAATCTCCAGGAGGAGAAAGAGCTTACAATCTAAAACCCTTTTTGAAATAGAACCACATGTTTAACATATGGTTTAGTGAGGATATTATGTGTAGCTAGGAGGTGATAAAAACCTATTAAAACATGCAGTGTAGCTAGGACCCCCTATTGAGAATAAGTAATTAAGATTGGTAAATTTGCTGAGAATTGCCTTGAAGTCTATGGTTTGTTTAATAAAAGGAGAAGTGTACTATTCTCAGGGATGAGCTGCTATGATGAAAGAATCTCCCCCGACTTTGTGTCTCCAATGTACAGTTATGAATATTGGGGTTAGTATTGATCCAATATTGATGGGGCATACAGTTTCAACTTCGAAACTAATAGGGAAGAATAGGCATATTTTTTTCATAACTGTGAGACCTGTCAATCAGCCCCAAATTAATAGTGGCCAAATAGCTGACAACAGCCATGCCATGTTTCCTATCTATGAAAAGGTAAAAGCGTGATAGAAAATGTGATGTTGATATCGAACAACTGCAACTCTCAGAAGCAAAAATTTCTTGGAAATTGGAAATCTGATAATTTTCTGAAACTGAAGCCACATCCCATGACCAGCCCTGTTAGGAGTCATCAAGGGGAGAAGTGTGAGTGTAATTTAGGTGCTGATAAAAAGAAGAGGCAAATTATGATATGTGTTCAATGCTGGAAGATACATCACCGTGTAGGCTTGATCCACGTTTATGGATGTTTTCACTAGGATTACTTCCCTCCATAAAGCTGACTCCATTGCAGTGACATCAGGTTTAGGTATTTTCTTTTGTTTATCCTTTTATTTTATGTATATGCTGTAGTATTTTGTCCCCTTTGTAAAATCTTTTGTATATTTTTTTATAAATACTGACTATCTTTCTGGATTAAATATAAAATGTAATAGTTCAGGTCCTTTTGTTCTGTAAACCACACCCCTGAAGCCATACGGTACCTGTCAGGCGTCCGAACAGCTTGTAAAACAATTGGTGGTGGCCGCAAGTAGTTAGTTTTGTTATTGCGGACCTGGCAGTGACCATACCGGGGGTATATACAAATATTCCATGTGCTGGAATCAGTTGTATATATACCATATGCTCACTGTGAGTTTCCCAATATTCGGGCTAGTATGGAAACAGCCACAGGCCTCCTCCGTTAATCATCGGTCACTTGTGTATTTGTCCGGATTATGACAAACAACAGAGGGCTGTTTGTGACAAAAGGGTAACAGAGGGTTGGTTTTGTGCAACCCCCTGGCTGTGATCTTTGACAACTTCCCTTCTTCTCTTTTGCAATTTATTTACACTTAGTAGCTTAGGGAAACAGTCTTCATATCAGTGTGCCACCACAGCCAAAGAAAAGTGACCTGCCATGCTATTATATTGGCACCTCCCTCCTGACTTCCTCCTTTTTCCCCTTTGAGAGAGACCCTATTGTGTGGTTTCCCTACCTTCATTTTTAAAACATTACATAAAGGAAGCATGGATGATTTTACATTAATATATGTGTTTTTTTATGCCGATTTGTTTTTGTTGCCATGTCTAATTTTCTTATTTCAAGACACAGTGGTGGTCTTAAAAAATGGAGATTGGTAGCTCTCCTAGAAGGACTTGCATACTCATGATCTGGTGATTGGCACATGGCTTTGAGATATTGTTGCTGACATTTAGTGCAGTTAAAGTGATTTTCCAGTTTTGAAAAACCTTTTTCCCCTCAAGCTTTTGTACTCACCCTCCCCAAGTCCAGCACTTGTCTTCGCCACTGCTCCTGGTGCCCAATTTTACTGGATGATTTACTCAAAGCAGTGCTGATTTGTTGTGGTGCTGTTGAAATTGGGGCTGCAGACAATAACAAATACCATGAAAAGTGGTGGAGGCACAGTACTGGACCCAGTGAGGGTGAGTAAAGACAGTGTGCTTGTCTTTAGAAAACCCCTGTAAGTACTTGCTAAGGTGGTTACAGTATAGTTATGGTTGTAACAAAGCAAACATCACATACAGAATGCTTGAGATAGAGGTTATCTGGAATAACAAACAAGGGTCTCCTAGGTCTGTGCTGTTTATCTTGGACTTCTATACAAAATCCCTGACAAGACCTCCTAAATGTCATGTAACGGTCTGTTATACTGTTGTTGCCCTGTAGAGAATGTTGGTCTTCTTGAGGCATCAAGACCCAGGCAAAACTGAATTCTATGCTGCCGCTATGCCTCATATAAAATAATATTCTACTGGTCAGTCTAGATTTAACTTTCCTCATGAAAAGACTTGAACTGTCTTCTTCATTAGCAACGGCTGCGCCGCAATGACACTTAGTCATGTTTTTCTACTAGTCTTAACAACATGGTCTTCTTCCACCAGTGTTAAAAGCATTGTTTTCTTCCACCAGTGTTAAAAGCATGGTCTTCTTCCACCTGTCTTAAAAGCATGGTCTTCTACCTGTCTTAGAAGCATGGTCTTCTTCCACCATTCTTAGAAGCATGGTCTTCTTCCACCTGTCGTAGAAGCATGGTCTTCTTCCACCTGTCGTAGTAGCATGGTCTTCTTCCACCAGTCTTAGAAGCATGGTCTTCTTCCACCAGTCTTAGAAGCATGGTCTTCTTCCACCAGTCTTAGAAGCATGGTCTTCTTCCACCTGTCGTAGTAGCATGGTCTTCTTCCACCTGTCCAGCTTCTACTTTGAACACTCACAGTTAGAATGCCTACACGGTCTAGTGTAACCCCTCGCACAGCGTGCCAACGTAAAGTTGGGTGTAGCCATAATTAAATAGATGGATTGAAGGTAAATATCTCTGGCAATTATCACCCACAGTCATCACAACTGTTTTTCCGTTGCTGAAGTTTTCTCTACAGCTTTCTACCCACGAGTAAGTTACACTCCCGCACTTCTCATATGTCAGGTTGTCAAGTACAGCTGTAAATATATATTTTCAGTTGATGACTTGAGAACAAACTGAAAAGTCAATTTCCTCAAATAGCAGCAGAAATGATAGATTACTGAATGAAGTTCAACGAAAAAGTTTGTTCATAAGAACAAAGTTTGGCATAAAAAAGCAAACTTTATACAAAAGTTCCTTGCGGATAAATAATGGTCTACATGGTTTTACCCAGTAGGGATCAAAAATGGTCTCATGCAAAAGGACTCACTGAATGGTACAACATGCAAATGCAGTAAATAAATGTGCTGACAATAGATATAGTGGGGCAAAGTTTGAAGCCCGCGTAGTCCAGTATTGCCAGTTAAAAAAGTTTCTTTGCTACATTGGTTGAAAAAAAGACCTCAGTCCATTAAGTTCAGCCTTTCTCCACCAATTGTACATTTTGTCAATAAATTAACTATAAGCCACAATGTTATGTGTAATGAGGAAATCATCCAGCCTTTATATAAAAGCTGTTATAGTGTCAGCCATTACTACCTCCTGTGGTCGGGATTCCATGGTCTGTTTGCTCTTACTGTAAATATCCCTTCCCTATAAAGATGCCAGAATCGCCTTTCTTCCACCTGTAATGACTGCCTCCTGGTCCTCAGTACAGTCTATGGAAGGAATAAGTCATGTTCCTGTCCTCTACTTGACCACACATATACTGTATTTATACATGTATCTCCTTTGAGGCGTCTTTTTTCTAAGCTAAACAAGTCCATCTTTTCACACCTCTCACCATATGACGAGCCTCTATTTCTTGTAACAACCTAGTTGCGGTCTTTGAACTGATTTTTACTTCGAATATCCTTTTTAAAATGTGGAGTCTCTAAATGGATCCCATATTCTAGATGTGGCCTCACCAGTGATTTATAGAGAGGTAACAATACGCTGGGATCGCGGGATTTTATCTCTCTTTTTATACACCCTAAAATCTTGTTTGATTTTGCGGCTGCTGCCTGACATTGAGTGCTGCTGCTCAGCTTACCTGTAACCAGACTCTCCCGTCCTCCTGTTCTGTAGTCCCGGGTATATTCCAATCTAATGTATCTGCAGCAATAGGATTACTCTGTCCCAGGCGCATTACTCTACATTTATCTACATTAAACCTAATTTGCCAAGTGTTTGCCCATTCAGTCATCTTATCCAGATTGTTTTGCAACATTGTAATGTCAAGGTCAGATTTTAATATCCTACATAGTTTGGTGTCATCAGCAAACACTGACACTTTACTCTCAATCCCATCCACTAGGTCATTAATAAAGAGATTAACAAGTATCGGTCCTAGAATAGATCCCTGTGGTCCCCACTGCTCCCAGTACAGATCCCTGTGGTCCCCACTGCTCCCAGTACAGATCCTTGTAGTCCCCACTGCTCCCAGTACAGATCCTTGCAGTCCCCACTGCTCCCAGTACAGATCCTTGCAGTCCCCACTGCTCCCAGTACAGATCCTTGCAGTCCCCACTGCTCCCAGTACAGATTCTTGCAGTCCCCACTGTTTCCTATATCCCATTTAGAGAACGAAAAATTTATGACAACTCTTTATTTCCTGTCATTTAGCCAATTCCTTACCCATCTGCATATAGTTTCCCCAGTCCTTGCTTATGGAGCTTCAGTATAAGGCTGTTATGTGGTACAGTATCAAATGCCTTTGCAAAGTCCAAATAAATCACATCAGCCGCATTACCAACATACAGATTTGCACTTACCTCCTCATAGAAACTCACAATGTTGGTTACATACAACTTATCTTTCATGAATCTGTGCTGGTTGTCCATTATTATATTATTCTTTGCAATGTATTTCTGCAGGTGATCTCTTATAATGTCCTCATATATGTCACATACTACTGATGTCTGACTTACCGGACTGTAGTTGCCTGGATCCACCTTCTTACCTTTCTTAAATATCAGTATCACATCAGCCATCCTCCAATCCTGTGGCACCATCCCTGTTACAAAAGAGTCCAAGAATATGAGGTACACAGGTCTGTCAATTATTGAGCTCAATTCCGTCAGTGTCCGTGGATGAATGCCATCTGGGCCAGGGGATTTGTCAATGTTTAATTTGCTCAGATGCAGGTGTACATCTTCTTGCATTAAACTAATTATAATAGGTGGTGAACTTTGATTTTTGCCTTGATCAATGATCCCTGGAACAGTTAATTCATTGGTGAACATGGATGAAAAGTGCCTGTATTATATCCCAGCCTTTTCTTTGTCCTCTATAATTATCTTGTTATTATCGTCTTTTAAGGGGCCTATACCATCTGTTTTTTCTTTTTGGCATTGATGTATTCATAAAAAAATTGGGGATTTATTTTAATGTTGCTGGCAATTTGTTTCTCTGTAGATAACTTTGCTAGCTTGATTTCATTTTACATTTCTTACATAGTTCTTTATACTCCTCAAATGCTATTTCTGTAATCTTGGCCTTCAGGATTTTGAATGAACTTTGTTTTAGTCTTATTAAACTTTGTAGTGTCTTACTTATCCATAATTGGTGTTTTTATTTCTGGACATTCTATTATCAGAAGGTATAAGTTTTCTACAGAATTCTAGTAGTATGTTCTTAAACATGTCCCATTTATGGTCGGTATCCCCAGTTACCATGAGATGGTCCCAGTCTACACGATTAAACTCTTCCCTTAATTTGGTGAAATCAGCTTTGATAAAGTTCCAGGTTTTCGTATTTCCCCTTTTGAATATTTGATCAAAAATTACTTTTAAACTTACCATGTTATGATCACTGCTTCCCAAAGGCTCCCTGACCTGTAGATCTTAAATTGTATCTGGTCTATGTGACAGGACCAAATCCAGCAGATTACCTCCCCTGGTCAGTTCATCTACCAGCTGAGAGAGGTAATTGTCCTGAACTGTGGATAAGAGCTTGCAGCTTTTAGCGCAACCAGTGCTGAGTGATGAGAGTAGTCACCAGCCGGCGTCTGTGCATACTAACAAAATATGTCTATGAGATATATAATTAGTGCAGTGCATGTTTAGCTTACTGTACATGTATTTAGCTAACAAATATAGAAATAAAATAAAAAAATTGCATAGGGTCTCCCTTATTTTAAATAACCAGCTGATGGAAAGCAGACAGCTAGGGCCGGAGTTATTATTTTGTGAAAGGGCCAATATTCATTAAGCTTCCCAGGCTATTAATATCAGCTCAAAGCTGTCTGCATAGCCTTTAGTGGTTATTAAAAAGAATTGACCCTCCCAAAAAACTAACGTCGGGTCCCTCCTATTTTTAACAACTAGCAAAGCCTAAGTAGGCAGCTGGGGGCCAATTTTATTAGGTTTGGAAAGGGCCATGGATATTGGCCTCCTCCTGGACTAATAACACCATCTCTCAGCCTCACCAGAAATGGCACAACCATTAGATGTGCCAATTCTGGCACTTAGCTTCAGCTCTTCCTGCTGGCAAGTGGGGTAATGGTTTTGATGTTGATGTCATCAAGCTCAGGGTTCAGTAATGGAGAGGCGTCTATAAGACACCACCAATACTAACCGAGTAGTCAAAAGTAATAAACACATTCAAAGAAAAGTCCTTTAATTGTACAAAACACTTCCTGACCCTCTTTTATTACCAATTTATTACCTGTAAAAAATAAAATAATCCAAAGGTACTCTGCTACATTTAGATGCAGTGCTGAGCGGTGACATCAGGAATGTGATTGTTCAGCACTGCCGCCAGAACACACTGGCATTAGTGTGTGAATCTGGCTGGTACAAACAGTGCTGAAATCAGTAAGGTTATTGCAGTTCATAGCCAATTAACTGTGGTAACCTGACATCACCGCTCGCAGCATGATACATTTCTCATGCTGCGATTGGTGACATCAGTAAGTTTATCGCAGTTCACAGACAATAAACTGAGATAACCTTTCTGACGTCATCGCTCGCAACATGAGAAATTTCATCGGCTATGAACTGCGATAACCTTACTGATGTCAGTGCTTGTCACAGCAGCCGGATTCACAACTGTGTGTTTTGGCTGTGCTGAGCGGTCACATTACTGATTTCATTGCTCAGCACTGCATCTGGATGTAGCAGAGTTGGGGATCATCATGGGACGTGGGAGGGATTTATGATGTACTCCTTTGGATTATTTTATTTCTTAAAGGTAATAAATGGGTAAAAGAGGGTCGGGGAGTATTTTGTACAATTCATGGACTTTTCTCTGTGTGTGTAATACTTTTGACTACGTGGTTAGTAATGGGTGTGTCTTATAGACGCCTATCAATTACTAACTCCTGTGCTTGATGTCAGCAGACATTACACAGCTGACATCAACCCCCAAATAGTCCCCACTTACCAATGCACCTGGGCCAGGAGGAAGAGCCAGGCAAAGTGACAGAATTGTCGCATCTAATAGATGCACCTTTTCTGGGCAGCTGCGGGCTGCTATTTTTAGTCTGGGGAGGACCAAATATCCACGGACCTTCCCAGCCTGAGAATACCAGTCCCAGCTGTCTGCTTTACCTTGCCTGGTTATCAAAAATAAGGGGACCAAATGCCGTATTTTCTGTTATTTGTTTAAATAATTTTAAAAAATTGTGTGGGGTCCCCTCTATTTTTGTCTATTTTTGATAACCTGTCAAGATAAACCAGACAGCGGAAGCTGAAGTCTGTTTTACCTGTGCTTGTTATCAAAAATAGAGGGGACCCCATGTCTTTTTTTTATTTTTATATTTTTTTACATATTGCACTGGCCAATCACATCCATGCCAATACTTGGCATGGCTGTGATGGAGCTGGAAGTGACCACACTGGAAAAGCTTGTTGATTGGCTGCGCTGCAGCCGAACAGTAACATGGACTTCCGGGAGAAGTCCTTGTTCAGGATCAGTGCACGGACAAAAAGGTGTCCGGTATGGACCCTGAACTTTATCGTTCACCCATCCCTACTAGTGAATAAGTGCTTGGCTATTATAGAATGATTTTATAGGAGAAACCTCCTTACAGCTGTGGCCAAAAGTTTTGAGACCAACAAAAATGTTGATTTTGCTGCTTCATTGTTTTGGGATCTTGTAGTTGGATGTTTCTATGGTTACTGAGGGACAATTATAAACATTTCATAAGTTTTTATACTTTTACTGACAAATACATGAAGTTTCTGTAAAGACTCAATATTTACAGTGCTGACCCTTATTTCTCCAGACTTCTGCCCTTCGTCCTGGCGGCTGAATATCGTTTCTGGAACAAATCCTGATTGATGACCGCCCTTTCTTGTCCAACCAGGTTTTGGACTTTACCACAATTTCTGTGTTTTTATTTGTCTACCTGCTTTCTGAGGGTGAGAGAGAGATATGGGCACTTTCTGGCCATGGACCCAAAACTTCTATGTTTTATTTACCAAGGTACTAAGTTGTCCTTTTTGCCTCTTGACATCGTCTCAATCATGTCGGAAAAAACATCATCACCACATTGTCCTGGATCATTGAGAGAAGATGCTCTTGGAGGAGGTTTAGATCCTATTCTGTACTCATGGCAGGGTCTTAGGCAAAATTGTTAGTGATCCATCTCCATGGATGAAAAGCCCCCGCACATGAAGGGTCTCAGGAGGTTTTACTGTTAGCAGACACTGGACTCAAAGTAGCGCTCAACTTTTCTTTTTCGGACAATCATTTTTCCAGATGTCCCAGTCTGGAAAGATGCTTCATCAGAGAAAATAACTTCTGCAGGAAGTGCAGGGATCAGACTGCAGAAAACTTGGGTAAAGTTATTTTCTCTGATGAAGCCCTCTTCAGACTGACTAAACACCTGTTGGAAGCAGCAATGTTACAGGTCACTATTGACCCTTTAAGAGCCTTGCAATATGACTTAGGATAAAAGCCATATCAGAATCTCAATTTGCAGAAACGGTGTTTTGGGGTATTGCCACTCATCAGGGCAAAGAATGAGATCTGATTTAGGTAGGTGAGAGGCTCTGGACTGGTGTCTAAGGGGTAAGGTTTGTCCTTGTGGAAAGTGACACACCAGCCCTGACATGCCAATGTATGGAGGCTTATTTGCTGTGCAATGATCCTCTAGAAAATTAAATATGCAAATTGCACATCTTAAAGCTGGTAAGTAGCTGTCTCCCTTCCTTCTAACTTGTTGTCGACTGCCTGTTGTTAAGTTTAATCAATTTTTTTTTTTGCAGCAGACATTGTGGTTGATTACTGTCTGCTCTTGCTCTCCTGTCTGTTAAACTGCACAGGCAAGTCATTAGGGAATAGCAAGAGCAATATATGGTGAAGGGAGAGAAATAATGTTCCAGAGCCTACAGTGCTGGAAGAACTCTAATAAAAAAGAACCGCCCATTAAAAAAAAGATTGGATGGCAAGTTACAGTGTAGAAAAGTCAGTAAGTTCCTGGGTATACTATACAGGAATGTGCACCAAAGCCAGCTATCATGCTGCTGCAATGCAGGTAGATGCAAGCTCCACTAGAGGGCAATAAAGTGGAGGGAGGACTGTACACAGCAAGAGCAGACCTGCAGCACAGCAGCAAGGCCACCACAAGGTGGCAGCAGAATAGTCAACAAGCCGGGTCGATATTAGTCTGTAGTGCAGTACCAAAGGAGTAGATAAGCACAGAGTCAAAAACAAAAACAAGCCAAATGGGTCAGTACGAGAGCAGATATGCCAAAGACAAGATACAAAACAGCAGGTCAGGATCCAAGCCAAGTCAAAACCAGGGAGTCAATACACGAGAGGGGAACACAGAGTCGGGACAGGAAGAGGGGATAAACTTTTTCACTCTTTGTTTCATTGCAGCCATTTGGTAAATTCAAAAAAGTTCATTTTTTTCTCATTAATGTACACTCTGCACCCCATCTTTACTGAAAAAAACATAAATGTAGAAATTTTTGCAAATTTATTAAAAAATAAATACTGAAATATTACATGGTATTCAGACCCTTTGCTTAGTATTGAGTAGCAGCATCCTTTTGAGCTAGTACAGCCATGAGTCTTCTTGGGAATGATGCAACAAGTTTTTCACACCTGGACTTGGGGATCCTCTGCCATTCTTCCTCGCAGATCCTCTCCAGTTCCGTCAGGTTGGATGGTGAACGTTGGTGGACAGCCATTTTCAGGTCTCTCCAGAGATGCTTAATTGGGTTTAGGTTAGGGCTCTCGCTGGGCCAGTCAAGAATGGTCATAGAGTTGTTCTGAAGCCACTCCTTTGTCATTTTAGCTGTGTGCTTAGGGTCATTGTCTTGGAAAAACAGGCACAAAAAAACAAATATCCAAAAATGAAATAAAAAATCTTTTTGCAAAAATGCATGAAGGTAGTAATAATCATAAGGGTATTTAGTAAACATAATTTTGATCAAAATAATGTACAAGCCATCCCGCCACGTCAAGGCAACCCTCTGTGGGACAGTCCTACTCTAATATTGAAAACCTTTCCACTTGTCAAGTGACTTAAATGTGAACAAGGGCAGAGGGACTGAACCCACCAGTTGAAGCTCTGGCCAGACAGGATGGATTTTCTCAACTCAGAAAACAGGGCGGTCACACCCTTATATGCACGGAATGCACTATGAACTACATAGAAAACTAGATCTGAACTGAAAAAGTAAGTTAATGTGTATGCAAAATGTAAATGCATATTAACACATGACCATTACACAGAAAAACAGGCACAAAAAAACAAATATCCAAAAATGAAATAAAAAATCTTTTTGCAAAAATGCATGAAGGTAGTAATAATCATAAGGGTATTTAGTAAACATAATTTTGATCAAAATAATGTACAAGCCATCCCGCCACGTCAAGGCAACCCTCTGTGGGACAGTCCTACTCTAATATTGAAAACCTTTCCACTTGTCAAGTGACTTAAATGTGAACAAGGGCAGAGGGACTGAACCCACCAGTTGAAGCTCTGGCCAGACAGGATGGATTTTCTCAACTCAGAAAACAGGGCGGTCACACCCTTATATGCACGGAATGCACTATGAACTACATAGAAAACTAGATCTGAACTGAAAAAGTAAGTTAATGTGTATGCAAAATGTAAATGCATATTAACACATGACCATTACACAGAAAAACAGGCACAAAAAAACAAATATCCAAAAATGAAATAAAAAATCTTTTTGCAAAAATGCATGAAGGTAGTAATAATCATAAGGGTATTTAGTAAACATAATTTTGATCAAAATAATGTACAAGCCATCCCGCCACGTCAAGGCAACCCTCTGTGGGACAGTCCTACTCTAATATTGAAAACCTTTCCACTTGTCAAGTGACTTAAATGTGAACAAGGGCAGAGGGACTGAACCCACCAGTTGAAGCTCTGGCCAGACAGGATGGATTTTCTCAACTCAGAAAACAGGGCGGTCACACCCTTATATGCACGGAATGCACTATGAACTACATAGAAAACTAGATCTGAACTGAAAAAGTAAGTTAATGTGTATGCAAAATGTAAATGCATATTAACACATGACCATTACACAGAAAAACAGGCACAAAAAAACAAATATCCAAAAATGAAATAAAAAATCTTTTTGCAAAAATGCATGAAGGTAGTAATAATCATAAGGGTATTTAGTAAACATAATTTTGATCAAAATAATGTACAAGCCATCCCGCCACGTCAAGGCAACCCTCTGTGGGACAGTCCTACTCTAATATTGAAAACCTTTCCACTTGTCAAGTGACTTAAATGTGAACAAGGGCAGAGGGACTGAACCCACCAGTTGAAGCTCTGGCCAGACAGGATGGATTTTCTCAACTCAGAAAACAGGGCGGTCACACCCTTATATGCACGGAATGCACTATGAACTACATAGAAAACTAGATCTGAACTGAAAAAGTAAGTTAATGTGTATGCAAAATGTAAATGCATATTAACACATGACCATTACACAGAAAAACAGGCACAAAAAACAAATATCCAAAAATGAAATAAAAAATCTTTTTGCAAAAATGCATGAAGGTAGTAATAATCATAAGGGTATTTAGTAAACATAATTTTGATCAAAATAATGTACAAGCCATCCCGCCACGTCAAGGCAACCCTCTGTGGGACAGTCCTACTCTAATTGTCTTGTTGGGGCCAAGTCTGAGGTCCAGAGCACTCTGGAAGAGGTTTTCATCCAGGATATCTCTGTACTTGGCCGCATTCATGTTTCTTTCAATTGCAACCAGTCGTCCTGTCCCTGCAGCTGAAAAACACCCCCATAGCATGATGCTGCCACCACCATGTTTCACTGTTGGGATTGTATTGGGCAGGTGTTGAGCAGTGCCTGGTTTTCACCACACATACCGCTTAGAATTATCACCAAAAAGTTCTAGCTTTGTCTCATCAGACCAGAGAATCTTATTTCTCATAGTCTGGGAGTCCTTCATGTGTTCTTTAGCAAACTCTACGCAGGCTTTCATATGTCTGGCACTGAGGAGAGGCTCACGTCGGGTCACTCTGCCATAAAGGCCCGACTGGTGGAGGGCTGCAGTGATAGTTAACTTTGTGGAACTTTCTCCCATCTCCCTACTGCATCTGCGGAGCTCAGCCACAGTGATCTTGGGGTTCTTCTTTACCTCTCTCACCAAGGCTCTTCTCCCATGATTGCACAGTTTGACTGGACGGCCAGGTCTAGGAAGACTTCTGGTGGTCCCAAACTTCTTGCATTCAAGGATTATGGAGGTCACTGTGCTCTTAGGAACCTTGAGTACTGCAGAAATTCTTTTGTAACCTTGACCAGATCTGTGCCTTGCCACAATTTTGTCTCTGAGCTCCTTGGCCAGTTCCTTTGACCTCATGATTCTCATTTGGTCTGACATGCACTGTGAGCTGTGAGGTCTTATATAGACAGGTGTGTGCCTTTACAAATCAAGTCCTATCAGTTTAATTAAACACAGCTGGACTCCAATGAAGGAGTAGAACCATCTCAAGGAGGATCACAAGGAAATGGACAGCATGTGACTTAAATATGAGTATCTGAGCAAAGGATCTGAATACTTATGACCATGTGATATTTCAGTTTTTCTTTTTTAATAAATTTGCAACAATGTCTACATTTCTGTTTTTTTTTCAGTAAAGATTGGGTGCAGAGTGTACATTAATGAGAAAAAAATGAACTTTTTTGAATTTACCAAATGGCTGCAATGAAACAAAGAGTGAAAAATTCAAAGGGGTCTGAATACTTTCCGTACCCACTGTAGCTCTGATATAAGGTAATTCTTATAGCAATCAAATTCTGAATAATTTGCTGTGTATTAGTTAATTAGAGCAGAACTACGACTTTAGAAAATATATGGATTTAAGCCACCTGCAAAGTAAGTGACATTTGCTGTATTTCTTATAGAAGTTGAAGCTCCGAGTTGCCAAGCGACAACCTCAAAATCTTAGAGATGATCTGCTAAGAGGAGTGGACCAAAATTCCTCCTGATATGTGCGCAAACTTCATCATCAACTACAAAAATGTCTGACTGCTGTGCTTGCCAACAAGGGTTTTGCCACCAATTATTAAGTCTTGTTTGCCAGAGGGATCAAATACTTATTTCTCACTGCAAAATGCAAATAAATTTGTATAATTTATACAATGTGATTTTTTGGATTTTATTTTTGATATTCTATCTCTCAATGTTAAAATTAACCCACCCTTAAAATTAAAGACTGTTCATGTCTTTGTCAGTGGGCAAACTTACAAAATCATCAAGGGATCAAATACTTATTTCCCCACTGTATATAGAGTAGATAACGCACAACGGATGTCACAGCTCACCTCCTCCCCTTCTATTAGCGAGCTGATAGCACGCTCCGAGGTTGGTCAGTACACGCCTATCAGACCAGTCTGCGCCTAGCACCGTACAGGAGAGTATTGAATACAAGTCATTTATAGAGGTATTCAGGTGAGTACGGAACGGATAATCTGGATCCTAATTAGGAGGAACGTAACAAGCTCACAGCAAATTAATAATGGGAAACTTGATGATAGATTCACACTTTTTTCACTGCATTATAAATAAAACTATTCCTAATTCTTTAGGAAACGGCAGAATCTTACTCTTCTTGTTCCATTTACTGGAGGAATTTTTTTTACAAAAGTTTTGAGCCCAATATATCAGACAGATTTCATTTCATCATTAGATTCCTCTGCCCCCAGGGGCATAATTTGAGACCAAATGTAAAATATATAGGAGGCATTTATAACAGCAGTGCCTTTGCATGTGGCAGAGAGACTCTGGTGCCCCCCTTAGGAGTTAGGATATGTTTTGACCACCACTTCTGCACCCCTGTAGTTACTCCACTGTTTATCTGCTTTCGTAACACCTAAACCTTCATACATGAGTGATGACCCTTAGTGTCAGGGGTAAATTTCTCGCTTCCAACATATCTCCGAAGAGCAATTTTTGCCTTTAAGTCATTATTTGTGACACCCATAACCGTGAGCTGCATTTTACTACCATCGCTTCAACCGTAACTAGATCTTAGCTTTGTGACAAACACCACCTTTGCATTGCCCGTGCGTGCTACATTATAATATTCTTGTTTTTTTATATATATAATATTTTATTCCTTCCCTTTGGGGAGCTTTAGTACTTGTTTAATTTTTCAATATTTTTCCATTTTAATGAACCTCCAACGTATTGCTTAGTGAGAATTGCACCGCCATGCGTGTATTTACGGCACGTTGTTTTCTCTTTTCCTTCCCTGATATTAAGAGCTCATCTCGTCTGTTTGTTTTTCAATTATACAATTTGATTACATGGATGAAAAAGTAGTAAAAGCCTTAGGTTGTTCATTATGTATGGTAATTATAGCTGAGAGGCAATTTATACTTTGCTTGTTTTGCTTTCTCCACATAGTGCTAAGGGTCCCCATGTACACCGGCATTTTTGCCATAACGAAGGACAATCAACGAAATTACAAGTCTATTAGAGCTCATTTAAAGGTCCTTTTATACAGACAGATGCCACCTGTATGGGGACAAAGCAGTAACGCGACAAGTTATCACCTATCCACAAGCTAGGTGATAGCTTACTGATCAGTGGAAGTCCAATCATTAGAACCGCACCAGAATGGAGAAATTTTATCCTCGTTACAAAATGGAACAGCAGGTTGGATGCCCGTCCGTCGCTCCATTCAGTCTCTTTGGAGCTACCAGAAAGCATCTAGTGCAGCTCAGTGGCCCCATAAGGAATTAGTGGAGCGGTGGTCGAGCATGTGCAATGTTGCTCCACTCTAAGGGTCCACCGTTCTGGATCCCAGCCGTGGGTCCTCCATCGATTAATAGGTTATCATCATCTATCCTATGGAAAGGTGATAACTTTATTTCACTGGACAACCCATTTAAAATGTGCCACCATCAGTTTTAGCTAGCATGATTCGACCACGTATGGATATGTGGAGGGCATACATGCCCTGAGACCTCCGCCACCTTTAAGACCTGGTAGGTCTTCATCACGCACTTAGCCTTATCTAATTACCATACATGTGCATTGGTTGTGGATTATTCATGATACTTTCCAAGCGTGTGACAACTGAGCTTCTTTATTCAGGAACATACAGGAACAATATATGATAAGCTTAATAGATCAGGAATAAATCATTTGTGTGTCTCTATCTGTGCAGCATCTACAGCAGGCTGCTTCTCTCATACACAGACACAGGAAAACAGGAAATACTGTCACATGCTCTCCCTGTGTGAGCCTCTAGGTGTTTTTTGTTCTAACTTTATAAACAGCATACAAATCTAGCAACTAAACACTCATAGACAGGAATGGAGTTGTTGCACCAAACATATTCCAACACCACCACTCAACAACTACTTATTCTGTTAGTCCCTTTGCGGTTCTGAAGTCCACAAACTTGGCACTTGATAATGGCTTTGTCATACCATCAGCTATCATCTTGTCAGACTCGCAATAAACAAATTCGAGTACACCACGTTCCACTAAGTCAAGTAAGTGGTGATGTTTTACATCAATATGCTTAGTCCTTGCACTAATCTTCTCACTGCAGGCAAGTTTAATGCATCCTTGGTTGTCCTCATAGATAACTGTTGGTTGAGCTAATGGCTTGCTGAAATCTTCCAAAAGTTGTTTCAACCAAATTACTTCTTGACTTGCATAAGCAGCAGACATATATTCTGCTTCTATAGAAGATAATGTGACTGACACTTGTTTTCTGTTGGACCAAGAAATTGAATTTTCTCCTAACTTGAACAAGTAACCATTTGTGGATTTCCGATCACTTGAATCTCCAGCCCAATCTGCATCCACATAACCTCTGAGAGTGAGATCTCCTGATGCAGATATCTTAAGATTTAGCCTTTGAGTTTCTTTAAGATATTGAAGAATTCTCTTAATTGCATTCCAGTCTCTTTGGCGTGGCTTGCTTACACGTCGGAAGAAATTCTGACTGTGGCTGTGATATCCGGATGAGTTGTGGTTGCTATGTACAGAAGAGCCCCCGCTGCTTGTCTGTAACTCTCATTGCTGGGTAGCAGATCTTCTTCTCCTTCCAACTTTAAGTAGGATGGATCCATTGGTTTTGACGCATCTTAGGCTTCTGACATTCCAAACTGGTTTAAAATTGCCGAAATTTTACAACTTTGGTTGAGAAGAAAACTCCCATCTTACTCTCTCTGGATTTGGATTCCCAAATAATATGTCACATTTCCTTAGTCTCAAAGTGCTGGTTGAGAATTTAACTAGCTTTGCAATTTCTTTTTTATCTTGATGAGACATGATTACATCGACCACATATAGGAGAACATACATCCACTCCCACATTTTTCGTATACAAACATGGATCAGCTTGAGATCTTTTAAATCCTTCATCCATCTAAACTTTTTTCATTTTCAAGTTCCAATCTCTTGCCGACTGCTTAAGTCCATAGAGAGATTTTTGCATTTTGCAAATAAGGTGCTTTTCACCCTTTTTAATATATCCCTCGGTTTGGCTCATATACAACTCTTCTTCGATGTCACCATGTTGGAAGGGTGTTTTGATGTCAAAATGTCTCACTGTCATCTGTTGAACTGCAGCTAAGGACTTTAAAGTTCTGAATGTGGTTTGCTTCGCAACTAGAGAAAATGTAGCATCATAATCTTCACCATACTTTTGCGAGTACCCTTTTGCGACAAATCTTGCCTTAAACCGGTGAACTTTACCTTCTGAGTCATATTTGTTTTTGAAGACCCACTTACATCCGATAGCTCTTTTTCCTAGTAGTAGCTCAGTAAGCTTCCATGTCTGGAGTTGGTGAGGGGACTCCATCTCTTCATTAGCAGCATTTATCCACTTCTGTTTCTCGTGGACAGGCAGTTTTTGCATCTCTTGCCATGACTGTAGCTCTGATTCAGGAAGTGTTCTGACCATATAAGAAAGGCATCTAGCTGGGATACTTTTTTTGGCCTTTCTGATCTCCTGACTGGAGGTTGACTTGGTAATTCTGTGTCTTCCTTTATTGCTTCAGAGCTTCGAGATGATGCAGCTGTTATCTCTAAAAGTAACGACATTCCCCTTTTGTGTGAGCTTCTTTACTTACAGAAGATTGCTTTCAAGGCCGGGAACATAGAGAACATCCTTTTTTGGGATCTTTCTGCTTTGTGTTGAGGAAACTGGACAGTGGAGGTAGCAGTCTCCTACTCCTTCTAAAGTCATATAGTGACCATTAGCTAAGATGACCTTTTCTGACTTGCAGTCATTAAGGTCAGTGAAGAAATCTTTGTTATTTGCCATATGGCTGCTTGCACCAGAATCTATACACCATATATGCTTTGCAGATGGGCCTGTACTGGCATTAAATGCAGCTTCAGCACATGCAGAATCTTCCTTTACAGCTGTTTTAACCCTTTGATGACTGTACTGATTTTTATGCTGACTCATTCTTGCTTTCCAAATTCTGCAGTCTGCTTTAAGGTGGCCGGCTTTTTACAGACAAAACATTCATGAGTTTCTCTTAGATTGCTCTTATATTTAGGGAAATCCTGTGTCTTTAATGCTGTTTCTGCTCTGGATTCATTACTGCTGCTTTTTTCTCTTGAATTCATCCACAGGTTTGCCTTTAAGATACTCTAGTGTCAGCTCATCATCTGTCCTTGCATCTAGTACAGTCATGAGTGTGTCAAAACTCTCTGGAAGACCACTTATTAGAAGTGCAGCAACATGAAAATATTTAATTTCTTCTCCATCACCCCTGAGACACTCCACAATCTCTAGGGTGTTTCTTATATAGTCCTGCATATTCTGTCCATCAATTAGCTTAGACTGATACAACGTTCTCAAGAGATAAAGCTTATTGCTGAGATTTGATCTTTCATGCACTTTTTGTAACTCATCCCACATCTCCTTAGCAGTTGCACACTTGCATATATGCACAATCTGATTATCATCTACACTGAGGGAGATGGTGCTTTGTGCTTTCTGATCCTTCTCTAGCCAATCATCTGGTAATGGATGAGGCACTTGTTCCTAAGTAGATTTCCACATACCTTCTCTTATGAGCAGCATCTTCACCTTGAATTTCCAGGACTGGTAGTTCTGGTTAGTGAGGCTTGGCACTGAGAACTTGACAGGATTGCTGCTAGTGGACATCTTCTCTGTTGCTCTGTGCTGCTTTTGCTTTGGGATTTTGTTGCTGTATTACTCTGGGATTCTGTGTCACTCTGGGCTCATAACCTGTTGGCAGTGGATTATTCAGGATACTCTCCAAGCATGTGACAACAGAGCTTCTTTATTCAGGAACAATATATGATAAGCTTAATAGATCAGGAATAAATCATTTGTGTGTCTCTATCTGTGCAGCATCTACAGTAGGCTGCATCTCTCATACACAGACACAGGAAAACCGTAAATACTGTCACATGCTCTCCCTGTATGAGCCTCTGGGAATTTTTCTTTTGTTCTAACTTTATAAACAGCATACAAATCTAGCAACTAAACACTCATAGACAGGAATGGAGTTGTTGCACCAAACATATTCCAACAATATGAGTACTGTATACATTCCTCATCTCGATGGCTTTTGTCTTTAAGAAATATTGGGGTCCCTTGATTGTTTTTCAAAGATCCGATTCAATCAAAACGGAGTGGCCATGCATGCATATGGTTCTCCATTTTGAAGTAGAAGGGAGTTGCTCAGATTCTGATATCCGTAGCTCCCATAGTATTTATTAGAGAAGAATATGCACATATATAACACCCAAACTATAAAGAACAATTGGACGAGGCCCCCTAAATTTTTGAGGGTAGAAGCCTTCATCAACTTTATTTTCCATACCTCTAGTCTTACATCGACCTTGTCTTCCTCTACTGGAGACTATCCACAAAACTGTGTGTACTTGGAGCAAAGTCATCACCTTCTCTGGGTTATCTCCGCACCTCTTGTTGCCCTGATTCAGCCGGATTGTGTTAATAGAGAGTCTGCATTCCAGGTTTCAAAACAATCTATAATTGGTATCCATGATATGCTTAATACTCTTGATGAGTTACAACCAGACCAATGGATAGATGAGACAATTGTCTAAGGCGGCATACGAGGAGCAGTTCATGACCTAATACAATACAACATTCCACAAGGAGCAGGAGAAGAAGATGGTTTTAATGTGATGTTTTAATCTTAGAATTGGAAAAATCCCAAGTTTGCTTAATGAATTTCAGTTGTGTTAAGCCATGTTTAGACATCTGAACCTCATGAGTGGGAATATTTCATGTTGTAACCTGCTAAACACTATAAAAATAAAGTCCTTTCAAAAGAGAAGCTCGGCCTGGACTTGCTCTAATATTTTGTCATCTTACAAGGATGACCGTATACTCAGAGTGTCTGTCTTATTACACACCAGAATGATACTGGCCCTTTAGAGACTCACCAGATGTCATGAGAGATGTAGGAATAGTGCCGGAGACCAGCAGTAGCCACGGTCAGACACGGCTGATAGCGGAGAAATGACCACTGAGACAACCTGTCAGAGAGAAAGAGGGCAACAAGGAAAAGCTACTGTAAGGTCAAGACTAGGTCCTACATAGAGAAGAGATGGTCAAACTGGTGGTGAAGTTGAGATTGAAGTAACTGTGAATTTGCTGGGTCAAGATTGGGCACGACTGTCGTAAGTCGCAATGATACTACATCGAGTGGCGAATCTCCATCTCAGCCCCCCAACAATCACGTTTTGGACGAACTTATCCGTAACACAATGTACAGAAGGCTTAAAGGCTCAACAAGAAGTGCTATCTCCTTGTTCCACCACTGGGACTGTTCTGTATTTTCACCAGACTGAGTTGGATGGATGGTTGTAGTGTGAAGTGATCTCCTTATTGTTGATGTAAACTTGCCTAAGAGGAGCTCAAATTCTTCCATAGCTTCCTACAAAGCATTGTAAGCAGACTGCAATTGGCATGTAATGTAGACTGTATCTGGGACAAGCAGAAGTAAGTCTCCCTGGATCTTAAAGCCAAGCAATGTCAAAGAAGTAAATCTTCCTACACAAGATAATTAAATCTGTAACAACAGCATTCCACAAGGTTGGTAGAGGTGAAGCCACCACTGATTATGTCTGCTAATGCCCTAGTTGTGCCCTTGTTATCACCTGCAATGGCTGCCAGGGTGGAAAATATAAAGAATGGTCTTCTGGTGAATCAGTAAGCACTACACCTTTGAATTCTTAAGCCTTCTAGGAAGGAACATACAGTGTCTAGTTATTACCAATCTCAAATTCAATCTCAAAGCCTGGAGCACACTGACTCAGCTTGAAGTGAAAAGAAATCACCGAGGTTGCCAAATGCTCTACTGAATTACTAACTACCAATCGTTGTGCCCTTTCTATTGAGGACTGCTGTAGTGAACTTCATTTATCTCTCTATGCTTTCGATTTCCATTTGGCAGTTGTGTGCTGGCTCCTAATTTTTCTTGCACCAAGCATCGGTGGGGTTGTTACCATCAAATCCATGGTTCTGCCATATTCACAGGTGCCATATGGTTGTAAGAGGATGTAGCTGTAACGGACACATTTATTTTCTTGAACTCACCTTCAACTTAGGTTGCAAAGTGAACATAAGGCCAGGGCTACATGGCGACTGGTTGTGCAACAGCACATTGCATACACATCACTCAACCAACAGCATGTCCCAATTGTTGACTTTTTGGAAATCATGTATTTATGCAAAAAGAGACTTAGAGATAGTGCAGAAAGACGTGATGTAAAGCAGAACCATCAATAAGATTAGAAGAGTACACGGTTGTGGCAGTAAATATTGGAATAGTGCACAGATAAGGAGCATTCTTGTCCCTGAATAAGATCTAGTCCATGCCCCTAAAAGGTCTGAGCTGATGTAGAATGTCATAAATCCCATGTGACATTAATTCTTGCACTCAGAGTATCAAAAATGCTCATTAATGTTTATTCCCAAATTCTGAGATGAGTGTAACTGGAATTTCTTAATCCTCATGTGTTGCTGGAAATCTTTATCTTGCCCATTGACACGTTTTTTCTTGTGAAACCACTGGTTCCTCGTTTTTGGACTGGTAGGATAATTATAGTGAGATCTGGTTGACCTGCAGACCTGAGATGTTGCCTGGTAGAACGGTCCTAAGCTAGACCAGACTGGGTGCAGTAGGATGTTTATGGCACTTTGGGAGCCAATGCTCTAGAATAGGAGTGAGTGATTCTATTCATTGGTGACCTGAAGCGTCATCTGATCTGTAGTGAGATTACCTACTGAACCATGATCGGCAAGACAAAACCATTGAGAAAGGGAACTGAGGCACAGAGGCAGACTCCTTTAGGACATGGCCAGAGAGAGAAGGAGATTGGTGGCCAATATGAGGTCAATGTGCAGATTTCCTGAGTGACTGTGTGAAATAACACATTCTGGGTGTGGTGTTTTTCCAATTTCTTTGATACTACCGGGTAAATAAGCAGCTGTGTCACAGGGGTAAGAAGACACAAACCCTTAGGAATAGAAGTTCACAATCATCTTTTAGTGTAAAAAAGGCTGCCGATCGCCCGGGTGAAATGATCCTTTGCTGAGCAGAAAAGATTGTCGTTCTCGGCAGCAAATCATCCTGTGTAAACAGTATGCACTGCCGAGAATAAAGACATGCTGAATTATCATCTCAGAAGTGAGGAGGGTCAGAAACTGGCAGGGGACAGATACAAGATTTTAATTTGCAAACTTAAAGAGGTTGTCCACTAGGAGAGCTCATCATTGTCAGATTGAGAGGTCCTCTACCTTCCATCCTCACCAATCAGCTGTTATCAGCTCTATACACTGTTTATGTCTGGTTACCATTGGAGCAATAACAATTGATATGGGGGGTACCGCATATTGGATCCACACCAATCTGATATTGACAACCTATTCTATTAATAGATTATTAAAGGGGTTATCCAGGACTATTTCATTTTTTGCAATGGGACTAAGAGCTGATAGGTAGGTAGTTTCTGAATTCCTGCCTGCTGTGCCCAGCGTAGTACTCTGCCGGCACAGAGTGGTCACAGAGATTCTGCGGCTTTCATTGATGACACATCGACACAACAGCTGCTTCTCTTCCGCTCTGTTGATGGGGCGTAAATACTAACATCATGCTCACAGACGCCTCTCCATTACTAATCTGTGAGCATGATGTGACCAGACAATGCAAAGGTGACATCAACCCCACAAATATAAACCCCACTTGCCACCACTACAGGGCAAGTGGGAAGAGCCGAGCAAAGCACCAGAATTGGCGCATCTAATAGATGTGTGTTATGAATTGGTAGCCGAGGAGGACAGCAGCAAAAATAGCAAAGGCAACCAGACACCCAGAGAGGTTGGTAACTAGCAGATTGCAGACCCCTAAACTGACCGCACAGCTAGAAGTAGCCGTGGGACGTACCTACGATGACCTAGACGCCTCGACACAGCCGGAGAGTTAACTAAGCCTAAAGAGAGAAAGGGGAAAGCTAACTGCCCCGGAGCAGCGCCCCAAAGGAATAGGTAGCACCCACACAAATATTGGCGGTGAGACAAGATGAAATACAAACGCAGGCAGAAAATAGAGTAAGCAAACACTGGGGCCCAAAACTGTCTAGATAGAATAGGACAGGAAAGAATACTGTTTGCAATCCTGCAAAACCCTAACAAAAATTCCAACACTTCTGATTTCCAAAAAATAATGAGACCACACGATCTCTCACCTGCTAGATCAGACCTCTCTTGTGAACTGGTAGCCAACCAGCACATACTGAAATAACAGGGACTGAACACAAAAACAGTGGTAAATGAGAAACAGAGATCAGCGCAGGCCCCAGCCAGGGAACCTGGCTGACCTCACTCCAGGAGGGCAGAAAAAACAAAAGGAAAACAAAAGCCACAGAAACAAGCAGCAAATAACTTATCTGAAGGTTGCAGGAAAAGGCAGGAAATAAGCTGACTTCCAAATGGGACCAGGAACAACACATCACCGGAGAAGATCATGGGAAGGTTACTCCCTTATATCTTCCCAGTCAGTGCTACCTGATTGCCACTCATTGCCCCAGCTAATGGACTTGTGTTAGCCAAAGCAGCTTCATTACTATCAGCAGCCACCAGAGGGAGCCCAAACTCCGAAGTCAGATCCAGAGCGTTGACAACAGATGTGCCTTTTACGGGCAGCTGCGGGCTGCTATTTTTAGGCTGGGAGGGCAATATCCATGGCCCCTTACCAGCCTGAGAATACCAGCCCCCAGCTGTCTGCTTTACCAAGGCTGGTTGTCACCTCATGCCGTTTTTTTCACATTATTTATTTAAATAATTAAAAAATATGTCTAAAAGACAACCCGCCTTGCTAACGCTGACATCTGAGGGTTGCCACTGGAAGCTACGCCTTTTTTTAAAATTATTTAATTAAAGCACAGGCACTGACTGATAAATACTCCCGTCAGCCTCTCCTGCTCTCACTGTTATTAGCTGCAGCAGATGTAGGCTGATGGGAGTTGTAGTCCCATTAGCTGACACCAGTGACCGGAGGTAAACTTTATACCTCCGATGACAGCTGCGGCTCACACTGCCGTGGCTGTCTGACAGGCGGTGATGATTTTATCACTGATCAGAAGCAGTGTTTGCGCGCTATCATGTATATGACAGCGCAACAAATACCCAATGTTCAGGGGGACGAACCCTAACAGTAACACAGACTTCCAGGTGAAGTCCGTGTTCGGTGTCCGCGCCCGAACAGTAGGTGTTCGGTACAGATGCTGAACTTTACTGTTCAGGTTCGCCCATCTCTACAAAGGGCTAACAATACGTTGGGATCGCGGGATTTTGTCTCTCTTTTTATACATCCTAAAATCTTATTTGCTTTTGTGGCTGCTGCCTGACATTGAGTGCTGCTGCTAAGCTTACTTCTGACCAGAATACCAAAGTCCTCCTGATCTCTAGTCCCGAGTATACTCCCATCTAATGTATATGCTGTAATAGGATGACTCCATCCTAGGTGCATAACTCTACACTTACCTAATTTAAAACCTCATTTGCCAAATGTTTGTCCTATCAGTCATCTTATCCAGATCATTTAGCAATACTGTAATGTCAAGGTCAGATTTTAGTATCCTACGTAGTTTGGTGTCATCAGCAAAGACTGGCACTTTACTCTCAATCCCATCCACTAGGTCATTAATAAAGAGGTTAAAAAGAATCAGTCCAAGCACAGATCCATGCCATCCCTACTACTCCCAGTACAGATCCTTGTGGTCCCCCACTACTCCCGATACAGATCCCTGCAGTCCGCACTGCACCCGGTACAGATCCTTGTGGTTCCCAATGCTCCCAATACAGATCCCTGCGGTCCCCACCGCTCCCAGTACAGATCCCTGCGGTTCCCACTATTGACTATATCTCATTAAGAGAATTTACCATTTTTGACAACTCTTTCTTTCCTGTCTTTTATCCAATTTCTTTCCCATCTCCATATAGTTTCCCCCAGTCCTTGCTTATGGAGCTTCAGTAAAAGTCTGTTATGTGATACAGTATCAAATGCCTTTGCAAAGTCCAGATAAATCACATCAGCCGCATTACCAATATCCAGATTTGCAATTACCTCCTCGTAGAAACCCAACATGTTGTAAGACATGACCCATCCTTCATGAATCCATATTTATATTCCAATAAACATATTATGACATAACACAGAATTGTGCCAATGCCAAACTCCGCACAATGACTTTCTATCATATTATGTGATGGTTTGATGTGCAAAAAGCAGAACAATGCAAAACATAAAATAATCTTTATATGACAAAAGTATTTTCCTTTTTCAGAATGACAACTCTATACATTAATATAAAAGTAACAACTTCAATTCCTCATCCACACATCATACATCTCTGTACAATGTGGGTCATATCTCAATGTAACGACTCCATACCTGTGACAATATGATTGGTCAGGAATAGAAATGGCCGGACTCCTGGTTGTTCAGGTCAGGCAGGATCGGACAAACAGGTAAAAAAAAAGTTCACGTTTGGGAAGTGGTTCTCAGCCTGGACAGTGCAGCTGCGAGTTCACCGCAGTTCGCCGGGAGAATTCCACTGCGGTGAATTTGAACTGCGGTGACCTCTCCTCTGCACCGTGAGACTTTTTCTCACTGTGCTAGCGGTGATCTCCCTGCAGTTCATTGACCCTGCTGGGAATGCAGCCTCAGTGACCGGAGGTAACCTCTATGATGTCACTAACGCTACGTTTCCAGCAGCTCGGTCACCAGTGGTTCTCAGCCTGGACGATCACATCTTGGTACCGTCCAGGTTGAAAACTGTTTATCCCTAGACATGGATGACAGACAGGTGAGGGATATGGTTGTTTTTTATTTTTGTTTTATTACAGGAGAACAAGGGCTTTGGCGGAATTAGGCGTTATGTGAGTATAACTGTTTGTTATTTTTAAATAAAAATGGAAAAGTGTTTTGTTTTATTTCAAATAGAGGACTTTATTCTGGCTGTGTCTTTATTTACCATATAACTGCCTCTCCATTGCTAATCTGTGGGCTTGATGTCACCTGATAATACAAAGGTGACATCAACCCCACAAATATGAAGCTCACTTGCCACCACTACAGGGCACGTGGGAAGAGCCAAACAAAGCGCCAGAATTGGCGCATCTAATAGATGTGCCTTTTTTGGGCATCTGCAGGTTGTTATTTTTAGGCTGGGGGTCAATGTCCATGCCCCCTTACTAGTCTGAGAATACCAGTCCCCAGCTGTCTGCTTTAGCAAGGCTGGTTGTCAGAAATGTGGGGGAACCCCACAGTTTTTTTAAATGATTTATTTCAATAATTAAAAATATGGCATGGGGACCCCTCTATTCTTGATAACCTTTCTGAAGCTCACAGCTGAGGGTTGCAGCCCCCAGCTGTCAGTTTTGCCTGGCTGGTTGTCAAAAATACAACGGAACCCACGCCATTTTTTTTTATATTATTTATTTAGAACCCAGGTGCCGGCTGTTGAATACTTCCATCAGTCGCTCCTTTTCTGTTATTAGCGGCAGCAGGTGTCAAATGATGGGAGCAATAGTCCCATCAGCCTACACCAGTGACCAGAGGTAAACTTTTTCGCTCTGATCACAGCTGCGGGCTAACACTGCCATTTGACAACATGGGAACCAAGGCTGTCTGATCGGCGGTTGTTATTTTACCGCTGATTAGAAGCGGTGTTTGCCACGCTGTTATGTATATGACAGCGCGACAAACACCTGGTGTTCGGGGGCCAAACCCGAACAGTAACATGGACTTCCTGGTGAAATTCCATATTCGGTGTCCATGACTGAACAGTAGGTGTTTGGTAAGGACACCGAACTTTACTGTTCGGGTTCGCCCATCTTTAGTCAGGAACGGATATGGATGGTGATTCATTCTCTGTTACGATTTTGTACCTGTTTTGTTCCTTTTTTTTTGCTTGTTTTAAATCATAGTTATTGAAAGCTGAATCGTGTAATATTACTTTTCCTACCAAAGGCATGATGTGCACCCTGTCAACAAGAAAATTAGAGGTATGGAGCTTTTAGAGACAGAACACACATTTGCCTGTTGCTTTCAGATGATGTTTTCTCAGTAAGTTTCTTACTTACGCTACTTTAACTCTTTTGCAGTTTTCATTTCAGGAAATCCAGCTGGTTGCTATATGACGAATGTAAGGATGTGTTCACATTTAGTCTTTTTGCAGATTTTTTGGAGTGGAAACTGAGTGGAATCACTCCAAAATCCCCACAAAAAAATCTAAACTTTTCAAAAACTTGCAGTTTCCAGTCCAAAAAATCAGCAAAAAGACCCACTCTAAGGAAAGTAAGCTGCATTTATAACCCCGACTGACGATAAGGGTATGTGAACACATTCAGTATTTGCTACAGCCATTTCTGCTGTAGATGTGAAACTGCTTCAAATTTGCAAGGAAACAAATCAGCAGCATAGGCATGACATTTCACAAATCTTATGCACTTTTTTTTCTCTGCAAAAACATGTGGGGGGAAAATGCAGCAAAAATGTAAAGTGTGCACACACCCTAAAGTTACTTTAATTCGACATCAAATGTTCCTAAAATCAATGGCCTAAATTACTAAAATGATTTCCCCATCAGGACGTAGCCTGTCTAGTTGCCCTGCTATGGCACATAAATATATTGAAGTCCTATTGCTCTCGACTCATCTCAGCTAATTATTATAGACCTTGGCATCTGTCACCCCCAAAATTCCAATTACCGTAATCTGCCTGTATAGTTATATTGGGGACTTAGCCACTATAGTAATCCTGCCTGTACTATAGATTTTACTGCTTTTGCTCTCTGTAAAAAATTGTTTATTAAATATGTAAATCAGAGTTCTTTCGTAAAACCTTGATGTGGCCACGGGCTCCGTGCACCAATTCGTTCCCTTAATTAGTACAGGGTTCATTGCAACTTAGATTGATTGACAGTGTTCACTTGGCCAGAGTGCACTGCCCTTAGCTTGATTGACATTGCTCACTTGGTCAGGGTGCATTGCCCCTTAACTTGAATGACAGTGTTTGCTTGCCCATGGGTTTAATAAAATAAACCAGAAGACAAGAAATATTCTTGAGTCTACCTCTGTGAGTAGCCGAGTGAGCCAATTTAGCACACCCCTCAAATTTTCTCATCTCACACTGTCTCCTCACACTCTTCCCTAAATAGTTTCCTTATACATCTCCCTCTCCCCATACAGTGTCAGCACCCATCCCCCACTCCTCATACTGTGTCCGCATACATTCCCCTCTCTCTCCCCATACTGTATCCCCACTGCTCCCACCCCCTTTCATCCAATACTGTGTCCTCAAATGTATCCCCTCCCTCCTCATACTGTCCTCAAATTCCCCCCTCGCTCCCCATACTTTATCTGCAGTAAACCCCCTCGCTCACCATACCAAGTCTACACCCATCCCCATCGCTCACCTTGCTGTGCCTGCACCCATCCCCCCTCGTTCACCATACTGTGTCTGCACCCATCCATCCTCGCTCACCATACTGTGCCTGCACCCATCCCCCCTCACTCACCATACTGTGCCTGCACCCATCCACATATATTCCTCCCATCCTCTCATAATACTGTGTACTCAAATGTATTCCTCCCTTCCCTTAATTACAATAAATTTTTGGTGTCTTTAGTTTCATTGCAGCACTTACCACAGCAAACTTCTGTCGCCTATGCGGCGCCGAAGACTGACATCAGCCTTGTGATCACATGACCTGATCATGCTGCAGACGTTGCTCTGACCTGGAAGTGACAGCGGTCAGGGCTTCAGCTGTCCTCACGCCTGAAAGATGCGAATACAATTGATCACTTAGAGCCTGTGTGCTGTACCTTCTCTCAGCTAGCTGTCAGTTTGACAGCTGGCTCAGAAAACAGCCGACTCATACTACGGGGGTGCGGCAAAAGATATCTTGGACTTGATCGTCGCATAAGTTGACCAGATGGCGCCCCACCACCAGCTTTCCTCGGGACAAACACCATTCCTGTCCCCACTAGATACACTCCTGCTTACAGGCAATGTTTCATGGGAAATAGTATGCAAATTAGCTCTACAGTCATGGCCAAAAGTTTTGAGAATGACACAAATATTATATTTTCACATGATCTGCTGCCCTCTGGTTTTTATGTTTGTGTTTGACAGATGTTTTTATCACAGACAGAAATATAATTGCAAACATATGAGTAACAAAAGCTTATATTGACAGTTAGAAGGAGTTAATGCAGCAAGTCAATATTTGCAGTGTTGACCCTTCTTCTTCAGGACCTCTGCAATTCTCCCTGGCATGCTCTCAATAAACTTCTGGACCAAATCCCGACTGATAGCAGTCCATTCTTGCACAATCAATGCTTTCATTTTGTCAGAATTTTTAGGTTTTTGTTTGTCCACTCGTCTCTTGATGATTGACCACAAGTTCTCAATGGGATTAAGATCTGGGGAGTTTCCAGGCCATGGACCCAAAATCTCTATGTTTTGTTCCCTGAGCCATTTAGTTATCACCTTTACTTTATGGCAAGGTGCTCCATCATGCTGGAAAAGGCATTGTTGATCGCCAAACTGCTCTTGGAGGGTTGGGAGAAGTTGCTCTTGGAGGACATTCTGGTACCATTCTTTATTCATGGCTGTGTTTTTAGGCAAGACTGTGAGAGAGCCGATTCCCTTGGCTGAGAAGCAACCCCACACATGAATGGTTTCAGGATGCTTAACAGTTGGCATGAGACAAGACTGGTGGTAGCGCTCACCTTGTCTTCTCCGAATGAGGCGTTTTCCTGATGTCCCAAACAATCGAAAAGGGGATTCATCAGAGAAAAAAACTTTACCCCAGTCCTCAGCAGTCCACTGCCTGTACCTTTTGCAGAATATCAGTCTGTCCATGATGTTTATTTTTCTGGAGAGAAGTGGCTTCTTTGCTGCCCTCCTTGAGACCAGGCCTTGCTCCAAGAGTCTCCGCCTCACAGTGCGTGCAGATGCACTCACACCTGCCTGCTGCCATTCCTGAGCAAGCTCTGCACTGCTGATAGCCCGATCCCACAGCTGAAACACTTTTAAGAGACGGTCCTGGCGCTTGCTGGTCTTTCTTGGGCGCCCTGGAGCCTTTTTGAATCTTCATTTAATTGTTTACTTCCGTATTTAACTACTTATCTCCCTGTGTGGAGTATTCCACTGTAAAAGTAAAGTTGTTAACCCTTGCTCTGCCTCTCGTGCCTCCTGACTGTCACTGCATCCCGCAACCTGCTCACACATACACACTATCAATTGGTCAACCTGCTAGAAGCTACATTCTTCCAAGTAGTCTCAACTGTGGTAGCGGTGGTTCTGTATTGGACCTTATTAATTTCTTCAGATAAGTTTGTGGTTAGGCTTTGGATTCCACAAGTAGGACTTGAGTCCCTCCAGCAAACATGAAAACATCCTGTTAGCTCCAAGGTATGTCCTATTTGTAGAAGTAGAAGCTGCTCAACTTGCCTCAGCTCAGCCTCCTCCAGAAACTCAGAAGGGAGAAGCCAGACGTGGATCAGCCACATCCATTGGTTCTCAGAGATCTGCAGACACAGTCACACACAAAAGAGTCCCGTAGCAGAGTGAGGACACCTTTCCCGTGTGGGGCTCCTTCAATGTAACCATTTGTTTACATATGTCGATTTTGGAGAATCTTCAGAGTCCTCTATCCATCCCAACATGTGATGCATTTCACAATGTCCCTAATGAGGCAGGTGTAGATTCCATATAACACTACAGCCCTACGGCTCAGAAGGTGGATACACAGAAGATCAAAAACTCCAAACATTTTATTCTAAACCAAGGGGCCTACATATTAATAGGTCATAGCAATTAGCAATTAGCCATAGACTTGTTTTCGGCAGAAATTAAGTGCAAAACCTTTTCCTTGATAAGGATGCGACCCCTCCGTTACTCCCATGCTGACCACTCTAGACCAGGAGGAAGACCTCTCTGTTTGGCCAGATCCTAGTATTACCTGAAAGAAGGCATAGCACATTTCTACATGTCAACATCACAGCCCTGTGTGGATAGAAAGGTCTGCAGTCAACATTTCCCACACTTATGCTAAAAATGCTCAGATTGGTCGTACTACTAAGAGGAAAGGGACAGACCAAATAAACTATGAATCTTAGTTACAACTGTTTTTATGAAGAGCGTAATATTTGTGCATATATAGAAAAAACAACAGGGCTCACCACCTTTGTATATCAGTTGGATGTGGGATAGATGAATTTAGTGCCATGGGTGCCAGGAATTTCGCTGGCGTGCTCAGCAGTAGTAGACGAATCTTGAGAAATTCGGCACGTCCCAATGGAAGTACAGTAGATAACAGTAAAAGGTCTTTATTGAAACTCCATAATACCACAAAAGACTTCGGACGCGTTTCTGGCAACCGTCCTTAGTCATAGAATCATGACTTCAGGCGGTTGCCAGAAACGCGTCAGAAGTTTTTAATGTATTACCTGTACTAGTTTGTGGTTTTATGCATAATATTTGTGGTCTTCTGGCTCATTGAGCTGTAGAAGACCCTTGTTTACGAACTGGGCTAGGACCCCCATATACATTAAATAAAAATTGCAATAACTTCTCGTTCTTTGCTGAATCGGCCATCAAATTTGTATCAGGTCCTCCCAACCTTTCTCTTGACAGATTATCTCAGGGGACATAAGTATGGGGAGAAGAGCCACTGCTAGATGATTTTGTCAGCAGCTCTCATGAAGAAGCCAGAAACGCTTGGCCCTGCCGTGCTTTCTTATGTATGGAAAAGTTGAGAGAGAGAGAGAAGTCAGCCATTAACTTCCTCCACTGTCTATTTCACTTCAATCAGAGGATCCTCAGTAAGCTCCACCATCTTCTCACTGAAGGAGTTAGCACAAGGGCTGTCCTTTCTTCTTCTTCTGAAGTATGCCAACAGAGCCTAGTAGGGGAAAATCCTCCAGCAAGGTGACTGCATAAGTGGTTGGAGGGATGGCATTGCTGCAGTCGAGTGGGAGGACTTTCTGGATGGGGCCAGGTGACAAAACCTTTGAGATAAAAGTGGGGGAAGTAAAGGTGGTAAATGCATAAGAGGTGAGTGGAGTGCTGGGGACAAGGGTTAGGGCCAAGACAAGGTTGGCATGGTCTCTTAGACTCCTTGATATTGACAACTGGGGCCGGCTCTTGTAGGGAGACTTTCTAGATGGAGCATCTGGCTAAATAGGTTTCAGACTTCCTTGGACAAGCATTGGAACTATGTCCTAGAAAATTATAAATTCTGTAGACCCTTTCTCTGGAATTAGAACATGTCTTAGACACAGCTCTTTTCTTTTTTCAGCCAGAGAGGTTCTTTGCCTTCCATGCGGCTGCAGCCACACACTGCCTCACCTCCTGCTTCCAGCTCCTTTATATCCCCTCCTTTTGGTCACTGTAGAGCTATCTAGTGGTAACAGCTAATATTTCAGCTGCAATATTAATAAACTACAATATATTGGTTTACATACAACAGTGGGAAAGGGGAAAACAATGAATACAGTCAATTAGACAATCACAATGGTAAAGGATCATGTGACTTATTCTAGAAAAGCAAAATTGTGAATGCAACTCAGGAATATGAAACAGGTGGTAACTGAGAATCAGTACAAGGTAAGTTGACATAATTCTTCTACTTGTATCTGATTTTTTTTTATTCTTCATACTAATATTTTAATATTATATTTTAAGCAGCTGTCACAAAAAAAAAAACAGTCTAAAAATTGGTTTATTTCCCCTCTATCAAACAGCAATCACATTCATGACTATAAATAATTGCTAATCATTAGAAAACATATTAGGCATCTAAAGTAGCACCATCTGGGCTGTCATGGGAAGACTAAAAATACTCTTCTTCAATAATGACAGGTATAAATAGAGCAATCTGTAAAAGTACCCATACTGTCTAAAAATAGAGAGATGTCAAGGACCAAAGCGTTATGAATAAATTAACTTCATGTAAAAGTGAAACGTGTCAGTCATCTCTAAAAGGAAATTAATAAACACATATTACAAAAGCCCATATTGTACTTTTGTAAGTCAGCTGCTTTTTTGGGGAGGTTTTTATGCATACTGAGGTCTTTTTTTACACACAATCCATAAGAAAAAAATGTGTCCTCAGGGCACAAACACATAGTGGTTATAAATCACACTTGGTGGCTCAATATGTTTGATGGTGGCAAGTCATTCTTCATGGTACAAAATACTTCATTATTGAGGACTTTAAGTCCAATTTGGAAAGCATAGTCTTCTGTTGGAATCGAAGTTGCCGGTAAATATAGAGTTAAGTTTCACCAATGTTTCGCCAAAATCAATGTGTCCCTGTGAGCCTCTGTGGGTTTTTCCAAGTCATAGCACCTCGTTGGTTCTTGTGACTGCTACACTGTTTTCTGTTCACAAACAACTTGCAACAGCAGCAATAAATTAGTTTATTATTTCTTGTTTCTTATCATGTATTATGTTCATTATTTGATTTTTCTGAATGGATGAACCAGCACACTACCTTCTGACCTATATAATTTCATCTATGCTTACTTTTTTCTATGTTACCCAGTGGCTGACCCCTAGTTTTAATCCTTCCTCTTCACGATCTCACAAACCCCTACTTCAATTTCCAAGACTTCTCCTGTATGCACCTATAATCTGGAATGCGCTATCTTGGCCAGTCAGATTAATTTATCGTTTTAGACTAAGGTGTGCCATAAAAATGCATTACTTCAGGGACAATTATTATTTTCTATAGTTCACTGACACCAAATCACTTATGCGTTAAGCCTGTTTTACAACGTTCTCTCTTAATGAACTTGAAGTGTATTTTTGTGTTCTCATGGAGGTTAACACAGTTCATGGTAAATTACTTAAACAGGTTGTACGCTATGGAAAATCCCACTTGTTAGAAGCAATGCTGGATCAAGGATGATGAAGACACTCAAACAAATTCGCCAGTTGGAGCCAATGGGGGAACTAGAAGAAGACCTTTTACTGGATTGTTTAATTTTAACTGACTATTTCCTCCAATTGGCGCTGCTCCACTGATTCTGGAACAGTTTTCTATTTCTTCTGTGCCCTTCCATTTCAAAGTTAAGCTCCCCGGTAATAATGGTTCAAATTTTCCCTTCAACCATTGGGCATATATCACAGACCTTCATTGTGGGTGTGGCCATGATTTTGATTGGCCAGCATCAGAGGAGAAAAAGCAATTGATTGGCCAGCATCAGAGGAGAAAAAGCAAACGCCCACAGGAAATTCTGTTGTACACGCCCAATAGGTTGAAAGGAAAATCTGAATTTTTTATTTCCAAGGGGCATAACTTTGGAACTGAAGGGCACAGAAGAAAAAGAAAAACTGTTCCAGAATTCCTAGAGCAGTGCAATATGAGGAGAAACTCAGTTTATATAAAAAAAAATCTGGAGAAAGGTCCCCTTTAAAGCCATAGGGTCTCATTGCAAAATAAATAACAAGCCTCATCTACCATGCATTATTTACACTACTTTTTCCCTCTCATGGGACACACTGTTGGATACACACATTTTTCAGCATATTGATCTGGAGTCTGGACCACTCCCTATAAAATCCCTCAAGTAAACTTGTTTTTCTTTGCCTAAACTTGTGTTTACGTGTACTGTATGTAGTGTAGTGTGTTAATATACTCACCTACGCATCTTCAGCGCCGTTCAACTCCTTCTCTCAGTGACATCACTGCTCTTCAGAGTCTCTAGGTCACACTGCGCTCTGCGTGACCCAGAAGTTTATTTTAGGGGTCATACTCATCTGCCTGTGAAATGTAAGAGTGCAATCCGATAAAAAATCAGATTGCACTCTGACTAATGTTATTCTATGATTTCCTGCTAATATGCAATTTTTTTATCAGCTGAGATCAGACTGAGAAGAAAATCACAGCATCCGGCGATATATCAAATGAGACTCGCCAGTGCTAGTCAATGGGTGCGAGAAAAAAATCGCATGGCACATGGACCATGCATGTGCCTTCTGATTGTTGTTATGCACCCATCTCCTAGAAAACCCAACATTTCATCTGCTGAGTACAGCAAATTCATTGTGTGACCTGTCAGAATAAAATAGATAGAATAGATATATACATAGAATAGAGATAAAGATGTCAGTCATATATATATAATTAGTGCAGTGCGTGTGTAGTTTAATGTTCATGAATTTAGCTAATAATTAAGTAACTTAAAGAAAAAATGGTGTGGGGACCCCCGAAATTTTAATAACCAGCAGAGGGAAAGCGACAGCTGGAGGCAGATGTTTCTAGCCTGGGAAAGGGGTAATAAACATGGAGCTTCCCAGGCTATCAATATCAGCTCACAGCTGTATACTTAGCTGTTTCTGGTTATTAAAATGGTTAACCCATCCAAAAATGATGTGAGGGCCTCCTGTAATTAATAACCTGCAAAGGCAAGTCAGACAAACGCGGGCTCATATTAATAGCCTAGGAAGGAGCCATGGAGATTGAACCCCTCTCAGACTAACAGTTCTCACAGTAAACTGCCTCTATCCTTTCAACTTAGACCCTCCCACTTTGGGCTACTCCCAAACTTAACGTTAAATATCCTTACGGTCGATCAACATACAACATTAACACCATTAATGCCTGTCACAGTTCACATTACCCAATGCAACATTACACTTGTTCTTGAAGGGGAAACACGGGAAATATCTCCATCTCTTTATAACTGCCTGCCAGAGAAATAAAGTCAGAAATGTCAGGCAGCAATTTAATGTCCTCCCTATGGCAAAAGGACACTCTAGACCACTAGTTTTCTTATACCTCTTGCTCCCGGTAGCGTCTGTGAAGGGCTGGTGGAAACTAGGTTGTGGAGGTGACTGGCCAATTTTTCCTTTTTCCTTTCTTATAATTTGACCCATAAAACAGCTGACATCAACCTTAAAACCATTACGCCACTTGCCAATGCACTAGGGTAAGTGGGAAGAGCCGAGGCTAAGCGCCAGAAATGCCTGTTGGGTAAACTATTGAACTCAATGTTTACTGAATGATTTAAAGAAGGTGTCCACTACTCAAACAACTTCTTCTCATACCCCTCACTTGGCCTCCATAAAATAATAAAGCTTATACTCACCTCCCGTGCAGGATCCATTCCCGCAGTGTCGGCGCTAGCTCTCCCCAGGGCTCCCGTGCTGTTGTTGTGACCCCGGTGCCCAATCAGCGTTGGCGTCACTGTCCCCTCCTCCTGCCTAATTGAACATGAAGAGTAAGTAAGAGAGCAGCTGCAGCCTGGACTTCCTCTTCATGTTTGATTTGTCCAAAAGCGGAGACAGTGATACCAGCGCTGATTGGGGTCACATGTAACAACAACCACACGATAGTCCCGGGACTGTTAGTGCTGACACCCCTGGAATGGCGCCAGCACTGAGATGATTATAGGTTTTTTATTTTATCAGGGCCAAACATTTAGATCAATAAGGGGTTGTCCTAGTAGTGGAAAACCCCTTTAAGGGATTTAAGTCATTTTTCTATCCACATTTTTTTGCAGGGCAATTGTCCTGCTCTTACCCCCCATTTTGTTTTCTTTTGCAGCCCCCTTAGCCCTTACTACGACCATTTTACAACACCAAAGTTCATATCCCCATTGATTTGTATTGAGTTTGGGTTCAAGTTTGGAGTCAAGTTCGGACCTGAACCAAACTTTTAACTGTATATTCATGGAAGCTGCCAAACTCAAACTTCCATGTCTCTGCTCATCACTAATTAGTAGTGTGGCTAAGGGCCTGTGCACACGTTGCGGATTCCTAGCGGTTTTGCTGCGGTTTTTCGTGGCGGAAACGCCGCGAAACCGCGGCAAAACCGCTTACACGATACAACTCATTATGGCCTATGGGATTCCGCAATGCTGTGCACATGCTGGGGGTTATTCCACGGCGGAATCGCATCGCAGGAAGAATCCCAGCATGCTCATTTCTTTTTTGCGGAACCGCGGCGATTCCGCCGCCATAGGAATGCATTGAACCGCTTACTTTCCGCATGTGGCTGTGCCCACCATGCGGAAAGTAAGCGGTTCATGTGCGGATGGTAGCCAGGGTCTGGAGGAGAGGAGACTCTCCTCCAGGCCCTGGGTACCATATCCATGTAAAAACAATAATTAAAATAAAAAATAATGATATTCTCACCTTCCGGCGTCCCCCGCAGCTTTCCCGCCTCTCAGCGACGCTCCCGGCCAATCCCGTTCCCAGTAATGCATTGCGAGATTACCCAGATAACGTAGCGATCTCGCGTGATTCTACGTCATCGGGATGATTGTCGCAAAGGACTCCTGGGAACGGGATTGGCCGGGAGCGTCGCTGAGAGGCGGGAAAGCTGCGGGGGCCGCTGGAAGGTGAGAATATCATTATTTATTATTTTTTTTATTATTTTTACATTAGATCTTTTTACTATTGATGCGACAGGCGGCATCAATAGTAAAAAGTTGGTCACACGAGTCAAACATTTGTTTGACTCGTGTGACCAACCTGTCAGATCGCTTGTAAAACGCTAGCATTCTGCAAGCTAATTACGCTTGCAAAACGCTAGTGTTTAGCGGGAATACACATACCTATAATATGCGGATTTCCCGCTGCAGGGAGGTGCGGAATTGCCGCGGAAATTTCCATGGCAATTCCGCAACGTGTGCACATAGCCTCAAAAGCATTTATTAGTGATTGGAGGAACTCTAAAAAGGGAAAATTGTGGTCTGTGATATGGCTAAAATTGAGAACCAGGGCATGTGCCTTGTGTCTTTGCCAGACACCCTGAATCTTTATGGGAAAGTAATTGCCTCATTCCACATCCAGTGCCCCATGATGGCCTAGGTCACATCAACATAGTCTAACAATGTCATATTATGATGCTTTTAATGACATTTTGCATTATACGAATCATTTATGTGCTCACATAGCATAGGATCTAACAGAAGTGGGGTAAAAGCAAAAAAAAGTTCTGGAAGGGCGAGATTATTATGAAAGCCTTGGATCTTGATTCAGAAAGGTCCACCATATGGCTACCTGGTCACTCATCTTATCCGAGCATGCTCGCTCATCACCAGTCAGGAATAATCCCCCCATAAATGAGGGTATAACAGGCACAGTGGATGGTGAGAAGCAGTTTAGACCTCAGAGTATAACACTTGGGAGTCCGGAAGCCTGACTGGCCGCCTCTTTATTCCAGAGTCTTTCGCATGTCACTCATTTGTGCGACCTCTCCTGTTTATGTACACCTGCGGGAATTGGGATGTCATTTGGGTGTTGATGGCTATTGAATAGGGTCGAGCCAGTAATTATTCTGACTGAATGAGCATTGTTGTGCGGGACTTACACTATAATTATACCTCTTTAGACGTTCACATTACATGTCTAAGGTTTTCCTTTTTTATCTAGCTGTAGTGTATTGTTTGTTGGCTGCTGAACATTGATATCAAAGGAGGTTTTCGGCCGAAGAAGAAAATTTCACAGTCGCTCTACAGCCCATATGTCAAAGTCAAGGCCCGCGGGCCACATCCGGCCCGCGAATTGATTATCTATGGCCCCCTGGCAGGCGGGGCCCTGAGCAGTCTGGCACCCCCGCGCCCGTTAGCGGAGGAGAGCGGTGTCAGCGCCGCCACTGGGCCCCCCGCCTGCTCAGGGCCCCGGCAGCAGCTGGCAACAATACTTACCTCTCCCGTGCCTCCGCTGCCGCAGCTCCGGGCTCCAGGGGGCGCCGGCGCTTCCTCTCACAGCCGGCCGCTGAATGACGTCATCATTCAGCGGCCGGCTGTGGCACTGAGCGCGGGGACGCTGAACAGGTAAGACGTCTCTGTGTGTGTATGTAGTGCGGTGCTTTGTGTGTGTATGTATGTGTGTGTGTGTATGTATGTATGTGAGAGAGTGCTTGTGTGCTGTCTGTGTGTGATGATGGCAGGCATTGCTGATAATGGGGAGGCATTGATGATGGGGAGAAGATGATGATGGGCAGGCATTGCTGATAATGGGGAGACATTGATGATGATGGGGAGAAGATGATGATAATGGGCAGGCATTGATGATGGGGAGAAGATGATGATGGGCAGACATTGATGATGATGGGGAGGAGATGATGATGGGCAGGCATTGCTGATAATGGGGAGGCATTGATGATGATGGGGAGAAGATGATGATGATGGGCAGGCATTGATGATAATGGGCAGGCATTGATGATGATGGGGAGGAGATGATGATGATGGGAAGGCATTGATGATAATGGGGAGGCCATGATGATAATGGGGAGTCTTTCCACAGCGCCCTTTCCTGAGCTGTAACAGTGCAGAACGCAGTACAGCGCAGAGGAGAGCTCCATATTTTGTATGGAGCATTATATGGGGACCAGTATCCTGTATGGAGCATTATATGGGGACCAGTATCCTGTATGGAGCATTATATTGGGTCCAGTATCCTGTATGGAGCATTATATTGGGTCCAGTATCCTGTATGGAGCATTATATTGGGTCCAGTATTCTGTATGGAGCATTATATGGGGGGTGACATCCTGCATGGGTATTATATGGGTGATGAGGGGGAGACTATGTGGTGCCCATAATATTGTATGGAGGACTGTACTGTCCAGTCTGTACTGTGCGCTGTGAGGATTTGGCGGTTTTTGAGCTATTGTACAATTTACAATAGATATCACTCATGTAATGTAAGAAGAGAAGTATTTGACATTGTACTGTACCCATATTTCTCTGCTGTATCTGTGCATCATGAATCGTGGTCTGTGTTAAAGGGGCCCACTGAGGCTCTTTCGCCCGGGCCCATAAAAACCTGGAGCCGGCCCTGGCACCAACACTACATTTCCCACAATGCACCGGTAGCAGGGCCGGCGTCAGTCCGGCCCTCGGCTTGTAGCAAATTTTTTTTTTTGGCCCTCGGTGTGTTTGACTTTGACATCCCTGCTCTACAGCATTTGACTTCAGACTGCTGAATCGTGACCGTGTGCATGCTCACACTGTCACTATTCCCAAGTATTCACACGGAGAGCAGGTAGACTCTCACATACGCATGGTCACTTACTGATAGAGTCTCAACCACTTCTATGAACATTCTATCCAGAGAAGCGTAGAAGACTGTTGTCGGCACATGACCACGAACATGGAAGTGACCAACCACAGTCATGATCTTACGGTCTGCAGCAGAGTGACTCTAGACCTTTTTATGGTTGAAAGAACCCATTTTAGGCAGTTGTATAGAAATTCTATTTGCCCGAGTCTAATTGTGTTATCTGGATAACATAGCATCTGGTGTTTGTAATTAAGCACTGGGTGAGAAGCTAACAAAAAGTGCTAAGGAAGATACTAACCATCATAAGGATATCCCCGTCCCTAGGTAATCTGTCAGCAACACAATTTGTTTAGTCAAACCTGCCAACGTTGGAAAAAAAACAAAAAGAGGGACATACATTGCAGTGCAAGCAAACATTTTCACAGCTGAGCCTTAAGTCCTATTTGTAAACCCACATGAAGTAGTGCCCCAGTGTAGCCCCTTAATGTTCCCACACAGTATGGTGCTTTTATGTTCTTCCACACAGTGTAAGGCTCCAAAGATCCCCCCTCACACAAGGATGCCCCCAGCGTGTCCCTCCAACTGAGTATTATGCCCCACAGTTTCCAAGATGATTCCCTTGTAGGAAGATGGACCGGGCCGGTGACACCTCTTTCGTGTCGGTTCCAGAACTATCGGGGCTGTCATCATTGTTGCCGGGGGGAGAGCTTTCTGACCCGGACAGACCTTTGCACTCGACTGTATAGGGGCGGGTCTGAGATAAAAAGGACGGCGCGCGAGAAAGAGGGGGACTTGGCGGGAAGACAGAGTGCGCAGCAGGAGAAGGTTGATTCACTCTCTGTGGAGCGACGCAATAGCACAGGCCCGCGCTGCAAATCCCCAGCCTATGCGCATGTTGACTGTGTGCAACGTGTATCTGTGTGCCCACTCACTCCTGTCACCGAGAATTCGTCCCACACCGTTCCGTTGACTGCTGCGAGCGTGCGGCCTTGTTCTGACCAGGTAAACCATACAGAGCCGTGCAGTTACACCCCCGCCTCCATTGAGCTGAGTTACACTCCGGCGGGACCACAGACTACTCCACGTCATGCACACCACTCTGGGAACGCCTGACCTCGTCTAGGAGAGCCAGGATACGCCACTTCCGTCAGGAGACAGCTCCTCAACTTTCTTCAGGATCAGGCCAGAGTCTTTTACGCGACGCTTGCGGCGCCACTGTGCGATTTCAAGCTACCACAGCCTGAAAACCATCAGACTGATAAGTTTACCTGTTTCATAAACATTTATTGTTACCCAGTTTCAATACTCAGTTTTACTCCCCTCCTTACTCATTCTCTCCCTGCGTGGAGTATCAGCTGTAATAAACCCTTTAACTTTTGCCTGCCTCCTGCTCGTCACTGCATCCCTCGTTCCTGTTATCTAACACCCTCACAGAACGATGCCCCACACACACATTATAATGCCCCTATAGTGACCAGCTTATATATTAGCATGCCTCCACAGTGCCCTCACACAATGATGCCCCCACACTACCCCCACACACAGTATGATGCCCACAGTGCTTCCCCCATAGAATGCTGCCAAATACATGCTCATTATGCCATCTCAGTGTCCTCCCTCACAGTATGATGACCCTTCAACACTCCATACCGTATAATGTCCCCAACAGTACCCCTCACACAGTATGATGACCCCACAATGTCCTCCCACATTGTGTGATGCCCTGGACAATGATCCTCACACAGTATGATGTCCCCACTGTATCCTCTCACACAGTATGATGCCCCACACAGTGTCTTCTCACATAGTATGATGTCCCCACAGTGCCCCTCACACAGTATGATGCCCCCACAGTGCACCCTCACACAGTATGATGCCCCCACAGTGCCCCTCACACAGTATGATGCCCCCACAGTGCACCCTCACACAGTATGATGCCCCCACAGTGCACTCTCACAGTAATATGCCCCACACAGTTCCCCTCACACAGTATGATGCCCCACACAGTGTCCTCTCACATAGTATGATGTCCCCACAGTGCCCCTCACACAGTATGATGCCCCCACAGTGCACCCTCACACAGTATGATGCCCCCACAGTGCACCCTCACAGTAATATGCCCCACACAGTTCCCCTCACACAGTATGATGCCCCACACAGTGTCCTCTCACATAGTATGATGTACCTACAGTGCCCCTCACACAGTATGATGACAAACTATGAGTGGTATATTTCCCCTACAGTTCCCAGGTGACCACTAAAGTCATAGCAGCTCATCTTACTATAGGGAAACCCTTTTAGCAAGAAAAGTGGAACATCCCACTAAGAAAAAAAAATATATATCTATAATATAACGTTGGGAGCGTCACTCTGTCCAAAGCCTTTATAGACTATGCAAGCGCGACACGCCTGCGCAGTCTCGCTCCTGACAGAAGACGGCATCCTGCAGTGAGGATTGTGTATGGCGCCGGAGATCGCGGTACACGTAGACACTGAATGCATACCGCGATACTTACATACTTACCTGACCAGGAGGAGCGTTGCCATGACGCTTCTCGCCGCAGACCGGGGCAGGAGGGCACGTCGGAATTGCGCATGCACATAGCGCTATCCGGCGCCATTTTACTGAAGACACATTTGCAGTGTGTCTTCAGCAATATGGCGCCGGACAGCGCGGTATGGGCATGCGCGTACTCTGGCACCACACACCTCCCCCAGCCTCTGGCAGAACGGGACAGCGCTGGAGCACAGGGAAGAAAGGAGAGTATAAATGTTTTTTTTGTATGTATGCAGTTTAATAGGGGTGAGGGGGACCATACATATCAGGATAGAGGAGGGTGAGAGGTAGCATGCATACCAGGATAGGGGGTAAGGGGATCATGCATACCAGGATTTGGGGGTGAGGAGACAATGCATTCCAGGATTGGGGAGTGAGGGGACCATGCATACCAGAATTAGGGGGTGAGGGGACCATGCATTCCAGGATGGGGGGTGAGGGGACCATGCACACCAGGATTGGGGGGTGAGGGGACCATGCACACCAGGATTGGGGGGTGAGGGGACCATGCATTCCAGGTTTGGAGGGTGAGAGGACCATGCATTCCTGGATAGGGGGTGAGGGAACCATGCATATCAGGATTGGGGTGAGGGGACCATGCATACCAGGGAAGGGGGGTGAGAGGATCATGCATACCAGAATTGGGGGATGAGGGGTACCATGCATACCAGGATTGGGTGGGGATGAGGGGACCATGCATACCAGGATTGGGGGGTGAAGGGGTACCATATATCCTATGATGGGGATGAGGGGGACCATGCATACCGGGATTGGGGGGTGAGGGGACCATGCATACAAGGATAGGGGGGTGAGGGGGTACATACATCCTACTATAGGGATGAGGGGGGACCATGCATACCAGGATTAAGGGGTGAGGAGATCATGCATACCAGGATTGGGGGGTGAGGTGACCATGCATTCCAGGATTGGGGGGTGAGGGGACCATGCATACCAGGATTGGGGGTGAGGGGTTACCATACATCCTATGATGGGGATGAGGGGACCATGCATACCATAATAGGGGAGTGAGAGAACCATGCATACCAGGATTGGAGGTGAGAGGACCATGCATATTAGGATTGGGGGTGAGGGGACCATGCATACCAGGATTGGGGGGTGAGGGGACCATGCATTCCAAGATTGGGGAGTGAGGAGACTATGCATACCATAATAGGGGAGTGAGAGAACCATGCATACCAGGATTGGAGGTGAGAGGACAATGCATATTGGGATTGGGGTGAGGGGACCATGCATATCAGGATTGGGGGTGAGGGGATCATGCATATCAGGATTGAGGGTGAGGGGACCATTCATACCAGGATAGGGGGTTGAGGGGACCATGCACACCAGGATGCGGAGTGAGAGGACCATGCATACCAGAATTGGGGGGTGAGGGGACCATGTATACCGGGATTGGGGAATGAGGGGTACCATGTATACCAGGATTGGGGATGAGGGGACCTTGCATACTAGAATTGGGAGCTAAGGGGTGCCATGTATACCAGGACTGGGGATGAGGGGACCATGCATTCCAGGATTGGGAGGTGAGGGGGTACCATACATCCTATGATAGGGATGAGGGGGACCATGCATACCAGGATTGGGGGTTGAGGGGACCATGCATACCAGGATTGCGAGGTGAGGGCACCATGCATACCGGGATTGGGAGGCAGGGGACCATGCATACCAGGATTGGGAGGTGAGGGGACCATGCATACAAGGATTGGGGGGTGAGGGCACCATGCATACCGGGATTGGGGGGTGAGGGGACCATGCATTCCAGGATTAGGGGGAGGGGACCATGCATACCAGGATTGGGGGGTGAGGGGACCATGCATTCCAGGATTGGGGGAGGTAACCATGCATACCAGGATTGGGGGGTGAGGGGACCATGCATACCAGGATGAGGAATGGGGTGCCATGCATACCAGGATTGAGTGGGGGTGAGGGGACCATGCATACCAGGATAGGGATGAGGGGTGACATGCATACCAGTATAGGAGGGGAACCATGCATACCAGGATAGGGATGAGGGGCACCATGTATACCAGGATAGGGATGAGGGGTGCCATGCATACCAGGATAGGAGGGGGGCAGCACATACCAGGAAGTGAGACCATATACCAATAAAAATGTTTGCCACCTGGGCGTAGAAATGGTTCATAGCTAGTATATATATATATATATATATATATATATATATATATATACGTATATATACAGCTCTGGCAAAAATTAAGAGACCACTTTCAAATGTTCAGTTTGTCTGATTTTTCTCTTTATAGGTATATTTTTGAGTAAAATGTAAATTGTTCTTTATTCTATAAACTTCTGACAACATGTCTCCGAATTTCCAAGCAAAAAAAATTGCCTTTTTTTTTCTGACAAGGATAAATTGTCAAAATTAACAAAAAAACAGTGCTTTCAGACCTCAAATAATGCAAAGAAAAAAGTTCATAATCATTTAAAACAACAATACTAATGTTTTAATTCAGAAAGAGTTCTGAAATCAATATTTTGTGGAATAACCATGATTTTTAACAACAGCTTTCATGCGTCTTGGCATGCTTTCTACCAGTCTTACATACTGCTTCTGGGGCAAAAATTTAAGCAGTTCTTTGTTTGATGGCTTGTGACTATCCATCTTCCTCTTGATCACACTCCAGAGGTTTTCATTAGGGTCCAGATCTGGAGAAGGGGCTGCCCATGACAGTGTTTTGATTTGGTGGTCTCTTAATTTTTGCCAGTGCTGTATATATATACTGGAGTTGAAATAAGTATTGAACACGTCACCAATTGTCTAAGTAAATATATTACTAAAGAAGGTGTTATTGTCATTAAATTCTCACCAGATGTTGGTAACAACCCATCCAATCCACGCAGCTAAATAAATCACACCATAGATGTCCATAAATTAAGTTATGTGTAATGAGAGAAATGAGAAATGACACAGAGAAAAAGTATTGGACACTGGAAGAAAGAAAGGTGTAAAAGCCATGGAAAGTCATGACCCCAGCTGAAATCTATCAGTAATTAGAAAGCAATCCTGCCACATAGTGAAAAATAATATTAGTTGGTTCAACTGATGGCCTACTGTATAAAAAAAGGTATCTCATTACCAAGGTGCCACAAAAGAAACATCTCATGATGGGTAAAACCAGTGAGCTGTCTTAAGACCTTTACAACCTTATTGTTTCAAAATATACTGATGGTATTGGTTACAGAAAAATTTCTAAACTACTGAAGGTTCCAGTGAACACTTTTGTGTCATAATCCGGAAGTGCAAAGAACATAATTTCACCATAAACCATAAAGAGTTATCCAAGAGCCAAGGACCTTCTGCGGAGGGCTACAGAAAGATGTGGAATCAGCAGGTACAATTGTTGCAAAGAAAACAATAAGTAATGTATTCAACTTCCATGTCCTGCATGCATGCTTACCACACAACCTCCATGGCCTGTATGCACGCTCACCACACAAGATTCCATTGCTGAATAAAAAGCATGTTCAAGTGCGTTTACAGTTTGCTCAACAACATTTAGGTAAGCCCGTGAAATACTGGGAGCATTATATTCTGGTCAGATGAGGTCAAAATTGAACTCTCTGGATGCCATAATACACACCATGTTTGGAGGCCAAAAGGCACTGCATATCACCCCAAAAACACCACATCAAGAGAGATTCTTGAAAAAAATCTACTGCCATCTACCAGGATGATGAAGATGAAACAAGGATGGACATTTCTGCAAGACAATTATCCCAAACACAAAGCCAAGGAAACTCAATTGGTTTCAGAGAAAGAAAACAGAGCTGCTAGAATGGCCGAGCCAATCACCGGAAAATGTATGGAAGGGACTAAAGCTCAGAGTTTATATAAGGAGCCCACGGGACTTTCAGGATGTGAAGTGTGTTTGTGTGGAAGAAACGTCCAAAATCACACCTGAGCAATGCCTGCGACTAGTTTCTCCATACAGGAGGTGCCTTGAAGCTGTCAGCACCAAAGGCTTTTGTATGAAGTATTAAATAAATTTCAGTAAGCATGTTCAATACTTTATCCTGCGTTATTTCTCATTATTACACATAATTTATGGACATCTATGGTTTGATTTTTTTTCTTTGTGGATTGGATGGGTTGTCACCGACATCTGGTGAGAATTTCATGTCAATAGCACCTTTAGAAATAGATTTACTTACAAAATTGGTGACATGTTCAATACTTATTTCACCCGCTGTGTGTCAAACTGTGACTAACTTGTAATGTATTGGTTTATATTTTTGGTCCTTTTGTTTTCTGTTCTGAGATGAGAACATTTCTTTTTCACAATACTTAAGAAGCTTTCTTTAATATCAAGATCGGACAAGACATTGCTGATAACACAGGAGCCAAGATTTCTGAGCAGGAACCAGAATGTGTTCTATCCAGAGATAAAAATCATCTCGTAAAAATTGTTCCCTGATAAAGAAGATCAAGAAAGGACGCTAAAGGGTATGCCACACTAAACAACATCGCTAACGGGATCGCTAAAAAACGTCACTATTTAGCGATCCCGTTAGCGATGTTGTTCAGTGCGGCAGCTGCCAGCGACGAGCTTCCTGCTGTGATCTCGCTCGTCGCTGGAATCGCTCCGGACCCTATTTTCTCGTCGGCGCTCCCGCTGGGTAAGTATAATCGCTAAGTGTGGCACCTTTTCTTAGCGATTTAGCGGTACTTTTGTACCGCTAAAGTCGTTAAGGAGATCGCTAACCGCGATAGCGTCCTTAACGACATCGCTAAGTTAGGTAGCTACTAGCGATATAGAAACAATCCCGCTAGCGATCTCATTAGTATGCGACGCTAACGAGATCGCTAGCGGGATTGTGTAGTGTGGCAGTACCTTAAGAAGAGGCTGGTCTGATGTAACTAAAGCCGAGGGGACTTTAAACAAAAACTAGACTGTGATTTGTATCATATCTAGTAAATCAAGGAACCCAAATCCAGACAGAGCATTTAGGTTACCAAGCACAAGACCCATTATGGTCTAACACAACCCATCCAGTCCGTGTACTCCTATTCAAAATTCCTATGAATTATTTTTGACTATACAATATATTAACATAAACATAAATGCATCCACTGTACAGCTCTGCATCTGCAGAAGATGTTACTGTATACGAGGTACTTTCTGGCTAGCACTTTATAATGGAGTAATCTCTGTCTGGCACTTTACATGGGGAAACTGGAGGACACTGTGTGCATATAGGGAACTCTGGCACACATTTTGGACACATTATCTGACACTGTATATGGGGACATTTCTGGCAGTTACTGTTTATTGGGTCATAGCTGGGCTGGCATTACCCAAATCTGACAGGTGCTATCAGGGCCAGCACCTAACGGACCAAGGCAAATTCTTTGACCAACGACAAATGGTGGACCCACTCTGACAACAATGTGAAAAGTGTTAGAATCTATTTAGTTTGACCATCTTGTTGTGGTTTTCTGACTGCTGGTCTTTTTCCCCTGGTGCTGGGCTTGTCATTGGTCAGGTGATTGTATCACCCTTTATTACCCTGCAACTGCCTCCCAGTCCTTGCTGGACATCAGTGTTAATCCTCTAGAGTTCTGGCTAGGAGCTTTGATAGCCTTGTGTTATACTTTGTTCAGTTCTGGGAACTCTAGTTCAGCTTGCTTAGTCTTTTGTTTTTCCTTTTGTTTCTGCAGCTTCCTCTATTTCCCTGCTAGGAGGTTACCTGTGTTTTGTTCCCAGTCCCTAAATCTTTCAGCTATACACTTCCCCCCACCTTTAGGTCTTCGCTCGAGTCTAGACTAGGAAATGTCGGTGGGTCTATTCACAAGGAATAGGTCGCCTGCCCCATCGTAGGGATTGAGTCTAGTCCTAATGCAGGGTCAGCTTCTTCCCTCCTGTCCTATTCCTGAGTTGCAGATCTGTAATAAAGAGCCAGCTTCGTACAGTGCGGTTTATCCATTTTGTGCATTACCCTGACTCTTGTATGACTTACTTAGAGACATTGGGAACGATTCATTAAGACAGGCATTGCACACACCAGTTTTTCTTAAGGGCTCGCTGGAGTGGTATGGACCAAATTCATTAAGAAGCACATGCCATTTAATGAATTCGGTGCATCTTCTCTGTGGCATGTGCCTCTATCCGCCTCTCCAGAAATGCTACTCTAGTCAGGAACCGGAGTAGCATTTCTGGAGCAAAAAAAAATGTTAATTTGCAGAATTTGTTGTCCCAACCTGGCCCCTCCCCAGCTTCAAAATGCCAAAAGTAGCACAATTTATACACAATGTGGCATTGTACATGTTGAAGATTTCAGCTTTCAGCAGAATCATTCAGCACTCAAGACATTGTAGGAAAATCAGCTTTTTTTAACTTGGAACATTCAGGAACTGTTATCTGCATCATCACAACATAGATTACAAACTGATACAAAGAGGACTTATAGGTCACACAGTACAGTCCAGAGAAACAACACAACACCACCTGTTGTCCCTCCAGCTGCATCTGTTGCTCTAACTCCAGTACCCTTTCTTAACATCTAAGGCTTCATCCGTTCGGCACTGTTTTCCTTATTTTTCTGAAACGTCTTTCTGCAAATAAGGGCTTTGTAAAAATATCCACATTCATGTTCTCATTTGGGCAATACTGCATGTCCAGAAGTCTTTGTTCTTGAAGATCCCACAAATGGAGCTTCACACCAATATGCTTGCTTCTTGGGATAACTATTTCCATCTGTATGGGTGCTAGATGTCCTTGTCTTCAAAGATCTTTCTAAGTCTAAACTGTCTTAGCCAAATAATTTTTGGACTTCTGCTTCTGCTGAAGAAAGTTGTTTTTTGCTGGTCCTACTGACAGCTCCACCTGAGAACAGAAGCCGATAGCCACTAGTGGATTTTCCGTCAAAGGGGTCTCCAGCCTGGTCAGCATCCACACTCGCGGTCAGGTTACCGTCATCACTTGCTGGTAACGTTAGTTTAAAATAAATGGTTCTCATCAGACAACGCATGATTCCTTTAGGCATTCCAGGCCATCTGACTTGGCATTGACACCTTTTTGCATACGATTCTGCAATGTCGGATCTGGTTGCAACGTTAATGTTGAGCAATTTTCCTGTTGCCTTCCTACCCTGATTTTGTTGCAAACTACCTTGTGTCTTCATCTCCTTCAAGTAGTAGTTCTCCGTAGAAGACATCACTGGTTTTTCACCTTTCAATCCAAAGATTTTTTCATTTTTTTTTGTATCTTGTGCTTTTATTTCAGAAGAAAACTTCCACCTTCCTCCTCTCAATCAGAATTCCCAGGTAACGTTTTATGTTTCCAAGATCTTTGGTGTCAAAATATTGATTTAGGATTGATAGTGTTCCAGTTTCATCTTTATCCTTTTCTTGTACAAAAAAAAAGACTAAAAGCTCATCCCCATAAATGAGCACCAAGCTCCATCTGCCAGTCTCATCACCACAGTCCTGTCCATATTTTTGTGAGCATCTCTTGGCAACCAGTCTCGCTTTGCATCGTTCAACTGTGCATCGCACTTGACTTTAAAAGTCCATTTTCAGCTTTTATGGAGCAGTTATGGACTAAATAAATAAAAATCTGATCATTGGACACCTGGCAGCATCTCCTCCGTCGGTCATATTAATCAAGCACGGAAACGGCAAATCTACACTGAGAGCAAAGGTACCACAGAGGGGCTAACGTATGCCGGGGAGATACTCGCACCTGAGACGGACGGCTCGTCTCCAGTCTCTACCAGGGACAATATTGTACAGTCTTTCTGTAAATCTCCCTGGTTTTAGCATATAACACATTCTTCTCTATTTCTTATGTGAACTTGCATGTGTCACTGTCACATTCTGTTGCGTACTGCACAAATTTCTTTCTTGATATTCCAATACTAACCTTCTCTTTTTTCAATTTCTAGTGTCCCGTCTGTCACGGGCTTTGAGTCTAGTGCCCTAATTGGTTTACTGTATGTGTCACTTAAAGGGGCATTCCATCTCCAAGATCCTATCCCTATATGTAACAGGTGTAGTAATAATAATACTAGCAAATACGTCCAATTAGAAAAGTAGTATAGTTTTTCTGATTAGCTATGTCTTTCCTCATGTACAGGCATTCCAGGACCTTAGGTATCCATGGTTACGCCCACTGATGATGTGACAGGTAGTTAGCTAGTTGCTAGTGGTCGTAACCATGGATATCTAAGGTCCTGCAATGCCTGCACATGAGGAAAGTGGCATAGAGTATCAGAAGAACTATACTACATTTCTAATTGGAGGTATTTGCTAGTAATATTATTACACCTACTACATATTGGGATAGGATCTTGGAGATGGGAATACCTTTTTAAGTTTCATAGACTGTGGGTACAATGTGGCTCTTTCACATCTATAGCCACTGATCTCAGTAGTGTGGTCCTGTCTTGTGCTCCCATATATCCTTTTCTATGTTGAGCCTCATTTTGTACTGTTTCTTTAGCAGAAATAACTTGCTTTTTTTAGACAGGATCTCCCATGCAGCGTTTTCAGTGCATTCCACGTCTCCAGCCCTGATTTCACGTCTCGTGGGCATCATTTGGTCATGCTCCAGTAATATGCTTAGAAGGACTCTCCCTTGTCTGTTTTTCTTGTCTCATCCCTTCTTCATCTGTAGTAATACCCTCCCGCAGGTCACCTCATTATACTATCATTTTCACTTTAACTCCATAACTAATAATTGCCATTATTCAGTGTCGATAACTATTAATAATAAGCTGTCCTGTATCTCTACATGATGAATAACACTTTTTGGGCCATTTTCATTTTTCACCAGTTTTCCTGTTATGTTTCGGTAGCTGAGGAGTGCAGGTAAAAAAGGTAATACACCAGAGAAGTTGGAATCTATGAGATTGCAGTACCCTGACTAACCACCACAACTAGAGGCAGCCGTGGAGCGTTCCTACGTTGGTCCTAGACGCCTCGTCACAGCCTGAGAAACTAACTACACCTAAAGATAGAAAGAGGAAAGCTATCTGCCCCGGAGCAGAACCCCAAGATAATAGAAAGCCCCCAAACATGTAATGGCGGTTAGACAAGATGAAATACTGACACAGACAGAAAATAGTATGAGCAAACGTTGGGGCCCAAACTACCTAAATAGAAAAGGATAGGAAGGGCACTTACTGCAATCCCAAAAAACCCTGAAAAGCACCAACTCTACTAATTTCAAAATCACCTGAGATCACACGACCTCTACCACCTAAATTAGTTCTCTGGTGTAACAAAATCAAAACAGCAGCCACTGAAAAAACTGGAAAAAGCAAAAGTACAAACATCAGTGGCTGAACTAAACTGAGAGGGCAAAAGCCCCCGGAGGGGACCCTGAAGGCCCCCACAGAAGTGCAGGACAAAATGCAAAAATCAAGCACAAAAACAAAAAGAAGAAAATGTCTTATCTGTTAGCAGGAATGCAGACACGACACAGCAGGCTACAAAGGAAACAGGACTCAAGGATTGAGACCAGAGCAATTGATCACCGGCAACCCTGATGGGAAGGCGACTCCCTTATATAAGACCAGTCAGTAACACCTGATTCCCACTCCTCACAATCTTCACTGGACAGTCCAGTACCGCTTGTAACCACCAGAGGGAGCCTCTGCTCAGAACTTATTTCAAGTCCATTCACAACATTTTCCCCTCTATGGACTTTAACTTCCAGTTCTCTCTAAACTTTTAGGAGGAGACTAACTTCTATGTCTCCTATACACAGCACACACAGAAACAGAGGGATTCCTGCTTTGCTTCTCTATTATAGTACATAATCTGAAGAAGCATTAACATTAATGACAACATACACAAGTACTGAGCTGTAGGGCTGTGAATCCAACTCTGGGAAAAATCTAAGATCGTCACTAAGTGCAGCACGATCTGCCAATCTTGCCTGCCCGTGCTTGTTCTTTCCTGTGCTCCTCACTAGTCCGTCTTGCCTTAACCAGATGGATTGAGCTGCTTTTCAGAGTAACAAACAACAGTGTGCTACCTTTTTTTCTTGTATGTGATGAGTTGGTGACTCTAGGTTTAGCACCTGTTCACATTGGGTCTATTTTTGGATGTGCCGGTCAGTTTTTTGATGTGTGTTCATTTACCTTCTGCCTGAGCACTCACTGTTGGTCACAGGCAGTTTAATTATACCAGGGCTATTACCCCTCCCCAGAGATGTAGATTTTAGTCTGAAGAGAGGATTCATATGTTCCCATGCAGACAGACTTTTCTAAGCGAGGATTGGCATTAGTTAGGACCTGATATACGAAAGAGCCTTAACGTGGCTATCAGGTACAACATAATTTGTCCATTTTATGCGCTAAGACTTCTCAATTTTTCATATTTCTAAGGCAGTGATGCAATTCATTTTTCATATTGTGTTTGCAAGCTATAGCGCTACAGTGTGCTACCTTTTTTTCTTGTATGTGCATGAGTTGGTGACTCTAGGTTTAGCACCTGTTCACATCGGGTCTATTTTTGGATGTGCCGGTCAGTTTTGATGTGTGCTTTTCAGAGTAAGTGATCAGTTCAGGAGGTATGGAGGGGCAGGGGGAAGGCGGAGATTTGCTCAGTGACATTTTGTTGGTATCATATAAATAAAGGGCAAAGGTTTCTACCAGGAGGATATACAAGGATTGGCTAATCCATCAGAGTTGTGCCATTCTTATCTTCTGCTTTTGTTGATGCTATCCGAGCCACAGAAACCCAATAAATTACCACCCCAAAATATAAATACAGCCTGTGAGGTCAGTCCCCGCAGGGCTGGGTATTATTAACCTATTACTGTCCACTATCCTCTATAAACACCGCTACCTCTAGGTGACAAATGCCTCTTAATTTATTGACTGTAGTCTTGACAGGTCACTTAAGTCCCATCTTGAGATTAATTTACACCTACAGAAGATATCCACTCTCCAAGAAAGGCCCCAGACCAAACGCTACCCAGGGTAATGTGAGAGCCAGATTCCTCACCTCTAAAGTGAAAGGAGGACTTGGCAAACAGTTTTGGATTCTTCTCAGGCTGATGTGTGACCTGTATGTAAGATCTGGTAACAGGACAGAATAGTGTTATCTGACTGAACATTGAAAGATATTTGGGGGGAAATACTATAACTGGAATCTGATGCATAGTCATATTTGCCAAATTTCTCTGATGCTCCCCCAGAGAATAGCCAAAAGAAGAAAATACGGTCAAAAGTCAAATGCCCTTCCTATAATATCAATAAACCAAAAAGAAAACAGAAGCCAAAGGCGAACAATTCTATGTAGTAAAACATCATAACAAATGTTATTACAGCAAAAAATAGAATGATAAAATAGTAGAGGAAATAAAATAAGGAGAAGAATCATAGGGTGTCACATGGCCAAGAATAACAGCGTCTATAGGGTACATAATATATGGATAACAACATACAGCATGAGCATAGGGGATACCAGGTAGATCATGGAGTATAAAATAAACCGTGGAGCACAGAACTGATATAGCAAAAATAAAAAAAAAATGTGCAGAAAATAATAATGAAGACAAGGTGCTACAATCAGATGAATGTAAGTAGAATGTAAGTCGGCAAGGACAGGGTCCTCTCCCCTCTGTAAACTTCTTTACTGTAAACGATATCTATAACTTTGTATGTAACCCCTTCTCATGTACAGCACCATGGAATTAATGGCGCTATATAAATAAATAATAATAATAATAATCAGATGCTCAAAATAACATGGAAAAATCCTAATTAAAGTGACAACATTGTAGCCCATAAGCCAAACAGTTCATACAACATAGTTAGTAAACCCCTAAGTCAAAGGAAATAGGAACCATTCCATATTCCCTCAGTAGTTACCTATGCTGCAGAGAGTCCTATATGAGTAAACCCATAGATACAGAAACCCAACGCACGTTTCACGTCAGCTTCTTCGTGGGGTTATCAGAGAAGAAGGCTCAACTCACGAAAAGACCATATTTTTAATTGTATCCAAGTCCTTAGGGAACAGATACATTTGAAAACTATGATGGAGCAGAGTTATTGGCTACGTGTGCTGCCCTTACTCTGGGAAGCAGCTGGCAGCATTAGCCCTCCATTTTATGGCAGGTTGAGAGGAACGGAGGACATCAGACAGAGAAAACATCTATTCACTGGGGGTAGAAGAGGCATTAATACTGTGTGATGGAACAGAGGAGACATTGCTTCTCTGCGGTGGTACAGAAGAGACATTGTTACTGTGTGGGGTCTTAGAAGGGATAATATTACTGTTTGGGGTCATAGAAGGGACAAAATTACTGTGTGGGGTCAACGAGGGGACATTATTACTGTTTGCGGTCAGGAAGGGGAAATTATTACTGTGTGGGGTCATGGAGGGGACATTATTACTGTGTGGGGTCAGTGAGGGGACATTATTACTGTATGAGGTCAGCGAGGGGACATTATTACTGTTTGGGGTCATGAAGGGGACATTATTACTGTGTGGAGTTAGGGAGGGGACATATTGCTGTGTGAGATCAGGGAGGGGACATTATTACTTTATGAAGTCAGGAAGGGGACATTATTACTACATGAGGTCAGGGAGGGGACATTACTACTGTATGAGGTCAGGGAGGGGACATTATTACTGTATGAAGTCAGGGAGGGGACATTATTACTGTATGAAGTCAGGGAGGGGACATTATTACTGTATGAAGTCAGGGAGGGGACATTATTACTGTATGAAGTCAGAGAGGGGACATTTTTACTGTATGAAGTCAGGGAGGGGACATTATTACTGTATGAAGTCAGGGAGGGGACATTATTACTGTATGAGGTCATGGAAGGGACATTATTACTGTATGAGGTCAGGGAGGGGACATTATTACTGTATGAAGTCAGGGAGGGGACATTATTACTGTATGAAGTCAGGGAGGGGACATTATTACTGTATGAGGTCAGGGAGGGGACATTATTACTGTATGAGGTCAGGGAGGGGACATTATTACTGTGTGGGGTCATGGAAGGGACATTATTACTGTATGAGGTCAGGGAGGGGACATTATTACTGTATGAAGTCAGGGAGGGGACATTATTACTGTATGAAGTCAGGGAGGGGACATTATTACTGTATGAGGTCAGGGAGGGGACATTATTACAGTATGAAGTCAGGGAGGGGACATTATTACTGTGTGGGGTCATGGAAGGGACATTATTACTGTGTGAAGTCAGGGAGGGGACATTATTACTGTATGAGGTCAGGGAGGGGACATTACTACTGTGTGGGGTCATGGAGGGGACATTATTACTGTATGAAGTCAGGGAGGGGACATTATTACTGTATGAAGTCAGGGAGGGGACATTATTACTGTATGAAGTCAGGGAGGGGACATTATTACTATATGAGGTCAGGGAGGGGACATTAATACTGTATGAAGTCAGGGAGGGGACATTCTTACTGTGTGGGGTCAGCGAGGGGACATTATTATTGTATGGAGTCAGGGAGGGGACATCATTTCAGTTTTGAACCCCAGAGGGGACACCATTACTTGGTGGAGGCACAGAGGAGACATTATTACCACACGGGGCATAGAAGGAGCACTATTATTTTGTGGGGGCACAGGAGGAGCACTGTTATTATCATATGGTGTCAAAGAGAGGTCACTATTATCAGTCGGATGCACAGAATGGGCATTATAATTGTGTGGAGGTACAGAGGGGAGCCTATTACTGTGTAGAGGCGCTATTATTATAAGGGGTACAGAGGGGGCACTATTATCTATGATGATACAGAGGGGCACTATTATTGTGTGGAGACACAGGGGGCATACGTGGAATATATCCATGTAATATAAGGACTCCAACTTCTCTAGAGCCAAATTGAATACATTATTGAAACATAGTAGCAAACCCTTTGTATCCCCATCACAACCACCGCCCGGTCCCATATAGACACATATACAACAAACACATCTACACTGAGTATCATAAATTCATATGTTTTTTCAAAACTGGTAATATTGATCCATTCCTTTCATGATATATCGCGCCAATACAAACAGGTACATACCAAGTCTCATGACTGATAATTATAATTGCTTTACTCCGGTCATTTATGAGACAAAGCATTCGTACTGATACAAATTATGCAGGGAGAACTACAAGTTCCACAAAGTAATGCAGACAGTAGTATAATAATTAAGCAGCTGGGATTGCCATCAGATTAATGTATTAGCCCCCTGACCTCCATTTTCTTGATAATTGATTGTAAACCTCACAATCAGAGACGCCATAAGTGGCCGATGCTGTGAGCAAAAGGAAGACAAGGGTTACACGGTCACTCATTGTGTCCCCAGGGAGTACTTGGCCATTGAGACGCTATTTCGAGTATGCCAGGGGCCACGATAACATGATGCTATTTGGCTGAGGTTTCGCTCCAAGACATTAGATACTGTTCTCTGCACGGGTTTATTTTTCTGCCGGGAAGGGTTTATTTTTTATATGTATATATTTTTTTATTTTGTATTATTTACATAGAATTTCTTGGAAGGATTAAAGAGGCTGATGGTTGGGAACGGGCAATGATACGAGTGCAGAGTGCAATGAAATGAGAAACGTTTCTATAGAAAATCCTAATCAGTATCATCAGCTTGAATGGAGGCCATTCAGGGACTTTTCTTTCCATATTTCTCCAAATGCTCATTAGTCTCCGTAGCAAGATATAAATATGTATATAGTTAGAAAGTTTTACAAAGTTCTTAAAATAGGCCATCAATATTTGTATGATTGGGGTCTGACTGACGATTCCCCAGCCCACCAGGAATCATTGAGTCCTCTGTTTTTACCCAGGTGCAGCATTATCTATACGGTTGTGGTCGCCTCTGAGATGTAGGACAATACAACAGCAGACTTTTGCATGGGGGGTTTATCTGCAGTATCCGGCTGTGGCCACTATAGAAATGATGCAGCTGCCATGTTCTGGTGGCATCTGAGAACTTCCAGCTGATCAGTGGAGGTGCCAGATGTTCAGATATTGATGACCTAATGGAAGAGTCAGATGGTGAAGGATTACCACGGACTGGCTGGCAACTCTCCCAACCCCAGCGTGTTGGCATGTACTTCTATGCAGCTGTCATGCTTGGGTCAGGAAAGACGCCGGCCAGTCCAAACATTGCGTTGTCATCCTCCTCCAAGTTATATGGCCATCTGACTTTTCCCGTAGGATAGGTCTTCAATAAAAAAAAGTGGCCGATCCGTTTAAGTTTACATTGTATGTGTCACTTTTTTCCATGCAGATAATGGTTACAAGCAAAACAGTTCATTCTCCCACAATGTGATGAATAATTCTGCTGAAAGCTGAAATCCGCATCATGATACAGCCACAACATTATTTACTCACCCCGGCAAGTGTCTGTGTCTCCTTGATCTATCTGATTGGTGGAGGCAGGGCCATCATCAGGGCATTACTGCCCTGACTGAGGTATGGGGACCGACGAGCAGAGGGGGCCCGTATCGTATCACAAACTGAACTTGCGTCCGAGACACAGGTTCAATTAAACTCTATTGCCATGTGGGCCCGCATGGCAATAGTTAAAAGCCACCAGCCAATCGGAGGCTATGTTTCGACGGCAGGATGGAGACACCTGGACCATGTGTCTCTATCCTGCCCGGGGCAGAATGGAGACATGGGGCAGAATGGAGACACGGTGCAGGATGGAGACATTGGACAGAATGGAGACGGGGGCTGGATGAAGACAAGGGGCAGAATGGAGACACAGTGCAGAATAGAGACATGAGGCAGGATGGAGACACAGGAGGCAAGATGGAAACATAGGGGGCAGGGTGGAGATATATTGCAGGATGGAGACATGGTGAAGGATGGAGACATGTGCAGGATGAAGACAGATGGTGCAGGATCATGGTGCAGGATGGAGACATGGTGCAGGATGGAGACATGGTGCAGGATGGAGACAGATGGGCAGGATGGAGACACATGGTGCAGGTTCATGGGCAGGATGGTGACAGATGGGGCAGGATGGAGACACATGGTGCAGGATTGTGGGGCAGGATGGAGACATATGGTGCAGGATTGTGGGATTGCAGGTTGCGGGATGCAGGGCCGCCATCAGGGCATTACTTCCCTGACTGACGTATGGGGCCCGGTCAGAAAGGGGGCCCGCATCAGGCCCCGTCACTTCTGCTAATCGGGCCCCAGCGGCAGGAATCTGCCTGTGCAGTAACTGAACCTGCGTCTTGGAAGCAGGTTCAGTTACTCTATTGCCTTTCGGGCCCGTGTGGGCCCGCAAGGAAATAGCTAAAGCCGCCAGCCAATCGGAGCTTGGCAGCTGACGTCAGCGCTCACGTCACCGGCGTATGACGTCACTGTCATTCACCGGCAAGTGCGCGCTTGAAACGCAGGGAGAGATCAATGCCGCGGGAGCACGGCCAGGTAAGAAAAAAGTTTTTTTTTTTTATTGAAAGCGGGCGGCAATATGTTCCACAGAATGGAGAATTGAACGGGGCAGAATGGAGGCACGGGGCATGATGAAGACACTGGGGCAGGATGGAGGCACAGGGGCATGATGAAGACACAGGTGCAGGATGGAGGCACAGGGGCAGGAAGAAGACACGGTGGCAGGATGGAGCCACGGGGTAGGATGAAGACACAGGGGGAAGGATGGAGGCATGGGGGCATGATGGAGGCACGGGCAGGATGAAGACATGGGGCAGAATGAAGACACGGGGCAGGATGAAGACACGGGGGCAGGATGGAGGCATGGGGCATGATGAAGATACGTGGCAGGATGGAGGCACAGGGGCAGGATGGAGGCACGGGGGCAGATGGAGGCACGGGGCAGGATGAAGGAACAGGGGCAGGATGAAGACATGGGGCAGGATGGAGGCACGGGGCAGGATGAAGACACGGGGCAGGATGGAGGCACAGGGGCAGGATGAATACACGGTGGCAGGATGGAGGCACAGGGCAGGATGAAGACACGGTGGCAGGATGGAGGCACGGGGCAGGATGAAGACACGGGGGCAGGATGAAGACACGGGGGCAGGATGAAGACACGGGGCAGGATGGAGGCACGGGGGCAGGATGGAGGCACGGGGCAGGATGAAGACACGGGGGCAGGATGGAGACACGGGGCAGGATGGAGGCACGGGCAGGATGAAGACACGGGGGCAGGATGGAGGCACGGGGCAGGATGGAGGCACGGGGCAGGATGAAGACACGGGGCAGAATGGAGGCACGGGGGCAGGATGAAGACACAGGGGCAGGATGAAGACACGGGGCAGGATGGAGGCATGGGGGCTGGATGGAGGCAAGGGCAGGATGAAGACACGGGGCAGGATGGAGACACGAGGGCAGGATGGAGGCACGGGGCAGGATGAAGACACGGGGCAGGATGGAGGCACGGGGGCAGGATGAAGACATGGGGGCAGAATGAAGACACGGGGCAGGATGAAGACACGGGGGCAGGATGGAGGCATGGGGCATGATGAAGATACGTGGCAGGATGGAGGCACAGGGGCAGGATGGAGGCACAGGGGCAGGATGGAGGCATGGGGGCAGGATGGAGGAACGGGGCAGGATGAAGGCACAGGGGCAGGATGAAGACACGGGGCAGGATGGAGGCACGGGGGCAGGATGAAGACACGGGGCAGGATGGAGGCACAGGGGCAGGATGAATACACGGTGGCAGGATGGAGGCACAGGGGCAGGATGAAGACACGGTGGCAGGATGGAGGCACGGGCAGGATGAAGACACGGGGGCAGGATGAAGACACGGGGGCAGGATGAAGACACGGGGCAGGATGGAGGCACGGGGGCAGGATGGAGGCACGGGGCAGGATGAAGACACGGGGGCAGGATGGAGACACGGGGCAGGATGGAGGCACGGGGCAGGATGAAGACACGGGGGCAGGATGGAGGCACGGGGGCAGGATGGAGGCACGGGGCAGGATGAAGACACGGGGCAGAATGGAGGCACGGGGGCAGGATGAAGACACAGGGGCAGGATGAAGACACGGGGCAGGATGGAGGCATGGGGGCTGGATGGAGGCAAGGGGCAGGATGAAGACACGGGGGCAGGATGGAGACACGAGGGCAGGATGGAGGCACGGGGCAGGATGAAGACACGGGGCAGGATGGAGGCACGGGGGCAGGATGAAGACATGGGGGCAGAATGAAGACACGGGGCAGGATGAAGACACGGGGGCAGGATGGAGGCATGGGGCATGATGAAGATACGTGGCAGGATGGAGGCACAGGGGCAGGATGGAGGCACAGGGGCAGGATGGAGGCATGGGGGCAGGATGGAGGAACGGGGCAGGATGAAGGCACAGGGGCAGGATGAAGACACGGGGCAGGATGGAGGCACGGGGGCAGGATGAAGACACGGGGCAGGATGGAGGCACAGGGGCAGGATGAATACACGGTGGCAGGATGGAGGCACAGGGGCAGGATGAAGACACGGTGGCAGGATGGAGGCACGGGGCAGGATGAAAACACGGGGGCAGGATGAAGACACGGGGCAGGATGAAGACACGGGGCAGGATGGAGGCACGGGGCAGGATGGAGGCACGGGGCAGGATGAAGACACGGGGGCAGGATGGAGACACGGGGCAGGATGGAGGCACGGGCAGGATGAAGACACGGGGCAGAATGGAGGCACGGGGGCAGGATGAAGACACAGGGGCAGGATGAAGACACGGGGCAGGATGGAGGCATGGGGGCTGGATGGAGGCATGGGGCAGGATGAAGACACGGGGGCAGGATGGAGAAACGGGGGCAGGATGGAGGCACGGGGCAGGATGAAGACACGGGGCAGGATAGAGGCACGGGGGCAGGATGAAGACACTGGGGCAGGATGGAGACACGGGGCAGGATGGAGACATGTGGGCAGGATGGAGATAGGGGGCCATGATTGGAGACACTGGGCAGGATGGAGACATGGTACGGGATGGAGATAGATGGGGCAGGATCATGGGGCAGGATGGCAAGATCATATGGGGCAGAATGGATACTCATGAGGGCGGGATGGGAGAACATATGGCTGAAGCCAGGAATGAGACACACGGGGGCCAGGATGGGGGATGTTATTACCATAGGGGCTAATTAAGGGATATTATTACTGCAGTGATGTATTTATTTTATTTTTTGAGCATACTGTTTCAAATGGGGGGTCCTGTTACTGTGCAGAGCGACACTATGTCGCCTTTTTTTTCTTCATGTGATGTAGTTTAGAAGTTGGGAAAAAAATAAGTAATGTGTTCTGCAATCGGAGCTCGAAATAACTGTGTTATTTCCTGCAGAGACGAGCTCAGGCTGGAAGATGTGATGGCGGTCTGTGCTGGATGAAAGATGAAAAACAAAGATGAAGGACTTCACCTAGAGATGTCACTGGTGAGTCAGTATTACATGTACACTGACACTATACACTATAAAGTATATACAGAGGTTCTGTGTATAATGTCATTGATCACTGTATTACCTGTACACAGACACTGCATACTAACAGATCTCTTGTGTATAATGGCACTTATGGTGATAGTATTGTTTTTTATTACTGATCAGTATTGCAGTATTCAGTCACTATGTGGTGGTAAATTTAATATGTTGTCCAGTCATGGTGTTGTGGTATTTGGTCCTTGTATGTGATATTATTCGGTCACTGTGGTTTTAATATGTGGTCTAGACATGGTGTGGCGATATTTGTCCCTTGTATGTGGTGTTATTGGTCACTTTAAAAATTGAAAACTAAATAAAAATATACCTAAATTGTATTGGATATGTTAACAAATATTTAATAGGTTACAGTAGAGTAGGGCTCGGCCAAAAGAGTCTACCTTGTCGTGGTGGCAGCTTAAAAAATCTTTTGGCCAAAAACAAAAGCTGCTGGCTATGTGTGTGATCCAGTGATGAGAACTGTTAATGTGTGATAGGTGAGAAGCGGCATTTTTCCAAGAGAGAGCGGTGGGTGTTGTGAATGGACTTGAGATGAGTTCTGAGCAGAGGCTCCCTCTGGTGGTTACAAGCGGTACTGGACTGTCCAGTGAAGATTGTGAGGATTGGGAATCAGGTGTTACTGACTGGTCTTATATAAGGGAGTCGCCTTCCCATCAGGGTTGCCGGTGATCAATTGTTCTGGTCTCAATCCTTGATTCCTGTTTCCTTTGTAGCCTGCTGTGTCGTGTCTGCATCTCCTGCTAACAGATAAGACATTTTCTTCTTTTTGTTTTTGTGCTTGACTTTTGCATTTTGTCCTGCACTTCTGTGGGGGCCTTCAGGGTCCCCTCCGGGGCTTTTGCCCTCTCAGTTTAGTTCAGCCACTGATGTTTTGTACATTTGCTTTTTCCAGTTTTTTCAGTGGCTGCTGTTTTGATTTTGTTACACCAGAGAACTAATTTAGGTGGTAGAGGTCGTGTGATCTCAGGTGTTTTTGAAATTAGTAGAGTTGGTGCTTTTCAGGGTTTTTTGGGATTGCAGTAAGTGCCCTTCCTATCCTTTTCTATTTAGATAGTTTGGGCCCCAACGTTTGCTCATACTATTTTCTGTCTGTGTCAGTATTCTTCTTGTCTAACCGCCATTACATGTTTGGGGGCTTTCTATGTTCTTTGGGGATCTGCTCCGGGGCAGATAGCTTTCCTCTTTCCATCTTTAGGTATAGTTAGTTTCTCAGGCTGTGACGAGGCGTCTAGGACCAACGTAGGAACGCTCCACGGCTGCCTCTAGTTGTGGTGGTTAGTCAGGGTACTGCAATCTCATAGATTCCAACTGCTCTGGTGTATTGCCTTTTTTACCTGCACTCCTCAGCTACCAAATCATAACAGTATCACCGGCCTAAACTGAAAATTATATGGTACTCACAGAAGGGAAAAATATTGTGAAAGAAAAAAAAGGTTGTCAGAGTTGTCAGAGATATTTTTCTGTTTGTTGCATTTTTTTTTTCCCTCTGTATCTCTGGTGCTGGGGAGGATTTTTTCTCTCAATGGAGTTTGCACAGTTGTCTGGCCGTGTGGATCAGCTTGCCACTGAGGTTCGGAGTATTGCTACCTATCTTGCTAGGTTGCCTGTTGTGGAACCTAGGATTCCCATGCCAGATTTGTTTTTGGGGGATCGAGCCAAGTTTCTGAATTTCAAAAATAATTGTAAATTGTTTTTTGCCTTAAAATCTAAGTCCTCAGGGAACGCAGCGCAGCAGGTTCAAATTGTCATCTCTCTCCTGCGCGGCGATCCTCAGGATTGGGCTTTTTCCCTGACACCTGGGATCCTGTTTTGAGTGATGTTGATGCATTTTTTCAGGCCTTGGGGTTATTGTACGATGAGCCTAATGTCACTGATCAAGCTGAAAAAGCCTTGTTGGCATTAAATCAGGGGCTTGATGATGCTGAGTTATACTGTCAGAGATTCCGCAGGTGGGCAGTCCTGACCAAATGGAATGACGACGCTTTGGCAGCCCTTTTTCGGAAGGGTCTGTCAGATAATGTAAAGGATGTTATGGTGGGATTCCCTGTCCCCTCTGGTCTCAATGATTCTATGTCATTAGCGATTCAAATTGACAGACGTTTGCGTGAGCGGAGAAGTATGCGTGGAATAGTTTTGCCTTGTGAACCTGCTTCTGAACCCATGCAGTGTGATAGAGTGGTTTCTGGGGCACAGCGTCATGAGTTTCGAAAGCGCAATGGGTTATGTTTCTACTGTGGTGATGCCTCTCATGCTATTTCAGTCTGCCCTAAGCGGGGAAGACGTTTTGCACGCTCAGTTGTCTTGGGTAGTGTTCAGACTAAGTTTTTATTAACTGTTACTCTGATATGCTCTTTGTCCTCATTTTCTGCTCAGGCTTTCGTTGATTCGGGAGCAGCTATTAACCTGATGGATTTTGATTTTGCTAAACGTTGCGGGTTTCCCTTGATACCCCTACAGAAGTCTATTCCCCTACTGGGGATCGATTCTACCCCTTTGGCTGAGAATAAACCTCAGTTCTCTACTCAGGTGATAATGAGGGTTGAACCTGATCATCAGGAGAGCTGCAAATTTTTGGTTCTGTATAATCTGCATGACATTATCGTGCTGGGTTTCCCTTGGTTACAGTCTCATAATCCTGTTTTGGATTGGAAATCTGTGTCTGTAACCAGTTGGGGCTGCCAATGTGTTAATACCAACACTCCTGTTTTTTCTGCCTCCCCCCAGGCTCAGGATGTTCCTGACTTTTTGATTGATTTTTCTGATGTGTTTAGCGAAAGTAAATCTGCATCCTTGCCTCCCCATAGGAGCTATGACTGCGCTATTGAATTAGTGCCTGGTAGTAAATTCCCTAAAGGTCGCCTTTTTAACTTGTCTGTACCTGAACATGACGCTATGCGGTCTTATATCAAGGAGTCATTGGAGAAGGGTCATATCAGACCATCCTCTTCACCCTTAGGTGCCGGTTTTTTCTTTGTGGCCAAAAAGGATGGTTCATTAAGGCCGTGTATTGATTATCTCTTTTGAACAATATTACTGTGAAATATCAATATCCGTTACCCTTGATTTCTGACCTGTTTTCCAGGGTGAAAAATGCTACTTGGTTTACCAAGCTTGACCTCAGGGGGGCATATAACCTTATTCGCATTAAGCACGGAGATGAATGGAAGACGGCATTTAACACCCCTGAGGGGCATTTTGAGTACCTTGTGATGCCCTTTGGGCTCACTAATGCTCCTTCTGTCTTCCAGTAATTCATGAATGACATTTTCAGGGATTTTGTGGATAAATTTCTGATTGTTTATTTGGATGATATCTTGATTTTTTCTAATGACTGGGACTCTCATGTGAAACATGTTCGAACTGTATTCCAGATTTTGAGAGAGAATGCTCTGTATGTGAAGGGATCAAAGTGTCTTTTTGGCGTACAGAGGATCTCATTTCTGGGATTCATTTTGTCCCCATCTGTTATTGAAATGGACCCGGTCAAGGTTCAGGCCATCTGTGATTGGGTCCAACCTACTTCATTAAAGGCTCTTCAAAGATTTTTGGGTTTTGCCAATTTTTATCGTAAATTTATTGGTAATTTCTCGGTTATTGTTAAACCATTAACTGATTTGACCAAAAAGGGTTCTGATGTGGTGAATTGGCCTCCTGAGGCAGTCTCTGCATTTCAGGAACTTAAGCAGAGATTCACTTCTGCTCCTGTTCTACGGCAGCCTGATGTTTCTCTGCCATTTCAGGTGGAGGTTGATGCCTCTGAAATTGGGGCAGGTGCCGTTTTGTCCCAAAGAGATCCAGAGACCTCTAAAAGTAACCCTTGTGCCTTTTTCTCTCGAAAATTTTCTCCTACTGAACGTAATTATGACGTGGGTAATCGGGAGTTATTGGCCATGAAGTGGGCTTTTGAAGAGTGGAGACATTGGCTGGAGGGAGCCAAACATCAGGTGGTGGTCCTTACGGACCATAAGAATCTGGTTTATCTGGAATCTGCCAAGCGACTTAATCCTAGACAGGCCAGGTGGGCCTTGTTTTTCACACGTTTTAATTTTGTGGTTTCCTTTCTTCCTGGCACTAAGAATGTTAAGGCGGATGCCCTCTCGAGGAGTTTCCTTGCGGACTCTCCTGAGGTATCTGATCCTTCTGTTATTTTGAAAGAAGGTGTAGTTCTTTCCGCCATCTCGCCCAATTTGAGACTGGCTCTGGAGGGGTGTCAGGAGGATAGGCCCGAGCGCTGCCCTGTTGGGAAATTGTTTGTCCCGGACCAGTGGAAAAAGAGTGTGATGTCTGAGATTCATTGTTCCGCGTTGGCCGGTCATCCCGGAATTTTTGGTACCAGAGACTTGGTTAGTCGGTCCTTTTGGTGGCCTACCTTGTCTCGTGATGTCAGGGAATTTGTGCAGTCCTGCGGGACTTGCTCTCGCTCCAAGCCTTGTTCTCGCTCTAGTGGTTTGTTGATGCCATTGCCTGTGCCCAAGAGACCATGGACCCATATCTCTATGGATTTCATTTCCGACCTCCCTGTTTCTCAGAGAATGACCGTCATCTGGGTGATTTGTGATAGGTTTTCCAAGATGATACATCTTGTGCCATTACCTAAGTTGCCTTCCTCCTCTGAATTGGTGCCTTTGTTCCTTCAGCACGTGGTTCGTTTACACGGCATTCCTGAGAACATTGTGTCTGACAGAGGAGTCCAGTTTGTTTCCAGATTTTGGAGGACCTTTTGTTCTAAGCTTGGTGTTCAGTTGTCTTTCTCCTCGGCGTTTCATCCTCAGACCAATGGTCAAACTGAGAGAACAAACCAGACATTGGAGACTTATCTAAGATGCTTTGTGTCTGCTGATCAGGATGACTGGGTCTCTTTTTTGCCTTTGGCTGAGTTTGCTCTTAATAATAGGGCTAGCTCTGCCACTTTGATGTCTCCATTTTTCTGTAATTCTGGGTTTCACCCTCGATTTTCTTCAGGACAGACGGAGGCTTCTGCCTGTCCAGGTGTTGACTCTGTTGTGGAGCGTATGCAACAGATTTGGGACCAGGTAGTGGAGAGGTTGTCCCTCTCTCAGGAGAGGGCCCAGCGGTTTGCTAACCGGCATAGGACTGATGGTCCTCGGTTTAAAGTGGGGGACTTGGTCTGGTTGTCCTCAAAAAATATTCCTATGAGAGTGGCATCTCCTAAATTTAAGCCTAGGTTCATTGGACCTTAAAAGATCATAGAGATACTTAATCCTGTTTCTTTTCGTTTGCTTCTTCCAGGGACATTTAAGATCCATAACGTGTTCCACAAGTCCTTGTTGAAGAGGTTTGTTGAGCCAGTGGTTCCACTGCTTTGCCTCCTGACCCTGTTCTGGTTGAGGGCAATATTGAGTTTGTGGTTGAGAAAATATTGAATTCTCGTTTTTCTAGACGGAAACTCCAGTATTTGGTTAAGTGGAGAGGTTATGGTCAGGAAGACAATTCTTGGGTGTTTGCTTCGGACATCCATGCTAGGAGACTCATCCGTGCGTATCATAGAACTCATCCTGACCGACCTGGTTGCTCAAGTGAGGGTTCGGTGACCCCTCCTCAAGGGGGGGGTACTGTTGTGAATGGACTTGAGATGAGTTCTGAGCAGAGGCTCCCTCTGGTGGTTACAAGCGGTACTGGACTGTCCAGTGAAGATTGTGAGGATTGGGAATCAGGTGTTACTGACTGGTCTTATATAAGGGAGTCGCCTTCCCATCAGTGTTGCCGGTGATCAATTGTTCTGGTCTCAATCCTTGATTCCTGTTTCCTTTGTAGCCTGCTGTGTCGTGTCTGCATCTCCTGCTAACAGATAAGACATTTTCTTCTTTTTGTTTTTGTGCTTGATTTTTGCATTTTGTCCTGCACTTCTGTGGGGGCCTTCAGGGTCCCCTCCGGGGGCTTTTGCCCTCTCAGTTTAGTTCAGCCACTGATGTTTTGTACATTTGCTTTTTCCAGTTTTTTCAGTGGCTGCTGTTTTGATTTTGTTACACCAGAGAACTAATTTAGGTGGTAGAGGTCGTGTGATCTCAGGTGTTTTTGAAATTAGTAGAGTTGGTGCTTTTCAGGGTTTTTTGGGATTGCAGTAAGTGCCCTTCCTATCCTTTTCTATTTAGATAGTTTGGGCCCCAGCGTTTGCTCATGCTATTTTCTGTCTGTGTCAGTATTACTTCTTGTCTAACCGCCATTACATGTTTGGGGGCTTTCTATGTTCTTTGGGGATCTGCTCCGGGGCAGATAGCTTTCCTCTTTCATCTTTAGGTTAGTTAGTTTCTCAGGCTGTGACGAGGCGTCTAGGACCAACGTAGGAACGCTCCACGGCTGCCTCTAGTTGTGGTGGTTAGCATACCTTCCAACTTTTGAAGATGGAAAGAGGGATGGAGGTTGCGGCGCGCGTAGCGTGCCGTGGCAAATTTTAGGCCACGCCCCTGACCACACCCATTTCACAACTAATCACACCCATGTCCACGCCCCAACTACACCCATTTAGCCCTGCTGATCACACGGACTGGTACTGAGGGCAATGGCGTAGCAACTGTTTGTGGCGCCCGGGGCGGCAAATTTTAGGCCACACCCCTAGCCACACCCATTTCACTGGTCACACCCATATCCACGCCCTGACCACACCCACTTAGCACTGCTGATCACACTGTTTCATAAACAATAATTATAAACACATACCACGGTGGCACAAGAGGGACCATGGGCAATTTATCTTCTAGTGCGCTACATTGGCACTAAAAGGTTTTGGATGTCACTTGCAAGAAGGGCTAGAATAGCAGAAAGACCCCAAAGTGCCCCCTTCTCAGAAACTACATGGGCTGAGTGTATGGCAGTGTGCGCCAGGTCCCGAGTAGTGGACACCCCCTATAAACTAGGGCAGCAGTGGGCACAGCTTTGTCTGCAGGGCCGGGGGCTCCCTCATACCTACCTATGGAAGGTAACATGGAGGTCTCTCCTAGAGTTGTTGGAACACCCGAAGGCAGCGCACGTAGTGGGCATTGCGCTACTACAGCTAGGTCCACCTCCATTTCCAACATGGTCCGCCGCCGGCTTCACCACATCACGTGATCCGTACCCATGACCGGTGACGTCACTGCTTTTAAGGTAGACACCAGCCCCCATGGCATCCCCTGGAGGTGCACACAGCAGTACCACCAGCCCCCATGGCATCCCCTGGAGGTGCACACAGCAGTACCGCCAGCCCCCATGGCATCCCCTGGAGGTGCACACAGCAGTATCACCAGCCCCCATGGCATCCCCTGGAGGTGCACACAGCAGTACCGCCAGCCCCCATGGCATCCCTGGAGGTGCACACAGCAGTACCGCCAGCCCCCATGGCATCCCCTGGAGGTGCACACAGCAGTACCGCCAGCCCCCATGGCATCCCCTGGAGGTGCACACAGCAGTACCGCCAGCCCCCATGGCATCCTCTGGAGTGCACACAGCACACCAGCCCCATGGCATCCCCTGGAGGTGCACACAGCAGTACCGCCAGCCTCCATGGCATCCCCTGGAGGTGCACACAGCAGTACCGCCAGCCTCCATGGCATCCCCTGGAGGTGCACACAGCAGTACTGCCAGCCCCCATGGCATCCCCTGGAGGTGCACACAGCAGTACCGCCAGCCCCCATGGCATCCCCTGGAGGTGCACACAGCAGCACCAGCCCCCATGGCATCCCCTGGAGGTGCACACAGCAGTACCGCCAGCCCCCATGGCATCCCCTGGAGGTGCACACAGCAGTACCGCCAGCCCCCATGGCTTCCCCTGGAGGTGCACACAGCAGTACCGCCAGCCCCCATGGCATCCCCTGGAGGTGCACACAGCAGTACCGCCAGCCCCCATGGCATCCCCTGGAGGTGCACACAGCAGTTCCGCCAGCCCCCATGGCATCCCCTGGAGGTGCACACAGCAGTCACCAGCCCCCATGGCATCCCCTGGAGTTGCACACAGCAGTACCGCCAGCCCCCATGGCATCCCCTGGAGGTGCACACAGCAGTACCGCCAGCCCCCATGGCATCCCCTGGAGGTGCACACAGCAGTACCGCCAGCCCCCATGGCATCCCCTGGAGGTGCACACAGCAGCACCCAGCCCCCATGGCATCCCCTGGAGTTGCACACAGCAGTACCGCCAGCCCCCATGGCATCCCCTGGAGGTGCACACAGCAGTACCGCCAGCCCCCATGGCATCCCCTGGAGGTGCACACAGCAGTAACCACCCAGCCCCCATGGCATCCCCTGGAGGTGCACACAGCAGTACCGCCAGCCCCCATGGCATCCCCTGGAGGTGCACACAGCAGTACCGCCAGCCCCCATGGCATCCCCTGGAGGTGCACACAGCAGCCCAGCCCCCATGGCATCCCCTGGAGGTGCACACAGCAGTACCGCCAGCCCCCATGGCATCCCCTGGAGGTGCACACAGCAGTACCGCCAGCCCCCATGGCATCCCCTGGAGGTGCACACAGCAGTACCGCCAGCCCCCATGGCTTCCCCTGGAGGTGCAACACAGCAGTACCCCAGCCCCCATGGCATCCCCTGGAGGTGCACACAGCAGCACAGCCCCATTCTAGTCCACATCATACAATGCATCCCCTGGAGGTGCACACACAGCAGTACTAGCCCCCATCCTCCCCAGTGTTGCACACATGTCTTTACCTTCTCTCCAACACAAGACTCCTTTGATCATGCTCCCGGCATATACCGCCCCCCTCACAGCCCGCGCGCAGCCGTGCACTTACACGATCCACATCCCGGTGATATAATAATAATATAATAATAATAATCTTTATTTATATAGCGCCAACATATTCCGCAGCGCTTTACAGTTTAACAGTTTCAAAACACAAGTCATAAGTAACAACGTTAACAATACAATAATTAAAGCAAAATAAGCTGCCCCTGCTCGTGAGAGCTTACAATCTACAATGAGGTGGGGGAGATACAAAGTACAGGTGTGTATATACAATGGTGCATTTACAATGATGGTCCAGCCATCTTGAGGGAGTGAGGGATGGATGGAGATAGTGAACGGGCTACACACACACACACACACACACACACACACACACACACACACACACACACACACAAAACACACACACACACACACATAGAATGACTTTGATTAGTGAATGTGATAGGCTGCTCTGAACAAATGTGTTTTGAGGGAGCTCCTGAAACCAAAATGGTGAAGGCTGGCAGCGTGATGGGCAGGATCACCCAGCCCGGCATCTTGGAGAGCGGCATGCTGGCGCCCGGGCTGCGCTGCTCAGGGCTCTGCAGGGCTTCAGCGCTCCGCTGCGAGTCTCGCAGTAAAATGCCCGGATCCAGGTGGAGGCTTCTCCCAATAACTCCAGGAAAGTTTCAGCTGCTCTTCTCCCATTCTCCCACAGAGGACAGGAAATGCTGCAGCTGCCGTGCCGCCCCCACACATGTGCCGCCTGGGGCAGACCGCCCCCCCCCGCCTTCCACGCTACGCCACTGACTGAGGGCACAGTGGCTGGCATTATGGGATCAGTGGCTGGTACTGTGCGCACACTGACTGGTACTGAGGAAAAGAAAGAAAGAGCAGAGTTTTAAAGTGCTCCTCTGGGCTCCGCCGTGTACTCCTGTGTCCACGGGGAAAGTAAGCTGCCAGCCGGGACAGTGGGGCAGACCCTCTCTCAAAATCGGGACTGTTGGGAGGTATGAATGCTCCCCACCATACACCTTGTACATGCACGGCTCCGCACACCTCATACACACACGGTTCCCCTCTGTACACCTCGCGCACACACGGCTCCACTCCGTACACCTCGCGCACACATGGCTCCACTCAGTACACACACGGCTTCACTCCGTAAACCTCGTACATACGCAGCCACGCTCCGTAAACCTTGTACACATGTGGCTTTGCACCATACACCTCGTACACATGCAGTTCCGCTCCGTACACCTCGTACACATGCGTTTCCGCTCCGTACACCTCGTACACACGCGGTAACGCTCCATACACACGCGGCTGCACTTCTCTACACCCTGTACACACACGGCTCTGCTCAGCTCCGTACACACATGGCTCTGCTCCGCTCGGTACACACACGGCTCAAGCACGGAGCCCTGTGTGTACGGAGATGAGCGGCTCAGCTCCGTACACTTCGTACACACAAGGCTCCGTTTTGTACGCCCCGCACACAAACAGCACTGCTACAACCACCTCGTACACACACAGCTCCGCTCCATACACCTCGCACACATGCGGTTCCGCTCCGTACACCTCGTACACACGCGGTTCCGCTCCGTACACCTCGTGCACACACGGCTCCACTTCTCTACACCCCGTACACACACGGTTCTGCTCCGTACACACACGGCTCAAGCACGGAGCCCTGTGTGTACGGAGATGAGCGGCTCAGCTCCGTGCACACACAGCACTGCTACAGCCACCTCGTACACACACAGCTCCGCTCCATACACCTCGCACACATGCGGTTCCGCTCCGTACACCTCGTACACACGCGGTTCCGCTCCGTACACCTCGTGCACACACGGCTCCACTTCTCTACACCCCGTACACACACGGTTCTGCTCCGTACACACACGGCTCAAGCACGGAGCCCTGTGTGTATGGAGATGAGCGGCTCAGCTCCGTACACACACTGTACTGCTACAGCCACCTCGTACACACACAGCTCCACTCCATACACCTCGCACACATGCGGTTCCGCTTCGTACACCTCGTACACACGCGGTTCCGCTCCGTACACCTCGTACACACGCGGCTCCACTTCTCTACACCCCGTACACACACGGTTCTGCTCCGTACACACACGGCTCAAGCACGGAGCCCTGTTTGTACGGAGATGAGCGGCTCAGCTCCGTACACACACTGCACTGCTACAGCCACCTCGTACACACACAGCTCTGCTCCATACACCTCATACACACACGGCTCCGCTCCGTACACCTCGTACACACACGGCTACGCTCCATACACTTTTCACACATGGCTACGCTCCATACACCTCGTACACACACGACTCTGCTACATCCACACTTTAAATCCCTCCTGACCCCTCACATAAACTTACCCTCAGCGACAGCCAGCACCCATGACAACCAGCACAGCAGACTTGTACAAGAGGAGACTGACCATGTGACACCCAACTCCTCCCCTCCTGTGACCTCATCACAGGTCCTGTGTGCACAGAGTAGGAAGCTCAGCAGCAGGTCATTGCTCTGCTGTGAGAAGCTAAAGTGCAGCGCTGGAAGGCAACTATAGGGTGTATGGGGGCGTGGCGGCTCACTCACTGCGGGCACTATGTTCCGCGGGACAGCGGGAGGAGGGGGTCAGAATCGGGACTGTCCCGGCCAATTCGGGACGGTTGGGAGGTATGGGTTAGTCAGGGTACTGCAATCTTATAGATTCCAACTGCTCTGGTGTATTGCCTTTTTTACCTGCACTCCTCAGCTACCAAATCATAACAGGCCCCCATTGCAGCTGCGTGATGTGCCGCTAGCTGGGGGCCCCTTGGGGAGCGTGGGCCCCAGGCAACTGCCTGGTCTGCCTGCCCCTAACACCGGCCCTGATTGCAAGAGAAATAGACATGCTGCGGTCTGGAAAGACGCGCTGTATATCAGTCTCCACAGGAATCCGCAGGCATCTATGGAGGCATAGTGGCAATGGGATCATCCACTACGCTGTCACAGCTGCCGCTGAGGGATTGATGCTGCATGAGTACGCAGCCTCAAACCTGCAGCAACTCCGGATCGTGGGCACATTTTTGCTGCAGCTTTCACCCATACTAATTATTGGGGAAAAATCTGCACCAAAAACGTATGTAAAGAAAAGGGCAACAAAAACGTGCCTATCGTACGCAGCGTTTCCTGCCGTCACATCAGGCTGCGCAGCACAATTGTCTGGTGCAAATCCTGACTGTGTGCACAGAGACTAATACTCGGGTCTAAAGAACAATCAGACATTTTTTTGTTGCCAAAAACGCTTGGAGCTGAGAAAGCGAGTGCTGAGATTTAGTGATGTGTGTGCCAGCCCCTGTGTGTGATACACCCTGTCCTCCTCCTCCTCCTCCTCCCTGCAGCTCCCAGTGCACAAGTAACAGCTCCTGCCAGCCACACAAGTGCAGCAGTCCAGCTACATGCAGCCCTGCACTCATGTCCCTGCTCTGGAGCTAGAAGACCCCCCACACCAGCTCTTTAGGATTGTAAGCTCTCTGAACAGGACTAATACAGCAACTGACAGATGCCAGGATAGAAGGGGGCTACCCTACCAGCACCCACCTCAAGGTAAGGGGGTCTCCGAATTGTTTCCTGAGAACTGGCATATAGAAAGCCCCAAATCTTCAGTGGTGTTGGGGAAAATTATCCCCTATCAATATCAATCATTGCACCTAAAGTAGTGTAATGTAGTATTATTATTATTATTTTTATATTATTATTATTTATTTTTATTGTTATTATATTTATTATTATTTTTATATTATTATTATTTATTTTTATTGTTATTATATTTATTATGTTTTATTTATTATTATTTTATCATTATTATTAGTAATTATTATTATTATATTATGCATTCATTTTATTATTATTTATTGATTATTATTGTATTTATTGTTATTTATTTAATTATTTATTTATTAGTTTATTATTATTATTTATTTTATTATTATTTATTTCTTATTTCATTATTATTATTATTTATTTATTTATTGCTTTTATCTTTATTATTCTTATTTTAATTATTATTGTTAATAATAGCATTGTGCACTTTTTATTACGCATTATTTTAAATATTCATCTATTTATTATTATTATATTATTATTATTATTAATATTTTACTATTATTATCTCTGTTATTATATGTTTATTAACATTATACTATTTCATATTATGGCATTATTATTTTTTTATTTTGATTATTGCAATATTATTTTATTATTAGCTCTAATATTAGTGTCATTATTATTTAGCATTATTTTTTATTATTTTCTGCTAGCTCTAATATTGGTGCCATTATTATTATGTCATCAGCTCTAATATTATTGCACTTAGTAATACGTCGTTCTTCATGGAACGTCACAAGACTCGATGTTTTTTTACAGCAAGAATATTATTGTCGGCAGCATTTTTCTTGCACATTTAAAGTATCAGAACTAAGATGGATCCCAAGTAAAGTTATTGGGGTCCACAGGAATTCACCAGTATTTAGTTACCAAACAGAGCTGGCATAAACACTCATCATAGTGTGAACATGTAACGAGGCAACTGAGACAGTTTATGATGTAAAACTAATATTTATCTACGTGCATTCATCATTGTGGAACTATTTGGTATATTTCGGGAATTGCACAATGAGCAATTGCCTATTGAATAACTATAAAACCCCCTTAATGGGTCAGAAATGGATGAAAAATGGATGGAACATGAATGTAAAAGATCTGTCTTCCGTTTTTTATCCATAATTAATGGCCAAGTCTGATCTGCAAAACGGATGAGGATAGGACCATTCTTAAAACGGATGTGTGTATGGATCAATGAACCCTATGGATCCATGTACCAGCTGAGAAAAAAGTGGACAGCACATGGATGTGTCCCACGGATGTGTGAATGTAGCCTTAGGCTAAGTGCACACGTTTGGGAGAATGTTTGCAGAATATTCCTGAGCAATACCGGGACTTTTTTTTGCGCTCAAAAACGCGACGTTTTTTTTTGCGCGGATTTTGCGCTTTTGGTGCTTTTTGCGCGGTTTTGACGCGTTTTTACCGCGATTTTTTCCTAACTTCTAGGTCAAAATAAGGAGGAAAAACGCTAGAAATCCGCAAATTAATGACAAACTGCTAGATTTTCCGCGATGCGTTTTTTATGCGAAAAAAACGCACCATGTGCACAAAATTTGCGGAATTCATTCTAAATATAGGATCTTAATACATCGCTTTTTGACCGCTTTTTCCCTCGAAAAAACGCGAAAAACGCAAATATTCCTGAACGTGTGCACTAGATTACAGTGATACTTAACTGGTCCGGAGACTGGAAAAGATGGCTGACCCCTGGTGTGCTTATTGCACAACGCAGTAATATTTGCTGTTACATATTGTGCTGTATATGGCCATTTCCCGAGCTGGGACACTTGGAGATACAATCCTCCCATGTTGCGCTCAGTTGGAGAAGTGGAGAAGTTTTTTAAAACTTTGGTTGATGTTAACTTGCCCTTGTCACGGGGCTATAACATGGAAGCATCGAGGCTTAGCAATGTTTCTAGGGACAGTATGGTGCCTCATTGCTCCTTATGGCGACACACAAGGAGCAGTAATAGGAACCCTTGCAGGGCTTGTACTAATGGCTGCATGCATCGGCTCTGAGGTGCCTGACTTCATCTGTACCCTCTTCCTAAAACTTGGCAGCTTTCTAGAATAAGCTAAAAAAATGTTGTTAGTGTTCTTCAGTTTGGCACAAATTGTCATTTGTCTGCGCCTTCTTGTACCAGTGCAGAAAAACTGCTGTTTTCTACGACATAACACTTATAGAAGCATGATCTTCCGCTTCTTTTCCATTTCCCTTTACAATTTTTCCTCCTCTTCTCCTTCTTCTTCTTATTTTCTTCTAGTTATTCTTCCTTTCCTTCTTCATCCTTTTCTTCTCCTTTTTCTTTTTTCTTCTTTGTATTATTATTTCTCTTCTTCCTTTTTTCCTCTTCTTATTATTCCCTCCTTCTTCTTATCCTTCTTACCCTCCTTGTTACTCTTCTTCATTTTCTTCATCTTCTCCTTCTTCTTCCTTTTCTCCTAGTTAGTATTATTATTCCTCTTCTTCTTGTTCCTCCTTTTTTCTTCTTCTACTTCTCATCATTATTTTCTTCTTCCTTTTCTTTTTCATTTTCATATTTTCCCTTTTTTTCTTCTTCATATTTCTATTTTCTTCTAGTTATTCTTCCTTTCCTTTTTCATCCTTTTCTTCTCCTTTTTCTTTTTTCATCTTTGTATTATTATTTCTCTTCTTCTTTCGCTTCTTCCTTTTTTCCTCTTATTATTCCTTCCTTCTTCTCTTCTTCCTTCTTCATATCCTTCTTCCCCTTCTTCATTTTCTTCATCCTCTTCTTTTCTCCTTGGTAGTATTATTCCTCTTCTTCTTGTTCCTCCTTTTTTCTTCTTCTATTTCTCATCATTATTTTCTTCTTCTTCCTTTTCTTTTTCATTTTCATATTTTCCCTTTTTTTCTTCTTCGTATTATTATTTCTCTTCTTGTTCTGCTTCTTCCTTTTTTTCTCTTCTTAATATTCCTTCCTTTTCCTCTTCCTTCTTGTTATTTTCTTCCCCTCCTTCTTTCTCTTCTTAATTTTCTTCGTATTATTCCTCTTCTTCTTCCTCCTTTTTCTTCTTATTCTTCTTCTACTTATTATTTTCTTCTTCTTTTTCATTTTCATCTTCTTCCTTTTTTGGTATTATTATTCCTCTTCTGTTTCCTCTTTTTCCTTTTCTTCTTCCTCTTATTCCTCTTCTACTTCTTCATCTTTGTCTTCTCCTCTGACTTTTTCTACATATTATTATGATTATTATTACTTTTTTTACCAGTTTAGTGTTTGTTATTCGCGAAGAACATACAATGTGTTATTCTGGGTCTTTTTGTGTTGTCTTCTGTTGGAATTGTTTTCATATTCCTTTCATTTAAAGAAGTGAAGCTTAAAATCTGGTCCATCTTGAGTTGGACTTATGGCAGAGTTCCCACTGATGGTGTCTGGCCTGCACATGACATAAGGGCTGTCACGTTTGGATAAGTGGCTTGTAGACTGAAGCACGTATTTCCCATAAATCTGAATTTCACCTCCAGTTTTGGCTATTTTGACTTTGTCTCTAAAGCCCATGTGACAATTATTATCAGTTTTATTAGCTTGTCATTACACACTTGTAGCTAATCTGTGGGTCCTGCAGCCGAATCGCTGAAAAGTCTTGCAACTTGAAGTTATTGGCGGTACACCAGCTTAGTTTTATACATGTTAAAAACCTTATTAAAAGGGTTCCTTGGCCTCATTGAGATGATGAGTTTATAGGTGGGGTACCTCAATTATAGGTGGGGTGCTCCGTCTGTCCGAATTAGGAAGGCGTATCGGCCGGGGGCACCACTCCAGAGTGGGGAGATGCTTCTGATTGCCAGGGGTGTGCCACTCTACCTTATATAGGGCATTTAGAGACAGGGCTCGGACAGAAAACTGAATCTTGTCCTGAAGTGAAAAAATATGATCACAGAAGAACTATGGTCAGATAAGTACGGTATATTGATACAAAGCACTACATCCAAGAAGAAAAAGGTATGAAAGGGGAAAGGAAAGGGGGTAGAAGGGGGTATGAAGAAGGTAGAAGTGGAAGAGGTTAGAGGTAGAAGGGGTAGAAGTAGAAGAGGGTAAAAGTAGAAAGGGTGTATGAAAGGGGTAGAAGTAGAAAAGGTATGAAGAGGTAGAAGTAGAAGAAAGTATGAAGATGGTAGAAGTAGAAGAGAGTATGAAGGGGTAGAAGTAAAAGAGAGTATGAAGAGGGTAGAAGTAGAAGAGAGTATGAAGGGGTAGAAGTAGAAAAGGTATGAAGGGGTAGAAGTAGATGAGAATATGAAGGGGTAGAAGTAGAAAAGAGTATGAAGGGGTAAAAGTAGAAGAGAGTATGAAGGGGTAGAAGTAGAAGAGAGTATGAAGGGGTAGACGTAGAAGAGAGTATGAAGGGGTAGAAGTAGAAAAGGTATAAAGGGGTAGAAGTAGAAGAGAGTATGAAGGGGTAGAAGTAGAAGAGAGTATGAAGGGGTAGAAGTAGAAGAGAGTATGAAGGGGTAGAAGTAGAAGAGAGTATGAAGGGGTAGAAGTAGAAGAGAGTATGAAGGGGTAGAAGTAGAAGGGTGTATGAAGGGGTAGAAGTAGAAGGGGTATGAAGAGGGTAGAAGTAAAAGGGGTGTATGAAGGGGTGGAAGTAGAAGAGGGTAAAAGTAGAAAGGGTGTATGAAAGGGGTAGAAGTAGAAAAGGTATGAAGGGTAGAAGTAGAAGAGAGTATGAAGGGGTAGAAGTAGAAGAAAGTATGAAGAGGGTAGAAGTAGAAGAGAGTATGAAGATGGTAGAAGAGAGTATGAAGGGGTAGAAGTAGAAGAAAGTATGAAGGGGTAGAAGTAGAAGAGAGTATGAAGGGGTAGAAGTAGAAGAGAGTATGAAGGGGTAGAAATAGAAGAGAGTATGAAGGGGTAGAAGTAGAAGAGAGTATGAAGGGGTAGAAGTAGAAAAGGTATGAAGGGGTAGAAGTAGAAAAGGTATGCAGGGGTAGAAGTTGCAGAGAGTATGAAAGCAGAACGTAAACATCTTTTACTGCTCAGATTTATGCTCTGTTGTCTATAAGCTAAGCATAAGGGATCAAAAGATAAAGTGAAGCTCTTGTTTGGAGCCTCTTCAGATTAGTTTTCATCTAGATAAGTTTAAAGGGTTTTACCACTTGCGTAATTATATTCTTAAAAAATGTGCTAATTTTTATTTATTTTTTTTTTAAAGTGATGAGTGAATAACAATTTTGTTTTATGTGTCATTTTCACCATTTTTTTAAGCAACAAATCCAATGTGAACAACCCCTTTAATTGGGGTCTGACCACTGAAGCTCTCACCATGTGCTTGTCTGATGGCTGTAAGTTTGAGATGTGTCCAGACATGGCAGCCATCTCTTATATCTCCCATTGACTTTGATGGAGTGCCAGAGTTCTCCATCAGGGATGAGTAGGGGTCCAACCAATTCTACCTTGTGGCATATCTATATTCTTTGTATCTATTAAATTAGGAAATTGTATTAAGCAATTGCTTAAAAAGGGCCTGTCACTTGATGAAATAATGGAGTTAAATACCTTGTAAAAATCCCTGACCTCCCGTGATTTTGCCACTGTTTTCTGTTTTGTTCTATGTCACTCCATTAATGAGATATTCACGAGTTTCTTCTATGTGAAATCTCTGCTTGCAGACCAACTGAGCGTTTCTTCAGAGTCTTCTCTGGGTGCGTGCGCCTTCCCTCCTCCCTCTTAGGTGCCGCCAATCACATCGCGGCAGCTGATCTAGCAGTCTTAGAGGTTGCTGAGCTGTGATTGGCACCATTTAGGAGGGAGGAATGAAAGCACACGCCCCAGAGAACACTCTGAAGAAACATCAAGTTGTGTTGCAACTAGTAGAGATTTCACATGTTGCCCTCCAAAAGTAACAAATATGAATATCTCTGCAAAGGAGCAATGCAGAAGAATAAAGAAAATAGCAACAGAATCAGGAGAGCTCAGGCGTTTTTACAAAATATCTAACTCATTTATTTAGATAGTGACATGTCCTCTTTAAAATAATAGTATTATAGAGGTCTCTTCTTTTCCCCGCTTTGCAGAGAATGGCATCTGCGTGTATTCAGTACCTGGGGTGCCCCTCTGCCTTGGTCAGTGTATTTCAGTGTCGATACAGGTGATGAAAGTCTAGCCACAAATCTTCTTAGCGGAGCTATTCCTGGACAGGAAGCGTGCAGGTCTGTAACCAAGCAAATGCTCTGCAGACGCCATTATTGACAGCCTGGATTTACTGATTGGGGATAATACGGGGAATATTCTATGTGCCAAAAGATTTAATAATGATAATGCTGCATTATAGAACAGCTTAAAGTGCAATTACCTAATATATGAATTGGCCCATATCATAGCCTCATTGGCGCAAACCAGTCAGTGCTCACAGTAGTACGCAGGGCTGATACCAATATACTTTTCCTAGCCACCCACCAATTTATAGCATAAATAACACTTCCCAAATATGTTCTGATCAGCACAGAACTAACCTTAGGCTTATCAACCCCAGTGCAAAATTTGGTGTCCCACTTGCTATGTGTCATTTCTAATTCTGGTATTGGGGCAAAAGTGTCGAGTATGACTTCTATAACTGCACCCCTACTTATCTGAGCTAAGTCAATGCTTTTGAATAATTGCCTGGCTGCTGTCACTCAGATTCTTGACACTTGCTCTGCAGTTCTCATTCATGACGAGCCCGATCCTGCTGACCATTGGGGGATTTGCAAAGACAAGAAGTCAGGACGAGAAGGTGCTGCAGATGCCGGTTCAACTTTCAGCAATATATTCTCCTTTATGGCCTTAAAGGAATTCTCCTCTTTTATCTAAATAAAGTTTAAAGGGATATTCCCATTTTGTATATTTATGGCGTATCCCTGGGAAATGCCATATATGTGATAGATGCAGGTTCCACCACTCAAGGACCAAACCTGCTGTGCGCCAACCGGGAACTGAGATATGGCTACTTATGTGCAGCACTCTCAAATAATTTGTAAGGGAAGGTGTAGATTGCAAAGTATGTGTGGCTCAGTTGTTAGCACTGTTGCTTTACAGCACTGGGGTCCTGGGATCAAATCCCCCCCAAGGACAACATCTCAAGGAGTATTTATTATTATAGTGCCATTTATTACATGGCGCTTTACATGTGAAACGGGTATCACAATAAAAAACAAGTACAGTAATTTTGAACAGAACAAGTCAGTGATTGGTACAGGCGGAGAGAGGACACTGCCCGCTGGGGTTCACAGTCTACAAGGGATGGGTGAGGATACAGTAGGCGAGGGTAGAGCTGGTCGTGCAGTGGTTTGGTGGACCGGGGGTTACTGCAGGTTGTAGGCTTGTTGGAAGAGTTAGGTCTTCAGGTTCCTTTTGAAGGTTTTCATGGTAGGCGAGAGTCTGATATGTTGTGGTAGAGAGTTCCAGAGTAGGGGGATGCGCGGGAGAAGTCTTGTATGCAATTGTGGGAAGAGGAGATAAGAGGGGAGTAGAGAAGGAGATTCTGTGAGGATCAGAAGTTGTGTGCAGGTAGGTACCGGAGGATGAGGTCACAGATGTATGGGGGAGACAGGTTGTGGATGGCTTTGTATGTCATGATTAGGGTTTTAAACTGGAGTCTCTGGGTAATTGGGAGCCAGAGAAGGGATTGGCAGAGGGGAGAGGCCGGGGAATAGCGGGGGTACAGGTGGATTAGTCGGGCAGCAGAGTTTAGAATAGATTGGAGGGGTGCAAGAGTGTTAGAGGGGAGGCCACAGAGGGGAGGTTGCAGTAGTCGAGGGAGATGATGAGGGCATGGAATAGGGTTTTTGCAGAGTCTTGATTGAGGAATGTGCGGATCTGAGAAATATTTTTGAGTTGTAGTCATCAGGAAGTGGAAAATGTTGAATATGTGGTTTGAAGGAGAGATCAGAGTCCAAGGCTTACCCCGAGGCAGCGACCTGGCGGGGACTGGGGAGAGTGAGCAGCCATTTACTTTAATGGATAGGTCTGTTTGGGGGGTTGAGTGAGACGGTGGAAAGAATTCTGTTTTGTCCATGTTCAGTTTTAGAAATCTAGCAGAGAAGAAAAAGGATGAAATAGAGGACAGACATTGTGGGATTCTGGTTAGTAGGGAGGTGATATCTGGTCCAGAGATGTAGAACTGTGTGTCATCAGCATAGAGATGACACTAAAAGTCGTGGGAATCTATGAGCTGTCCCAGGCCGAAGGTTTAGATGGAGAAGAGCAGGGGTCTTAGAACAGAATCTTGGGGGACACCGACAGAGAGGGGGCGAGGTGAGGAGGTGGTGTGGGAGAGACACTGAATGTCCGGTCTGTTAGGTATGAAAAGATTCAAGATACGGTCAAGTCTGTGATGCAAGAAATGAGAGAATCTGTAGTAAGAGGGAATGGTCTACTGTGTCGAAGGCAGAGTACAGGTCCAAGAGGAGGAGGGCAGAGTAGTGTCGCTTGGATTTGGCGGTTAGTAGGTCATTGGTGACTTTAGTGACTTTAGTAAGGACAATTTCAGTGGAAGCCAGAATGTAATTGGTCGTAGAGGGAGCAGGAAGAGAGGTGGGAGGACAGTTCAAAATGGACGTGTTGTTCCAGCAGTTTTGAGGCATAGAGGAGAAGTGATATGGGGCGATAGCTAGACACAAAGTATGCATCAAGGGAGGGCTTTTTGAGGATGGGTGTGATTGGGGCATGTTTAAAGCATGAGGGTAAGGCTCCAGTTGTTAGTGAAAGGTTGAAAAGATGGGTTAGGATTGGGATGAAGATTGGTGAGGTTTGGGATGAGGTCGGACTGGAGTTTGTCTGTTCTCCCCGTGTTTCTTCTTGATTCTCCTGTTTCTTTCCACATTCCAAAGACATACTGGTAGGAAATCTCGATTGTAACCCCCAATGGAGACAGCGACAATAATGTCTGTGGAATTAATAGAGCTATGTATGTGAGTAAAGTAAGTGGGGTGGTCAATTTTCTGAACTCCTATACAAATTAATTTACAGTGGTGCGCTATGGAGCCCAATTCTTGAGGTAAATGCAATGGGACACCCTGTTTAATCATCATATAGAATTCTGCAACTTTCTAATGTGCTTTGAGCATCCGCTTCCCACAATTTTATAGGTGTCTGTTTGCTTTTATTGAATTTCAAGGGATTGTTCAGGGCTTAACAATTGATGACGTATCAGTGGGATAGGTTATCTATATGAGATCATTGGGGGTTTTAGGCTAGACATCCTCCACCATTTAGCTGAAAACTGCTTTGGCGGGACACCGCAGCCCCTTACAATGCTTTGCGCCTGCTGCCATGTACAGCACTTTTTCTCCTATTCAAGTGCCGTGTGTGAGACCCCCCTGCACCAATCCAAAACTTAACACTTGATGACTTATCCCACAGACCTAGACAACCCCTGTAATAGCTCCATGTTTCCTACATTGTGTCCGTCTCTGCAGTCCTCTGCAGAGCTGGGGCTGATACATCTTACTTGCACTGAATTCTTGGGTAGGAAAGAGTGAACTGTTGCAGATTTATTTTGCTCAAAGTATTTTGCTTTTTTTTCCCAATGTGTTTAGCATTTTGCTTAGACTGGATACAATAGAATACGTCAAAACCTACAAATAATTGGCTTAATTAATTAGCACTTCCCAAAATTACCTCAATCCAAAGTGCCATATCACACCGCTTCATGACAGAGTATATGTATTACACATACAACTATACAGGACCCCCAGGAAGAAGCTAATCACGAAACGCGCGTCGGGGGAGCTGCTCTGCCTACATGAGGTCATATACCCCTCATATCTAGATACTACTTTATCTGCCGACTTTACATGCTTTGTTTCTATGTTATTGCCTCTATACTGCCTAATTGGAGTCATTGATTATATACTTTCACACTGCGGCATATTTAGCTGTCTATATGCCACACATTGTGACTCTAGATACCACACTTTATAATTGAGGTCTGTGCTCTATTACTGTACCTACGGTATATGGTTTTTTTTTACTATAGGCTTTGTATACAGCCATTCTTTTTGACACTAAATACTCATTTTACCCAGTAAGTTGTGGATAGAGTCAATGTCTCCTTTTTAATGTCATATACTATGACTTTTTGATACCAGATATTACAATTGAGGTTTGTGCCCTATTAATGTATCTATATGGTATTCCATCATAGGCTTTATTGTATATAGTCAATTTCTAGACACTGTAGAGATTCTTTCACAATTTGTGGATAGACTGGAAGCTTTATGTGCTTATTATCTGTAACAACTGAGATATTAACTTGTTATTGCAGCACATCTAGTGGGGTTGGGGTTTTTTTGTTTTTTTTTTGTTCAGGTCAGGCATCTTTGATAGGTCACATTAGTGATTAGACCTTAGATCTTTGTCCTTGTTAGGCAGCATATATTGGATGTGTATCTCCTATTTTTTATGATTTTTTTTTATGTTTGTTTTATACATTTTTTCGTATATTCTAAATAAAGATGGTTGTATTTTTCTAATAGCGTATGCTTCCTTGTTCTATTTGGATTGTGGATACAATAGAATTAATCTCTCGATTGTGAGAAGCATTAGGTCTGTGTGCAATTTCACCCTCGAATAAGAAAGTCTTATCCTTGATCTGCGCTTGTTTCTAGCGATAGTGCCCTGGGTACAACGTGTGATGTGGATGATTAATTACGTCTCTCTGGTGGGTTTAACCTTTCATTTCCGACTCCATTATTAGGCGTTTTATTAAGCTGACTAATCCCATTTGGCAAATTCTATCACTGCGGTCAAACAAGACCAAATAATGATTTTATTGTGCCAACTGGAAACAGATCGACACGAAGGTAACGTAATCCTCCTATTGTGGCGATCCATTATTCCAGCACTTACCGAGTCAATGTCAGTCGGCGGCAAGCCTACATCATCTCTGCCAGGCACATAGATATCATGTCTGTATACAAACATGTCTGTATAGAAGCATACACAGCCTTCTGGGTTTATTGGCTCAATCCACTGTTATATGCGTAAAGAGGTTTTTCATGCAAATCATACATAAATTATCTTCTTATACTAAGTTGGACATCTCACTAATATCATCCTATTTACCCAGGTGCCCCTTTCTTCCATTAGCCTCTCCATTTTCTGCCCTGACTGCCTTACGTTTGATTTTGTGCTTGCAGTGTGTGAAGTAAGCCAGCTGACTGCTGCAGCCAAGCCAGCCCCCTTCTTTATCTAACTTCTGGAGAAAGAGGCCTGCTAATCCAATGAAAAAGGAGTCAGCCAGCCCCCTTCTCTGTCTAACTTCTGGAGAAAGAGGCCTGCTAATCCAGTGAAAAAAGGAGTCAGCCAGCCCCCTTCACACACAACTCCAGCCCTCTTCTCTTTTTCTAAATTGGAGAAGGGGACCAGCTTTAGTACTGAATTAAGCTATCAGCCATCCCCCTTTATGCACAGGTCCAGCTGATTAATTTTAGGCCAGACTGCCTTACATTTGGTCATGTGCTTTCAGAAGATGAAGATAGCTAGCTGACTGTTGCAGCCAAACCAGCCCCCTTCTTTATCTAATGTTACGTGTACGCCGCTAGGTTCAGATGGGTGGGAACAGGTCTCATGAATTCTTTGGAACTCTGGGGGAACCGTTACTCAGGCAGACCATATACTGCAGCTTCCTCAGGCACAAGATGGATCCACTTGCTCACACAGATATAACTAATAGAGTCCTCATGAACATGAACAGTATAGTTTAATGTCACAGCACATTCAGTACAATTTAAGTCTCTTAAGCACAGGCTTTATAACAGTACAGCTGCTTCTTGAAGGCACATTGACTAACAGTCTCTTTTGTTAGCACAGTTCAGCACAGTTCAGCACAGATCAAGACTCTTTACAAAGGCACAGCAGTACACATCATTTCTTCTAGCACAGTGAGATGGAGGAGGGGGAGGGTTTGCTGAGGGAGATTATCTCTGTAACACAACTTCTTATCGTACTTATCTTCCTGCTCCTGATAGACTTTCTCCAGTAGCAGTATAGCGATTAGCCAAGCTCCACTCTGTAATGAAATCCTGTGTCCCTATGGTTCACTTACCTGAACGTATTTGAGAGAAAGATCATACACAACTCATCCCTTTTGGCTGTTGCCAGAATGTCAACAATTTTCCCACAATCCCCCTGGGGCTCTGCTAACCACTCCTTGTCTCCTGTGACTGTATTAACCCCTCTAGTTGCTGCATGCTTTTGAAGCAACAGTAGTTAGCACTATTTCTGCATGTCACACTAACTTCTGGAGAAGGAGACCTGCTTATCTAATGAAAAAAGGAGTCAGCCAGCCCCCTTCACACACAACTTTAGCCCTCTTCTCTTTTTCTAAATTGGAGAAGGGGACCAGCTTTAGTACTGAATTAAGCAGTCAGCCAGCCCCTTTTATGCACAGGTCCAGCTGCTTAATTTTAGGGAAGACTGCCCTACTTTAAGGAGTCCTGCTTATATAATGAAAAAAAGGAGTCAGCCAACCTTCTCTGTTTATCTGCCCTTACTAATGAAAGAAGGTTCAGCCAGCCCCTTTCTCTGTCCATCTGTTTAACTAATGAAAAAGGAGTCCAGGACCCCCCTTCACACACAACTCTTGCCGAACAACCTTTACTTTTAGTACTACGATTGCAGCGTGTAAAGGGGCTACCCCCTACACATAGGAAAAGGGGGCTTCCCTACCTGTTCAAATAAGGAGCCAGATAGCCTTCTTTACACACAGCTCCAATCACGTACCTGTACGGGAAACACTGCCCGGTGTCGAGCACAGAACCAGAAGGAAGGTGGCCAGCGGTGGCGTAACGTGAAGCTCGTAGGGCCCAATGCAAAATCTCCAACAGGGCCCCCAATTATTGCAGGTCTTTAATATTAATAGTCTTCATATGGACCAATAGGACCTTTTAGGACCCCCTTAGGCTCAGGGGCGCCGGTGCAATTGCAACCACTGCACATATACAGTTAGGTCCATAAATATTTGGACAGAGACAACATTTATCTAATTTTGGTTCTAGACATTACCACAATGAATTTGAAACAAAACAAATCAGATGCAGTTGAAGTTCAGACTTTCAGCTTTCATTTGAGGGTATCCACATTAAAATTGGATGAAGGGTTTAGGAGTTTCAGCTCCTTAACATGTGCCACCCTGTTTTTAAAGGGACCAAAAGTAATTGGACAAATGACTCCAAGGCTATTTCATGGACAGGTGTGGGCAATCCCTTTGTTATGTCATTCTCAATTAAGCAGATGAAAGGGCCGGAGTTGATTTGAGGTGTGGTGTTTGCATTTGGAAGGTTTTGCTGTGAAGGAAACATGTGGTCACAGGAGCTCTCCATGCAGGTGAAACAAGCCATCCTTAAGCTGCAAGAACAGAAAAAAACCCATCCAAGAAATTGCTACAACATTAGAAGTGGCAAAATCTACAATTTGGTACATCCTGAGAAAGAAAGAAAGCACTGGTGAACTCATCAATCCAAAAAGACCTGGGAGCCCACGGAAGACAACAGTGGTGGATGATCGCCGAATACTTTCTTTGGTGAAGAAGAACCCGTTCACAACATCAACTGAAGTCCAGAACACTCTCAGTGAAGTAGGTGTATCTGTCTCTAAGTCAACAGTAAAGAGAAGACTCCATGAAAGTAAATACAAAGGGTTCACATCTAGATGCAAACCATTCATCAATTCCAAAAATAGACAGGCCAGAGTTAAATTTGCTGAAAAACACCTCCAGAAGCCAGCTCAGTTCTGGAAAAGTATTCTATGGACAGATGAGACAAAGATCAACCTGTACCAGAATGATGGGAAGCCAAAAGTTTGGAGAAGAAAGGGAACGGCACATGATCCAAGGCACACCACATCCTCTGTAAAACATGGTGGAGGCAACATGATGGCATGGCCATGGATGGCTTTCAATGGCACTGGGTCACTTGTGTTTATTGATGACATAACAGCAGACAAGAGTAGCCGGATGAATTCTGAAGTGTACCGGGATATACTTTCAGCCCAGATTCAGCCAAATGCTGCAAACTTGATTGGACGGCGCTTCATAGTACAGATGGATAATGACCCCAAGCATACAGCCAAAGCTACACAGGAGTTCATGAGTGCAAAAAAGTGGAACATTCTTCAATGGCCAAGTCAATCACCAGATCTTAACCCAATTGAGCATGCATTTCACTTGCTGAAATCCAGACTTAAGAGGGAAAGACCCACAAACAAGCAAGACCTGAAGGCTGCGGCTGTAAAGGCCTGGCAAAGCATTAAGAAGGAGGAAACCCAGCGTTTGGTGATGTCCATGGGTTTCAGAGTTAAGGCAGTGATTGCCTCCAAAGGATTCGCCACAAAATTTTGAAAATAAAAATATTTTGTTTGGGTTATATTTATTTGTCCAATTACTTTTGACCTCCTAAAATGTGGAGTGTTTGTAAAGAAATGTGTACAATTCCTACATTTTCTAACACATATTTTTGTTCAACCCTTCAAATTAAACGTTACAATCTGCACTTGAATTCTGTTGTAGAGGTTTCATTTCAAATCCAATGTGGTGGCATGCAGAGCCCAACTCGCGAAAATTGTGTCACTGTCCAAATATTTCTGGCCCTGACTGTAGTTACGTCCCTGGTGGCCGTAAAATCGCTGAACAGCAAACATTAAGGAGAATTAGATAGACATGTGTGTAAATCAGAAAGCACTCGGCCTGAGCAATGACCTAATAATGGATTTAAGAAAGCCAAAGGGGCAATTCACAGGAGAAAATCGTGGCTTGCACTACTTCGCTCCAAGTCTCCAACGAGTTTCCATTAGATCCATTAAAAAAAAAGAACGCAACCAGAATCAAACCTGATCCAACTCCGATGGAAACCTCTACTGGTGGAGTTACCTTTTTTCTTTGTCTGTAGTTCCTTAATAAAAAAAAAAAGGGCCCCAGCACCAGGAACGCTATATTGATGATTTTCTGACTTGACCCCTTAAAAAACAGTAGTAACTATTAATCATACAACCATGAAGAGTTTCCAATTCATTCCCAACTTATGAGAATTGCATTGTAAAAAATCACCTACTCCTCCTTATAGAGCATACTCAAGCTACACGTCCCATGTCATACACAAAATCATTTTCTCTCCATTACAAGGATGCATTTGTCCAAGCTATAAAAGAAAAATGAGCCCCGACCTCTGTCATTCCGCACTGTTTACTTGCGCAAAAATGTGTTTATTCTTGATGGAAGATTAGCTCATATTACTGTAGCTATGTGACCGTTTCTCGAATGGTGCGTTCCAGCAAACCACAGGTTAATTTAGGACTGAGTGACTTACAGAGCGAATAAAATGAAAAGATATGGAGTTGGAATAACATATTACTGTCATTGCCCATAAAAATGAGTATTTATTAACTAATGACGGAGATTAAATTTAGAGTTTTACGTCCTTCGTATAAAGAGCAAGAACAGATATTTGGCACTCTACAAATCGCGGCTCTCCTGTCTGTCTCCTATTCTGCACTCACCTGCAGAGTAAAATGCCCAAGTACTTATAGAGAAGCTATAATCCAAAAATAACCTGTTGTTTAAATTAGGTTTTTGTGTTAAATGTTTTTTTGCCATTTTTTTCTTTTTTATATATCACAATCTCTATAAAAAATTTAAAAAAATATAAATGTTGCAACTTTCCCGCCTGCCACTGTTTTTTTTTTAGTCTATAACTATTTGTTGTTTCAGGAAATAACATATGTACATTGCCACAATGTCAGACATTGACCCTATGTTGTGTATTGAAGTATTTAATGAGCGAGTGTAATCTGCAATTTTTTTTTATTTTTACATATCTAAATTTGAAATCAAGGTAAAAAAAAAGTAGAAATCTTGCAACTTTCCCACCGGCTACTGAGGCTTTTCAGACTATGTATTGTTTCAGGAAACAACACATGTACATAGTCACAATGGTCAGACCCTGAGCCTATCTTTTGTATTGAAGTATCTAATAAGCATGTGCAGAGGTCATTGCGAAGAGAAGGGGAGCAGGGTCAGCTGTATTGAAGTATCTAATTAACTTTTTTTTCACATCTGAGGGCTCCTTTCCATTTGCGAGAAATACGTCGATTCTCGCATGTGAAATCTCAGCTCTGGCGCCGGCACTCGGGAGTGGAGTGTGCAGCTGCATGTATTTCTATGCAGTTGCTCGCTCCACTCCCGAATGCCGGCCCCAGAGCTGGGATTTCACATGCGAGAATCGGACGTATTTCTCGCATGTGGAAAAGAGTCCTCAATATGAGTTAAAAATTAAAAAAAAAATAGAAATCTTGCAACTTCCCCACCAGTTACTGAAGCTTTTGTACACTAACTATCTGTTGTTTCAGGAAACAATACATGTGCATAGCCACAATGGTTAGACCCTAACCTTCTCTTGTATTGAAGTATCTAATGAGCATGTGCAGATGTCATTTTGGTGGATCATGTGTTACCTGTCATTGTAATCCTGCCTGTCATGATAATGAGCCTGCTAAAAACTCTTTCTCAAAGGACAGGAAGTATGAGCCTAAACAGCTCAGTGACCAGTGTGAAAATTGAAAAATTGCTATTTTTTTTGATTGTTTGTCTAAATGATATGGAAAAAGCCATTTTTAACAATATAACACAAAACTTGATTTAATCAATAGGTTATTTTCTGATGATAGCTTTCCTTTTAGTACGACAACCATCTCTCAAAATGTAGGGTGAAAAAGAGTGCTGGTAAAGTCATTAGTGGTATCCAGAAGATTATGGAAATCCATCATAATGATAAAAGCTAGCAAATAAAGTAGCCATTATTTTTTTCAGTGGAGTAGAGGACACACTTCTCATTTTACCCTAATTGAAACCTATTCCAACTTGCTATGAGACGACCCCAAAAGTTTAAAATCTTTTTTAAAGTTTAAAACTAAATTGTAAAGTTTGAAATATAAAAGTTTTAAATTATTTAAAGTTTTAAGGTTCCCACACACATTAAAATAAAGTTGGCCAAGCCTATTGATTCATTGGGACCATAGAATCTGTATAAAGGACTCCAACTTTCCCCTTATAGATGATGTAGAAGAAAAGTGTGATTGGGCGTATTGAATTTCAATGTCTGATCCTTTTCTTCTTCTGGTGGATAGCAGCACCTTGCTCCATTTTCCTTATCACACACATACACACTACTTCAAGACAAACTTTCATACATAGAATCATAGAATGGTGGAGTTGGAAGGGACCTCCTGGGTCATCTGATCCAACCCCCTGCTCAAAGCAGGATTCACTAAATCATCCCAGACAGATGTCTGTCCAGCCTCTGTTTGAAGACTTCCATTGAAGGAGAACTCACCACCTCTCGTGGCAGCCTGTTCCACTCACTGATCACCCTCACTGTCAAAAAGTTTTTTCTAATATGTAATCTGTGTCTCCTCCCATGTGATTGGGTTGGGAGGAAAAGATGGCAGCCAAATGATCATTCTGGGGACAGCTATCTAAAGTCTATGGGCACCTTTGTAATATTTCTTCTGAAACTTCCTTTTGTCTTTACAAAAAAAAAAACCCAGTCAACTAACTTCACAAAAATATTTTTAAGTTTGGCCTTAAGTCAAAATTTTGAAGAAGTATATATGTGGTCAGACAGGCTGGACTGCTCCGTCAACGAACAACCACAAATATCTGGATTTTCAACAAGTTTTAGGGCCAAACCTGTTTATGTAATGCTTTAATTTTAATATGAAATTTACATTAGCTGTGAGCCTACGTAAAAACATTGGACTAAAATAACTGAGGCCTACAGCATCTTCTAAAGTCTCATTATATGTAATTACATTAATGAGGGATTTAACCTAAAGGCCCATAATGTTCCACATCCTGTTAATCTGACTCTGTGAAAATCAGTTTGTTGTTCCACTACAATAATTACAAAAGTATTTATTGTGGTAGCTCTTGGGTCTTCAAAAACCATAATGATAGTATTGGTCTCTTCTAATGTGGTAGAAGAGTCTTTAGAGATCCGAGCTGTTGGCCAAATAATAGTTTGGCCAATCATTCATGCTAAGTTTTCTCTCCCGACTCCTCCATACACAGGAGCGCTCACTTTGCCAAGCCCTCCTATGTCCATAACGAGAGGGCCACGGCCAGACTTATTTGCAAGTGTTTTCTCTCACCGAAAACAAAAGGATCTGTAGTGCAAACTCAGATACAACATCATTAGAGATGGGCAGAAACCTGGATGTTCGGGTCCGGCGGGTTCTGCCGAACAGTTATAAAAAGTTCAGGTTCGTATACCAGAACAGTACCCGGACCCAGACCCGCATCGGGACCCCGTTTACTTGAATGGGGGACCCTAACACCCAGTGTTTGCCATGCTGTCATGTGCATGACAGCGTGGCAAACACCGCTTCTGATTGGTGGTGAAATCATCCCCACCGGTCAGAGCCGCGGTTCCCACACTGTCAAAAGACAGCGTAAGCACTCAGCTGTGATCGGAAGTATAAAGTTTACCTCCGGTCACTGGTATCAGCTGATGGGACTACTGGTCCCATCATCCGACACCTGCTGCCGCTAATTACAGTGAGAGCAGGAGTGTCTTTTGACAGCGGTGTTTGCCGTGCTGTCATGCACATCAGTCCATACACATTCAAGAGTTGGCCGAACCTGCCAATATCAGTGGGTTTAGCTGGCATTAGTCTAAATGTTATTAGAGCCTTAAGTGGTTTTAGGTAAATTAATACATTAGGGGATAGATTAAGTCCTACATTGTCCTCTCCAGGCCACACTAGAGGTAGCTAGATAAAATTAGACTTGGGTTGACCAAACCCAAAGATTCCAATGGGACCCTCTTACCATGTTACTGTGTGTAGGGCCTCCTGTCCTAGTAGATGTTTGAAAGATGCGGCAGGTCCAATTTCACCACACATCTGTTCCCTGGGAGAAAAAACGCCTTCCCTCATCCTCCTCCTCTTCCTCCTCCGCTGCAGACGCCTGATCCTTAATGTGCATCAAAGTTTGCATGAGCAGACGTATAAGTGGGATGCTCATGCTTATGATGGCGTCGTCTGCGCTTACCAGCCGTGTGCATTCCTCAAAACACTGAAGGACTTTACAGAGGTCTTTCAGCTTTGACCACTGCACACCCGACAACTCGATGTCTGCCCTCAAACTGCCTGCCCGTGTATCCTCCCACAAATGCATTACAGCCTGCCTCTGTTCGCACAGCCTCTCAACCATGTGCATGGTGGAGTTCCACCTTGTTGCAACATCTATGATTAGACGGTGCTTGGGAGTGGAGTGATCGCTGCAGCCTCTGCATACGACTGGAGTCTACGGGCGAGCGACAGATGTGCGAGCACAGTCTTCGCACCTTATGGAGCAGGGCTGGTAACTCCGGATAATTATTTATGAAGCACTGCACCACCAGGTTCAAGGTGTGAGCCAGGCAAGGTATGTGTCTGAGTTTTGCCAGGGCTATGGCCGCCACAAAATTACAGCCGTTATCACTGACTACCTTGCCTGGCGCAAGATGTAGACTGCCCAGCCATGACTCAGTTTCTCGCTGCAAGTAGTCAGCCAGTACCTCCGTGGTGTGTCTGTTGTCGCCCAAAGACATCATTTTTAAAACAGCCTGCTGATGCTTACCGCTAGCTGTTCGATAGAGGGACACCTCGTGTACAACAATGGCAGCTGCGGATGGAGTGCTCATGCCACTGCGCTCTGTCGACAAGCTTTTGCTTCTGGATGAGGAGGAGGGTCGAACGCCTGCAGCCAACTGTTGCTATGCCGTGGGCTAGGCAGCACTGTCCCACCGCCGCTGTCCCCTGTGGACCCTGCATCCACCACATTAACCCAGTGCGCAGTGATGGACACGTAACGGCCCTGGCCATGCCTACTGGCCCATGCATCTGTTGTGAGGTGCACCTTTCCACTCACCGATTGTTTGAGTGCATGGACAATGCGGTCTTTCACATGCAGGTGGAGGGCAGGAATGGCTTTTCTAGCAAAGAAGTGCCGACTGGGTAGGTCATAGCGTGGGACAGCGTAGGCCATGAGCTCTTGGAACGCTGCGCTTTCAACCAAACGGAAGGGCATCATTTCTAATGAGATCAGTTTGGCAATGTAGCCGTTCAAAGCCAGTGTACGGGATGAGAGGATGAGTACTTTCTTGTCCTACTCAGTGTCTGCTAGGGTGAGCTGGACTTGAGAGCTGCATATGGGGGAACTAGCAGTGGACATGGTGGACTGAGAGGGGGTTGGTGATGGTGATGGTGGTGGTGGTGATGGCCTAGATTCAGTCTTTCGTTGCAAAAACATTGTGATTCCCTGACTGCTTGGGCCTTGCAACGACACCTCAACATTTCTTGCTGGTGGTGTGCTAACTGGTGGGCTTACAGTGGGGGAAGCGATGTAGCGTTGCTGGCTACCTTCAGTCGGAGCAGGAGCACATGTGCTACCTGAGGTTTTGTAGTCCGTCCACGCTTGAAAGTGCATGGTGTTTAAATGTCTAAGCATGCAACTGGTATTCAAATTTCGGAGATCTTTCCCTGCTAAAGGTCCTTCGGCACTTCTTACAGATAACCTTTGCCTCATCAAAAGGATTTTGGTCAAAAAAGTGCAACACTGCACTCTTCCTACTATGGGATAAATTTTCAGGGCTTGCACGCTGTGCTAATTTGACCGTCTGGCCAAGCTGTCCTGCAATTATTTTTGTTTTTTTAACACATTTTTGGACTGCTATGGGCCTGCCAGATAACCCCAGCTGTCGATACCTGCTGTGGATCCTCCTCCTCTTCTGAGCTATTGCCAGCGGCACCCTCTTTCCCCAATGAATGCCAATCCGTGTCAACAACTGGTCATCCATCACCTCCTCTTCAATTTCATCTGCACCTTCCTCTGTGTCACCGTGTAAGGTGGTACAGTATGCAGGAAGGGGCACCTGAATTTCATCAGGGTCAGATTTTGGCTCAGTACACTGCGAGGGAAATTTAGTGCTCTGGGTGAATGTACCAGCAGAATCATATAGCAGTGGCTGTGCATCAGTGCCCTCCATGTCAGATTCATCTTGTACTGGGGAATTCAGGATTTAACTTGATAACCCAGGCATGGTATGTGAAAAGAGCTCCATGGAGTAATCTGAAGTGTGGCCTGCCGCATCCTTCACTTTTGGTGGGGGTGAAGGACACAAGGAAAGGTGTTGTTCCTGACCAGGAGCCAGCACTGACGACTCAGTGCTTGCATTTTTTGAAACTTCAGAAGAGGAGGCGATAGAGCTGGAGGCTGTTTTGGCAATGTAAGCCAAAACCTGTTCCTGATGCTCCGGCTTTAAAAGCGGTTTACCTACTCCCAGAAAAGGGAGCCTTCCAGGCCTTCTGGAGCCAGACGATGACGCAGGCTCAACACCTCCTGCCTTAGGTGCTTTTGTGCTTTTGGCACTACCAGCAGATGCACCACCACCACCATGAGTACCAGCTGGCCCCCTGCCCACGTCCGCAGCCTCTTCCACCATACTTCCTCATGTTTGGGAAAATGTACCAAAAATGCCAGCAGATATATGGTACTGTATCAGAAGCGTACAGCTGTATACAGTGAAGGGGAAAATTAAAAATCTCCGTATATATTTCTGGAGTCACACACAGACGCTCACAGGCTCAGTATGGATTAGACCAGAATATAAAAAGCAGAAAAAGGATACTGTATGAGAAGACAGAAGATACCAGATGTATATAGTATAGGGGAAAATTTCAATCTCCGTATATATTTCCGGAGTCACACACAGATAGTCAGCATGTATTTGTCTGTGATACCAGCAGGTACACTGTAGTGTGTCAGGAGCATACAGCTCTATACGGTGTGGGAAGAAATGAACGCTCGGTAACTGTGCAGAAAAAAAGAATAAAAGTATCAGTGCTGTGTAAAAAGCAGTCTGCACAGCAGTGTACACACAGCAATACAGCTATCAGGCAGCCTAATAACACGCTGCTGCACACAAGAAAATCCTCCCCTGTCACTGCACACTAACTGTACAGCACAATCGCTATCAGCACAAGCACAGAAGAACTTCTCTTTCCAGCCCTAACTCTCTCCCTACAGATAAACAGCGTCAGCAACCTCTCCCTACTGTTTAGATCGGCAGAAGTAAAATGACGGTCGGCTGTCAGGGCTTTTATAGCCACTATGACGCCCCCCAAAGCAAGCCAATCACTGCAATGCCCTTCTCTACAATGGTGGTGGACGCTGCCCATGTCATCTCATTGCCCACAGTGTACGTCCTTGCTCATTGGATGGAAAAAGGCGCCTGCAAGCATTATGGGAAAACTGACTTTGGCGCTCGGGTCGACGACCACATGGCCGACTTCACGCTATGGTCGGGTTTCGCTCGGCGAAACTCGACTTTAGCGAAAGTCGGCGACTTATGAATCTGACCGACCTGTTTCGCTTAACTCTAATCCTGAGATATGCTAGTTTTTATTTAGTGCTCATTTTTATCGTCTTAACCAAGGGGGCAGTACTCACAGGGCTCCTTTCCACTTGCGAGAAATAGTCCGATTCTCGCATGTGAAATCCCAGCTCTGGGGCCGGCATTCGGGAGTGGAGCTAGCAGCTACATAGAACTACATGCAGCCGCGCACTCCACTCCCGAGTGTCGGTCCCAGAGCTGGGATTTCACATGCGTATTTCTCGCAAGTGGAAAGGAGCCCACAGAGTAATAATGCAGAACAGCCTAAAGACACGCCCCAGAGGATCCTGTGAGCCACGCCCCCTTGCGAAAGATCAGAAAAATTAGTTCTAAATGAAAAGGCCCTTATCTCTGGAACCGTATAGAGGATGTAAAAGAAAAATAAATACTTGGAGAAAAAGCAGGAATAAAATAAGAGCGCAAACTGCCCACTTTTGACCTGATGACAAGTCCTCTTTAAGTGTATTGCTTAATACAGTCCCAGAGTTATTGTAATATGTTTTATGAGACTGGTGTTTATACCATTATCAGTACATCTTATCTGGGTAAAACATGCAAAACATATCTTCTACTTTAATAAGAAAATTCCTGCAAGCCAATTTTGGAATAACAAAGTCTGATTCTGTCCAGGTTGATAAATTGTACGGCAGAATCCTGCAGAGTGCTTCACATATGAATACAAATGGCAGTAAAAGTGCGATGCTGTGCTTTATTCCTACCATTCATATTTTTTTTGGACAGAGACACAAAGCCTCTCGACTCTCTGTCTTAATAACACTAATGCGGCTTAGGAACAAACCAAGGACACCCTCTTACATTGCAATAAAAGTCACTATCGGAAGTACTCGGCTTATAGGACAATGCAGCCAAATCATATTAGCGGATTATAGGAGACAGAACATCCTGACATAAATTTATGAGGGTTCGGTGGTGCTAAGGACGTAGGGAACAAATATTCTACTTACATATGTCAAGGTCAATACCAGAATTATGGTATTGTTGACACTGCGTTAACTGTGTCCAGATTCATTTGGGCTGTTAGTTCAATTTTTCTGGATGATGATCAACATGGAGATACTGTAGCGAGGGTGAACGCTAGCTGAACGCACTCGTGACAAGCAAAAGGTTAACAATATTTTGAACTTTTGACTTCCGGGCTCCATATCTCACCATCCACTACTGCTTCGAACGTGAGACTGCCATCATATTATAGACAATCATCTTGGCTATCTCATACATATATTTGACTTGTAACTATTTAGCATATGATTAGTTATGCAGATTCTTCTCATGTCACTGCATTGTTATTGTTTTGCTCCTGGTGGTGGAAAAATCTTTTTCTTACTGAATACTACAAATTACAACCTGTTCTCACATTCCCTAATAGCTCCGTGTGTTATTAGGTTTATTCCCAAGTGAAAGGTCACTGGTTCAATTTAAGGAGCAGCCATGAAGAAAATTTCCTAAGAAAAGAGAACCAGCATCATCTAGCTCATCGATAGCGGTCTCTCGGCCAAGAAAATTGCCAAACTGCATCATGTGAGCGCCATGACATCTGGAAAAATATGAAATGAAGTCCGTCATCCATCCAGAAGCCAAGAGGTTGACGTCCAGACAAATATCGGAGTCAACAAGTCGGCTCATCACAAAGTCTATCAGTTTTAGAGTAAGGTATGCTTCATAATACTGAGATCACAGACGTCCATGCAAGAACTGTACGAGGCATGTTACGCAAGTCTAGAATGGTGATCTGAAAAAAGGTGAAGAAGTCTCGACTTGAATAATGTCATAAGAAGCGTTGGCTCGACTTTGCCAAAAAGTACGAAATCTTGACAGTAGAAGATAGAAAACTAGTGATTTGGAGCGATGAGACGAAAGTCAATAGACTAGGCTCGTTTGAGTGCAAATGGGTCTGGAAAAACAAGGGAAAAATTGACTATCGGATTGAGAAATTGAAGGAACTATTAAATTCAGTGGATGAAGCCTGATGATATGGGGTTGTTTCACAGCCAAAAGCTTTGGATACTTGGTGGTCTCAATGCTGAGCTATATGTTAGTATCCTGCAAGAGAAGCTACTTTGTACAGTCAAGTACTATGGGTATGAAAAGGACAACATAGTGTTCCAACAGGACAATTACCCAAAGCATAAGTCAAGATTGGCAAAGAAATGGTTCAATGACAATGAAGTAAAGGTGTTAAATTGGCCCTCACAGTCCCCAGACCTCACCCCAATCGAACACTTGTGTGCGGGGGTGGGATTCAATCTTTTAACTACAGGTTATCTGTTTGTGTTAGGATGCCATGCCCATCTAAAAAGCCACACCCATTTTCACGCGCATTTTCCTTAACCACAAAATACAAGTAAAGGTAACTAAAAAGTAAAGGAGCTGCACCCTTCTTACGCTACCTTACCCCACCTCATTGCCTCCTGTCCATTACACATTGTCCTAGTCACTTCTTAGTATGGTGGATAATTTTAAAGGGTTTTCTGCAAATTTTGAAAATTAGTACTAAAGGAACTCTGCTCAAATTGTTAAGAATGACCATCTGTCACCTCAACTGTCTGCTGCACCTAATCTCAGGCCTCAGCAGCCACAGCCGAATAATACCACATACGAGAGAGAAATACTGCCACACCGTGACCAGAACACATATTACCATCAAATAGAGGCCAATAATACCACATACAAGGGATAAATACCACCACAACATGACCAGACTAGATATAAACCGCCACATCGATACTAAATACTACAGTATGATCATTGATAAACAAAAACACAATACTACTAACACTAATATTACCATAGGTGACATTATGCACAGGAGGTCCATATATAGTGTATAGTGTACAGGTAATACAGGGAACACTGGTGACATTATACACAGGAGCTCTGTATATAGTATATAGGTAATACAGGGATCACCAGTGACATTATACATAGGAGCTCTGTATATAGTGTACAGTGTACAGATAATACAGTGATTGTCAATGGCATTATACACAAGAGCTCTGTATATAGTGTACAGGTAATACAGTGATCGCTGGTGACATTATACTCAGGAGCTCTGTATATAGTGTATGGTGTACAGCTACTAAAGGAATCACCAGTGACACTATATATAAGAGCTGTGTATATAATGTACTGGTAATACAGTGATCAGCAGTGACATTTTACACAGGAGCTCTGTATATAGTGTCAGTGAACGAGTAATACAGTGACTTACCAGTGACATTATACACAGGAGCTCTGTATATAGTGTACAGTGTATAGCTACTACAGGGATCACCAGTGACATTATACACAGGAGCTCTTTTTATAGTGTATAATGTACAGGTAATACAGTGATCACCAGTGGCATTATACACAAGAGCTCTGTATATAGTGTCAGTGTAAAGATAATACAGTGATCACCTCAAAAGTGATATTATACACAGGAGCTCTATATCTACTATATAGTGTATAGTGTAAGTGTACAAGTAACACACTGACTCACCAGTGATGTCTGTAGTTATACACAGGAGCTCTTTTTATAGTGTATAGTGTACAGGTAATACAGTGATCACCAGTGACACTATACACAGGAGCTCTGTATATAGTTCATATTGTACAGGTAATACAGTGATCACAAATGACATTATACACAGGGCACTGGATTTAGTATACAGTGTATAGTGTCAGTGTACAGATAATAGAGTGATCACCAGTGACATTATACACAGAAACTCTGTACATTGTATATAGTGTACAGGTAATACAGTGATCACCATTGGCATTATACACAAGAGCTCTGTATATAGTGTCAGTGTAAAGATAATACAGTGATCACCTCAAAAGTGATATTATACACAGGAGCTCTATATCTACTATATAATGTATAGTGTACGTGTACAAGTAACACACTGACTCACCAGTGATGTCTGTAGTTGAAGTCCTTCATCTTCGCTTTTCTTCTTCATCCTGTGCACACCACCATCACTTCTTCCAGCCAGGACTCAGAAAATAACACAGTCATCTATAGCTGATCACTTCTAGAGCACATTGCTCACATTTTCCCTGACTTCTACACTTCACCAAATGAAGAATAAAAGAGGCACAGTGTTACTCAGCACAGTAACAGGACCCTCCACATTAAAAACAGTATACATCACAACAGTAATAATATCCTTTAATTAGCCCCTACAATTATAATGTTCCCTATCCTGGCCCCACAATATGTTTCCCTATCTTGGCCACATAATATGTCTCTCTATCCTGGCCCCATAATATATCTCCACATCCTGGCCCTCATATTGCGGCTTTTAAGAAAAAAAAAGTTTCTCCTTACCTGGCCAATTTCCAAAGGCATCCTCCTCATTCATATGCGGCACGGAAGGGCCGGTGCATGGCAGTGACGTCATACACCGGAGACGTGCTCGCCAGTATCAGATGAGGCTATCAGATTGGCTAGCGGTTGTTAACTTTCTGTACCGCAATATATTGCAACTGAATGTGCGTCTGAGGAACTGCTGGTCAGGGAACCGTTGCGGGACACCGCTTCTTGCCAGTTCGGGGAACTGCCTGCTATTTTAACAAGTGGTTCCACCAAACCGGGGAGAACACCCTGAATCCCACCCATGCTTGTGGTAAGAGTTGAAGAAAAAACTTCATACATACCCAAGTCAGTCGACCAGTATGCACCAACTTTGGGAACTGTAAAAGAGACCTGGGATCAGAAGTCGGTGGAGACATGCTTGAATCTGATCGAGAACAGGCCAGAAGGTTTCAGGACAGTGCTGAAAGTCAAAGGTGGATGTACAAAAATAATTTTTTTTTAAATGATTTTTAGGAGCAAAACAATAACAGCGCAATAACACGACAAGAATCTGCATAACTAATCATATGCTAAATGTCACGGTTCCACCCCTCAGTGTTTCTAGGATGCAGTTACTGACAGCTCGGCCAGCCCTCCGGTACAGGAGTGTGCTGAAGCTGTCAGTACTTTGTTTGACAGCTTAGCCATCCAATCTCGTACAGGGGCATGCTGAGCTGTCAGTGTCTTGATTGACAGCTCAACTATCCAATCTGAGACTGGGAGGCGTCAGCTGTCTCCAAGTGTTCATTATTCCGGGTGATTGCCATGCTACCTAACTGAGCTGTTTCTCCCAGACCTCTGCCAGACGTAAATTCAGCTAGTGAAGTTTGTGCTTCCTGTACATTGAGTTCTGTATGCTAGATCTTTTGTTGCCTGACCTTGGACTTCGTTCTGACAATCCGTCTGCTTAATCCCTTCTGCTCTAATCGGTTGTCCTCCTGGTATTCTGACCTCAGAACGTTACTTGACGCTTTTGTCTCTTCCTTCTGTTTGTGACATACCCTCCTGGCTTCTGACCTTGGAATCCTTGACCATTCTGACTTACGGCTTGGCCGTGGGAAGTGACCAGCTTCACATTACATCTGGCCCAGGTCTGGGAGAAACAGCTCAGTTAAGTAGCTTGACAATCACCGGGGATAATGAACACTTGAAGACAGCCGATGCCTCCCAGTCTGATTGGATAATCAAGCTGTCAATCAACACACTGATAGCTCAGCACGCCCCTGTACCAGATTGGATGTCCAAAGTGTCAATCAAAGTACTGACAGCTTCAGCACACCCCTATACCAGATTGGATCACTGAGCTGTCAGTAACTGCATCCCAGACACACTGAGGGGTGGAAACGTGACACTAAATAGTTGCAAGTCAAATTTATGTACGAGATAGAGGAGATGATTGTCTATAAAACATGGCAGTAGTGGATGGTGAGATATGGAGCCGGAAAGTCAGAAGGTCAAAACATTGTTATCCTTTGCTCATCAGTGTAATTGCTACAGTATTGGCCATTTTGACAGGATGCGTTCCCCAAAAATCCCAAATAATTAGTTTCAGTTCAATCAATATCACTAATGGGAAAGTCTGTATTTCCTGAATACATATTATACAGATTTTACCCTTAATTTGAGATTGACAGATCAGTCCACGAGGAAAAAGAAGCAGATTTCTCTGATAAGATATATTGCAAAGTGTCTTATTTTCATGTGTACTATTGATTTAAGAAAGAAATATTAAAACAAAAGGTCATCTTAATGCTATTTTACCCAAATATGAGAGGTAGTAATACAGTGCCAGACTCATGGAGGCTCTGTAGTCCCTGGTAAATGAGTGTTCTGTCTTTGTATATTCTATGTTGGGTCCCTACTAATTAAGTAGCATATACCAGGAAGCGTCAGCTGGAATAGGAAGTCTTATAGGCCAGGTAATGAAGGAAGGAAAGAAGGAGGAAAGCATGGAAGGAAGCTGTCTATCTGGGGTCTCTTTTTTAACAAGATTTTCATATAGCAAGGCTAGATAAAGGGTTCAGCATTGACTTATAGGGTACATACCTCCAATGGACAGGAGACAGGAGCGCACAGCTCCGCTACTGATCGCTCAAAAGACCCCAAGAAGTCTGCAGCTCTGGAGAACAGGAGCACAACTCTGCCACTGATCGCTCAAAAGACCCCAAGAAGTGCTCAGCTCTGGAGACAAGAGCACAGCTCTGCCACTGATCGCTCAAAAGACCCCGAGAAGTGCACAGCTCTGGAGACAGGAGCGCCAAATCCCTCACTGATTGTTTAAAAGACCCCCCGGGAAATGCACAGCTCTGGGGAAGGGCACAGCCCTTCACTGTCTTTAAAAGACCCTCGAAAGTGCACAGCTCTTGGGGAAGGAGGCACAGCTCCCCCCCCTGATTGTTTAAAAAAAACCCCTAAAAGTGCACAGCTCTGGGGGAAAGGGGCAAAGCCCCCTGATTGCCAAAAACCCCGAATGCCAAACCTGGAGCGGAGGCACAGCTCCCATGATGCTCCAAAAGACCCCCCGGAAGTGCACAGTTGGGACAAAAAAACGCACGCTCCCCACGATTGTTTTTAAAAACCCCGAGAATGCACGCTCTGGAGCAGGAGCACAGCTCCGTACTGATGTTCAAAAGACCCCGAGAAGTGCAGCTCTGGGGCAGGAGTGCCAGCTCCGCTACTGATGCTCAAAAAACCCCGAGAGTTGCCCGCTCTGGAGAATGGAGCACAGCTCCCTCTGATTTTTCAAAAGGGCCCCCAGATGCACAGCTCTGGGAGACAGGAGTGCACAGCTCCGCACTGATCGTCAAAAGACCCCCGAGAAGTGTGCAGCTCTGGAGATAGGAGCACAGCTCCGCACTGATCGTCAAAAGACCCCCAAAAAGTGCCACTCTGGAGACAGGAGTGCACAGCTCGCCACTGATCGCCAAAAGACCTCGAGAAGTGCACGTCTAGAGACAGGAGTGCACAGCTCTGCCACTGATCGTCAAAAGACCCCAAAAAGTGCGCAGCTCTGGAGACTGAGTGCACCGCTCTGCACGATTCGCTCAAAAAACCTCGAGAAGTGCACAGCTCTGGAGACAAGAGCGCGACAGCTCCCCACTGATTTTAAAAGACCCCCGAGAAGTGCACAGCTCTGGAGAGGAGCACAGTCCGCTACTGTCGTCAAAAGACCCCAAATGTGCACTGGAGACGGAGCACATCCGACTGATGTTCAAAAGACCCCCCAAAAAGTGCGCACTCTGGAGAAGAGTGCACAGCTCTGCACTTTATCGTCAAAAGACCCCCGAGAAGTGCCAGCTCTGGGGACAGGAGCGCACAGCTCCCACTGATTGTAAAAGACCAAATTTTTTTTTTTTTTTGGGCCCCCCGGGTTTTTTTTAAAAACCCCCGGGGAAAAAAACCCCAACCCTTTTCTAAACCAAAAAAGGGGGGGGAAAAAAAAGGGGAAATTTTTTTTTTAAAAAAAAAATTTTTTTTTTTAAAAAAAACCCCCCCCCTTTTTTTTTCCCCCCAAACCCCAAAATTTTTTTGGGGGGGGGCCCCCCCCCTTTTTTTTTTTAAAAATTTTTTTTGGGGGGGGGGGTTTTTTTAAATTTTAAAAAGGGAAAAAATTAAAGGGGGGAAAATTTTTTTTTTTTTAAACCCCAAAAATTTTTTTTAACCCCCAGCTTGGGGGGGGGGTTTTTTTTTTTTTTTAAAAACCCCCCGGGGGTTTTGGGGAAAAACCCAAAAACCCCCCTTTTTTTAAAAAAAAAAAACCCCTTTTTTGGGGGGGGTTTTTTTTTTTTTTTAAATTTTTTAAAAAAAAGGGGGGGAAAAAAAACCCCCTTTTTTTAAAAAAATAAAAAACCCGGGGAAAATTTTTGGAAAAACCCCCGGGAAAAAATCTTAACCGGGAATTTTTTTCTAAGGGTGTTGGGGGGGGGGGAAAAATTTTGGTGGGAATTTTTTCCCCCTTTAAAAATTTTTTTAAAACTTAACCCCAAATTCCCTTCCTTTTTTAAAAAACCCCCCAAAAAAATTTTTTTAAAAGAAAAAACCCCCCCCCTAAAAAAAAGGGGGGAAAAAAAAGGGGGGCCCCCCCCCCCCCCCCCTTTTTTTTTTCCAGGGAAAAAAAACCCAAAAACCCCCCTTTTTTTAAAAACCCCCCCTTTTTGGGAAAAAATTTAAAGAGGGTTTTAAAAAAAAAATTTTAAAAATTTTAAAAAAAAAACCCCCCCCCAAAAAAATTTTTTTTTTTATTTTTGGGGGCCCCCCTTTTTTTTTAAAAAAAAAAAGGCCCCCCCAAAAGGGCCCCCCCCCCTTTTTTTGGGAAAGGGGGCCCTTTAAAAAAACCCCCCCCCCTTTTTTTTAAAAAAAACCCCCCTTTAAAAAGGGGCACCCCCCCCCGAAAAAACCCCCCCCTTTTTTTGGGGGGGGGTTTTTAAAAAAAAAACCCCCAAAAAACCCCCCGGGGGGGGGCCCCCCCCTTTTTTCCCCCCGGGGAAAAACCCCCCGGGGGGGGAAAAAACCCCCCCCCCCTTTAAAAACCCCGGAACCCCTTTGGGGGGGGGGCCCCCCCTTTTTTTTTAAAAGGGGGGGGGGGCCCCCCAAAACCCCCCCTTAAAAAAACCCCCCCAAAAAAAAGGGCCCCAAAAAAAAAAAAAAAACCCCCCCCCCAAAAAAAACCCCCCTTTTTAAAAAAACCCCCCGGGGGGCACAACCCAAAGCCGGGGGTTTCCCCAAAACCCCAAAAAATTTAAAAAAAGGGGAAAAAAACCCCTTTTTTAAAGGGGGGGAAGGGGGGCCCCCGGGGGGAATTTTCCCCCTTTTTTTCCCCCCCTTTTCCCCCTTTTCCCCCGGGAAAACCCCCCCAAAAAAAAAATTTTTCCCCGGGGAAAAATTTTAAAAAAAATTTAAAAAACCCCCCCGTTCCGGGGGGAAAAAACCCCCCAAAACCCCCCCCCCCTTTTTTGGGGGGAGGGGGCCCCCCCCCCCCCTGGGGTTTTAACAACCTTGGGAAAAAACCCCCCCCCAAAATTTTTGGGGGGGGGAAAAAAAAGGGGCCCCCCCCCCTTAAAAAAACCCCCTTTTTTTCCCCTTTGGGGAAAGGGGGTTTTTAATTATTGCCCAAAACCCCCCAAAAAGGGCCGGGGGAAAAAACCCCCCCTTTTTTTGGGGTTTTTTTTAAAAAAAAAAAGGGAAAACCCCAAATTCCCCAAAGAAAAAAAACCCCCCAAAATTTTTTTTCCGGGCCAAAAAAAATTTTTTTTCCCCCCCCCAAAAAAGCCCAAAAAAACCCCAAAACCCCCAAATTAAAAAAAACCCCCCCCAAGGGGGGGCCCCCCCCAAAAAAAAGGTTTTTAAAAAAAAACCCCCCTTGGGGGAAAAAAAACCCCCCTTTTAAAAAAAAAGGGGGGCCCCCCGGGGGGGGGAAAGGGGGGGCCCCCCTTTTTAAAACCCCCCAAAAATTTTTTTTAAAAAACCCCCCAATTCCCCCCCCCAAGGGGGGGAAAGGGCCCCCGCCCCAAAAATTTTTTCCCAAAAAATTTGGGGGGTTTTTTGGGGGGGGGTTTTTCCCCCTGAAATTTTTTAAAAAAAAAAAAAAAAGGGGGGGGGGTTTTGGGAATTTAAAAGAAAGGGGGGGCCCCTTTTTGGGCCCCCGTTTTAAAACCAAAAAAAAAACCAACCCGGGGAAGGGGTTTCCCTTTTTGTTTTCAAAAAAAAAAGGGGGGGGGGTTTTAAATTTTTTTTAAGGCCCAAAGGAAAATTAAGGGGCCCCCGGTTTGGGCCCAAAAACCCCAAAAAAAAAACCCCCCAAAAAAAACCCCAGGGGGAAAAAAATTTTTTTTTTGGGGGGAAAAATTTTTTTTTCCTTCCCAAAAGGGGGGGAAAAAAAGGGTTGGGTTTAAGGGTTTTTTGGGGGGGAAAAAACCCCCAAAAAAAATTTTGGAAAAACCCCCCCCCCCTTTTTCCCCCAAAAAAATAAAAAACCCAAAAAAAATTTTTTGGGCCCTTTCCCAAAAAAAAGGGCCCCCCCGGGGGAAAAAAAAACCGGGTTTAAAAACCCCAAAACCCCCCCAAAAAATTTAAAAAAAACAGGGTTTTTTTAAAAACCCCCTTTTTTTTTTTTTGGGGGGGAAAAAAATTTCCCAAAAAGGGGGCCCCAAAAAAAAAAGGGAACCAAAAAAACCCCCCAAAAAAAACCCCCCGGGGGAAAAAAAATTTTAACATTTTTTGGGGTTTTTTTTAAAAAAAAAAAAAAAATTTTTTTTTTTTTCCGGAAAATTTTTTTTCCCGGAAAAACCCCCCTTTTTTTTGGGGGCCCCCCTTTTTTTTTTAAAAAAAAAAAAAGGGGGAAAAGGGGAAAAAACCCCCCCAATGGGAAAAAACCTTTTTTAAAAAAGGGAAATTTCCCCTTCCAAAAATTTTTTGGGAAAAACCCCCCCCCCGAAAGGGGGCCTTTTTAAAAAAAATTAAAAAAAAACCCCCTTTTTTCCCCCCTTTTTTTAAATTTTCCCCAAAAAAACCCCCCTTTTTTTAAAAAAAATTTTTTTTTTTTTTTAATTTTCCCCCGGGGGGGTTTTTTGGGAAAAAATTTTTTTCCCCTTTTTTCCTATTTTCCCCCAAAATTTAAAAACAAATCGAAAATTTTTTTTTTTTTTTAAAAAAATTTTTTCCCGGGGCCCCCCGGGAAAAAAAAAATTTTGGGGTTTTTTTTTCCCCCCTTTTTTGGGGGCCCCCCAAAAAAAAAAAAAAAAAAGGGGGGGAAAAAAACCCAGGGGAAAAAAAAAATTTTTTTTTCCCCCCCCCAAAAAAATTTTCCCCCCCCCTTTTTTTTCCCCCCGGGTTTTTTCCCCCCCCCCAAAAAAAAAAAAAAAAAAACCCCCTTTTTTTTTTGGGGGGTTTTTTTTTTTTGGGGTTTTTTTTTTTTTTTTTTCCCTTTTTTTTTTTTTTTTTTTAAAAAAAAAAAAAAAATTTTTTTTCCCCCCCCCCCCGGTTTTTTTTTAAAATTTTTTTTTAAAACCCTTTACCTTTTAAAAATTTTTTTCCCCCCCCTTTTTTTGGGGTTTTTGGGGAAAACCCCTTTTTTTTTTTTTAAAAAAAAAAGGGAAAAAAAAAAAAAATTTTCCCCCCCGGGGGGGGAAAAAACCCGGCCCAAAATTTATTTCCCAAACCAAGGGGGCCCCCGGGGCCCCAAAAAAATTTAAAATTTTTTGGGGGTTTGGGGGTTTTTTGGGGCCCCCAAAAAACCCCCCCGGGGGGCCCCCCCGGGAAAAAAAACCCCCAAAACCCCCCCCCCGGGGAAATTTTCCCCAAAATTTTTAAAATTTTCCCCCTTTAAAACCCCCCAAATTTTTTTTAAAAAAAATTTTTTTTAAAAAAAACCCCCAAAAAAAAAAAAAAAAAAATCCCTTTTTTTAAAACCCCTTTTTTTTTCCCCCCGGGGGAAAACCCCCCTAAGGGCCCCCCAAAAAAAACCCCCCCCAAAAAAACCAAAATTTAAAATTTTTTGGGGGTTTTTTTTCCCCTTTTTGGGAAAAAAAGGGGCCCCCAAAAATTTTTTTTAAAAAAAAATTTTTCCCCCAAAAATTTTTCTTTTTTTTTTTCCGGGAAAAAAAAAATTTTTAAAAAAAAACCCCGTTTTTTTAAAAAAAAGGGGAAAAATTTTTTGTTTTTTCCCCCCCCCAAAAAGGGGGGAAAAAGGGGGGAAAGGGTTTTTCCCCCAAAAAAAAATCCATTGGGGTTTTTAAAAAAAAAAAAAAAATTTTTCAAAAGGGGGCCCCCCCCCCCCTTTAAAATCCCCTTCCCCCCCAAAAAATTTTTTTTTTAAAAAAAAAAAAATTTAAAAGGGGAAAAAAAAAATTTTTTTTTTTCCCCCACCTTTTAAAAAAACCCCCAAACCATTTAAATTTTAAATTAAAAATTTTTTAAAAAAACTTCCCCTTTCCCCTTTTGGGAAAAAAAGGGGTTTTCCCCCTTTTAAAAAACCCTTTTTTTTTTTCCCCCCCGGGGGGGAAAAGGGGCCCCCTTTTTTTTTTAAAAAAATTTTAAGGCCCAAAAAAAAAAAATTTTTTTTTTTTTAAAAAAATGGGGAAAAAAACCCCCCCCAAAAAAGGGTTTTTTAAAACCCCCCTTTTTTTTTCCCCCAAAAACCCCAAAAAATTTAAATCCCCCCGGGGGGGGGGGGAAAAAAAAAAAAAAAAAAATTTTTTTTTTTTCCCCCCCGGGGTTTTTTTTTGGGGGGGGGGGCCCCCCCCTCCTTTGGGGGGCCCCCCCCCCAAAAAAAAACTTTCCCTTTTTTTCCAAAAAAAAATTTTTTCCCCCCAAAATTTTTTTTTTGGGGAAAAAAAAATTTTGGGCCCCCAAAAAACCCCCCAAAAAAAAAAATTTTTTTTTTTTTTAAAAAATTTTTTTTTTAAAAAATTTTTTTTTTTTTTTGCCCCCTTTTTAAAAAACTTTAAAAAATTTTTTTTCCCCCCTT